>CM076084.1:39906029-41106029 GCA_038088235.1 Zacco platypus | reverse complement strand
CAGCTGAGGAGAGTGAGTCGCCCGTCATGTGAGGAGAGTGAGTGACCAGCTGAGGAGAGTGAGTCGCCCGTCATGTGAGGAGAGTGAGTGACCAGCTGAGGAGAGTGAGTCGCCCGTCATGTGAGGAGAGTGAGTGACCAGCTGAGGAGAGTGAGTCGCCCGTCATGTGAGGAGAGTGAGTGACCAGCTGAGGAGAGTGAGTCGCCCGTCATGTGAGGAGAGTGAGTGACCAGCTGAGGAGAGTGAGTCGCCCGTCATGTGAGGAGAGTGAGTGACCAGCTGAGGAGAGTGAGTCGCCCGTCATGTGAGGAGAGTGAGTGACCAGCTGAGGAGAGTGAGTCGCCCGTCATGTGAGGAGAGTGACTGACCAGCTGAGGAGAGTGAGTCGCCCGTCATGTGAGGAGAGTGAGTCCCCAGCTGAGGAGAGTGAGTCGCCCGTCATGTGAGGAGAGTGAGTCGCCCGTCATGTGAGGAGAGTGAGTCGCCCGTCATGTGAGGAGAGTGAGTGACCAGCTGAGGAGAGTGAGTCGCCCGTCATGTGAGGAGAGTGAGTGACCAGCTGAGGAGAGTGAGTCGCCCGTCATGTGAGGAGAGTGAGTGACCAGCTGAGGAGAGTGAGTTGCCCGTCATGTGAGTAGAGTGAGTCGCCCGTCATGTGAGGAGAGTGAGTCGCCCGTCATGTGAGGAGAGTGAGTGACCAGCTGAGGAGAGTGAGTCGCCCGTCATGTGAGGAGAGTGAGTCCCCAGCTGTGGAGAGTGAGTCGCCCGTCATGTGAGGAGAGTGAGTCCCCAGCTGAGGAGAGTGAGTCGCCCGTCATGTGAAGAGAGTGAGTGACCAGCTGAGGAGAGTGAGTTGCCCGTCATGTGAGGAGAGTGAGTGACCAGCTGAGGAGAGTGAGTTGCCCGTCATGTGCGGAGAGTGAGTGACCAGCTGAGGAGAGTGAGTTGCCCGTCATGTGAGGAGAGTGAGTCCCCAGCTGAGGAGAGTGAGTCGCCCGTCACGTGAAGAGAGTGAGTCGCCCGTCATGTGAGGAGAGTGAGTCCCCAGCTGAGGAGAGTGAGTTGCCCGTCATGTGAGGAGAGTGAGTGACCAGCTGAGGAGAGTGAGTCGCCCGTCATGTGAGGAGAGTGAGTCGCCTGTCATGTGAGGAGAGTGAGTCGCCTGTCATGTGAGGAGAGTGAGTGACCAGCTGAGGAGAGTGAGTCGCCCGTCATGTGAGGAGAGTGAGTCGCCCGTCATGTGAGGAGAGTGAGTCGCCTGTCATGTGAGGAGAGTGAGTCGCCTGTCATGTGAGGAGAGTGAGTGACCAGCTGAGGAGAGTGAGTCGCCCGTCATGTGAGGAGAATCTGTACAGATCCACCGCTGGCCTATCGGTGGGAAACACAATAGCCACTGGCAATAGAATAGTAACTTTCCGCGACACGTCTTTTTGCACGTTTTTGGACCTTCCCACCCACTATACTAAACATGCTATTTTAACAACGTGAACACAAATGCATCACACAGTTAAAAGAAATAACTAATCACACTTCATAACGCCATCATTATTTACATCGCATATCAAGTGTAAACTCTTACTTTACCAAGGCAACGACTACAGAGCTCTGTTATCAGCCCCACAGTGGAAAATTAAACCATAACTGTACCGGCCCACTCGGATCGACCCGGAATGGAACGGTTGAGCAAAGAGAATGGTTTGGCCCGACGGTGGAAAAGCGGCCAACGAGAAATATGAAAGATAAACCTGCGATGCCAGAGTTGCAGGTGAAATGCATAGTCTGCAAAACCTTTTTGCCAAACATTTGTCAGAAATGTATGGACATACTTTCTCTCACTCTGTAATTTCATACATTTTTAAAAAATAGTATTTTTATACAAGGCGATTTGTGGATATGGATTATGACAATACCATATTGAACGACTACTTTTTTGGATTAGCACTATTAAACTGTTCTCTGATGTTGAGTTGAGAATGTTCTGTTTTCTGTAATCAGAAATAGGACATCTGTGCAAGTTTACAGACTATTCAATTGAGATGTTTACCTATGCTTGTTGGAGTAATATTGCTTGTCAATTGACCCTTCACCGGTAGTTTGATTGACAGGCGATCTGACCAATCGTAACCCCGAATCCACCATTTTGCTCGTCAAAGCAGTGAGGGGAGTTAGTAGATTAACGTTGGTGAACTTGAACTTGAAAAATTGTGTGTCCTCACGTCTTTCCACGCTTGAAACAACATTCCTTCTGATGTTCATTCATCTACAGCGATCTGTCACGACACATTAAACACACACTAGACGCTATTTATTGATTAAACTTCTTTACAAAATTACAACATCTTAAATATGAAAGTGTTTCATACGTTGTCAGTGTCCTCTTTGCTGCTCCAGGATATATTTTTCACTGTGAGAACATGATGTGTGGCGTGAGAGCGCATGGCTTGTGGGACATAGCAACAGTAACTAAAGAGGGCGGGACTTTGCCAACGGTCATTTGAAAACTAAGTTTCTCATTTGTATTAGCATAATTGCACAAGTTTTATAGTTAATAAAATCTTTAAAAACAAATTGCATCAATTATACATTGATTTTCCTTAATAAAAAGTAAATTGAGTAAGACGGTGTAAAAGGTGTGAGTGTGGATTAGTAATTTGACTCCTTGGTATGAAGGAGAAAAAATGTTGACCCTCGTCACTATCGAAGTTGCCCGTCCCCGATCAAGATGATCATCTTCTAAATGCTCAAACATCTGCAGTCCATCAGAATTATAATCCGAGAATCACTAAAACTGGTCACGGATTTACTGAAAGCTATAAAAAAGAACAAAGAAATTACATTTAATCCATTTATTTTCAAATATAAATAAGTAAATCCACTCGTATCACAGTCATAGATCATAACTCCACAGGCTTCATTCACTAGTGCTGATGCAGCAGAAATGAAAACATGGAAATGTGTCATATGAGTCACTGCTCTGATTAAACAGTGATTTAAAAGGTTTCGGAGAAACAAGAAAGCGTGAGTCATTGTAAAATACACACAGTTCATATTCTGGAAAATAAAACTGATGAGGCAGTCATGGAAATATGCTGAAGAGGGTGACATATCTTCACTCATATCTCTATGGTGACTGAAGCTCATCAGTTATAGACCATACATGATCTTTTGTATGTACACAAGAAAATTATTGCCTAGTAACAGAGAAGCTGCCGGAGGCATAAATATCATTTCACATGTGTGGAGAAAAAAGATGAACTCATTCTCTTTGGCTTCGTTAGTACATCATTTTGGCTGTTACTTGCATTTTATTGAGCTTCTTTAGTGAAACATTATTTTCTTTATTTACTCTATCATTTTTGTATTTATTTGTTTCACACAAACAACTAAGATGTTTCCAGTGTGATTGCGTAAGATGAGAGAAGAGACAGAAGATAAGTTTCACTTCTACAGAAAACGCCCTCATGGGTGTGTCAGTCTTCAGAGGGAAACCCTATAAAAACCAGCAGTGGATCTCTCAGTCATCACAGATCATCACACTTCACTGGAAAGCATAAACCTCACGAAATGGCAAACGCAGTAAGTAGACAATTCTTTACATTTGGCATCGAACTCCAAGCTGAAACGGATCAAAGTAATATAGTGAGAACTAAAATCTGATGAATATATTGTGTTTAATGCAGTCAGCTGTCATCATTTTACATTTTGATCATGTATGAAAACTGTCTGAGTGAATTTAACAGCAGTTTAAACAGTTTCAGTTGTCAGTAAGCAGGATGTTACTTTGTACTTGCTCTTGATTTATAAACTACTGTAGGAACACAGTTTGCCGATTTAAACCTCATGTACGTATATTTAAACAATCCAAAGTACATTTTAGTTAGAACAAAGATTCAAAAACTGATGTAATCTTTGTAAATTAGCCAATGTGTTGTTACTGTACTGTATGGCAGTGCAAAGGTTACATGTTCTTTTTGTTTACTTTGTCCTCTGCGAGTTGTATTAATGTTTACTGTAGTGTAATAACTGTGTATCTTCTCAGACAGGCTTTAAAACAAGAAAAAACGAGCGCTGGATAGATGAGTTATTCCTTAAAGGACAGCACATCAGCATACAAGATCTGAAAGTGAGAGAAGATATAAGACAAGAAGAACAAGTTCAAAAGTATCTTTCCAAAGACCTCATCCCAGATTATCCAACACCTGTTGAGTTTCACATCACAGAAGTGGCTCATGTCACTAACAAGACGAGTCTTCTGAAGATCTGGGAATCAAGGGGATTCAAGGGTCTTGATGTGAATTCATTTTCATGGTGGAGCCTGAAGATCAATGAAGCTGAAATAAGAGCCGCTGAGGAGCGTTTCCTCCAGAGTTCGATCCCAGACAGAAGCGAAGAAGAAGCTGCATCTCAGCAGCCGTTCCTGAGTCATTTCACCACATCACCAGCGTTCACGAATGAAATCTCACGCTACGGAAACTTCCGCTTCACGTTTCCTCTGACCGAACTGATGGAGGTCTACAAGAAGCAGATGTGTGAGGGTGAAGAGCCGGTTCTCAGGGTTTACGGGACCAAACTTTTCAAGCAGGAGATTGAGTATGTTGTTCTGGTTCACAGCCCTCAGAATAATGAGAAGTTTATTCAGTATCCTCTGCTTACATCCAGCCCATTGGTTTCTTATGATGGAAATCAAATCATCTGGAGAGCACAAGCTATTTGTGAAACACACAACTTCCAACTGAAAGCCAATGAAAAAAAAGCAGAGATACAATGGATGGATTCACACCAGTTTTATGTGTGGGATCAGGTTAGCCTCGTCTTTCACCTCAACGGGGTTCTTACCTTCCCTAGAGCAACGCTTAAAGCAAACCTCAGCTCTTGTAATTTGCATTCAAAGATAAACCTTTCACATGGAGAAAACTGCTATTCGCTTGTTGAAGCAGAGAAGTTCATCAAAAGCTTGCCAGATGATGAATATAAAAAAGAAGATGAAAAAGAAGAAGAAAAATCTGGAGAGATTAAAATGGAAATGAACTAAGAGTGCAAATTTTTCTGGAACGTTAACAGATTTGTGACTTTGTGGGGTTTTTCTCTAACTATAAAATATATTGTGGTAAATAACAGTGATAAATAAAGGGTGGAGGTGATTTCTATCTTACTGATATGTACGTGTCATTGAGAGGCTGTAATGAGATTTATAAAACTGTCTGAATTGTTGAGCTGAGAATGTGCAGTATTGATATGTGTGTCAATAAATCATGTCCTGCTCAAGAGGTTGCTGTCTGACATTACTGTAACCTCCATCATCTGAGAGTCTGGAGGAGAGCTCATTTACCAATCATCTATTAAACACACTTTCACTTAGCTGTATAATTTTAATTTAAATGTGCTCTATAAATAAAATTTACTTACTTGCTATGATATAACCCTCACAAAAAGAACAAGCAGGATTATTGTATATGGCACAAAGCCAAATTCCGACACTAACATGCTGTTTTCCATTAAAACGGTAATATACCGGGTGATATTTCACGTTTTCAAGAAAGTAGCCCACAGTAAAATGCTGTGAATTAACAGCGCTCAAAGTCCACACTCAGTTCCAGATCACACCCTACACCCTCCTTCACTAGATTAACACTTGCATAACCTTTATATAAATTAAAGAGAAAAGTTAGAAGCAATAACTATACGAAACATCCCATGTTCCAAGGATATTTAAAAAAATAAAAAACAGCACACATAAATCTACATTCATTTGAAGATGGTTGTCATTCTAAATGTTAAAATGATGTTCGTTGTTCAAGGAAAACCTTCAACAAACCATGTTTAAATAATATTTTTATATTTACCTTTTGAGAACTTTACCGAAGACCACAAAACATTGACCAAATCTATAAATGTTGCTGGAAGAATGTTTGTTCGTAACTTTGAGAGAACCTTGCCAGAACATTAGCCAGTTGAGAACGTTCCCTGTTAGCTGGGAGTTAATTCCGTACAGTAATGAGAGACTTTCTAAAGCCTATTAAAACCAGTTGAACAGATTCAGCAAGGAGGGAATGAACAAGGATCCAGATGTGAGAAGCTAAAAATTATTTCATAAGTCTTCAATGAAGTAATTGCTCCAAAAACTGTAAATAGTTTAATGAAACTGGACCGGTGGCGGAGGCAGAACGTGGATGATGCTGGGCCTCTAAAAGTGTGGGTGGACCGGGATCATTCACATCAAACCATGTGTTTCAACTGTCTTAGTCTGTAAGAAAAACCCCTGACGGACTGGTGCCTGAGCGGCACTATAAACTATATGACTTAAGACAGAAAATGAAGATTAAACAGGTGATCCTTTATTTGATTACACGTCAACTGGACATTGAGTTGAAATGTGTTACAATGAAATCATCGATACAACATCATCATGCACTCGTTCAGAAAGTTTCGTTTGATGTGTCCGGTGTGAACACCCAGATATTACATGTTTCTTTATTTTAACTTAAAATTCAACATTCTAGGAACGTTGTAACATTCCAAGAACATAAAAATGTCCGGTTTCCTTAATATAATTTGTTTATATAGTGTATTCATCTAACTCTACTTATTATTTTTGTGTTGTATATATTTTTCAGGTGCAAGTGTGTGTATGTGTGCAATATATTATATGTATACACACACATATGTTTTATTCAGTTACATTTTTTTCCGCACTACTTGGAATGATTGCTATTATTACACTGTATTATTTAGACACACAGAGAGAGATGAATCATTATTCCATCTACCTTCTCTAAAACAAATGTTTTACATTTGCTGCTTCCTGACCTATGTGCACTTTCTAATGTGTGTGTGTGTGTGTGTGTGAGAAATGTTTTATGTATTAGTCACGGAGATTAATTATTTGTCAATTATTCATCTGTCTGCTGGGCAAAAATGGCTGCACACCAGATCTGAAAGCACTTCTCGGCCTCTTCCACCTTCTTCTTATCTTCAGCTGTCTGATCATCAGTTCTTCTGTAATAAACTCTGACCAGCTCTTCATTGAACCTCTTCGGCAGGAAACTTGACCGCTGTCAATACAAGACAATCTTCACACCGTGAGTTTTATAAAGACATTTGATCATGGAGTAAATGAACTGACAGATAAACTTCACTGAGCCTAAAAGCACATCATTAAGGAATAAAACAGTTTGAGTGTCTTGATTACCTGATAATCTTTAATGGTAGAAGCTTCATTGGGTTTCCTCTTGCTGTAGAAATACACAGAATCAATGGGGTTTTTGTCCTTCATGCCGTGATCCAGATCAACCACCTGAATAACAGATGAAACGAACAGTTTGAGAAGATGTGGAGGCAGAGCAAAACCTGCATCTTAATCACTTTCAATCAATTTTAAGTTCTGAATCACGGTTGCTAAGATACATGCTAATAGATGCACCTGTCATGCTGTCACCTATCTGTTATAACGAATAATTTTCAAAAGTAAAACTCACTGAAATGATTCTTTTTTCCCATGAAGGGCATTTGATACAGTTTCAGTGAGAAGTTTGATGAAAGAAATGATGGGATTAAGTCTGCTTGAATAGACCATCGTCAGTATTTATAATAGAGACAAAAGAAATGAATAATTAGAGCCATAACCAGGCCAGAGAGGTGTGAATTGTGCAAATGGTGCATTGAAATTAATTGGGATAGTTTTGCAACACAAAACAATAGACAATACACTGAATGGGTGCTTGGAAGAAGGCTATAAACATTTGTTAGCATTTTAGAGTTTTCTCAAAATAAAATCACATGACATGATTGTAACAAAGTTCGTAAATATGGGAAGAAGGAGGCGGGAACCGGCGAACATTTAACATATTTAATAAGTAAAATAAACAAACAATAAAACAAAAGTATAAGGGCGGCAGTTCCTCACGGCGACTGCCGCCCACACAAACCAAATAACACTCAACATAAAGTCCAGGCCTGGTCCTCTCTCGTCCTTCACTGTCGTCGCTCCTCCTTTATGCTTCCGGAGCTCCTCCGTGGGGACTCGAGACCGGTGCGCCGAGCACCTGAAGCTCGTTAACACTCGCGTCACCGGCCTCACGCCGTTCCCTCACGGCTCTCGCCCGCCCTGCTCGTCACATACCCCCATCGCCCCTCGCAGGCCGGGGGGTACCCACGAGGCTGCGCCTACTCCCCCCCGGGGGCCAGTCTCGGCGGCCACAGCGCCTGGGGGTAAGGACAGACGAGACGAGAGAAAAGGAGACGGAAGCACAAGGAGCGACAAGGACGAGAGAGTGGAGAGAGGAAAACAAACAAAAAAAAAAAAATTCTTGGTCCGGCTCCCCGACACACTGCCGCTCGGTCCTCAGCCCGCCGAGAGGCTCTTCCTCGCGGTGCCATGCGATGGCACTGGACGCTCGGTGGACGGCCCGATCCTCCTCCGCCCCCTGGCGGCCGGCGATGGCTCCTCCGCTTGAGGGCAGCCGGCAGCGAGCCCGCGGTTCCCTGCTCCTCCCCGCTCCGGCGGCAGGCAGCAGGCCTCGGCCCACGGCGGACGGCGGCTCCTCCCCGTTACGGCGGCAGGCAGCAGGCTTTGGCCCCCAGCGAACGGCGGCTCCTCCGCTCCCTCTTGGACGGCCGCCACCCCACCTCGTCCCAGGGGCGAGGCAGCGAGCTTCCCGTCCCACCTATCACTTGATTGCTCCAGTACCACCGCTTCGGGCAGCCACTCGCGGTCTTCTCTCCCGCGCTGCCCGATCTCCTCAGCACCGCGATCCCCCTCAGCAGCGAGGGCTCTTCGACAGCATGTCCCTCCTTCCTCCCGGGTTTCGGCACCAGTGTAACAAAGTTCGTAAATATGGGAAGAAGGAGGTGGGAACCGGCGAACATTTAACATATTTAATAAGTAAAATAAACAAACAATAAAACAAAAGTATAAGGGTCAACATAAAGTCCAGGCCTGGTCCTCTCTCGTCCTTCACTGTCGTCGCTCCTCCTTTATGCTTCCGGAGCTCCTCCGTGGGGACTCGAGACCGGTGCGCCGAGCACCTGAAGCTCGTTAACACTCGCGTCACCGGCCTCGCGCCGTTCCCTCACGGCTCTCGCCCGCCCTGCTCGTCACAATGATCTTATAAAACATTCAATAAAACTCAGAGTTTTAAACGCATCATGGTCAGACGTGTGGCTTCAGCTGGAGTGCATTTCCAGATAACAGAGGGGCTGACATCAGTTTTATTTTCATAAAGATTTTCCATTAAAATACATTTCTAATAACTACAAAATTTTGAAGCTATTTATAACTATTTTTTTCATTATGACAATAATTAATTATGACTTTACAATAAACTGCAAAGTGTCTGCTTTGAAATGAGACCATACTTATGCTTTTAGTGTAAAGGGTTCATGAACTGCATCTGTTTTGGTTTGGGTGTGTCATTTCTTGGGATTTTTCAAAAACGGGGTGACAGCTAACAGGTTAAACATTTAGTGTGAAATTACAGTATATTCCAGGTTAATAATTGCATGACCTTCACATTAATTCCACAGTAGGACGTCTCTTGAATCTCACTGCACTCTTGGAAAATCTACAGTTTATTGTAAAATCTACAGTATTTTACTGCCAATTTCAATCAGTTTTTACAGTTCAGTCAAGTTTTTACAAAAAAAAAGCTTGGTTATGCTGTGAAAAAAAATACTGTCATAATGTACTATGAAGTTACCCAGCATGCAGTGCGGCATGAATAGATGATGCAGTGGAGTTTCTTGATTCTTGTTGGTTTTATCAACTTATTTTTAGTTCACTTTTAGCAGTTTGTGTTGTTGGTTTATTTCGTAATGTTCAGAATATATCTTTTAGTATTATTATTTGTTGAGTGTCTCCATTGTTGTGTTTTCTCTGTCGAGTATTGATGCGTTGATGCCTGAACATCATAAAATAAAATCTTGTGCTGCAAAATGATATCACAAGTCTCAAAGATAAATATCAGCAGCTGCTTCACTATCGTGAAATATCAATCTACAAACAGTTATGAATGTGAAATAAGATATTGATAAATGTTTATGCTGAAATAATAGTATAGTTTGACTGACTAAAAATCAGCCAGTTAGCTTATATTATATTCTAGCATGTCATTGTGTTCACAAATGTTTTCAGTTATTTGATTATACAAAGATCCCAAACTAATGAACACTGACTTCATAACAATTACAGCACTGAACAATATAGTTTCTCACAGTGGCATCATGATTAAACTTCATCATGTGAATTCACAGTACATTACTGTGATGTCAGCATCATTCTGCTGTTGATTAGCAGTAATTCGTAAGAAAATGTCCCAGCATGCATTCATTTCACTGTAAATATCTGACTAGTTATTTTTCTAAAATAATAATCTTTAATCCTGTGAATTCCTTGCATTTTTTTACAGTATACATAACTTACATAAACCGGTAAATCTGCAGCGTTCAGAGAAACAGTCGGGTCAGTGGGTTTGTGCTTCTTCACTGCGGCTGTCCATGTTTTCTTCAGCTTTTCCTGAATTTTCAGATTTGAAAGTGTTAGTCAAATACTGTACAGGAAACACCGTCTTAATAAAGTTACGTGTCCATTAAATGTGTTTTGGTTTCTGACCTCTGTCATGGTTTTCTCAGTCAGACGAGCTTCTCCCACAAACTTTGGCAGTTTTCTCCTGGCGATCTTGTCCAGGATGTTTCTGGATTCCTGCAGGTTTTCAGCCGTGGAGGACGAGATCTGCTCAAAGATCTCATCTGACAGAAGAAAAAAAGACAATTGCATTATTTCCTTAAAAATAAAAATTGAATAAAAAATATGGCTCATTTATTTGAACTGTAACCTTATTTTTCGAAATGATTTGTTTAGTCCTTTTGAGTATAAATTTCCAAAACCAGACATGCCACTCACATTTGAGCAGCAGACTCGCTCGGAGAGAAATTGGGTATATTTTTGAGGGTTTTGAGTTTTTTTCTTTGTTTTTGACCTGTGAGTTTGCAGTATTCCTCTGCTGTCTTTATGGCTTCAGAAATCTTCAGCATATCTTCAGGTTTTTCTTTATGAAGGTCACGATCAGCTGCTACAAGTGCTTCAGCAAACCTAACAACACAGAAAAACATATGAGTGAGTGTGTTTTGTCTCGTATTTCATCTTTCCTCAATTTATTTACTAAATTCTTTTTTTTTTCTTCCGTTGCCCATGTTCACAGAAACCTGTCAAAATAAGAGTTTGGATTAACTTGTGACAGACATATATTACTATTGTACAGTATAATGTACAGATTAAACTTAATACTACTACTACTAATATAATTATTGAAACTTTATTTTTTAAGGCATAATAATACAATTTTTAATTCCATGTTTTCATTTTAATATTACACTTCTGTAGTGCAGCACTTTGTTTGCCAAAAAAATGAAGGCTTTGTTTAATTTACATTTGATTAAAGGATGAATTAATATTTTATGCCTTCATTTGATTACCGGAAAAATGTGAATACACAAAACAGAATTTCATGATTTCAACAAATAATTTTTTTTTGATTGATAAAATTTAATTTAACCATTAAAATGGAGTCCAGAAAAAGTGGGGGGAATTTGAAAAACAAAAACAAAAAAACTACGGAGTTTGGGAAAAAAAGAAACTGGTTTCAAAGCGCCCTGTCAGTGAAGTCAATGGACTGGAGCGGACGAGCGTTTGCACTTCATTCCTATTTAATGTATTGTGGGATTGACAGCGGACCGGTGAAAGCATTGAGAGTGGCGAGAAGCGTCAAAAAGTTCTTGACTTAATGCAGATAGCAAGCGGAAAACACAGGTTTAGATAGTAACGTCTGTCTTGAGTGCTGGAGTTTATGCTGGATTTAGTGTGTAAATCATATTGTTTTACACATTGGATGTTTTGTAGTTTATATATATTATATTATATATATACTATATATTAAATGCAGTTTGGATACTTTCATTGTTATTATACTGGCTGGGTTTGTAAAAGTTTATAAAATTGACAGGATATTTGGGAACAAAGTTTGCCTATTTCAGAAAGTAATCGCGTGCATCTCTGAAGATTGTCCGTGCTTTGATGAAACACTCTCTGTACAGAAACACCCCAGCGAGGCGTTATGTTGAGCGCAGTTTTACCGCTGTAGTGGACACTCACCAATGCTGAACTTTTGTAAGGTCAAGTAAAGAAGAATGAGCAATGAACAAAGTTAAACTGTGCAGCAGGAACATTGACTCACATCTCTTCAATGATGTTGCAGATCTTGTGCTGGTAGGCCTGACGGTGGAGAGTGTATCGGGTGCGAAACATGTCATAAACATTATCTGCCTCCTGTTAGACACACAAACACCAGTGTGACACAGATCCAGGGTTAAAGCAGAGAATCAAACTACAAAACACTCAGTATGTTTGTGTTTGGTTGGTAATAATAGTGCGTTTAATCATATCAGGCACCTTGTCTCTGAAGCAGATGTGATTTCTCCCGTTCACTTTACAGACGCGAGCAAACTTCAGCAGACGATGATGGTCAAAACTGTTACGAATGCCGAGATGGTGACAGTCTCTGAGAAATGAGCATCAAATACAAAAACATACAAGATAAATAATATATAAACGTGAGCTTGGCTCTGTTTGCATTAGTTCTCTGGTGTCTTTGTGTTGATCAGACCTACTGTGATCTACAAGAGACTAAAACAAGGTCGAATTTAAGCTGTGAATAATATTTGGTCTAATATTTGTGACTGTGTTCTTGTGTTGCCTTCAGCCAATCAAAACGCCTGATAATAAATACCGTGCGAAATAGTCCCATTTGTCCACATCAATGCCGTTCTGTTTGTTTGCCACAATCTCATACAGGAAGGATTTGTCTTCATCTCTGCTCTTGTATGTCCACTGGAAAGAAAAGCAAAGGCTGTAAGTAAATCAGGCTTCATTTATGCTAACATGTAATAAACAGCTGGAGTTTCAGTGTGAACCTCAGCGGCTGAATCTTCTGCTCCTTTGATTAACTCTTTAATGAAGGTGACGTCTCTTTCGTCCAGTCCGTGCTCTTTCAACACATCCTCATTCTCAGCCCTCAAACTCTTCACAATGTCATCAAACATCAGCTCTGACATCTGCTCATGCTGCAGAAAAGACACAAAGACAGATGAGATCATGAACACATCAGTTACAGAGCTCACCTGAACTGTGTTCGTTCTCACCTTCCACTTCTCAGGAATTTCATCAGGCAAGCCTATGAGTAAGAAACAGGTCTCAGATGGTTTGTAAGTCATTACTGAACTCTAGCAGGTATCACAACTCTATCACAAATATAACAATGGAATGAGTAAGACATTTGTAAGATCCATCAGATTAGATTCAATTTCACACTGACACTCTTACCTCTTATTTGTTTAATCTTTTTGGCTTTAGGAATAACCAGACCATCAAATACATGGGAAAGTGGACCATGACCTAAACAAAATAAATAAATAAAATAATAAAGACAGAAAAAATAAATATATTAAATGTTTTAAATATGTGTTTCTCTTAAGTATGATTTTTAATCTACTTAGAAATATACTTTAAAAATGATTTTTTTCCACACAAATAAATACACAAAATACTTTTAAAAAATGTTTAAAATGAGTATGAATTGCAGTATAAAAGTTGTGGGTGTTTTATATATCCATGAGCATCAGTTCCACTCACCCAAGTCGTGACACAGTCCAGCGATCTGAACACACAGGAAATCCTGTCTGGTGATTTTGAGCTCCGGCTGATTGTCATGAAGAATCTTGACCAGACAACCTGCTAAATACGCCACACTGACACACAAACAACACCAGTTCATGACCAAAAACACTGAATGTGGCAAAAAGATTTTGATTTATTTACTTGCATGTCATGTGACCATTACCAACATCAGTGACCCATGAAATGCAAATGTATTGTCAAATTATTGAAATATTAACTTTACATCTATGAAAATTTTTATTAATTACTTGAAGGGATAATTCACACAGAATTTTTTTTTTTTTTTACTTTTAGGGGTACAACAGCTTTTTGCAGGGGCAGTACCTTAAGAGGACATACCTTTTGTTTACTCCAAAAAGGTAAATATTAGCCAGAGGTACATCCACTGAATCAGTGTTAAAGTCAATGAGATAATGAAGTGATTAATTGAGTGACGATTGACCATTATTGATGAACACCTGATGATAACAAGCAGAATCACCAAAGGACAAAATCACAGTTTTTAAGTCTCCATCATGGAGATCAGGGTTTGATTTAGTTGACCTCTTGACCCTTGGATTTTTAATATTACATTATGTTTGTCTGCTGTAACTGAGTTATGACAGCAAGACAAGTAAAGAGAAAAGATGATCAGATGGTGTTGGTTATGGTTTCACATGATCATTTCTTGATCTGAATCACTGAACTCATTTAGAGCCTACATCCTAATATTAAAAGTCAAGGGTCAAGAGGTCAACTAAATCAAACCCTGATCTCCATGATGGAGACTTAAAAACTGTGATTTTGTCCTTTGGTGATTCTGCTTGTTATCATCAGGTGTTCATCAATAACGGTCAATCGTCACTCAATTAATCACTTCATTATCTCATTAACTTTAAGACTGATTCATGGAATAAACATATGACAGGATTTTTACTTTCTGACCGCTGGACTTTACACCTCTGTTAAAACTTCACCAAGGTTGGTGATAATTTATGAATTGATTTTGATTGTTGGGTGAATTACTCTTTTAAATGGCCTAAAATTTCAGCTTGTTAAACAACCATGCAGGCGTTTCAAAATTTTTAATATATAAAAAATACTTCAAAATAATAATATCTCACCCAAGAGAGTGTTCAAAGCGATTGTGAGAAGCGCCCGGATACACCAGGTATGTTCCTCCGAGCTGTTTGAGGTGCCGGAGTCTCTGAAACTGAGGAGTGTCTGTGATCTTCACCAGCAGGGGGTGCAGCTCAATGTGACCATGAATGGGGTCGTTGAAGATCTACAGGATACAAAACAACTCAGCATGTAGGCCTAAAAAACATGTCACTGACCAAAGTGACTCCCATCCCATCATGTACCTTCATTTGTTCTTTTGGGAAGTTTAAGGAGTAAATCTTCATGATGTCTTGCAATTCATCATTAATGATCTCCCATAACTTTTGTTTCTCAGGGTCTGGAAAAACATGACATTTCATTTCTTCAGTGTAAAATATATATTTTAAATAGTTTTATATCCTCAGCTTGTATATATAAGAAAACATTTCAGCAATGCACTTACACTCTTAGAAGAAATGTGTAGAGAAGTTACACATATTATGTGTAGCACTCTATTTTACAAATTTTGTGTAAATATTAAATACATCTGTGTTGGAAGATTGCAATTGTTTTACACATGTATGTGTAGTTTTAAAATGAATAAAGTGCATGTTTGTTCACAGCATCAATGGCAGCCAAGAACACCCATAATGTGTTAATATCACATGTTTACATCTTTGTGTTCGTCTCAGAGGTGTAGTGTAGTCCAGTCCTCCAAGAGCAGAACCATTCAAGAGCTCTGAACAAATGTGTTTTAAAGACAAGTGATCTGGAACACAGTCTCTTAGTGTCGACTTTGAGCACTGCTAATTCACGGTATATTCCTGTAGGCTATTTTCTATACTACTGTTTTAATGGAAAATGGTATGTTACTGTCTGAATTTGGCTGTTTTGTTGTTGTTGTTGTTTGTTTTTTTGAGCAAGATTTTACAGTGTATTAAAGAGTGTTATTTTACAATAAATTTCTGGTGTCAGATATTTACAGTGAAATGAATCCATGCTGGGACATTTTCTTACGAATTACTGCTAATCAACAGCAGAATGATGCTGACATCACAGTAATTTACTGTGAATTCACATGATGAAGTTTAATCATGATGCCACTGTGAGAAACTATATTGTTCAGTACTGTAATTGTTATGAAGTCACCGTAATAGTGATCAGTGTTCATTAGTTTGGGATCTTTGTATAATCAGATTTCTGATTTAGCCAAGTCAGAAGTGTGACAAATGAAAACATTTGTTTGAACAATGGCAAGCTAGGATATAATGAATTAACTGATTTTAAGTTAGTGAAACTATATTATTATTAATGTTATTTAACATTCGGCATAAATTTTATATCAAATTCATAATTGTTTGTAGATTGTATTTCACTATCCTGAAGCAGCTGCTGATATTTAACTTTGAAAGTTGTGACATTATCTTGCAACACAAATTATTTTTCTTCATCAACACTCGACATACAAAACACAACAATGGTGACACTCAACAAATAATAATACTAATAATAAAAAAGATAAATTCTGAAAAAATGGAATAAATGTAAACTCACCGAAAAATCAACCTTTTTTGTAAATTGTAAAAACTTGAATGAAATTGGCAGTGAAGTACTGTAGACATTACAATACATTTCTGAGTCCTACTGTGAAATTACTGTGAAACTAATGCAATTATTAATAATTTCACACTATTTTTTTTTAACTGTAAGACTTTCTGTGTGGGCTTGATTTTAAGGATGAATTAAGGAATTCACTTTGAAGAAGAGTAAGAAGAAGCCATTTAGTGGTGAGTGTGATTTTAATTTATTGTGCTGTTTAGAATTTGTAAAATTATCACTCAAAACAGAATTACAGTAACAATGTAAAATAGATTACAGTAAAGAACTGTCATATTCATTGTAAACACATCAAGTCAGCTTTGTTTTACGGTAACAGCTGTAGCAACTGATCATTTTACAGCATTGTGCTGTTTTTTACAGTAGAATAATAGTTGATGATTTACAGGACTCTTATTAATTTACTAGCAACGAGTAAGTTACTGTAAATTGTACAGTAAATTGTATAATATATTTTTATTTGCTCATCAAATTGAATGCAAGTTTTCACTATGCGCTCCTTGTTTGAGCATGTTGATCTGTTTGTAGTTTGGAAAATATGAATTGTCTTCAGTCTTTACAGTAGTGGTTCTTGCATTAAGTCTTTCTGCACCACTTCTTTTTTTGTCTTCAAGAAATTAAAATCAAAACGATTGCTGAAAAGAATGACAAACGTTAAAAACTCACATGACCTCTGTCTTCTCTTACCTGTTTTTCCATCAAATGATGTTTTTATTCTTTTAACAGTGGTTTTGAAAGTCTCTTCATCAGACATCTTTCCTCTTTGTCTTTTGTCCATCTGTTGTCAGTTTGGTCAGCTGTAACAAACGTCAGTGTGTTAAAGAAGAAGTTTTTATACCTGTGAGACTGTGAGGGGTGTGTCACAGAGACTGCTGAGAGGAGAAGCTGACGCAGACAAATAAAGATGTTTCATACAGATTATCAAAGATCGGCTGACGGCATCAAGTTTTGTCACACTGTAAAACAGAGGATTTGAGCTTAAAATAAAGCATATGTTTCTGCTTGATCAAGACATTGAGTAATGACAGAGACACTTTCAGTGAGATGCTTCATTAAAATAAAGGATTTTTTTTTTTTTTTACACCTATGGTTTAATAATTCTACCTGGATTTAGCCGTCAGATGATGGCAGGGGTTTTAAAACCACCTCTTGACAATCCATAGATATCTCTCTGATCCAGAATTATTATTTTGGCTTTTAAGTGTTATTCTATGCAGGTACAGTCATGTGAAAAGGGAAGTGCACTCTATTGAATTCTATAGTTTATGGACATAATAAAAAATCATCTGGTCCTTGACGAGTCATAAAATCGGTAAATACAGCCTCAGATGAACAACAACACATGACATATTACAGCGTGTGATTATTTGTTTAAGAAAAACTAGGCCAACATGGAGAATTCATAACAAACTAAGTACACTCTTACTGCGTCCATATGAATGAATGAGGAAAGTATCGGTCAGGCACTGCTGATCACATGATTATCAGCAAATGTGAGCAACACTATAAGAGCTGAAGTTTTGAAGGTTGTGTGTTAACTCAATGCCAAGGAGAAAAGACATCAGCAATGGTCTTGGAGAAACAATTGTTGCTGCTCATCAATCTGGCCATTTCCAAACAGTGTGAAGTCCATTATTCTACAGTGAGGACGATTATTCACAAGGGGAAAACATTCAATACAGTCGCCAATCTTCCCATGAGTGGACGTCCCAGAAGATCAGACCGTGTAATGCTCAGAGAAACTGCAAAAAACCCAAGAGCTGCAGCTCAGACTCTACAGGCTTCAGTTGATGTTAGATGATAAAGAAGGCAATGACAGGGAGAAACTCTCTAAAGAGAACACAGCAGCAAAGTTGCATCTGAACAAACCTCAAGACTTCTGGAACAACGTCCTTTGGAAAGAGGAGACCAAAGTGAAGAAAATGATTACTTCAAGTTATCACTGTTAAGCTGTTTTGACACAATCTGCGTTATAAAAAGTGTTATATAAATAAAGCTGACTTGACTGAAATGCAACTTACGATTTAAACAGATCATGTTTTTTTTTTAAACATAACTAAATATTATGAATTATCTAACAATTTGATGTACTTAATAAGTAACCCTGGTAACACTTTACATTAGTTAACAGTCCATTAACTAAACAATTAGTCAACAGTTACATGCCTCAACAAGTAAAGTCATTACATAATGATATCTTCTTCACAAATCACAGCTAATGATTCATTAAAGCAGACAACTGGACGTTAGCTTTGAAAAATTGTGGTAATTAACACATTTACACTAGTTAATCCATGATGACACATTTAATTAATATCAATTCATATATTACTAGTTGCTGATGCAGTTAATTAATTAATGCATATTAGTGCACCCATGTTGAAAAATGTTGCCACAACCCTTCACTGCATCTAATATTGTTATGCATTTCAGTAATAAAGCTTTACCTTCAATGGTAATGTAGATGATGGTGATGAAGACCTGTAGAAATGTGTAGAGATTTTATAGATTCAGAGACTCAACCCACTACACTGGGTTGTCATGCATCACTTCAATCCTCAAGCTGATTCTGCTGCAGTTATGGTTACAGATGCAACAAGGACACACAGCACTGTACTTCATGTACTCATAATGATGTGTTGACTCTTTCCAAAGACGTGTGTTGTGAAGGGTTGGATTCTGGAATCCACTGCCGCTTCAATATATATCTGTTGAGTGATTCGTATTCAAGTTATTCATCAACATTTATCCGTCTAAATATTTTGAGAACAGTTCAAGCTCTTTTCATGTAGTTGTGATGCTATATTGTGTTTGTCAAAACAAAACTGATAAAAATGGTATTTAAATAGTATAGGCGTATGTCGAACTTTATTCTTGTAAAAGCAGAAGCTGTAAGAAGTATAAAGTAATGAATGAAAATGTCTCTGAAACATCCGTGTTTTAGTCAAATATTGCATTTATTTCACTTCAGCTGTGATAAAGTATACAAACGCAGCGCGAGCGTCACTGCGTGAAGCAGAACTTCATGTCTCTGTTTTCAGCTCCTCCTCGACTGCACACGGATACTCTTGCAGATCGGAAGAATCCAGCCGCAGCAGATGTCGAACACACCGATTGGTTAATTGACCCTTCGCCGGCAGTTTGATTGACAGGAGATCTGACCAATCATAACCCCGAATTTAGTCCGTCAAAGCAGTCAGGGGAGTTTGTAGATTAACGTTGGTGAACTTGAACTTTAAAAAATTGTATGTCCTCTCGTCTTTATTCCTTCTGATGTTCATTCATGTTTATTTGATGCTATAAATGAACTAGTATGAAGAGATGATCGGTTCACGAGGAGCTACAGCGATCTGTCACCACACATTAAACACACACTAGACGCTATTTAGTGTTTAAACTTCTTTACAAAATTACAAATTTTAAATATGAAACTGTTTCATACGTTGTCAGTGTCCTCTTTGCTCCTCTATATATTTTTCACTGTGAGAACATGATGTGTGGCGTGAGAGCGCATGGGTTGTCGCACATAGCAACAGTAACTAAAGGGGGCGGGTCTTTGCGAAGGGTCAGTTGTCTTTATCATATTCACAGGTGTGTCTGTTTAGTCATTAGTCTGTGTATTTAATCCCTCATGTTTGTCATGTGTTGGTCTAGTATTGTGCTCAAGGGTTCTTCTGTAACTGGCATCAGTGGATTAATCCTTAGACAATACTAGACAGTCAACAATGAACCAGCAGTTGCCTTGATACGTCTGTGTCAGGGAATCGCCCCATTGAGGCTTAGATTTTCAATAAATATCCAAGTATATTTTACTTTTTGCTAAAATTGTGTTATTTACAATCCTCTGTTGTTAAAAAAAATGGTCTATGATCTATGATGTAATGAATAAAACAATTTTAATGATTACCCCACGTTTATTGGTGATGTTCTCTTATTAAAATTATGAATGATGTAACTAAACAAATTAATAATTAATTAGGTGAAACTGTGGGCTTGTATTTGTCGTTGCATCATTCATCCTGTGCAGTGGGATGAATTATTATTGCTCATTATTGTCCGTTTAGGGAATTTCAGTGATCTAAATAAAATGGGTTATGAGATTAATGACATTTTATAATAATATTACACCACCCAAAAAATCTCCCCTCAAACACCTCACCTCAAAATCAAGATCGCAAATTTGAAAGTAAAAGTGAAAATAAGTGAACGCGCAATGTTGTGCAATTGCTGTTGAACCATACTGGACCATTACGCACATAAATCTACACTGTACGAAATAATAACAGAAAAATGGCTGGCGCTAGGACATCATCCATTAAATTTAAATTCCATTTCCTTTAACTCTGAAACACAAGTCAATGGAGTGTAAAATTCAAAAATACAGATAAAACACCTGTAAATTAGTTCAAATAAGTACAGTACATTGTTCCATGTTTTTACGGATTGTATTTATTTGTTGTTGTTTTTTTAAGTGTATTACAATAATCATGACATAAGAAGCGCTTGATATATGTCAAGCCCTGGTAAAAAAAAAAAAAAAAAAAAAAGAAAGAAAGAAAAAAAAAACTTTTTTTCCCAAACGTAATAACTGTATATAACTATATAACACAGGAGATGCAAACTGTCAACCATCAACCATTTTAACCTTACTGCATAGAGATACAGATCCATTTCACCCTTAAACAGGCGACGTGCACCACGGGATACATATTCTTTAGTCTCTTATCGGAGGAACGAGAAAGAATGTTCCATCCAATACTACTGTCAATATCATAGTTGAGGTTGTTTGGAGTATGTGGGTCATGTTCAAATTTGACCTAAAGCCAGCATGTCCGCTAACATTGTTGGCCATTCTGACTTTGTAGAAATTAGGCATACATTAATCTTACTTTTTTCAAAAAATTGCATACACCTGCTAATATAAACAGTGAACATTGTCTAAAGATGTTGAAACCGAAAATTAAGTCATATGTTGCTTATGCTGTTATTTACAGCATTTTGCTATGATATGTTGCTAGATTAGGGTATTTAAAAAAGGATTATCCACAGCATTGACAATGAGTAATGTTTCAAGGCAAACTGGGATCCCTGTACTGTTCATTGCATTATTATTCTGGGATGATGGAGGGGTGGATTGTGGAGCTTTTGGGGGGGGCAGCACTAGAAATCTCCTTCCAGGGCTGGGGCCGGAAGGTTGGAACAAAAGTGTTAATACAAAATAACTGACAGGTGCAGATTTCACGTAAACATTTAGTGTATTTTTACCATTAAATGGTTAGTAAGAGTGATGCTTTAGCCTTAGATAAAAAAAAAATTAAAATTCTTACTTTATTTTCCTCATCCACTTGAAATAAAATATCTATCACCTAATAATTGCATGTATACTTTATATTTAAATACTTAAAAAAAATAAATTTGCCAAGTATTATTTTTTGCAGTTTTTATTCATTGTATTAGATAGTTTCTGACCCAACTTCTGATAGTTGTTGACCAGTTGCAGAAACTGTATATTTTCCTCATCTGTTTGAAACATGACTGCATTATATATTAATTTGTATAGATAAATTAAGTTTTTAGATTTAATAAGTGTGTGTATGTGAAGCCATAAATATTTTTCATTCCATTATATCAAATATTAGTAGTTCACATGTGAGGGACCATAGTGATGTCTCAGAGGTCAAACTCTGGTGGTTATATATCCTTTAGAGCTTAATGTTTTTAAAGCGGTTTGCCACTTTCGAACTGCCACGTCCATTAGAGTGGATTTTCCTAATAAATGTAAAAACAAAAAATTAAATAAAAGAAATACTTCATTTTCTATGGAGAGCCAACCTTTCTCCATTCGATGGGTACTATTGCTTCTGGTTTGTGCATTTTTATTCACAGAATTCCTATAAAGTATTTAAGTCAATTAAGTCGTGACATATTGTCAAGTATGGTGACTCATACTCGAAATTGGTGCTCTGCATTTAACCCATCCAAGTGCACACACACAGCAGTGAGTAGTGAACAAATACACACACACACACACACACACACACACACACACACACCCGGAGCAGTGGGCAGCTATTGCTCCAGCGCCCGGCGAGCAATTAGGGGTTACGTGCCTTGCTCAAGGGCACTTTAGTCATGGTATCGAAAGTGTGTTCATTCACAAATGGGAATCGAACCGGCAACCTTCAGGTTACAAGCCCAACTACCCGTGTCTCCTAAAAACATGCCATTTTAGTCATGTCTGTATTGCACTTAAATTGGCCTCTTCTAAAATAAATATAAAACGTGTACATACTTATATATTTTTTAAATTTTTGGAATCATTCATATAGGATTTAGGAAAATATTAACATGTGGTTCAGTATATTAGTCATAAATACATTCTCTGAGAATTTGTATCTCAAGTTTTAACTACAAATGTCATGCCCACAATGCTGGAATTGCACTTGTTAAATCTGACATAGAGACACTGAAGAATCTAACAACCTAAATCCAGCATAGAGGGGTTCAGTGAATGTGGTGTTGAATGTGTGTAAGTGTGTGAGTGTGTGTGTGTCAGAGACGCTGTAGAAGGACAGAGTGCCGGCTGGCACGTCCACGTACACTCCTACTCTATTAGAAAAGGGTGATGGGACAGGTATATGTGTGTTCTTAATTTTGTGCCACACAGTGAATCTCTTGTCAGAGCAGAACAGAGTCCAGGATTTGTCATTGTATCCAAACCTGCAGTCACTCCCTCCTTTCCTGTTGATTCTTTTATATGCCACTGCTATATCAGCGTTATATCCGCTCCATTCAGCCTCCCAGTAACAGCGTCCAGACAGAGTCTCTCCACACAGAATTTGACGACACTCATCAAACCTGTCTGGATGAGGAGGATAGGACTGCGGCTCTTCCACTCGTGTCACCTTCCTGTTCTTCTCAGACAGAATGAGACAATCGTGCGCTGTCTTTGGGTCCATTGTGAGATGACAGGCATCTGATCACAACAAGAGAGAAACATCTATAACAACAAAACAATTACTAGCCAATTTCAAAATTATGGCAAATTACGCTAAAATTTTTAGATTTTTCTTTTTCCAGTAAATCTTATCTATGTTGGTTATGTAATCGTTATTATGACTATGTGAAATAATATAACAGATTATAATAGATAATATTTTTACTTTACTGTCTGTCATTCAGAAATATATTACAAAGCGAAAATGGACAAATGCATATTTATTGATTTCTCCACAGATTTTTATAGCATTCAACAGTCTTTATTTCACTCTAATTAAGAATGTATAGGTGGAAAAGTCTTTAGTGTACTGAAACTTATGTATCCTAAACTAAAATCATGTGTGAAAGGAGCTGAACAGAAAATTTTGGCTGTAGCATTGTTGTACGACAAGGTAGATATTTTCCGATCGAAAGTATCACAGAAGTGCAGACTGTGTTATACAATGATGATACGCACTGTAAAAAAAAAAAAAGTGTAAAAGTGTCCAGCGGTTAGAAAGTAAAAGTCCTGCCATATGTTTATTCCACCCACTGAAGCAGTGTTAAAGTTAATGAGATAATGAAGTGATTAATTGAGTGATGATTGACCATTATTGATGAACACCTGATGATAACAAGCAGAATCACCAAAGGAGAAAATCACAGTTTTTAAGTCTCCATCATGGAGATTGGGATTTGATTTAGTTGACCTCTTGACCCTTGACCTTTAGATAATATTAGATTTTGTTTGTCTGTTGAAATTGGGTTATAACAGACAAGTAAAAAGAAAAGATGATCAGGTGGTGTTGAATGTGTTTTCACATATTCATTATTTGATTTGAATCACTGAGTTACAATTACATTATTGATTACAGCAGCACTGTGATTCTACAGCAGAATATTCAGATTCATCAATAGAATTGATACATACTGTGATTGAAGCTCATGTCCTATATAAAGTGTACGTTCTCTATAGTGTGATGTTGTTCCTGATGGTTGATCACTTACTAATGTTGTTGTCTATTTATTCCTATCTTTTGTCATGTTTTATCTGACCTGTTTTATCTTTTTTAGAATTGTTTATTAATTGATTGTCTACTTAACCAACACTACTTGTTTACACCTGTGAATAATTGTCTTCTTATACCTCTCTTTACTTTGAGAGAAATTATACTTTGACAAAGTATTTGCAAGTGAGTGTGCAGTCAGATCTCGTTCATACATATGTCTAAAGAAACATTGAAATGTCAGGTTTTAAATAATGTAAGTAAAATCGAAAACAAATATTCTCCGTTCATATAATCTGTTAAAAAATAGAGAGGTGTCAGTCATTCGCGAGTCTCCTCATTATCCGATAATGCTGCCATTCCCATGGAGAGCATGCAGCATTCAAACGCCTGCATCAATTTAAAAAAAAAAACGTATCAAGCTTAGTCATATTCATGTACATAGTTTTGAGATGTGGTGAGAAATAATTGTGGAAGAATTTAGAGGAAGAGCGCAACTTTCAGTTTAATTTCAAGGATTAATTTAATCATGCCCATGATTGGGAAAGGTTTTGTTTAGGCTACTACACATAGGCTAATAGTAAACATGCCATATTGGCTTTTCTATATTGCTATACTGAAATGAGTGAAAATGACTGGAATACCTAATAAACACTGTAAAATAAAATGTGTTATCAATGTATTAAACTGCACATTAAAATTTGTAGGCTCTATAAAATAACAAATGATATATAAAATGTCATTGAGGTAAAATGAATGTTCAGACAAGATTGCGTTGAGCTGTTTTGTACAGATTATAAAGTGTTTACTGTTGAATAGCCTAGTGCCACATCAGTGAAGCTTTGTTCGCAATGATGAACATTAAGCTTTGCATCACAGGAATAAATTATATTTTAAATTATATTAAAATAGAAAATCATTATTTTAAATTTTAATATTATTTCATAATATTGCTGTTTTTTCTGTGTTTTTGATCAAATAAATGCAGGGTTGTTGAGCATGAGACTTCTTTCAAAAACATTAAAAAGTGATGTTCACTTCTATCTTTGAACAGAATTTGTTTCCAGGTATAACTATGTATTCGAAATGTGCCTTTGACTCTCACTTATATTGTTAACTATATTCTAAATAAACTACAAAAAAACTTCTTTTTAAAATAAACTACTGTTATTTCTTGTAGTTTCTCACACATACCTGACTGAAAGGCTCATTGTCCCCTCAGGTGTGAATCACAGCATTATTCAGAATTATTCACACCTCCACACATACTGTCTTTCTAAACAAAAAGTGTCTTACAAAATTTAAATCAATATATTGTTTAATGTGAATGAGTAGGCAGGATGATTTTCACATCAGTTTGAAGAAAAAAAGTCTAGACTTCTACACAAATGTCAGGGAATGTCAAAACTCCAGAGCCCCAAAAACCGTCAGACCCCAGAGGATTAAAAAAGCAACATGCAGCATAACATTAATGTTTCTCAGCTCATCACTGACTGAAACACAGGCTCTATTCTCCAGCACAATGGTCACCTACAAAACTCAGACAACAGAAACACTTTAAATCCCAGATCTCTCTAGATCTCAGCATCTACACTTATTACAAACCGTTATTGACTTATTAGTCACCGTTATTGAGGAAAACGTTTGTTTTATTTGGGCTGTTGACCCTTGACTTTTTAACATTATTTTTTTTTTACAGTTGCTGTAAACATCAACGTCTAAATATCTGTTAATTCCAATTAAGAAGCTTTGTAATAAAAAAAAATAACATCAACTGGATTGTAATAGGTGAAGGCGCTGCAGAGAAATCTGTTAGGGTTTAATTTTCTGTTGCTGTCAGGCATGTGACATCTTATTTAAATAAGGAGATTTTCTTTCCTTTTAAGATTTTCGTTTGGCACCCTGTGGTGCCAGTCATTTTACCATTTTTTTACAGTGAAGGTGTTTAATCATAATAATTCAGGTAATTAATAATTGAACAATAATTAACAGTGTTTTCAGCTTATTTAAATAGGGAGACTTTACTTCAATTTTATATTTTTTGTTTGGCAGCTGTTGCTGCCAGTCATTTGACTCTTTATCATCTAACTGATAACAGTTATTGTTATTGTATTAATTGCAGATTATTTTGTGATCTTACATGCATTTATATGCAATTTAAGAAAACAGAAAATATACTTTATAAAAATACATTAATCTTACCTGAATAAAAATGTGATTTACTGTAATTTGTCATCAATGTAATATTTAAAAAAAAATGGGTTAACTAAGATTTGTTAAGCATAAAATTAGCTGTAACCAAGCTTTGGGCTTTTGATATTTCTCAAAATGTCCAGTTCACACATGATCTCTAAATGGCAATTTATTGGTAATTTCTGGAAAGGGATGTATATGTGAAAGCCCCTATGAAGATGAGTGCGTGTGTGTGTGCGTGTGTTTGTGTGTGTCTAGACCTACATTTTCGTAGTCCTGCTTTCATCATGAACTCTTCCCCATGATTGACACTATAAATACACAAACATACATACATGTGGAAAACAGCTATGCATCATGCACATACAGAACAATGTATCATACTGCTTCGTATACTTCAGAATCTCCAGTGAGTAGTTTGGATCCTTCAGTTTGTCATTGAGCAGCTTGACTCCTGAATCTCCTGGGTGATTGTAGCTCAGATCCAGCTCTCTCAGGTGCGAGGGGTTTGAACTGAGAGCTGAAGACAAATAACCACAGCCTTCCTCTGTCACCATACAGCCTGACAACCTACAGACACACAGTGAAGACCACACGTGAGGAAAATAAACTATTGTCAATGTTTGGATTAATTATTAACAATTTCATTGAGATGTATAAAAACTTCCCGTGCCAGCTTGATTTCAAAGATTTAACTGGATGGGAAGAAGAGCTTTTGATAAAGTAGCAAAAACTAATTGATGAAAATGTATTAAAATGACTGAATTTGTTAAATGTCATTCAAAAGCTAATTTGAATGAGTATTTTTATTGATATTTGTTTTTTAAGAGCTGGAAAAAACACATGTGAGATAATATTAAGTATGTTAGATACATATTCTAACCATGTTAATACCAGTTTGGTTAACAGTATTTCTTTTTTTTCAAATGCATGTACAAATTTGATTACAACAGCAGGGTTGCGTTGTCTAAAATAATCGCTCATTACTGTATTTATTGTAAGTTGTATGCATTTCGATACTCAATACCCAGGGCAGACAAAATCCCCAGTGTTAAATGAACACCTCTCAGTGTTCACATGTGTCCACACTACAGAGTGTTAAAATAACTCTTAAGCAGGATTGAAGTTAATGAGATAACTAAGTGATTAATTAAGTGATGATTGAGCAATGGTGGTGGCACAGAAGTCTTGTTGGCACATACCTTAGTATTACTTTTGTGACTTAAATTTTTTTTTTCTATAAACACGCACAAACGTTATTCTCTCAAAAACACAAACATGTTCACATATTACGGTAGCTAAGCTCGTGTTGAATACAGTGTAATGACCCTTTTTCCATTAATATGTTTATAAGCAACTGAAAAAAAATAAAAATGTCAGGGCATGTCAAAACTCCAGAGCCCCCAAAACCCTCAGACCCCAGAGGATTAAAAAAAAGCAACATGCAGCATAACATCAATGTTTCTCAGCTCATCATTGACTGAAACACTGGCTATATTCTCCAGCACAATGGTCACCCACAAAACACAAAACTTTAAATCCCAGATCTCTCTAGATCTCAGCATCTTCACTTATTACAAACCAGTCTGACTTTATTTCTTCCATTCATTCTTCTTATTAAGAATTAACTGAGGTTTAGATGTTGATGTTTTATTGAAAATAATAAAGGTTGAAGTCACCGTTATGGAGGTACACGTTTACTTTATTTGGGCTGTTGACCCTTGACTTTTTAACATTAAAGTTTTTTCAGTTGTTGTAACTGTGTGCTTCTTGATTACTTGTAATAGCAAAAATCTTAACAACAGTGAAAACTTTTTCAGATAAGCAGATCAACTCTGAACATGACAAAACAAGCTACTAAAGTCACCAAAAAGGCTTCGGTTGATTGATCATTGTTGATGCTCAAACACTGATACTTGATGTATTATGATATATTATATTTATTATTATAACAAATAATACAAAACCAGCAGCAACAACAACAAAAAAAACTATTTCATCTGAATTTCACTACAATATTTAATACAACAAATGTGTTTCAAAAACACAGTTATAAAAGTTGGAGATTAACCGATGTTTAAATAGTCAAGTGTCAAGTGCCAACTAAAGCAAGTGTTTACCTCCATAACAGTGACTTCAAACTTTATTATTTTCAAATAAACATCAACATCTAAACCTCTGTTAATTCCAATTAGCTTTGTAAGAAAGAAATAAAGTCAACTGGATTGTAATAGGTGAAGGCGCTGCAGAAAGATCTGTTAGGGATTAATTTTCTGTTGCTCCCAGTCATGTGATGTTTTTTAAATAAAGAGATTTATTTCTTTCATTTTAAGGCTTTTTTTACAGTGAAGGTGTTTTATCATAATAATTCAGAAAATACCTGTAAAATAAGTGTTTTCAGCTTTTTTAAATAAGGAGAATTTAATTTAATTTTATGGTTTTTGCTTGGCAGCTATTGCGGCCAGTCATTTGACTGTTTAACATCTAACTGATAACTGTTATTGTTATTGTATTAATTGCAGATTATTTTTGTAATTGTACATACGTTTGTGAGATAATTAGATGATTAGGAATCACTGAAGGAAAGAGAAACAACAAGAACAGAAAAAAAAGAGAGCCACAGCAACTACAACTGACTTCCAGCTATTACACATTACACAAATTATTCAACAATTTGACTTTATTTCTGTCATGCATCTACAGAAACTCTTACTGAGAATTAACAGGTGATAAGATGTTATTGTTTTAATGAATTTTTAACTCACCATGATGATGATCAGTGTTTGCTGAAGTTGAATTCTTGTCTTCTTAAATATTAGTTTTTCTTTGGTTGCTGTGTTTGTAAAGCACATTTGCTATGGCAAGAGGAACTATAACCAGGTCATAACGCTCATGTTTTGATGATGACACTGTCATGTAATGGCCTGCTTCACTGGTTTCATTCAATGTTAATAATTGATCACATAAACAGCTTTATAAAATTATTATTAAAGTACAACTGTGATATTACAGTTTGTAATATTGGCAGTGCTTATATAATTAGAAAACACAAACATATATATCAAGAATCTGTATATGAACCTAAACAAAGGTGAAAATCAAACAAAATGCTTCATGTTGCAGTGCATGATGGGAGCCACCAATTAAAACTCATCCATGTATACTCAAAACTCATCAAATATATATTTGCCTAGCAGTGGGCTGGCCAACATTGCCCACCGCCCCCCTGGGAAAACCCCCAGTGCTCCTTACAGTTAGATGGCCCCTGCTCAAATCTATAACCTATATCCATACAGCTAATCCATTATCTTCCAACCCCAATAGCTTACTCAGCAATGATCGTACAAAGAACCAGCCAAAATGATTATTTGGAAGGGTAAAAAAAAGTTGAAAGTGTAAAACAATGAAATTCCTCATTAATTTATCATCACTTAACTTTCATATATTCATTCAGTTTAGTTTTTATAAATTTCAAAAATTTCAAATGTGCTTAAATACCTCAGTATCTCCAGCTGACAGTTTGGACTCTTCAGTCCATCAGAGAGCAGCTTCACTCCTGAATCCTGCAGGTCATTATTACTCAGGTCCAGCTCTTTCAAGACACAGTTTGAGGATTGTAGAACTGATGACACAGTTTCACAAGACTGAGCAGTGAGATTACTGCCAGCAAAACTGAAACAGAGCAGAACATATGTTTAAGCAGTTTTATAAAGAGTGGGTTTGGCCTGGGCTCTCTAACGGTGGACAAGACAGTTTTGTCTGCAGTTTCCATGTAGGCCACACATGGGTTAGCCCAGATGAAATGAACACTACTCAGTGTGCACACTACAGTGTGTTAACACTCAGGGGTCATGAAAAGCGCCGGAGAGTTTTGCTGAATTTTCTTCACATAGCAGCAAAATGGACTCATGTCAAAAAATACTCAAGTCATTTTTTGTCATACAAACAAAATCAATTGAAACTACAGAATGTATTCTTTTATTTGTGTGCACTCACAGGAAAACCAAATGTTGTGCTTTTTGCAAATTAAAGAAAACTAACATGATGTGTGATCTGCCATCTCTATCAGAATGAAGTCCATTTTGATACTCCCTCAGAAAATGAACTGTAACTTAGAGAACACTTATCACACAAACACAAAAGCTTATTATTTGCATGATTGTGGTTTAAAAACAAGTTATTTTACATCGTTGAAGTGCAATTAGCAGCGGAAGACAACTCATTTCAGCATATGCACGTGCTCTCTGAGACACTGTTTCTCAGAGCTGTCTGAGAGAGGCAGATGCAAGTATTTGCAAGTAAACAGAACCATTTATGTCTTAAGTGAAGATACAGTTGTGAAAGACAAGGCTTGAGTATAATGGGTAGGTGCAATCAGTCTTAAAGGGACACCATCCAAATTTACCTGCTGTAATTATTAATACTAATCAAACAGCAAAAAATAAGAGAAAATCTCTCATTGCTTGCTTTTGAATATGTGAATAAGTGTATATTTAATTTACACAGTAAAGACTATACATAGTTTTTTTTTATACATTTGATTACTTTATACCAGTCCCTGGAGAGCATTTAACTACAACCTTCATTTTGGAATGAACTAAATTAAAATTATGTCCAGAAGATGTCTTTTCAACGTCTTTTCAAAAGTCATACGTTGAAAAGACGTCCACTGAGGAGACAGAATGAAAGTTTTTATGACATCTTTTTGACGTCTTCTGTAAGTCTGATAAAGACGTTCATGGAACCTCTGTACAAGGTTAAAAAAAAACATTCATAAGCAGTAAAACACACTTTCACACTTTTAGACAACTTAGCATTTGTTATTCACACATCTTTGGATTGTGAGGGAAACTACATCTGAAGGAAAGACTCTGGCTCATTTGAAACTTGAACCAGAGACCTTCTTGTTGTGAGGAGACAGTGTTTCCCCCTGAGACACTTGTGCTGACCTTAGACTCAGACATAAAATACACATATCTGTAGAATAATTATTTTTAAAAAAAAACTGAAACAGTGTTGAATTTAATGAGATAATTAAGTGATCAAATAACTGATGATTGAGCATTTGATTCAGATCAACTGAAGACAAAAGACATTCAATCTCTGAAGATCTGATTAATCAACTCCACAAACAGCATTACCAGCTTCACTTATTACTGACCAGACTGACTTTATTTCTACAGAAGCTCTTATTGAGAATTAACAGAGGTTTAGATGATGATGTTTCATTTGAAGTCACCATTGTGGTGATAAGTGTTTGCTTTAGTTGAGATCTTGATTTTTGTAGTTCTTGTGTTTGCTTTTCTTTGGAAGCTGTATGTGTTCATAAAAAGTCAAATTAAGCCCAAATAAAGCAAAATCAGGTGTTACCAACTCCTTACTGATAACAAAATCATCATTAAATTAGGATCTAATGTACCATTTTTATGTTTATATTTGACATTAAGGCCAACAACCTTGTTTAAACGTAATATTGACACCAATTGCATTGAAATAATCACATATCCCAAAGATAGCTGAAATGCACAAAATGGTTTGAACGTCATCACACAGAAATCAAGATTTTGCATATGATTCACAACAATGGTGACAAAACTAAAAAAGATTCATGCTGCAATGCATGATGGGTGGCTTTATTGTACAAAACTCATACCTGATTCCCAAGCTTTTTAGTTTTGATTGTCACAGTTGTTGTGAATCAAATGCAAAATCTTGATGTCGCTATTATGGAGCGTGGGCACCAACCAGCAGAAACATGAATCGGCGCCTATTGTCAAATATTTGAACGCTTTTGTCGCTTTAATCATGTCAGTTGATCTATAATGCGTGATCGATGCTGCCACCTCAGCCAAAGAGCGAAAGCACATTTAAATTTAGCAGTGAACATTCTGATCTTCCCAGTGTTGTCGTACGCTTCAAAGGGTTCAAATCGATCGCCTTTCGCCTTTCATGTCTTGAATTTAATGGACATTTTAACTGCATTTTATAGGCTATATCACGCAGTGAGTTTTTGCCCTCGATTAAAATTCCGAGCCCTATTTTTTCCCATTATTAATTAATATAATTAACGATTAAATTCCCAGCCCTAATTTAAGGAAAAATGTAATTTGACATAAAATACAGTAGACAAAATACAGTAGACAACATTTGAAGTGAATCAAAAAAGTTCATCAAAGTTTTCCTAAGAAGAAGGTTTTAGGACAACTTTGATAAAAGGTTTTGATCCACTTCAAATTTTGACTACTGTAGTATTTTGTATTAGTATTTTCAAATACATCTTGCTAAATCCTGCTTAAATACTAAGATACTGAGTGTCAAACATAAAATTACACTCACGTGGCTTTCCTGCAATTAATCACAGCTGGTATCAGTCTTCTTCTGCCCTCATCTGATGTGTTGTATTTCTTGAGGTCCAGTTCATCCAGCACTTCCTCTGACATCTGAAGCATGTAGGTGATTGTTGAGCAGTGAGCAGGAGAGAGTTTCTTCTCTGAGTGTTTGTCTGACTTCACAAACTCCTGAATCTCTCTGGACAAAGTCTGATCTTTCACTTCCAGCAGACAGAGGAACATATTGATGGATCTTTCAATGGAGAGTTCATCTCCATCTTTGATCTTCTCTTTAATGTACTGTGTGGTTCTCCTGATGCTCTCTGAGCTGTTCTCTGTGTGTGTCAGTAGATCCTGTAAGAGTCTCTGATTGGACTCCAGTGAGATACCCAGCAGGAACCGCAGGAACAGATCCAGATGTCCATTCTTACTCTCAATGGCTTTATCTACTGCTCCTTTAAGTAAATTTTGCACTGAAACTAAATTCATTAGTCCCTTTACAGTTTTACTTAGAAAAAAGTAAAATGCATAAAATGCAGCCATGAACTCCTGAACACTCAGATGAATGAAGCTGTAAACTTTCCTCTGATGAATCACAGATTCCTCCTTGAAGATCTCAGTGCAAATCCCAGAATACACTGAGGCATCAGTGACGTCTATGCCGCTCTCTCTCAGGTCCTCCTCATTGAACATCACATTGCCCTTCATCAGCTGTTTGAAAGCCACTTCAGAAAGTTTCACAATCACTTCTCTGTTGGACTGCAGGAGTTTCTCTGGATCTCTCTCTTCATACTTCTGATTCATTGTGTTGATCTGAATCAGCAGGAAGTGGATGTACATTTCAGTCAGAGTTTGAGGGATTTCTGCACTCAGATCTTCTTTCAGGAGCTTTTGAAGCACAGTGGATGAGATCCAGCAGAAGATGGGTATGTGGCACATGATGTGGAGGCTTCTTGCTCTTCTGATGTGTGAGAAGATTCTGCTGACTTGATGCTCGTCACTGATTCTCTTCCTGAAATATTCCTCCTTCTGAGGCTCATTGAATCCCTGAATTTCTGTCAGACGGTTGATGTATTTGGAGGGGATCTGATTGGCTGCTGCTGGTCTGGAGGTGATCCAGATGAGAGCAGAGAGAAGCAGCTTTCCTTTCATGAGGTTTGACATCAACACACCCACTGATGAAGTCTCAGTCACATCAGAAACTTTCTGAGCATTTGAAAACAGTGTGATTCTGCTTTCATCCAGACCATCGAAAATGAACACAACTTTACACTCCTCATAAATCTTTGAGTCCAGATCTTGAAGCTCAGGATGAAAGTCCAGCAGAAGTCTGTGAAGACTGTACTGATGATCTTTAATCAAGTTCAGCTCTCGAAATGGAAGCACAAACATGAAATCTACATCCTGATTGGCTTTTCCCTCGGCCCAGTCCAGAATGAACTTCTGCACAGAGACGGTTTTTCCAATTCCAGCGATGCCTTTAGTAAGAACAGTCTTGATTTGGTCTTTTTGCTCACATCCTGGTTCAGATGAGGGTTTAAAGATGTCATTGCAGTCGATTGGAGTGTCTTGTGAGTGTTGTGTTCTGGCTGTTTTCTCCATCTGTAAAACCTCATGTTCTTCATTCACTCCTTCTTTCTCTCCTTCTATGATGTAGAGCTGTGTGTAGATCCTGTTCAGGTGGGTTTCATTCTCTTGGAGTTTAATTCCCTCAAATAATCTCTCATACTTGTTCTTCATGTTGGTTTTGTGCTGGTTTTTGATTCTCTGCAGGTCTCCAATCTGCAGTGTGTGTGTCTGCAGGACTGATTCACTTTTGTCCTGCCTGATGTGAGTCTGATAGTGGGATGTAGATGACGGCATATCTCTGATCAGCTCACGTACGTTTCTCCTGCTGAAAAAATAAAAGAGCAGCAAAAATGACAATGGCAGTGATTATAATGACCATCAGAAATATCAGGAATATTAGTTACTGGATATGACTTTAGTCAGTCTTTCTGAGTTGCACCCCTGTGCAGTGCATATGTTGTACAATCCATTTTTAGGATTACATTTAATGTTATTTCATTGAGTTTCTTAAATGATTTTAACTCTTTTCCCACCTTTAAAAAAAATAAAATAAAAAATTGCCAGCCACTGCCAGCGTTTTTGTTTATTTTCACAAAAATGTCATGGCCCCCAGTTGTATTTAGTTGTATGAATATCTGAACAGAACATGCAATATAGCAAATGAAAGAACAGACCGTCTGCTTTAAAAGAAAAAAAAAAATTCTAACTTTATGCATTCTTTTTTTATCAACACTGATAACCATGTACGCTGATATGTGTTCATAAAAAGCAGTAAAAAGCTGAGAAAATCGTGTTTTTGTCAAATCCTGGGTTGGATTCAGTATGATGATCAAAAAATAGACGAAGTAAAGTCTATCAACACCCTCAATGCTTGCACAGTCCTGTAGCTCATCCAGGGTTGACATTTCACGTGGCAACATTAGACTGTTTTGAGTTATATTTATTGTGTTTATTGTTGATGATCAAAATATTTTCATATGCATGTGCTTACATATGAGATCGCTTGTTTCTGCTTCTTATTTGTCTGTCTTTTGATCTGGAGATACTGTACTCATTCATGAGATGTGTGATAGCGCCCCCTAGCATATTACGTAAAACTGAAAACCTAAAATCTTGTCAATGGTGGGGAAGCGTTTTCTCATAAAAGACAAGATAACTCATCAATATCAGGGAAAGAGTTAAATTATCTTATTTATGTGAGATACACTACATTTGAAATGCATGTCATCAAATCATCAATACATGAGCAAATAACTGTTAATACTAACGGAGGTTCAGAGGTTTCGGGTCCACCACTGAATGTAAGAGGTTCCTTCATGGATCTGTAACTCTTCAGAGACACACCGCTGGGTTCTGGAGACTCTGATCTCTGTCTCTTCCTCCTGCTGATGCTGACAAAAAATAAATAAACAAATAATAATAATAAAAATAAATACATTTTAGACCAGTAGCTATACTATATAACTTAAATGCACCTTATATTTACACTTATTTATTAATTCAGTAGATTGTTTCACCATTGAAAGGAATATGACAAGCAGTTCATTCAGTGGAAACAGTAACATGAGAAAACGTCCAAAATTGTATAAAAATTGACATGCTAGAAAAGACATGAAAGTTAGAAAAAAGTGAAAGAAATTTTAAAAACTTTATATATATATATATATATATATATATATATATATATATATATAATACAGTACAGTATATACATACTCATTACTGCAAAGACAGATATTGACATTTAACAGGATTTAGTCAAGTGCTCCCAGAGAAGTCTTTAAACACTTTCTGAAAAATGGAAGCCACTAATCTGTTTGTGAAAGCTTGGGAAATCATGAGGAACCAGTGAGGAACAGTGATGTTGAAAGTTCAAGAAAGTGATTTTGTGCTTCTCTGTGATGGTATCACCACTCATCCACTGCAGGCTTCTGGATTACACTGTGAATCACTTTAAATAAAAGCATCTGACAGTGCTAAAATGACCAGTGTCTTACCTGAGGTCAGAGGTCACTGTTGCATCACTGAATTCAGGAGGATCTGTCATCATGGATTGATCACTCTTCACAGACTCACAGCTTGATCCAGGAGATGAAGAACTCATTTCAGCGGTGGTGTCCTCATCTTCTCTCTCATTTGGGAGACTCATTTTAGTGTTCTTCTACTCTCAATAGAGTGTGGAGACTGATCTCTTTTATGTGGAAACAAATTCTGTAGTACAATTATACAATACAACAACGTAAAAATTACAGTCTTAATCTGGATGACATTGACATCTAACTACCTTCTACCTATATCATTAATACGGTATACAGTGTCTGTCGTTTGAGATGTTACCATATCGTTTGTATGTAAATTTATCCGCTCAGTACTACTAAAGTTATATACGTGTAAGAGTGATGCGTGTAAAACACACATGAATGATAAATAAAGAGTGGGATGTGCTTGATGTTGAGAGTTATTGAAAGCAATAAGAGAACTGACACACAGATGAAGCACGCGCACAGAAAGCCTCCTTTCAGACAGCATGCAATCACGAATGTGGAAAGTGTATGATGTTTATTAAAATTTTCAAATGCAATAAGAAGTTAAAAAGAATTCTATGCACTGACTGACATACACATGGAATGTGTGCACAGAAAGTCTATAATTTAAGATCCCTGGTGCGCACCAAACAAGCGGACCGAGACCGCTAAAAAGATGGGTCTCGGTCCACTTCCAAACGAACTCTGGTGCGGTTCGATTGATATATGAACGCAACATGGACCAAAGACATGTAAACGAACCAAAAACAGGACGTGATGTCACAAGATGAGACGCTACAAGTCAGCTGATTTGAAAGATCGGTGTATCCAAAATGAGTCGAGGGCAAACGTGGAGCAACGAGGAGGTGAAGTTTCTGTTTCTGTGTACAACGGAGGAAATCCTGCTGCTGTTTTGAATCTTTTGAACATTTTATGAGCTCTTTGTCAGTTCTCAGCTGGTCAAAATAAAGACTGCCGTCTCTTGTGTCTCATATATTTCTCATGTCTGTGAGGCAAGTAGCCTATACGCTGAGTTTCGGTTCATTTTTGTGAAAAAAGTGAAAGTGACGTGTAGCCAACTCTCATGCGTCACCCATCTTATCACCCATGATGCACTCCAGTTCAGGGAGACCGAAATAGCAGAAAGTGCATCCTGTTTGTTTCTTTATTTTACAAAAGCACGCTTTTGTTATTATGCGTGAGTTTACACTAATAAAAGACCCTTTACAGTTGATGTAATGATGTATCTGTACGGCCAAACACGATGTATACTTCAGCTTCCACACTCCACACAAATACTATGCGCCTAATACTAGCACACATTTATCTAGGTTAATGTTAGAGCGAGCGAGTGGCCAAGTTACTTTTTTCAAATGATAAGCCATATTTGAGGCCTGTGGGTTACAAGATTACAGTAGGCCCCCAACCCTGGACAAAAATTTTAGTGGTTGGTGTTTTATTGAAAGTTTCATTTGAAGTCACCATTATGGTGATCAACGTTTACTTGAGTTGGGCTCTTTACCCTTGACCTTTTAACCCGAGCTTGATCCTGCTTTATCAGTATGACCCAAAATATTTCTCAAAAGTTGTTCTAATGAAGAAGTAATGAATTATTATCATTATTTCCATAAACAATTACGTCTCCTCCTTGAATAAAAACCTTTGCATTTAATAAATAAAATATAAAACAGCCCATTTACCTCAAAATAATCATTTCTGTCTAACGGAGAGTGTAAGAAGCATTGATCTGTCATAGTTGATCATTACTGTGTGAGCCGTCACAAAATATCCTGAAGGGTTCAATAATTCATTCATTTAGTGTAGCACAAAAAAAAAATATTCTGCCATTCCAAATATTCATGACTTTCATTCAAGATCCATTAAAGGCTAAATTAAATCTGTTAATTGTATAAAGCTTTTGTATCTCTTCACAAAACATTGCTCAAACCACTTGATTCATATTGATGCAGCAGAACGATGGAAATCCTTTATTAAAAATATTTAAATTTGTGTTTCAGCTGAACAAAATACTTCTGAAAGTGATTCCAGTGACATCTTTCCAGTGTTGTTATTGTTCTACTTGTGGTGTAGACTTCACTATTCTCATCAAATTAGAACAGTTATTCAGTATTACAGTTATCATCCATGTTGTGAACAGGCCTTATTGTTCCATTAACAGGATTCAGTCAACTGTAATGAATCTGCTCCGTCATCTTTCACCCACTTCCCACCAGAGGTCGCTCTTCCACATCATTTACTCTATTTACGGACTACATTTCCCATAAGCCCCTCACCCAGTCACTGATCACCCTGTCAGCTGTAAGACATTACAATCACACCTGATTCACATCTCACCACTATAAGAGCACTACTCACACACTCTTATACTGCAAAGTATTGTTTATACCTGTATTGCAATTCTGAGCGTTATTTCCCTGTTTTGTCTGCCCGTTTCCGGATCCTGCCTGTTTCCCGTTCTGTTGTGTATCTGCCTGCCTTTTGACCATTTGCCTGGATTATCACTACGAGCCTGCCTGTTCTTTGCCACTCTGTTTGCTGTTGAGTTGACCACTGCCTGTCTGACTACGTCTGTAAATAAAGCTGCACTTGGATCTCATTCGCTGACTCGCCCTTCATTACAATCAACAATGAGGAACAGTGAAAGTTAAGGATCAGGAAAGTGATTCTGTGCCTCTCTCTGAATGTATCAATGCAATGGTCACAAATGCAAAAATGGCTGATGTGTCACCTGGGGTCAGACGTCTCGGGTTCATCACTGGATGCATTGAGTCAGCAGATGAAGAACTCATTTTATAGGGCCTGTCCTCCTACTCTCATTTATCAAAGAGCGTTGAGAGATGGATTTCAGACCTTTTATGTGGAAACACAGAGATTTAAAAAAAATAAAAAATAAAAAAATACAGTAAATTTGTGTAGTTCAGTGGAATCGGCACGGCAAATAAAATGCTTTAACCATCTGTATACTGCAGTGCAGACACATTAAAATATACCATCAATCCATTGTAACTGCAAGGCTTTGCAGTCTAATTACCATCTATAATATAACTATAGTATAATTACAGATCATTGTTGTTTGATTATGATATTACAGCTTAAGTTCATTGCAATACAACTTGCTGATTCAATGCGGTTAAATTCAATGCAGCACAACTGCACTGAAAAAAGAGCTAGATGTTAATTACTGAGCAAATTAAGCTGTCGTCTTTAGTAACTGGCATTTTTCAAAGTGAACAGAATCGCAGCTTTACTATGTTTCAGGTAAATGAGTGTGTGATGACATCATTTACACTCTTTAATGTGACATCTCCAATATTTGTCAGCTAAAGTTTAATTTCAAACATTCATTTCATCATTAAAACAATTTCTGATGTTCAGATATATTTTTTTAAATTATATTCAGGTTTATGTAGCCAACTCATTCATCACTCTTATTCAGCTTTTAATATGTGTTACAAGAGCTAGAAACAATAAAATAGGCACAATAAAATATTTATAAGTAGTTTACAACAGTTTTAGTATTTTGAGCATTATTGGTCCCTTTTTTCATCACAGTCTTTGTACAGTGTCGAATGTCCCACAATGTTATTTTTGTAAGAGCGAGTCATGACAACAATGATGAAGTAGCAGAACCAACGCTTATTAATACTGTTCATAAATGTTGTTTCTAATAACAGTACAATAACGCCACGTCACGAGCAAGTCTGAATAAACACAAAACAATAATCTATTTCGGCATACACATCGTCAGTATGCATTTCCGCCTTTTTGTTAAATTGTCGAAACACAAGGAACACGAAACCAAATGGCAACTCAATGCATGACTAGATGTTTACATGAAGAATAAGTTATGAACTTACCTCAAAATATGCAGCCGTTTAAATAAAACGATGTTTAAACAAACATCACAGACAAAACATTTCACAGCTTCCGAATGACGCAGCAACATATTCTTCTTTCACTTTCGTTTTTCGTTAAACGTATGAAGAAAAAAAAACAAACGCTCCCTCTAGTGGCTGGTCTCAGGTAATCACACACACACACACACACACACACACACACACACACACACACACAGCAGTATGAGTTAAAATTAAACACAACACGGGAACAAGATACAAGGAAAAATCATGTGGTTTAATAAGTTAAATAACAGCTGTTTTGATTTTTTATCAAGCCAACATTATAAAGTTGACCAAAGATTTTTTTCCCCACATCCCTTTTCATTCTTGATCAGAATGTGTTCTGATGTGTTTAATGCCTCATACTGCAGACATTCATCATGACATACATTTATGTACAGAGAATCCATTTAATATCATCAGAGCTTTCAGAAATGGCTCAGTTATCATCATTAAAAGTGTTTTTCCATTTGTCTGTGTTAAAATATGATTAAAGAAGAATCAAATTAGTTTGAATTAACAGATCTGCTTGATGTTTTTGGTCAAACAGGCTAGCTATGTGTATGTGTGTTTTAACTTGCAGTTGTTCCATACGCCCCTCGTGTGTGTCAGCGGTCCAGACAGAACAGGGACAGACTCCGGCCCATAGAGAGACTGTCCTGGACACACAGACTCACAGAGACCCCGTCCAGCAGCAGAGACTCCAACATTCAGGACATGAGAGAGGAACCAATGAAGATGAAGAATAAAAACAGACACATGAAATGGAGAGCAGACAGTGTGTGAGTGTGACGTCTGTCCACAGACACATGCTTTAAACACTAAATCACTGCATCTGCTCAATGTTTAGTGTCTGAATCAGTCCTCAATCTGAACTTTACAGATGTAACGTGACACACAGTCAATGTGATACAGATTTATTGAAGAAATCCAGTGACCCAGTGTTACACTGTGCAGCTGTTACATTAGATACATTCTCACCTGCTACTTTCACTGCTGCAATCTACTGAAGACAGATTGGGGGGTTGTGATGGGTAAGGAGGGGTGTAACTGATATCAATGTAAACAGTAACAGTGTTAAAGTGGCAAACAATAAAACAACATTAATACATTAACTCTTTAGAAATATCATTGATCATGGCAAATGATAAAATGTAAATGATCAGAGAAAAAACACATTGACTTAACAATTGCCAACAATCCAGCGGGATGAAACGGAGTCTGTGGATCCTCTGAAACAGTGAGGACATCTACAGTAGCTTTCATAAGATCACACTAAATGAAGATTGTTTCTACAGACCATCACCTTTGACTCCCTGAAGTCTCCAGTGACTCACACAATAACAGATGATACCTGTGACCTGCAGTCAGACCCTTCAAAACATTCAGAGAAGGGGCAACAAAAATCAGGATAGCAAAAAAAAAAAAGCTAATGAGGAAGTAATGAAACATTAACATTATTTCGCCTCTTTAAATAAAACCTTTGCATTTAATAAATAAAATAATATATAGCTCAATTACCTGAAATGGATCAACATAGTTTCTAACGGAGAGTGTAAGAAGCATTTATCTGTCATAGTTCATCATCACTGTGTGAGCTTTCACAAAATATCATGTGACTTTGAATCTCTTTAAATTGCAAATTTATATTACAATCTGACTTATTTTTGACAAAGCAACCTCATACATTTCAACGTGACTATAGCTCACACCTGCACTTGTGGCTATCAATTGATGTCACAATTGTGAGACAGTTGCAATGGAAATGTTTGAAATCGCGATTACCTTTTCATTCTTTTGCTCGGAGGTGGAAATGTGTCTCTGTGGTTCCTCACAACAGGTTGTTAAATCTGACACAGAGACACTGAAGATTCGGGATAAACCCCAAATCCAGCATAGAGGGGTTCTTCAGTGAATGTGGTGTTGAATGTGTGTATGTGTGTGAGTGTGTGTGTGTCAGAGACGCTGTAGAAGGACAGAGTGCCGGCTGACACGTCCAGAAAGATGCCTACTCTATTAGAGCGGGCTGAAGGGCCAAATACATCAGTGCTCTTATTATTGTACCAGACTGTGTAATTCGTATCAGAACAGTACATACTCCAGGACTTCTCATTGAGTCCAAACCAACAGTCAATCCCACTTTTCCTGCTGATTCCTTTATATGCCACTGCAACATGACCCGATCCACTCCATTTAACCTCCCAGTAACAGCGTCCAGACAGACTCTCTTTACACAGAACCTCCTCCTGGTTCTCAAATCTCTCTGGATGATCAGGATATGGCTGATGCTGCTTCACAAATGTTGCTTTTCTGTTCTCCTCAGACAGGATGAGTTGAGTGTGAGCTGTGTTTGGATCCAGTGTGAGATCACAAGCATCTGAACACAAGAAGAGAGAGGAGAACAACAATGACATTGTTAAATATGCACAGGTGTGTGTCAGCATCCTACCTCCTGTAGTGTATCTCCATGCCTTTAGAGGTCCCCTGTGTTCTCTTCTGCCTTAGTTCTTCCTCATGTAACCTTGTTAGCGTTACCCAGCTCACCTGTGCCCTATTTCCCTCCCAGTGTATTTAAGTTGTGTATTTTTCCCTTGGTCCTTCACTCGGTTTTTGAGTCGTTGCCCTGTGTTTCCTGCCTGGTATCACTGAAGCCTCTCTAGATAAAGTATCTTGAGTTCCTTGCTTTGTTTGTGATTGTTCTCTGGCTTTGTTTTCTCCCCTTGTGGATTTTTTATTTTGTCATTTGTGTTCTTGTTATTTATACCTCGATCTGAGAAGAACTTTTTGTTGGATTATTCTTGCAAAGACCTTTTTTTAAAAAAAATAAATCTACATTCCTCTGCCTTGAGTGTTATCGTGTATCCTCTGTGGTAGATCTCTCAGCCTTCACCCCTGAGACCAGTGTTCAAGCCCAGCTTGTGACTGTGTATGAGTGTGTGTGTGTGTGTGTGTACCTGGTAAACCCTACTTAATGTCCCCACAAGGAATCATAACTGTACTTTTTTAACATGTTGGGACATTTTTTGGCCCCCATGAGGAAAACGGCTTAAAAATCATACCCATTTATTTATGTATTTATAAACGATTGGCAAAGCTTTAGTGATAGAGGATGGAATTTACAGTTTGTACAATATAGAAATCATTATTCATATTGAGTGTCCTCAATGATAGGAATACCAGTATAAGTGTGAGAGAGGACTTACATTTTTGCAATCCTGGTCTGATCCTGATTTCTCCTCCATGGTCCAAACTGTGCAGATAAACACACACACACACACACATACACACAAATTATATGATATGTGGCAAGATTGTTATAATTGCAAATAAAATTGTGAGTTTTGTACCATTTAATCAGAGTTCCCACAAAAATGTAAATTCTGTCATTTATTCTGCCTCATGTCATATTAAACCCATCAGATTAATCTTCGACACACAAATGAAGATATTTTTTAATGAAGCCTGAGAGATTTCTGTCCCTCCATTGACAGTCCATACAACCAAACATTTCAACATCCAAAAAGGACATGAAGGCATCAAAAAAGCATGATTCAAACCGTTTAATCCAAGTCTTCTGAAAAGACACAACCACTTTATAATGAACAAATTTAATTTAGGCTTTTATTCAAATTTAATTTTATAAACATTGATTAATTCCCATAAGTAGAGTGCAAATATAGTAAACAAAAAATATTAAGCTTGCTTGTATTACACACTAGAACGAACCTCATTGGTTCAATGCATATAGATTACTTTTATGATGATGCATAATTTTATCATTGCATGCTTGGAGAAGTACTCTTAGATGAAAATGTACTCATCCTAAAATTAGGAGCCACACGCCCCTAATTTTTAAGATTTGCAACAATTAGCCTAAAGATTTCTTTTGTGAATATGGCCCATGGTTTTGCTTTTGTCCATGAACCACAAAACAATGAAATCAGACATTGCCCAAACAAAAGACCACAAAATAAAAGGAGTTAAATAAGTACTGCAATTACTCTTTAATGTTAGGCTCTCTTGAATCCAAGTTGGACTTTGAACATATGGGTTGTAGAAATTTGTTTTTTCTAATTTGTATTAAAGAAACAATCCTCATCTTTTACACAATCAAAATTTGACCATAAAAATATTTCCCTAGCAATTTCTTAACAAAAGATCCCTTTAGGTGACCTCAATCACAAACCGATAGAGGAGTTAAAACTGCTAAACATACTTTAGAATCTGAAGTGAGCAGTCTGGATCATTCAGTTTGTGGTTGAGTAGCTTGACTCCTGAATCTCCTGGGTGATTGTAGCTCAGATCCAGCTCTCTCAGGTGTGAGGGGTTTGAACTCAGAGCTGAAGACACATAACCACAGCCTTCCTCTGTCACCATACAGCCTGACAACCTACAGAGGCACACACAGTCAGATCATCTACAGACACGCATCAACATTATGACTGGTTGACCATACATTATCCCTTACATATTCTTAAATACCTCAGTATCTCCAGCTGACATTTTGGACTCTTCAGTCCATTAGAGAGCAGCTTCACTCCTGAATCCTGTAGATCATTGTTACTCAGATCAAGCTCTTTCAGGACAGAGTGAGAGGATTGAAGAGGTAATGACACAATTTCACAAGACTGACTGGTGAGATTACAGCCAGCAAGACTGGAATAGAGTAAAACACATTAAAATTAAATTCTTAACCTCATTCCTCAATTGTATTCCCATAATATCTTGTTTTGTTTTGTTTTTGTAAACGAAATTCAAATTAAATGATGGAGACACAATTTAAGATATTAAGACATGATTTAACACTCACATGGCTTTTCTGCAGTTGATCACAGCTGGTATCAGTCTTCTTCTACCATCATCTGATGTGTTGTATTTCTTGAGGTCCAGCTCATCCATCACTTCCTCTGACATCTGAAGCATGTAGGAGATTGTTGAGCAGTGAGCAGGAGAGAGTTTCTTCTCTGAGTGTTTGTTTGATTTCACAAACTCCTGAATCTCTCTGGACAGAGTCTGATCTTTGACTTCCAGCAGACAGAGGAACAGATTGATGGATCTTTCAGTGGAGAGTTCATCTCCATCTTTGATCTTCTCTTTAATGTACTGTGTGGTTCTCCTGATACTCTCTGAGCCGTTCTCTGTGTGTGTCAGTAGATCCTGTAAGAGTCTCTGATTGGACTCCAGTGAGATACCCAGCAGGAACCGCAGGAACAGATCCAGGTGTCCATTCTTACTCTCAGTGGCTTTATCTGTTGCATCCCTATGCAGATTATGCATCACATCACAAAACTGTAATATGTCAAAATTTTTGATAACATAATAATAAAATGCAAAGAAAGCAGCGAGAAACTCCTGAAAGCTCAGATGAATGAAGCTGTAGACTTTCCTCTGATGAATCACAGATTCCTCCTTAAAGATCTCAGTGCAAATCCCAGAATACACAGAGGCGCCAGTGACGTCTATGCCGCTCTCTCTCAGGTCCTCCTCATAGAACATCACATTGCCCTTCATCAGCTGTTTGAAAGCCACTTCAGCAAGTTTCACAATCACTTCTCTGTTGGACTGTAGGACTTTCTCTGGATCTCTCTCTTCACACCTCTGATTCCTCATGTTGATCTGATTCAGCAGGAAGTGGATGTACATTTCAGTCAGAGTTTGAGGGATTTCTGCACTCGGATCTTCTTTCAGGAGCTTTTGAAGCACAGTGGATGAGATCCAACAGAAGACGGGTATGTGGCACATGATGTGGAGGCTTCTTGCTCTTCTGATGTGTGAGATGATTCTGCTGGTTTGATGCTCGTCACTGATTCTTTTCCTGAAATATTCCTCCTTCTGAGGCTCATTGAATCCCTGAATCTCTGTCAGACGGTTAATGTATTTGGAGGGGATCTGATTGGCTGCTGCTGGTCTGGAGGTGATCCAAATGAGAGCAGAGGGAAACAGCTCTCCTTTCATGAGGTTTGACATCAACACACCCACTGATGAAGTCTCAGTCACATCAGAAACTTTCTGAGCATCTGAAATTATCAGTGTCATTCTGCTTTCATCCAGACCATCAAAGATGAACACGACTCTACACTCCTCATAAATCTTTGAGGCCAGATCTTGAAGTTCAGGATTAAAGTCCAGCAGAAGTCTGTGAAGACTGTACTGATGATCTCGGATCAAGTTCAGCTCTCGAAATGGAAGCACAAACATGAAATCTACATCCTGATTGGCTTTTCCCTCGGCCCAGTCCAGAATGAACTTCTGCACAGAGACGGTTTTTCCAATTCCAGCGATGCCTTTAGTCAGAACAGTCTTGATTTGGTCTTTTTTCTCACATCCTGGTTCAGGTGAGGGTTTAAAGATGTCATTGCAGTAGATTGGAGTATCTTGTGAGTGTTGTGTTCTGGCTGTTTTCTCCATCTGTAAAACCTCATGTTCTTCATTCACTCCTTCTTTCTCTCCCTCTATGATGTAGAGCTGTGTGTAGATCCTGTTCAGGTGGGTTTCATTCTCTTGGAGTTTGGTTCCCTCAAATAATCTCTCATACTTGTTCTTCATGCTGGTTTTGTGCTGGTCTTTGATTCTCTGCAGGTGTCCAGTCTCCAGTGTGTGTGTCTGCAGGACTGATTCAGTTTTGCCCTGCCTGATGTCTGTCTGATAGTGGGATGAAGTGGATGGCACAGATCTGATCACAACATACAAAAGACATACAACATCAACAAAATTTATGCATGAATAAGTTCACACAGCATTATAATCTGAACATATTAAATGTACTTTCAACCTAAATGTCAAGATTAATAGAGACGGGAATGACCTAATATGCATGGACAGCTAATTCCACAGTTTTGGACCCACTGTTCGATCGAACACATTTTTGTTTGAGTCTTGTTCTTCGCATAATAAGTCATTTTTGCTTTTCTGATCTCAAAGGGTGATCAGAGAGGTCAATTAACAAAATGTTTAAGTTCATTCTAAAACAGAGAGGATGTCAGATGAGGAGCTGGATGAGCTGGACCTAAAAAGTACAACACCTCAGAATATAATGAAGACAGTTCTTTTATTTTTAAAATATCACTCAGACAAGCTAATAATGAATCAAAAATATGTGTTATAATGCCTTAATGGGAACAGCAATTGTGTTTCATTGGCATAGCAGTGGAAAGACACCCCATATTTCTGAATATTTTGCCTATCAGCGTATAAAGAAAAACGAATAGGGACAAAGATGGAGCCTTGTGGAAGTGTCTAATCAGAGGTGGAATTTCCAATTCTAACTGAAAAATATCTATCAGTGAGAAAACACTGGAACTATCTCAAAACAGTGCCGTTTCATTCTATCAAGTGTTCAAGATCTGAGATGAGGATTTTATGTCATCAATATTGAATACTAAGGCCAGAAAGATAATTAGTAATTAACATAAAGATAATTAATTAAGCTGACTTGGTACTGTGCACTGCTGATTGAACCTGATTGAGCTATGGCATTTATGATTATGAATGATAATAACTGTTGCAAGATTACTTTTCAAAATATTTTAGAAATTAAAGCTAAATAGAAATAGTTCTAAAGTTTTTCATGTCCTCTGGAGCTAAGATAGGTATTTAAAAGTGGTCACAGCGGCATGCTTAAATTCTAGAGGGCATGTGTCCTTAGTCAGGCACTTGTTAACAAAATACAGTTAGCTGGTGATAGACAGTCAAGAGATTTCCTTGAAAAAAAAGACTGGTGAAAGATTGTGTATTTTCATCATCTTTAGTTAGATGCATTTAAATAGTGACTGTGCCTCAGACACAATCAACTCTGTCCTTGATGCAATCAACAGTCTGTCTGTAAAGGTGTCAACCAAATGGCCTAGAGAAACTGAATAACAAAGAAACGGTTTGGTCAGAGTAGATTGCAGGGTCCTGTAGGAGATCCTAACAGGTTTCTATTGTTTGTAGCCCTTTTGTCTTCATGTATAAAGTTCTGTCTCACAGACAGAACTTTGGGTTAAGTTATTTTGAAGGCTAACATCGCTGCTGAAGAACTGTACTACACTACTGCCTTCAATAAACTCTTCTCCCTACAAGAACTCTGGTCAAGCTTACTCATTTTATGTATTAGAGAAATCTAATACATTGGCGAGCCACCCAAAAAGACTGCTCAGCCAAATACAGCAAAATCTAACACTGGGAACAACATCATTAGGACAAAAAGTAGATTTGAGTAGTATAAATATGTTTTAGAGCTGATGAGGTGGTGGGTTCAAACTCCCTACACTCAGAATGGAGATAGGAAGATCAGATGGATCATCTTAGATTCATCTTTGAGCAATTGATTTTGTGTATTTAACATTTTTACACAATTACACAATTACCTTCACTGGAGACATTAATCATGCTTTAAGATATACAACAAATCAGTGTTTCTCAATTCCAGTCCTTCACACACACCTCCTAATGTTTCAGATCTCACTATTGTATGGTTTAGTCCAGTGGTGTAGTCGGGGCCATACGCACGTATACTCCGTATGCTTACTTTTTCCCCAGGGCTGTTTGCGTATTACAACTTCTGAGGATCAATATTAGCGTATACCCTCCGTATACTCACTTGTTTTGCTGATTAAGACGTCCCTATCTACTCCTGTTTTAGCGTCCCCTTTAACTGTATCCCAAGTGTTTTTTTTTAACTCGCGAACGTTTGTTGTAATTGGTGCATTTTTGTTTGAATTCTGTCGTTCCCCGCCCCCGACGACGCCGTTATCGAGCATCATTCGCAGGATGCCAGCGAGCGAGCACAGTGTTCATCGATTGACGACGGAAGATGGTTTCACGTTGAGGCAGTCAGGTAATAAACGTATTTGAAATTAGTTTAATTACAGCTACCGGTAATTACAGTCTGTTATGCCGTTGCTGATTTATGATGCCTTTGCCTCATCATGATTTCGTATATGGCAGAAATATAACGTTATTCAAGCAGCACAGGATTTTTGAAGTTATAAACATTTCAACTTGATAAAGAAGCATATAAGAAACGTCTTCCTTTTGAAGAAGACATTCTCAAAGATTTAAGTATTCTTGACACAAGCAGGTGGCCATCAGAGCCTAGCATTCGTTATGGTGAAACAGAGATTTGTAGGCTTTGTGCACGTTTTAATGTGTGCCCTGACCAGGCCATTAAGGGAATGCGAGACTTAATTGAATCTCCCCAAACTGAAAGTCAGAATTTGAAACCCCTTAAGAACTGCATGCAGACTTTTCCTGTAAGTACTGCAGAATGTGAAAGAGGTTTCAGTCTGATGAATACCATCTTGACCAACAAGAGGTCTTTGCTTCTTGTTTCACATGTTTCAAATTTAATGATGATCAACCTGAATGGCCCACCAATTTCACTGTTCAACCCAGAGAAATATGTTAATTCCTGGGCAAGACATCATCGCACTGCAAATGACCCTCATTCACGTCAATGTAAATCTGTAAATATAACAAAAAATAGTAAATCTGTTTGGAACGTACTGTAAAAAAAATGCATAATAGATAAATGTAAATAAAATAAAAACGCCAGATTGTAAATGTAGTTTTAAATGTATATATTCCTAATTAACAAAAAAACAATGACTTGTAAATTGATATAAATGTATATGAATTGATATATACCTAATAAACCAAATAAACAATGACTTCTGATGTTTTTGCCTTTAATTATTTTTTTCTCTGGGGGGGGGGGTGTAGTAAACCACTTTTTTTTTTTAGGACTACACCACTGGTTTAGTCTCTCTATTTGACACTCTCTCGAGCTGATGAGCTGAATCAGGTGTTTTAATTCATGAGACATCTCAAACATTCAGGGAGGAGAGTCGAGGGCTGGAGTCAAGATACACTGCATTAAGGTGCTACATTTAAGACAATAAAGCATAACCTTCTGTGTGAAGCTGCTTTAAAACAATGTGTATTGTTTATTGAAAATAATAACTATATTCAGCTTCTTTACATTCTGTACATATCTACTGTTTGTCTATCCAACATTTTCCAACATGTTGCTCTGGGTAAATTGAAAGCACTGTAAAATCCTTTGAAAGTATCTGCCAAATGCATACATGGGTATCTTACTGTACCTGGGGTCAGAGGTCACTGCTCCATCACTGAAATTAATGGGGTTGCGCATGGACTGATCACTCTTCATTGACACACAGCTGGATCCTCCACCATAGTCTTCTTCCTCCATCCCGTCCTCCTCTATATCCTCACAGTGAAGCATTTTAGAGATGTGTTCTTCTCTTTCTCTACATTTCAGGCATTTATCTGCTAATTACCTTCAAAATGACAATAAAAACAAATTTACAGAAACATTGGCAACCATCATGTTTCATATTCAGTACCTACAAAATCTGTAACACCCAGACTTACACGACTGGTTTCTGAGGTCAAACACCTCCTGTTTGCAGATTAAACTAATGTCTGATTATTACTGTAAACACTGGAAGCTTGCATCATATTTTTACCTTCTGCACTTCAGTGTGTTTCTCAATACAAAGACTATATCGAGGTAAAGTCGTTTCAATTTGAAGGGAAGCTAATCGATAAAGCTAATCTAATAAGAAAGCTTTCGTTTTGCATCCACCAAGTTCATTTCATTTTCATTTTTTCATTTTTCATCATTTAGCACAGGGTTTTTCAAACTTTTTGTGTGTGTGGACCACTATTTGTAATCAAAAAATTTTGCGGACCACCTCATAACACACATAATAAAATGTCTACACACAGACTCACCTGAATTAATCCGCACCTATTTTAGTAATCGCACAATAACTTGACAATTGAATGCAAATGTTATATCAATATAGGCCTACATATTCTTTTAATTTTTTTTTTTTTTTATGGGAATTTCCTGGTAAAATGAAGGTAAAATATTATTTTATTTTGCCTTTCCACGGACCACCTGCAGTACCCTCACGGACCACAGTTTGGGAATGACTGATTTAGCAGACGCTTTTATCCAAAGCGACTTACAAGGGGAGCAATGAGGGGTTTGGTGTCTTGCTCAAGGGCACTTTAGTCATGGTATCGATGGTGGAGAGAGTGCTGTTTATTCACAATCCCCACTTTCAATTCCTGCCGGCGTGGGAATCGAACCAGCAACCTTCAGATTACAAGCCCGACTCCCTCACTGGTAATATTTTTGCCACACTGAACGTTGTGTAATACTAGTGGCAACTGTGTTGATCCCCCAAAACACACAGAATCTATCATGGCGCATTATGAATACCGCATTAACAGTAGCATCTGTTACTGTAAACCTTTATTTTTGCATAATGCTGACTAGCATTACTATCTTTGTTTGTGTTAAATGGAGATCTGGCTCTGGGATGTGTTTTTTTTAAATCATGCAGAGTTTTCGATCCTCTATTCATTTTCCATCAGACCATTAGAAGACAAACATTAAATGTGAATTTATTCACTGACGTTAAGAATATTATTATGAAACATGAGTTCTGTTGAAAAACTGATCTCAAACTCTCTAGTGATGGGCGCATTCGCTTTATGAAGCTTCGAAACATTTACGAATCTTTTGTGTCGAACCAATGTTTCTCAAAGTCACGTGATTTCAAATAAACGAGGCTTCCCAGCGACGAATCGTTGAACAAGTAGCTATCTCGATTATCTGAGTATCAAGTGTCAAAGTATACTTAACTATTATATCAAAATGAATAATAGTTAGTCTCTGTTTAACTGACTCATCCATACAGAACAAAGAAAGCAAGCCCTGAAAATTGATAACATAATACATATTTTACATAAACTTAATATTTAATGGTATAAAATGATTAGTTTATTGAATCTGATGAATTATATTCAATAAAACGTTTGCAATGGGTTTGTAAAAGCTGTTTTTTTATGCATGTTTGGCTTGAGTTGTTGTTGCATACACTGCTGTGACCAGCAGGCGTCGCCAGCGTGTTTCGAAACAGTGAATCATTTTGCGAAGCAGTTGGTTCAATTGATTCGAAGCTTTGAAAAGCTTCGTTTCTCCCATCACTATAAACTCCTGTCCCACCCACTTTTTAAAAACAAATTACGCCAATATGCTATTAGTCTAAATATTTAATCAACTGATTCATCTCACTATATATCAAAAGGGATTTGGGCAACTTAATTTTAATCGAGGACGTTTCTATCACCTATATGTTTTACGTCAGATAATTTGCACAATCAATATCGTCGAAATCCGTAAACCTGCAGCGTATTTATTATAGCCTGTGTTGTGATATAAAGAATAACTTCTGAACTTACCTCTGCATATACCGGAATTAAATTGTGCATGAGACTGGCGTCTCTTCCGTGTCTTCTTTTACTTTTGTTTCTGGTCACATGGTGACTCGGGGTGTTTTCCATTCGACCCTAGTGCTCTGCGCAGTGAACTTCATAGGGTATCCCGCCATCTTAAACGAGATTCAATCCGAAGGGAGCATACGTGTTCAGTTCGAACTTCAAGGGCACTGCAAAAGGCACCATAACTAGAACACCATCAAAAGTGTGCGCAGAAATCTCCCGCCACATTAAAGACGTTTAAATAAAAAAACGCGGGAAAGGAACTCTGATGATTATGTTTATGATAGTCGTATTATAATGTTAATTTTAATATTTATCATCGCAACAGACATTTCACTTAGTTCAGCTTCAAGCATGACAATTTATATAAACTAAATTAATAGGCTAATATGTATTTACACACATTTATGTAGGTTTATATACCCTACGTATATTAGGCTACATGAACTTATGGTAATTTATTACATGTAGGCCTGAATTATGTCATACCTTAAACTCCTCAAGTGTCGTCTGAGTTTGATGATGTTTCAAAATGTTCCAAATTCACACATTTCTCAGGTGAGGTGAACAGATACACCGTGCTCAGGGAGTAGGGAGGAGTGAACACTACGTAGGGAATTTACTTATGATTGATCAATATAGCCTATTAAATTGTTTAACAGTAGCCTATATTGAAAATATACATAATCTTTTGTACTAATATATTGCAATATAATGCACAAGGAATTGCCGCTTTTCATATAGCCTATTGAAAAATATGACAATACATTTACTAATATATCTTAATGTATGAAATTTTATATTCAACACACTTCATAACATGTGATAAGATATGGTACTGCATGGTTATAAATATATTGCACATATTTACCCATACAGTATATACAAATATTATATATATAGAGAGCGAGAGAGAGAGAGAGAGATAACATCATATATTTCTTGTATTTTATAAATTTTTACATTATAAATATGTCATATTTTCAAGCTAGTTAACAATAGTTCAAGCATTTACTAAAGTTTTTAACAAAGAATCACTGTACTGAAGAGAGCACAGCCACTACTTTTTAATTAAAGTAATTATAGACTTAACAGCGATCGGCCAATCATCAGTATAACCACAGACTGTACTCTTCATCACAGTGATCACCTCAAAAACTCACACAAACCAGAAAACCTTTTAAATTCCACAATAATAAAACATTAAACACTGACAGATCTCCCCCAATTTAACACTGAGAAAAACACATGAAATAATACTTCATTTTTACATTTACTGTCTACAGTTAGAAGCAAAGCATGCTGGGAACTAGAAATCTGCTGTAACTCATTCAGTGTGTATATGTGTGTACAATAAATTCACTATATTATAGGATAAAACTATAATTACATGTAATGCTATTTTGGCTTCATTTCTAAATATTCAATATATAGCCATACATGGTCAAAGCATATATTGCAGAATATTGAAAAATATAAGCACTAGTTTCCCATATATGGAAATGCATCATGTAATATATCGCATTATATTTTGCAGTATATTCCTATATTTTTTTGTTCCGTAAGAGAACCCTTTATTAATTTTAATCTTCCTTTAATATTTAATTTACCTTTCAGTTAAAACATGTTGTGCATTCTCAGGGTTCAGACGATGAATCTTTATCATGAATTCTCCTCACACACTCCAGCCATTCAAAATAACACCAGCAGAGGAAAAAAAGTGTCTCCTTCCATGCAGACTAATATTTACCATAATTACTTGTCCTCAATTGCTCAAATCATGTATGGTGTCCACAGAAGGACATACTGCACTGTGTTCATCAGTTTCTGCGTTTACTCACCAATGTTACATTTATCAAGTTAAAACACTGAATACTTTATTGATTCCAAACAACTCCTTTACAATGCGTCTATCAAACTCTTTTCAGTAAAGCATACAGTGAAAGAAAAATTGAGAGTATAGTGAGAAGCTTTTTTTTTTTAGCAGATTTCAAAATGCAAGTGATTGCAACAGATGAGCTCAAAAAATCAAAAACTATCTAGAATCAAAACTAGAATCAAAAACTGTCAAGCTGGAATAAACTGATACAATGTGCAGCGTTTTTAGGATCTGTGTGATATCATAATGCAGGATGGCTGAAACAATGTTACGAATAGCTTTTTGCAAGTTGCCGGCTCAAGTTTTATTGGCACCTATAAAACATTCCAACAAACAGGTCTGGATCCGTCAGCGGAGCGGCGCTCAGAATCCAGCAGGAGAGCCGTAATTCCTGCGGTCGGATTCAGCGCAGATTTTGTCCCCCTGTCGAACGACCGCCTGAACCACTGATAATGTTCCTGAAGTGTAACACGTTTTCTGAATTATATTATGATTCTTCTGCTTCAAGGCATCAATTACGCTCTGCACACATGCATACAACACAGAGAAAATCCAATTATTAGTAGTACAATTATAACTTTTCTGACAAACTTTTTGTGGTCAAGTGTAAGGATCCCACCTTATCAAAGTCATCTTCTATATTTGTCTCATGCAGCGTGATCTGAACTCTGGGCTCTGAAACAGATTTCTGCAGGTCATAGCCAAAGAACAGATAGTTCAGGATCACCTGAGATGAGGGAGAGGGTTTTAGATAAAAGACAAATAGATTTAAATATCACAAAAACCTATGGTTTATTAAAGTTGAGAAACACTTCAACAGTTCAACTGTCTTCAGTGTTTGTTACCTGAGCGACTGATGTGGTGATATTTGTCCCTCCTGCGCCTCCAACCACCATTTTGACTTTTCCGCTCTGTTTGTCCAATATTATTGTGGGACACTTGGATGAAAGTGGCCTTTTACCTTGTCAAGACAAATAGTGTTTTACATGCAAACATTTGTATTTATAAAAGGTGGTTTCTCCTGTACTTAACTGTTCCCTGTAAGTGTTTGTTTTTTTTAAGTTGCCAGCCCTCGCCAGAAGTTTTAATAATTTTCACAAAACTTTAATGTTTCCCAGGATATTTTGTTGTATATCTGAACATCCAATAGATAAAAAGAAATTACACAGAGAGAGACAGAGATTTTATTCTAGCTTCATGCATTATATTTTCATCAACACTGGAATGTTAGTCATAAAAAAAGCAACATTTCGATTCAGAAAGATGAGAAAAATGGCATTTTTGTCAAAAACTACGTCCGGATCGCAGAGCGATGATCAAAACACAGATGGAGTCCTAGAGCTCATCCTGGGTCGACAATACATTCAGTAATGCAGTTTTGATTTATATCCAGGGCTGGGTCGGTTACTTTTAAAATGTATTTCACTACAGATTACAAAATACATGTTTTAAAAAGTAATTTGTAACGTATTTCGTTACATTACTCAAGTTTAGTAACTTAATCTAAATACTTTAGAATACTTTGGAATACTAATAAGTGTGAAACAAACACAAAAAAGGTCATTGCAAGTTTTTATCTCACAATTCTGACTTTTTCCCTCAGAATTGCGTGATATAAAGTCGCAATTGTGAGTTATAAAGTCAGAATTATGAGATATAAACTCACAATATTGAGAAAAGTCAGAATTATGAGATATAAACTCACAATATTGAGAAAAGTCAGAATTATGAGATATAAACTCACATACTAAATTCACAATTGCAAGAAAAAAGGTCAGTTTTGCAAGTTTATATCTCCCAATTCTGACTTTATAACTTACAATTGTGAGTTTAAATCTCGCAATTGTGAGAAAAAGAAGTCAGAATTGTGAAACTCACAATTGTGAGGGAAAAAACAAATTGTGAGAAAAAGTTGCAGTGACGAGTGAATTATAAAATGACTCACAAAACATGAAAACAGTGGAAAACATGAAACTTAACTCCTCTTTTTCAGACTGTCAGAGTCAGAGAATCACCAATTGCTGTTTAAATGACATTAAAACTCAAAGTAATCACTTTGGTAATCTAAAACACTTTTCAGATGTAACTGTAATCTGATTACCACCCATTTAAAATGTAACTGTAATAAAATACAGTGACTCAAATTTTGTATTTTAAATATGTCACTAAGTTACTTGTATGTTGTTACTCCCCAACCCTGTTTATATTTGTATTTGGTTTAATGTTTATGATCGCATTATTTTACATTTGCGTGAGCAAAGCTTTAGGGTGCGTTCACACTTGTCATGTTTGGTTCGATTAAAAGCGATTGCTCAGTTAGTGCGGTTCATTTCAACATGTGTGAGCGCTGCCATCTGAACCCTGGTGCGCACCAAACAAGTGGACCGAGACCGCTGAAAAGATGGCTCTCGGTCCGCTACCAAACGAACTCTGGTTCGATTGATATATGAACGCAACATGGACCAAAGACAAGTAAACAAAAACAGGAAGATGAGATCCTCACGCATATCGTTTTTTTCTTGCCATAGTCGTGATGTGGCCCGTCACAGTTCGGTACAGGCGTCAGAACCTCACAGCAGATTGTGTGACGGAGGGATTCCTGCTGCTGTTTTGACTCTTTCACATATTTTATAAGCTCTTCATGAATTGTCAGCTGGTCAAAATACCGTCATATGTGGGCTACACACACAGCGAGCACGTTTAGCCCAGCACACGGCATTGTTTGGGATGTTCAGGAAGTTCCGTCTCAAAATAGGCAATACATCATAAATGCCGACCAATCAGATTGTGAGCATGTCCCTGATAAAAATGCAAATCTGAATGGACCAGGACTTTTTTTTTTTTAGTCCAGACCAAACTAACCAACCGAACCAAACCACAAGTGTGAACACACCCTTAATCACTTCTTTCTGCTTCTTCTTTGCATGTTTTGATCAGGAAATTCTGTACTTTTTTCCACCGTATAACAGTTAAAACATGGATAGCCGGAAAATTCTGTCAATAGCGGGAAAAGAGTTGATATTGTATGTTGTTTGTTTGTTGTCGCTGCTGCTGTTTTTACCTGGTTTAATTGCGTTGTTTTTGCTAAATCCATTTATCACCTCAGGATCAATGAAATCACTCATCTGGTCATTGAATATAATCCCTGTTGAGTTTGACATCACTCCAGAACCAAAACTGTGAGAACACAAAAACAACAAGACAACAAGATTGAAAAGAACAGCAAAGCTTCATAAAAATAAACACCAAAAGTACATTAATATCTTGTTTTTAAAATCATTTTCTATTAAAATCTCATTTTTGAAAGGAATTGTGCAGGTTCTTAAAAAAAGGTTTTTTATTTATCTTTATTTTACGAAAAAAAAATATAGGGCTGCCCCTGATTTTTCCAGCTGACCAGTAGTCATTCATTTAAGCCATTAGTCAACTAATCACACGTTTATATTAATTTAATTACTTAAAGGCTCATTATGACAGTATTCCCCCCATTATATATTTAATATATAGGCGTAATTAACCTATTCCATATATTCCAAATGTGTCCAAAAAATAGCATTTTAATTGTTTATTAATAACTAGTGTTTTCTGAGTCAGTGTCGGCTGCAAAGATGAAGTTGACAGTAAAGTGAACAAGCCTTTAGAGATTACATTTACATTATCAACGAGTATTTGTTTGAATTGGTCCGTTAAACAGTAGACATTTCAAGCTTTCGGTAGATGTATTCCTCGTGTCTGTGAGGCAAGTAGCCTATACGCTGAGTTTCTGTTCATTTTTGTGATAAAAAGTGAAAGTGACGTGTAGTTAGTAATAAGTGAAGCTGCTGACGCTGTTTGTGGAGAGGTTTAATCAGATCTTCAGAGATTTAATGTCTTCAGCCGTTATTTCCAATAATGGTAAACGTTTGGAAACTCTGTATGCTTTTGGTGTTTATTCCAACCAAAATTCAATGTCAGCCCAACGTTGGAGCTTGACATCAAACAAACGTTGGATTAAGAAACACTGATCCGTTTGTCTCTTTCTGTTTCTCTTACTAGTTATTGATACTGCTGGTGACGGCCACTGCACTGCCATCTTCTGCGATGACGGACAGGTGAGATGTGCCGTGGTCCTCAGGCACTTTATCAGTGCCCCCATCCTGCTCGTAGTAGCTGGTTTGTTTGCTCTCATCTTTAATCTTACTCCTGATGTTGTCCGCAAAGCTGTCTGAGGTCATTTTTTGGATAAACTGACAAAATACATAAATGTAGGATCAGTGAAATCCTTTGAGAAATAATGTCTGAGATGTGAGTCAGTTTAAAGGAAAAGTTCACCCAAAACTTTGTTTTTGTTTGTACACCTTCTGATCAAGACAATCACAACATGACTCAGTCGCTTGAGTTTGAGGTCACCGACAGCAGGTGTCTTTAGATCTCGTGTGTCATGTCACCGCTTACATCACGTTCGGTTCAAGTGTGTGGAATATTATCAGTGAATAAACATTTACTTTTCAATCTGCTTCTCAAACAAAGCTATTGTTATTTCAACATTTGAAATAAAGCGGGCAAGTTATATGGAGCATTTTTTATGGTACATTTTTAAGTTATATTTTTGGCATTTTGTTGAACAGGACAGTGTAGATGTTAGAGTCTGTTTACCTGTCTGTCTGTCTGCCCTGTCTTGTGATCCTCGTGTGACCCAGTTTTCCTTCCTTGTCTTCATTTGTTCATTATCGTCAGCTGTTCGTCATTATTAGTTATGTCTTTCACCTGTGTCCTTGTCATTAGTGTCTCTATTTATATCCTTGTGTTTCCTTCACTCTTGGTCCGTTCTCGTTCGTGTATTGACGTGTTTGCAGTTATTTGTATTCCTGGTTTTCTCATTAAAAGAGATTAATGTTCAGTCCTAGTCTTCGCGCTATCAGTCTACTACACGTCACGTAACAGTAGATGAGATAGAAAACAATAAAGAGAGAGACTGGAACAGGATCAGTACAGGACCTTGAGCTGTCCGAACGCTGCCCTATTGCTCCAACATCTGTGGTGCTTATTTAATGTTGTTCGGAGCTTGACTTGTCGCAAAGATCTACTATAGTATTTGGGGAGTTTCCTAATTTTGCCACTTTGGGGTCCCATAATTGTTATTTTTGGATGAACTATCCCTTTAAAATGATCCCTTTAGCCTGCAAACATCCAGGCCCAAGGAATCCAAAAGTAGAGTAGAGTTGAGTTGAGTTGAGTTCACCTCTTTGATGTTTTCAAAACGTGGGTCTCCCAGTTCACTCTTTTGGGCATCAGCGAAGCGGAACGCCTCTATCATGCGATGATACGTCAAAGTCTTGTTCTGTGACGTGGACACACTGCTACTTGAGATGTTGTAACCTGAAACGAAATGCTTAATTATTTGAACTGAACCTTAGAAAATTAAGCGGAAGCTAGTTATTTGAGGGTGCGTTCACACTTGTCATATTTGGTTTGATTAAAACGAACCCTGGTGCGATTGCTCAGTTAGTGCGGTTCGTTTGAACATGTGTGAACGCTGCCATCAGAACCCTGGTGCGCACCAAACAAGTGGACCGAGACGAGATGAGTCTAGGTCCACTTCCAAACGAACTCTGGTGCGGTTCGATTGATATATGAACGCAACACGGAGCAAAGACTTGTAAACGAACCAAAAACAGGATGTGATGTCAGAAGATGCGACGCTACAAGTCACTGATTCGACGACGCGGAAAGATCGGTGTATCCAAAATGAGTCGAGGGCAAACGTGGAGCAACGAGGAGGTGAAGTTTCTGTTTCTGCGTACGACGGAGGAAATCCTGCTGCTGTTTTGAATGTTTTGAACATTTTATGAGCTCTTCGTGATTTCTCAGCTGGTAAAAATAAAGCATTTGTACACGCATAAAATGATGGTGTTTAATCCAGAACACAGCGTTGTTTTGAATGTTCGGTAAGCGAGCTCCGTCGCCAAATATACGTCATGAAAGCCGACCAATCAGGTCGTGACCGTATCCCTATGCCTTTGGTTCGGTAACTTTAGGTTCGCTGTTAAAAATGCCAGTGTGAACGCTAAGCGGAACAGGACTATATGTTTTGTTTTGTTTTTTGGTCCGGACCAAACGAACCAAACCAACCGAACTACAAGTGTGAACGCAGCCTTAGATTATATTTTTATTACAAAAGCCCATTGCCTCACTTCAGAAGGCCTTTATTAATCTACTGGAGCCGTATGGATTACATTTATGATATATTTGGTTCCAAATCATGCCTGCGATTCACTACCATTATAAATCTTTGGAGAGCAAGATTCATCTGAAATAAGGTGCACCTAGGATGACTTAAGGGTGAGTAAATCATGATTTTCATTTTTGGGTAAACTAACCATTTAAGCGATGGCTGTATTAATATGGATAATTATTTGCAGTAATAGGAGAGTGCTGACCTTAGAACTGCCTAACTGAAAGACACACACACCTTTGAGTATGTTGAGTATCAGAGCGAGTACGGGTCCTCCGAATGGAGCAGTAGGTGCATGAAAAATGTATTTCCCCACAGTAAAGTTTAATGCATACTCATTCAACTCTGCCTCATATTTCTTCAGGTCCTCCCGTGTTATAATCCCTCCTGTGGTAGGAGAAACAAAGATCATAACACGTTACAATACAGGTGCAAAAGCATTAATTCATGCTAATTCTTTCACTAAAACTAATTCATGCTTAACTGATGCACAGATCGTGGGCTAATGTTAGAGAGTCTGACTGGTAACTCAGGTCGGAGATTTAAATCTCAATATTGGCAGGAAATGGCTGAGGAGCCCTTGAGCAAGGCACTGAACCCCCATTCACCCCCCGGGTGCCACAGCATAATGGACTCCCACTGCTCCGGGTGTGTGTTCACTACTCACTACTCCTAATGTGTGCTCACTAACTTATGTACAGGAGAAATTCCAAGTATGGGTTACCACACTTGACCTTCACATTTCACATTTTCACTTTCAGATGAGTTAATGTATGACTCTTTAAAGATTAAAGATTTTTACATCAGAAACTAATAATATATTAGATAATATATGAATTGATATTAATTAAATGTGTCGTCATGTATTAATTTCTTAACACCCTATAGTATTAACTAATAGTGTAAATTAAACACTGAATCAGGAGTCATTAATGAATGATTTAGTGAGTCTTACATTATCTCATGATTATCTATACATTAGTTAAGCATGCATTAATGTATATTAGTGTACCTTACTGTAAAATGTTACCACAAAGATTCAAACAGATATAATGAAGTCACTAGACACTTTAGATATGAATAGTCAAATGTAGGCATGAAATAACCTGCAGCTTTGATATCATCCACTATAGTCTGAGTCAATGCCCCATCATAAAAGGCATCTGGTCCTTCTTCTGCTATCTTCTCATAGGTGTCCGCAAGTTTGGGAAATTTTACAATATCATTTTCCTTCAAGGGGTTTTTGTTTGAGTCGCAAAACACGTCACTGGACAGAAGAAAATTAAAAGGCAGATGATTTAGAGACGCTGGTGTAAATAGAGACTTACAGTATTACAATAATGTCAGATCTGCCTTTTAAGATATTTGCCACTGAGAAAGTTTTTTTTGTTGTTGTTGTTGTTGTTTTTAAATTTGCCTAGTTTTTGCTAGTTTACAAATGACATATTCTTACCACAATGCTGTGTTACTCAGGATTGTGAGGCGAGTCTCATTGATGGCTCTGGCCAATGCCTTGCCAATCTTAAAACCGTCCCGTGCCAGTTTTATACTGGGCTGAAACAGCTCCTTCCATGGCAGTCTCCCGTGTCTTTTGTGTGCCGTCTCATAACCACGTAGTTCTCCTGGTACAGCTATGAACAACCCTGACATTCATTACAAAACACAGTTATTTACAGGTAAAACTGGCAAGAAAATATCAGCTATGAATAATCCTGGTGTGGCTTTTATACAAAACACAGAGGAGTTGTCAAGTCATTCAAGGACCAAACTGGCAAGAAATAATCGATAACTTTTCTGTTTTAATGTGTGGTCTAATGTGCTTACTGAATCTGTGCAGTAAACCCATCATGGAGGCTGGATGTGGGGATATGATATGTAGATTTATGGTGGTTTACCTGGTTTTCCTTTATCGGGGTCTTTGCCAAACATATTCTCTGAAGCCCTCTTTGGAGCAGTTTCTCTGGCATTAATTGTCTCCACCTTTCCTGAGGGTGAAAGCATGAAACGTTTAGTTTAACACAAAACGGTAGCCCAATGGCTGTGGGGTTGGAGTGATTTTGTCAATTAAATCACTGAATTTAAGAATCTAACTTGAGATCCTAATACCGATGTAACACGCATGTTCCTTTGATTATTGTATTCAGTTCACCTGGTGTTCATTAATTAACTCATTCGCTCCCTTTGTTTGCTCTGTCTACTTAAAAGTGCAATGTGTAAATTTTAGCGGCATCTAGTGGTGAGGTTGCAAACTGCAACTAACGGTGCACACCCCTCTCTTTGGGAGAAGTTACTTTGGCCGTCTGGCCGACACAAGACAAAGATGTTGTCGTCTGAGACAGAAGAGAGTAGCCTGTGTGAACAATGAGGGTTCTTTTTACTTCTAACAAAGAACGGTCTCTGCTTCAAATAAACCAAACGACTATGAATACCACTACTTCGTCTTTATAGTAATCCTGAAGACCTTAATTAGCTGGTTCAGGTATGTTTAAGTAAGGTTGGAGGTAAACTCTGTGAGATTGACAACCCTGATGTAAGGTTTTTATGGACCACTGAAAACATAGTTACGTATTTTATATTGCATTGCTGTCAATAGACACTCCCAAATTTTACACATTGCACCTTTAAGCCATGAGTTATCTCCCATTCTGTCGGTCTTCGTCTGTGCAAGCTGTATGCAAGCGGTTATTTCCTGGGATTATGTTATTAAAGTTTGTTACCTCTAAGTATTCTTATACGGGCCAAAGTATAAGATTCAAAGTTAGAGTCGGAAGCATCTTGAAAAAATTAAAAAATTTTCCCGCAAATTTTGTACGTATGCAAATTGTATAATATCCAAGGTACACATTTCTAGTAATTGTGCAATTAATTCAATTAATTAATAATTTAATAAGAAGGGATATATTGATTTAAGATTTTGCTTGTATCTACCTTGTAAATATATAATTTTAATAATATTTTTTTTTGTTTGTTTTACCAAACTGTTTATTAAAAGGTTTCTACAGGTAAATCAATAATTAACAATATTGCAAGTGTCATTTATGCATTTTGTTATATTTTGAATACAATCATACAAGGCATAACGCACACTGTAAACCCGAATAGGTTGGCAAAACTCAAAAAGTTGTGGCAATCATAATTTTTAAGTTAAGAAAGTCAAAGATTAAGTATGCAGAACAAACCGATATTTAATTTGTTCTACTCAAACATTTTAATTGTTCTTAACGTTTGAGTATACTCATAGTTTAATTTAGAATTATCATGTAAGCCCAATTTATACATTTTTATTAACGTAAAATGAACTGGCTATGACGAGTTAATTACAAAATAGATGCTAATTTGCTAACAATAGCATGGTACAGTTCTAGCAGAATCAGTATGGCAATATAAAGCATTTTACATGCTTGCGCTCAAACCAAACCACATGCATCGCTTGTCACCATGATGGTAACTCTCTAAAACACACATTAACAGAAACTCTTTTGAATTAGCATAACAAAACATAAATTACTACTAAATCTCCAACTTAACGTTAATCTTGCACCAAAGAACCCATTATATAACACTTAATTTTAGCATTTACTCTCTTTTCCGTACGCCATGGGCAAGCTGGGAAATGGAAATCCCAGCCCAGTTTCAGTTAAACTTAAGTTTGTCTAAATTAATAGAAATAAGTTCATAAAACTCAAAACAATGAAACAGTTCAGTTTACTTTAACAATATGAAAACGTCTGAGTGGACGCTAAGTTCTGCTAAGTTAACTAAGCCTAGACCTAAGATTAAGTGTAACATAAACCTTATATCCAACCCCAAAATCTGAATTCCAGAAGATGTTGAGCTAGAAACTAGTTGGGTGAAAACACATTCACGCCTGCTGACGTAAGTGTGTGGCAGGAATTGTGTTCAAAATGATGCCCCTCTTGACCTCAGGCTGCTCTAGGGAAATTGATTAAATTGTGTCTGCTCTGCTGAATGGCAAAAAAAAAAAAATAAATCACTAGCCCAAGATGTGCTTTATAAAGATGGGCAACCATAGGAGATTTTTTTGTTTTGTTTCTTGAGCTGTTTCCATTGTGGGAGATTGTTGTTGAAATGTGGTTTAACTCTCTCAGAGCCCATGTACCTGTTGACACGTCGTATATGGTGAAAACCACGCCTCCTCCAATGCCCATGCTCTGGGCGTTAACCAGACTCACACACAGCAGAGCAGCAATCGCAGCATCAACCGCTGAGCCGTTACGCTTCAACATGTTCCTGTAAGACAAAGATCTCTGTGTACAGTCAAGTGAACAATTCATGTGACTCCATATTAGTAATGTACAATATAGGGTTGCAAAAGTCTCATCGCTAATGCAAGGAATCTTTCCCAGAAACATAAATGTGGGTCTTTGTAATCGTACCTCCCGATCTCTGAGCACGTCCCGGCATCTGCGGCCACTGCTGCTTTAGAATAGCAGTTATCAGAGAGAATGTTCTTGAGTGTCACAAATATCACTATCAAAGCCCCAGCAATCAGAAAGGTGATGAACAAGCATCTGAAAGTAAACCACCAGAGTTTGAGAAATGTTATGTTTATTCATTTGATTCTTTTATCATGCAATATGGAATATGCTACATCTTGAGTCTCTACAGTTCTCCGAACTGCTAGATTTCCTTTTACATTGTTCTGTGTGTGTGTGTGTGTGTGTGTGTGTGTGTGTGCGCGCTTCATTACTTTCCTGACTTGCTTGTGAGACAACCCATTATTGAATAGTTCCGTCCACCAGTTTAAAGAAACTGTAAAATAATAATAACGTTTAGGATTACTTTTTTTTTTTCCAGTTTCATTTTTGTTTCAGGGTTCCAATGCTGGTATGACATACAAAAAGTCAATTTCTCCCAAATTTCAGTGGAAAAAAAGGAAAGATTTAAAATATATTGAACTTTCTTTCATCCTCTCAATATCAATGCATTTAATAAAATATGAAATAAAATATATTACCGTATTCAGAGGAGGAGTTGAAAGGAGAGCTGTTTACTACAGGTAGCAGATTACATGTAGTAATTGCCAGACAAACCAGACAGTTGAATATTACACATGGTGACCGCAAACAGCGCTGCTTCCTGTTTAGCTGCTTCCTGTTCATGTCTGCAGCGCTGCTGAGCGCGTTGCCTTCATAGGTCTGTAGAGCTTAACTTGAATCTGTAGGCCTACTCTATTGTGCATTCAATTTTCCTATTGGCGGTGTATGATGGTGTTCTAAGAAGAGGAGGGAAAACAAAAATCACCATTGTGGAGATTCCTATGTTGATAAGTGACATGTGTGTGAGTGTTAATGATGTTGGTGTTCAAATGACTTATTCCCTGTCCAAATACTCACACTTAGCCACTTGGGAGCATGCGCATGCGGCAGGAAGTAAGTGCGCAAGACTGTCTCACATCTTAAAAGTACCAAAGTGCAGCACACTAAACCCACACTATCTTGAACACCGTTTCGAAGCAATTTTTGAGGCTAACACATCCCATCATGCATTATGTTGGGAACTCACACGGCCCAAAATCACAAGATGTCAAGGAAAACATTCGATTTTAAGTTAAATTAATTATATATTACATATTATTTGGTAGTAAAATATAAAGTGTTGCACATTTTATTGATGCAAAGATGAGTAGGCTATGCGTATTTTGTATGTTTGTTTTTTTTTAAATGCAAAGTATTTAAAATAATAATTAAAAAAAAAAAAAAGCTGTACACGCTTGCATTTTTTGCAAGACTGTAAGTGTGTCCCATCGGGTAATCAAAAGTTCTACACACACTTGCAGTCTTCACGCCCACTTGAACACCATATACTTGGTATAGGTCATATAGGTCATGCAAGTAGACAAGAGGTCAAGTGCAAAGACCGCAAGTGTGTGTATTTGGACAGGGCATTAGTGTACAATATGTTTTTAAAATCCCACTGTGGAGAAACACATTAGCATAATAAATAATATGAAATTAATAACATGGCTTAGACTCTGGATAAGATCAGTTGATCAGATCACTACATTAGGATTTTATCGTTATCATCATTATGAAGCCAACATTATTTTCTCTTGCTGTTCTTGCCAAAACACAAAATTTCAACAGTCAAAGATAAACTTTTAATTAAAACTATTAAAAGCATTAAAAGAGTCGAACTGCCCAACTAAAGCAAACACTGATCTCCATAATGGTGACATCAAACCAAACTATAATTTTCTAGCTGGGCACTCTGCAATTGTCCCCCAATGACCAACACCGGGCAGGGCTGCCTTAGTGTGCGTGTTATGTCTGGTCTAATCGAATACACACAAGGAATGATCGGGAAAGTTTGTGAGGCACGGCAGTTGTAGAAATCCTCTGGTATGGTCCTTGAGGGATTGCTGCTCCTGCTCCAGACAGAGCAGCGGGACGACCGGTAAATACATTTTTATTTATTTCCAAGGTCTGGTATTCTGTAACTTGTGGTGCTTGTAGAAATGACCACACAACAATGGAGATTCAAAGAAACAGTCTTTAATAATAAATTCACAAAGGAAACACCAGGAATAATATAATACACCACCAAGTAAACTGAAACGAGATTGAAACCTGAACAGAGTAAATTAAGTGTGAAATTAATTAGGAACTATGGAAACTAATGAGCTCAGGAAACACATGCAAACCAGAACCAAAACACAATTAAGTTAAATAGAAATAAACATACACCTGACTATTGCAATGTTTGTGTTGTAAAGTAGGTGGGTACTTAGCTAGGTGGAGATTCATTCAATTTGCCAATATATTACATTTATACACAATAGTAATTCTAAGTGCTTTACATAAAGGAAACAAATACATAATAATTAAAAGGTTGACATAAAATGCAGAGCAATCAGCTCATAAAAATAGAAATAGCAATAAAAGTTTGCAAAACAACCTCATACATTACATGTGACTATAGCTCACAACTGCAACTCAATTTCTTACACTTGACTATTACTTTACTCACAATTGTGAGAAAGTTGCAATGGCAAGATATAAAATCACAATTACCTTTTTTTTTTGCTCGGAGGTGGAAATGTGTCTCTGTGGTTCCCCACAACAGGTTCGGTAATTTGACACAGAGACACTGAAGATTCGGGATAAACCCCAAATCCAGCACGGAGGGGTTCTTCGGTGAATGTGATGTTGAATGTGTGTATGTGTGTGAGTGTGTGTGTGTCAGAGACGCTGTAGAAGGACAGAGTGCCGGCCGACACGTCCAGAAAGATGCCTACTCTATTAGAGCGGGCTGAAGGGCCAAATACATCAGTGCTCTTATTATTGTACCAGACTGTGTAATTCGTATCAGAACAGTACATACTCCAGGACTTTTCATTGAGTCCAAACCAACAGTCAATCCCACTTTTCCTGCCGATACCTTTATATGCCACGGCTACCTGACCCGCTCCACTCCATTTAACCTCCCAGTAACAGCGTCCAGACAGATTCTGTTTACACAGAACCTGCTCCCGGTCATCAAATCTCTCTGGATGATCAGGATATGACCGATGCTGCTTCACAAATGTTGCTTTTCTGTTCTCCTCAGACAGGATGAGTTGAACGTGTGCTGTGTTTGGATCCAGTGTGAGATCACAGGCATCTGAACACAGAAAGAAAGATCAGAGCAACTGACATTATGGAGAGGTGTGTGTGTCTGTGTGTGTCTGTGAGGACTTACATTTTCTCAGTCCTGGTGTGATTCTGAGATGTCCTGCATGGTCCAATCTATACATTGTCACAAACATACACACAAACAAAAAGGATTTGTTATGAGGGAAGATTGTTAAAATTACAAATAAAATCAAATTTTTGTGGCTTTTAGTATGATTATGTTAGCCTTAAAGGAATAGTTCAACCAACAAAGACAATTCTTGCATTTAGTCTACCTCCCCTTACAAAAAAAGTAGTTTATTCAAGTGTGATATTAGTATACTTATTTTAAACTAAAAACAAGATAGTATATTTTTAGTCTACATTTTATGTACTTCTCAGAAATATAAGTAAAATTGCACTTATGTATACTTGACTTAAACTGACAGAAAAGACTAAGTATTTTGTGGTCCACACTACCAGTGTGCTAAAAACTAAAAACGTGCTTCAGGAATTTAACTAGTAAACCATCAGTATACCTATAGGTTCACTTGTAGTTGCTGTACAAATGAAAAATGTAGTTTACAACTGTAGCACTTAAAGTATATTTAAAAGTATACCTTTATACACAAAAAGTAGTATTGAAATAGTACACTTACATAGTACACTTAGTACAAAGTATACTTTAAAATATCCTTAAACATAATACATTTAATAAAATGAACTTGACATAAATTTATTTTTGTAAGGGCATTGTCATTCCAATTCTATCAGACCCATCAGTTATATTTGTAACACAACTGAAAATATTTTTAATGAATTTCTGTCCCTCCTTTGAAAGTCCAACGGAAATTTCCAAAAATTTTCCAAACAAAAATCTTTATCTCTCCATGAAGACAGACTTCATTAAATTTAAAAAAATATTGAAAAATGTCTATACACACTCTTCCAGCCTAGGGTTAAGTTAATATGTAAACACATAATAGACCAATTTTGTATTTTATGGGAAAACTATGTGAATGGCGCTCTGTGGCAGGATTTTTAACATCTCTACGCTTGTGAAACCTAATTGTCTGAGTTTTGCAACTAATGTCAACATACTCTTAGTTTTCAATGTTAATATGTTAACAATGTGTGTACGTCAAAATTGTAATTTCGGGGTGGCACCCAAGGTGTCAACGATAACAGCATCAACATCACTTTTCCACCCCCAATTAATGTTGAAAAAAATTCAACAAAAAATCATTGATAATGGCATTGAATCAATGTTACAATGTGATGTTGGTTCAACACCATGCTTGCACTCTCAGAAAATGAAATAGGTTTTTCTTAAAGCTCATTTGGTATTAAATTAATAGTCTTACTATTACTATTACTATTACAAATTTAATATAAAAGAAATGTTCAATGTAATTTGTTAAGGAAGTTTGGTGGATTCTGCTATGTTACATCAAATAAAGACAGTTAAAAAAGTAATGGGAGCATAAAAATATTTTAATATCAATATATTACAAAATAAATATATATTTTAACAAAATAAATCTCTTAGGCGACCTCAATGACATACAGACAAACACATGAGTCATAACTGCCCCACATACTTGAGTATCTGCAGTTTGTAGTTTGGATCCTTCAGTTTCTCAGAGAGCAGCTTAACTCCTGAATCTCCTGGGTGATTGTAGCTCAGATCCAGCTCTCTCAGGTGTGAGGGGTTTGAACTCAGAGCTGAAGACAAATAACCACAGCCTTCCTCTGTCACCATACAGCCTGACAACCTACAGACACACAAAACAGTCTGGTAAGTAAAGAAATCTACCCATGTCAATCTGTTAATATGTCTCTAAATATACAAGGATGCCCTGATTACAACAATGCTATTTATTAATTATTAAAGTTTCAGAGTTTTGTTGTTTATGGATAGTTTGTTGCTGAGGCAACAGTGTATTTATAGTGAAAGTGTATTAAGTGGAACTGCTCAAATTGCCTCAATGTGTTAAAATTCAAAATGTATGTTTGAATCCCTAAAAATCACTATTAGTGGTAAACATTCTACCTACAATGTACACAGTACTAAGTATCCAACATATCAAAGATCTAATGCTGCACACCTCAGTATCTCCAGCTGACAGTTTGAATGCTGTAGTCCATCAGAGAGCAGCTTCACTCCTGAATCCTGCAGGTCATTGTTACTCAGGTCTAGCTCTCTCAGGACACAGTTTGAGGATTGTAGAACTGATGACAAACTCTTACAGCACTGACCAGGTAAATTACAGCCAGCAAGACTGAAATGGAGTAAAACACATGAGAATTATATTACCTCATTCTTCAACTGTATTTCAATAATATCAGTTTCATTCTTCTAAAAGACATTCAAATGAAATGATATTAAAAAGATATTAAAAAATGATTGAACGCTCACAGAGCTTTTCTGCAGTTGATCACAGCTGGTATCAGTCTTCTTCTACCATCATCTGGTGTGTTGTATTTCTTGAGGTCCAGCTCATCCAGCACTTCTTCTGACATCTGAAGCATGTAGGCGATTGTTGAGCAGTGAGCAGTAGATAGTTTCTTCTCTGAGTAATTGTCTGACTTCACAAACTCCTGAATCTCTCTGGAGAGAGTCTGATCTTTGACTTCCAGCAGACAGAGGAACAGATTGATGGATCTTTCAGTGGAGAGTCCATGTCCATCTTTGATCTTCTCTTTAATGTACTGTGTGGTTCTCCTGATGCTCTCTGAGCTGTTCTCTGTGTGTGTCAGTAGATCCTGTAAGAGTCTCTGATTGGACTCCAGTGAGACTCCCAGGAGGAATCGCAGGAACAGATCCAGCTGTCCATTTTTACTTTCAAGGGCTTTATCTACTGCATCTCTATGCAGATTATGTATCACATCACAAAATTGCAATGTGTCAACATTTTTGATTACATAATGATAAAATGCATAGAAAGCAGCAAGAAACTCCTGAATGCTCAGATGAATGAAGCTGTAGACTTTTTTCTGATGAACCACAGATTCCTCCTTAAAGATCTCACTGCAAATCCCAGAATACACTGAGGCATCAGTGACGTCTATGCCGCTCTCTCTCAGGTCCTCCTCATAGAACATCACATTGCCCTTCATCAGCTGTTTGAAAGCCACTTCAGCAAGTTTCACAATCACTTCTCTGTTGGACTGCAGGAGTTTCTCTGGATCTCTCTCTTCATACTTCTGATTCCTCATGTTAATCTGAATCAGCAGGAAGTGGATGTACATTTCAGTCAGAGTTTGAGGGATTTCTGCACTCAGATATTCTTTCATGAGGTTTTGAAGCACAGTGGATGAGATCCAGCAGAAGACGGGTATGTGGCACATGATGTGGAGGCTTCTTGCTCTTCTGATGTGTGAGATGATTCTGCTGGTTTGATGCTCGTCACTGATTCTCTTGCTGAAATATTCCTCCTTCTGAGGCTCATTGAATCCCTGAATTTCTGTCAGACGGTTGATGTATTTGGAGGGGATCTGATTGGCTGCTGCTGGTCTGGAGGTGATCCAGATGAGAGCAGTGGGAAGCAGCTCTCCTTTCATGAGGTTTGACATCAACACACTCACTGATGAAGTCTCAGTCACATCAGAAACTTTCTGAGCATCTGAAAGCATCAGTGTGATTCTGCTTTCATCCAGACCATCAAAGATTAACACGACTTTACACTCCTCATAAATCCTTGAGTCCAGATCTTGAAGTTCAGGATAAAAGTTCAGCAGAAGTCTCTGAAGACTGTACTGATGATCTCGGATCAAGTTCAGCTCTCGAAATGGAAACACAAACATGAAATCTACATCCTGATTGGCTTTTCCCTCGGCCCAGTCCAGAATGAACTTCTGCACAGAGACGGTTTTTCCGATTCCAGCGATGCCTTTAGTAAGAACAGTCTTGATTTGGTCTTTCTTCTCACATCCTGGTTCAGGTGAGGCTTTAAAGATGTCATTGCAGTAGATTGGAGTGTCTTGTGAGTGTTGTGTTGTGGCTGATTTCTCCATCTGTAAAACCTCATGTTCTTCATTCACTCCTTCTCTCTCTCCCTCTATGATGTAGAGCTGTGTGTAGATCCTGTTCAGGTGGGTTTCATTCTCTTGGAGTTTGGTTCCCTCAAATAATCTCTCATACTTGTTCTTCATGCTGGTTTTGTGCTGGTCTTTGATTCTCTGCAGGTCTCCAGGCTCCAGTGTGTGTGTCTGCAGGACTGCTTCAGTTTTGCCCTGCCTGATGTCTGTCTGATAGTGGGATGAAGTGGATGGCACAGATCTGATCACAACATGCAAAAGACACAACATCAACAACAATGTTTGCATGAAAAAGTTCACAAAGCATTATAATTTAAAGATATTAAATATACTTTCCACCTAAATGTCAAGATTAATAGAGACTGGAATAATATTTATGGGCAGCTAATTGTGCAGTTTTGGACCCACTGTTTGATCGAACACCTTTTTGTTTGAGTCTCGTTCTTCGCATAATAAGGATTTTTTTTCTTTTCTGATCTCAAAGGGAGATCAGAGAGCCCAATTATTCAAAGTTTTAAAAAAATAAAAAAATAAAATTTTGAAGTTGATTCTAAAACAGAGAGGATGTTAGAGGAGGAGCTAGATGAGCTGTTCCTCAAAATATACAAGAAATTAGACACATTAGAATATAATGAAGACAGTTCATTTTTTTTTAAATATCGCTCAGACAAGGTAACAATGAATCAAAAATAAGTGTGTTATAATGCCTTAATGGGAACTACAATTGTGTGTTATTGGCATAGCAGCGGAAAAACACCACATATTCCTAATGATGTTGACCATCAGGGTATGAAGAAACGGTATTGTTAATATGAAAGCCCAGCTCAAATTTTTGATTTGACAATATAAAATCATAAAATAATCAATAAAAATAATCCGGCCCTCGAATGAAACTAAGTGCTAAATGAAACTTGTAAACTAAGTAAAATGAAGACATAATTAAACTGAAATGAAACTAGTAAACTAAATGAAACTTGAAGAGCCCTGCTTTAAAGATATACAACAAGGCAGTGTTTTTCAATTCCAGTCCTTCACACATACCTCCTAATGTTTTAGATCTCACTATTGTATGGTTTAGTCTCTCTATTTAACACACTATCGAGCTGATGAGCTGAATCAGGTGTTTTAATTAATGAGACATCTCATCTTGAAAATAATAACTATATTCAGAATAACTATATTCAGCTTTTTCAAATTTTGGACATATGTACTGTTTGTCTATCCATCTGTTTTCCCAACGTGTTGCACAGGGTAGATTGAATGCACTGTAAATACTGTACCTGGGGTCAGAGGTCACTGCTCCATCACTAAAAGTAATGGGTTCGCGCATGGACTGATCACTCTTCATTGACACACAGCTGGATCCTCCACCATACTCTTCTTCCTCCATCCCGTCCTCCTCTATATCCTCACAGTGATGCATTTTAGAGGGGTGTTCCTCTTCACTTTCTCTGGATTTAAATCTGCTAATTACCTTCAAAATGACACAAATTTACAGTAACATTGACAACCATCACTTTTCATCTCTCAGATTCATGGAGTAAAACAGCACTTTTTAAGCTCCATTGCTCTTAAAAAGCTGAAATACCGAGTCTTAAATTACTAGTTTCTGTGGTCAAACACTTCCAGCATGCAGAATAAACTAATGTCTGATTATTGCAGTAAACATTGGAAGCTTGCATAATATTTTTCTCCTTCTGCACTTCAGTGTGTTTCTCAAACGGTAGACTACATCCTGGTAAAGTCATCTTAATTTGAAGGCAGCTTTTGTTTTGCCTCCATCATTCAGCATGTTTTAAAGGACGCATCAATAATGACAGTGAAGAAAAAAGATTGTTGAATGAAGTCATCAGAAAGTATTTTCGTCGCTTCATTAAATTAAGGTTGAACCACTGCAGTCACACCGACTGTTTTAACAATTTCTTTAGTACCTTTCTGGATCTTGAAAGTGGAGGTGAAATTGACGAGTCATTTACCTCTTTGATTTCTTAAAAATATCTTAATTTGTGTTCTGAAGATGTGTTCGGGATGTGTGAAATGCAGGGCTGGGTAGGTTACTTTTAAAATGTATTTCACTACAGATTACAAAATACATCAGGGCTCCAGACTAACTTTTCCACTGGTTGCACTGGTTGCACTACCAATTTTCTCAGTTGGTCGCACCAGCACAAGATTTGGTCGCACCTTTTTTTTTTTTTTTTTTTTTTTGCTACAACAATTTTAATAAATGCATGCTTGATGAATAGTCGTCTTAATCTTAAATATATTAATTCACACTGGCTGATGGCCGATATAAATCTGGTATATTTGTATAATTTATATTTATTTTAATTCATATTTAATAAATAAAATTCTGAGCGTGACAGTCGATCCGTGTGAAGTGAATTCAGACTTCAGTTCAGTTTCACGGGAAACGCGATCAAAATATATTGTATATAATATACCCGTTCACACGGGTTACAAACACTTCAGAAAATCTCACTGTTGTATTTGAATAAATCTGCAAGGTCTGTGAAATTAAATGTTAATTAGATATTCAGAGATTTGTTTTAATGATATAGATGTGTATTTGCTGAATGCTGAAGGTAAATGAGAAAATATTAGCCTTTAGTTTGCCTTTCTGTAACTAATAAAAGCAAACACTATACTTTCTCACATACAGTTTACTTTCTTGCTTTGTGGTTGATCAGACAAAATAAACCAAACATTTTCAGTCCATTCACATTTTAGTCTATTTTCCCTAGTCAGTTTTTGAGTCGCTGACAGACAAACTGCGCGGAGCGCAAGCATTTTCAACGCACCAGTGGTTACGCAACGTAAGCAATGATGCTGCGTTTGAATTTTCGCGTCAGAGACGTGCTTATATACATTACCTTGACTACACTATTTGACATTAGCGTGGGCCAAACATTCTCTCGCGGCCTATTGAGGAGCCCTAGTCTAACCCATTGCTGTTGAAGTAACTTAATGCCTTTCTACCTGTGCGCTCATCTTTAGTTGTTTCTGTATGCTGGCTCGTCCTTTCCACCAGCATCTTTGAACTCCAAACTTTGTTTTTTTATGATTATTATTCAGCTATTAACCTTTTAATTTTTATATGGCTTAATTCCTAAATTTCCTGGATTCCTAATTGGCACGTTTCATCATCATTGAGCAATGCACGTGTACGTTCGCTCTCTAGCGGTTAATAAATACAACTGCATGTGTCTTGCGGAAGAACATTGTAGCCGGAACTACTTCTCTCTGTTTGTCTATGACGAGTCATGCAGGTACTGTGATACTCCGCAGCGGAGCCGAACCCGGTCTGAAATAGTCCGAACACTTATTATAAGCGCACCGTAGTGATTCAGGACAAGACATAAACACGGTTTGGTCGCAGTCTGGAACCCTGTACATGCTTTAAAAAGTCATTTGTAATGAATTTTGTTACATTACTCAAGTTTAGTAACTTAATCTAAATACTTTAGAATACTTTGGAATACTAATAAGTGTGAAACAAACACAAAAAAGGTCATTGCAAGTTTTTATCTCACAATTCTGACTTTTTCCCTCAGAATTGCGTTTTATAAAGTTGCAATTGCGAGTTATAAAGTCAGAATTATGAGATATAAACTCACAATATTGAGAAAAGTCAGAATTATGCGATATAAACTCAAAAAAAGTCAGTATTGCAAGTTCATATCTCCCCATTCTGACTTTATAACTTGCAATTGTGAGTTTAAATCTCACAATTCTGAGAAAAAGAAGTCAGAATTGTGAAATGCAAACTCACAATTGTGAGGGAAAAAAACAAATTGTGAGAAAAAGTTGCAGTGACCTTTTTTACAATTATAAAATGACTCACAAAACATGAAAACAGTGGAAAACATGAAACTGAACTCCTCTTTTTCAGACGGTCAGAGTCAGAGAATCACCAATCGCTGTTTAAATGACATTAAAACTCAAAGTAATCACTTTGGTAATCTAAAACACTTTTCAGATGTAACTGTAATCTGATTACCACCCATTTAAAATGTAACTGTAATGAAACACAGTTACTCAAATTTTGTATTTTAAATACGTAACTAAGTTACTTGTATTTACTCCCCAACCCTGGTGAAATGACATGAGGGTGAGCACTTAATGACAGAAATTTCATTTTTGCGTGAACTAACCCATCATGACTCCCTCTAGTGGACAATATTACAGCCTCCATCTGTCATTTCACATTGTTATGGGTCTGTTAGTCTCAGCCTCAGATGTCACGCCCACGGACCGTTGGCTGAAAGTCTGATGCACATGAGACTCTTAAACTCTTCAGGATTTTCAAAGTTGTCGTGTGTGCCTACACGAGACTATGGCTATGTTCGCAATAATGAGGCAAAGTTGTAAGTTGCACTGCAAGTCAAGACTAGGGGATTCAGAATTGATGTCAGTAATTCAGTAATTTAACGCTTTACTTTCGGTTTACTTTTCCACAGAGAGAGAGAGAGAGCAGTTGTGTATGAAAATAAAAGTATTTTGTTTCCCATTATTCCTTGATGTGTATTTGTTCCTTAATTCAAATTGTATCCGACTAATGCTTACACTGCAATCTATAAATAGGACGTTAAAATGACGTAGCTGACTTTCCTTACCCGCATGTTTTCTGAACGTCCCCGCTACGTCTTTTTAACGTTTAAAGAACGAGGGGACGTTTCTTTGTTTGTTTTTTGCAGGGTAGTAGCCACTAACAACATATTGCATTATACTATGAAACTATCACAAGAACATGAAAGTTCTGTCTCAAACTCAAACTCCTGTCCCAAACCCCTGTTTTACCTCAGATTTGTATTCATCTATCGTGTCTATCGTCTATTCCTCGGTAAGGAAGTGGCGAACCTTGCCGCGCTTTTCTCTTAAAGCCTGCATTGTAACAAAGAAGTTGTGAACTTACCTCAGTGTATGGCGGAATTACTCTGTATCTCCGGACTGCCGTCTCTTCCGTGTTTTCTTTTACTTTTCTTCTGTGGTCTCTTAAGGTGACCCGGGGTGTGTTCCGTTTCATTCTGCTCTGAGAAGAGGATCGAAGGAATATGCGTTCAGTTCGAACTCACATCGATGTATCACTTCATCGGAAGTGGAGAGAGACAGTTACAATGTAACTATCACGGTTGTGTTTCAATAAGATAAAAGACACATTGTAAAATAAACTACATTTATTTTGATATTTAACATTGCAACATACATGTATCACTTAGTTCAGCTTCAAGTATGACAATTTTATACCATTGACTAAATTATTTTATTTAAGTTGCCTTTATCTGTCAAAACGACCAGAGTGTCTGAGATTAAAAGTCTTTTGAAAACCTATTTGTACTCTTGATGTGCTTTTGAATGTCTATTTTAATTTAGGTAATTTTGTACCGCACTTTGGTCAACCGAGGTTGATTTAAATGTGTTTTTTTAAATAAGTTAAACTTGAAAGTTGAACTTATTTAAATACATCTAGATGCATACACATTTATTTACATAAGTAGGCCTATGCCATCACACTGTACCTTAAACACTATGTACTATGTAGCCTACCATTTTAAAAAGTGAAATTGTCAATGGTGGGGAAAGAGTTAATATTGTAAATCATTTAAGCTCCTCGTGAGTTTTTTTTTTTTTTACCTGGTTCAGTTAAATTGTTTTTTCCAACTCCATTTATCATCTCAGAGTCAAAGAAATCACACATTTGGTCATTAAATATAATGCCTGTTGAGCTTGACATCACCCCAGAACCAAAACTGTGAGAACACACACACACACGCACACACAGACACACACACTCATGTTGTGTTTATGTGTTTTGTGGGGACTTTCCATAGGCGTAATGGTTTTTATACTGTACAAACTGTACATTCTGCCCCCCCCCCCTTTACTGGTTTTACACACAAATCCAGACAACAAGACTGAATCATCAAAGCAACAGAGCTTCATAAATATAGACACCAAAAATACATTAACATCTTGTTTTTAAAATCTATATAAAAATCTAAGGAAACTTTAGAATAACAGTCCGTCATTAATGAGGAACTATGTAGGAAGTAAATCAGTAAAAAGTAATCAATAAATACTTAATGATATTAGCCTCATTAATAACTATTAACTAAGTGACAAGTTATAATGAACATTATCGTGTGTCTGAGACGTAATCAGTTATCATTTTTACTCTGAATAAAGTCATAAAATGCATCACTAATTACTCAAATGTTACATAGTGACTGCAGGAACTACTAGTGATCTGGACATTATTTTAAAGTGAAAAAGTTTGCCTTTCAAATATAAATAATAAAAAAAGCAGTCTTAACGACTGCCTCTGACTTTCTTGCTTGTCAAATAAAAAGAAAAGGAGCATGAACATAGACATAGAGGTGTAACTCACAAAACATTCAAATGTAGCTCATGCGGTAATCTCATTATATAAAGGTGCGTGAGGAATTTGTTCTCTCTGGGCATGAAGACTCTTATAATATCAAACATGTTGAAAGTTGCCCGAGAGTCAAAGTCTCTGCTGACTCTCTGCCAACCTCCATCATGTCTGATATTATTAGCGGAACAGGACTGCAAAGGACTCATGCTAGGGTTGTGCTATAATTATGGGGAAAATTTTGTTTCACAATTTTTATTTTTGGTGAACTATCCCTTTAAAACTCAGGATAGTCTTCAAATATCTAGTAAAGGTCCAAGGAATTGAGTTCCTTGAGTAGAGTAGAGTAGAGTAGAGTAGAGTAGACTTGAGTAGAGTAGAGTAGAGTTGACTTGAGTAGACTTGAGTAGAGTAGAGTAGAGTAGAGTTGACTTGAGTAGAGTAGAGTAGAGTTGAGTAGACTTGAGTAGAGTAGAGTAGAGTAGAGTAGAGTTGACTTGAGTAGAGTAGAGTAGAGTTGAGTAGACTTGAGTAGAGTAGAGTAGAGTAGAGTTGACTTGAGTAGAGTAGAGTAGAGTAGAGTAGAGTTGAGTAGAGTAGAGTTGAGTAGACTTGAGTAGAGTAGAGTAGAGTAGAGTTGACTTGAGCAGAGTAGAGTAGAGTTGACTTCAGTAGACTTGAGTAGAGTAGAGTAGAGTAGAGTAGAGTTGACTAGAGTAGAGTAGAGTAGAGTAGAGTTGACTTGAGTAGACTTGAGTAGAGTAGAGTAGAGTAGACTTGAGTAGAGTTGACTTGAGTAGACTTGAGTAGAGTAGAGTAGAGTTGACTTGAGTAGACTTGAGTAGAGTAGAGTAGAGTAGAGTTGACTTGAGTTTACTTGAGTAGAGTAGACTAGAGTAGAGTTGAGTAGAGTACAGTAGAGTACAGTAGAGTTCACCTCAGTGGTGTTCACTCTTCTGGGCATCAGAGAAGCAGAACGCCTCTATCATACGATGATAGGTCAAAGTCTGGTTCTGTGTTGTGGACACACTGCTGCTTGAGATGATGTAACCTGAAATGAAATGCTCAATGATTTGAAATGAACCTTACACATTTTTAAAAGACTTAAAGACTAAGGGTGATCTTCACTCTATTCGTGTTTGTTATCTGAGAGATTACTAAAGCCATGTACAATATGATCTCAAAATGTATTTGATGAATATCTGGAGTAACTCATGCTTGAGCAAAATATGATGGCATGAACTGCCTGTTTAACAGAACAAAAAAGGTACACTAAAAAATGCTGGGTTAAAAACAACCCAAGTTGGGTTAAATTTGGACAAACTCTGCGGTTGGGTTAAATGTTTGCCCAACCAGTTGGGTAGTTTTATTTAACTGAACTATTGTTTAAAAATGACTGTATTGCTTGCTTAAAATGAACCCAAAATAGGTTGGAAATGAACATGTATTAATATTTATTTTAATAAATGAACATTATTAATGAATACATTTTAAACAATAAGCATTTCTTAAATTGCTTATTAATAAATGTTCACCTTTGATTATTATTGTTTCCTCTAGTAATTATGTGTCTGATTTTTAATTTCAAACATATTTTGGGTTCATTTTCAGCCAGACATTTAGTCATTTTTAAACAATAGTTGAGTTAAATAAAACTGTCCAGCAGGTTGGGTCAAACATTTACCCAACTGCTGGGTTAAAACAACACAATCGCTGGGTTTATCCATTTTCAACCCAACTTGGGTTGTTTTTAACCCACACACCTGCTCCTAGCTCTTTCATTCATTCAAGACACACACCAAAACAGACAACATGTGAGGTCACCTGATCTCATCAGCCATTAGCCTAACCATAACATAAATCTTACATCCAACCCTAAAATCTGATCGCTTAAAGGAAAAGGTTGTTCCAGAACTAGTAAAGAGCCATTTTGGGTGAAAACATGCATGCCTGGTCAAGGGACGTATTGCTGACGCAAGTGTGTCAGGAATTGAGATCAGTTTGATGGTCTTTCTCAGTCCACTTGAGCTCAGGCTGCTCTAGGGAAACTACATCTGTATGAATGCACTATAAGTTGCTTTGTTTGAATTCTATTTGCTGAATGACAAAAAAAACAAACAAACAAAAAGCAAAGGTTCCTTCTCTTAGAGGACTGTTTTTCCACCTCAGGTCAAGATTTTCTTAAAATACTGCACATGGTTGGGAAAAACCATGCTTCATACAGATGAGCACTCATAGGAGGCAGTTTGTTTCTTGAACTGTTTCCGTTGTGGGAGATTGTATGGTTAGGTCTCTCACCATAGCCCACATACCTGTTGGCACGTTGTATATGGTGAAAACCACACCTCCTCCGATGCTGTGAGCATTAACCGCAGGGTTAGTTCACCCAAAAATGAAAATGAAGTCATTTACCCACCCTGATGTTCTAATGCTGCACGCCCTTCTGTGATCAGTGACCAGCATCAAGCAGTGACCAGCATCTCCCCCTGCTGGACACATGATACCTCTGAACAATCAGTGACATGAGAATGAGAACATGCAGCTCACATGAACCAACTACCAACACACTGATGAGTGATGACATATGCACACACACACACACACACACACACACACACGTTGTGTTTTCATGTTTTATGGGGACATTCCATAGGCGTAATGGTTTTTATACTGAACAAACTGCATATTCTGTCCCCTTACACTAACCCTACGCCTAAACCTACCCATCACAGATATTCAAAAAATATCATTCTGTAAAATGTATAAGCTTGTTTTCTTTTAAGTTTAAAATTTCCTCATTCATTTGGTGTGTGTGTGTGTGTGTGTGTGTGTGTTGGAGACAGTGGAGCTGAACAGGGAATCAGTGTGTCAGTGGTCTCAGTCAGATGATCCAGTGCTTAATCTGAATTTTACAGATATAACGTGAAATTTATTGATGAAATCCAGTAACCCAGTGTTACACAGTGCAGAGAGACATTTGAACCTGAACTAACCTCTAAAAGTTACTTTCACTAGAGCAATATGATGAGGTCAACATGATTCAGTCATATTCATTTATATTTGGCCATTTATTCTTGAATTTAGCTTATTCACATTTAGCTTAACTGGCAAAGTATTTTGACAAATCCAAACACAGGATGGAAATACAAACACACACACATTATATATAAATAAAACATTCTTGAAATGTAGAAATTAGTGCTTCATCATCATAATATATTGAACAGAGAGAAAACACATTGACCTAACAGTGACAGATCCTCACAATCCAGCGGGATGAAACGGAGTCTGTGGATCCTCTGAAACAGTGAGGACATCTACAGTAGATCAGAAGAGTGTTTTACACCATCACCTTTGACTCCCTGAAGTCTCCAGTGACTCACACAATTCCTGATACCAGAACAGCTTGTCACATGATGTGCTTTAGCACAGACATTCATCTGGTGTGTCTGTCAATCAGGAATTAAAACATGAACAAGATTCCACGTCTCTCCGTGAACGATAGTTTTCGATCACAGTGAACGGGAAGCTCTTCTGGGTTCAGAAAGGGAAGGAGATCTTCCACTAACATCACTAATAAATTCTGCAATAAAGGAATCACTTCTGGCATCTAAAACATGAAAAACCTTCCTCCAGCATTTCTTCTCCTGAATTCTCAAAAAATGATATATGATGATGTCATACATCATAAATATACTCAAGCTTTACTCTAACTAGCTTTAAGCATTCATTTAATGTCGACATCCCAGTAGTCAGCAATTTATCTTCATCAAAACAGAGAAATTTGGATATGTGTCTTTGTTTGTACACATAAAGTCCTTGAATAAAGTCCACAAACACACACAAACACACACTTTTTTGTTTTCTATCACCTAACTCAACCCCTACTCCTAAACCTACCATCACAGAAACATGTGACCATCACTAGATTTAAATAAAAACCTTCTTTTGCAAATTTATAAGCCTTTTTATCTAGTGAGGACCGGTCAAATGTCCTCAATAGTGGTTCTGAAAGTATTTCACAATATAAGTGAGGACATTTGGTCCTTACAAGTATAGTCAAAACAAGTACACACTTTTATTTTCTGTATGGAGTAATAAATGCATCTTGTGTAAACACATTTCTGTTTTGGTCAACATTTATGCAGCCCTGAGTGTTCATTGACTGTTTAAAAGAGATAAATATTGCACCCCCCTTTTAAAATTTTGAACTGAGTAACGTCCGAGTTCTAAAAATGAGCAACTATGACACTGATAATATTGTTGTAAAGTATTGTTCCAAGAGTGTTATTATTGTTAAACTCATCTTAACCAGCAGAAGGCACCCTAAACATTACACTAGTTTGAGGATTGGGTGCTGACGCTAGTGGAAATTGCGATCAGTACAGAGTTCGAGTGTACACGCTATAGAGAGCGTTCCCGACCTAACCTGTCTTTATTATATTTCTTACAGAGAAATAAATATACTATAAATAAAAGGACAAGCACCGCCTCATTTCAATGTACACTAGAAACTAGATGCCCTAAAAGTTAGATTACAAGCAAGTTTGTGTGTCTCGGTTGTTTCTCTGAGCTAAATCTGACACAGTGACAGTGAGGAATCAAACACCCCAAATCCAGCATAGAGGGGTTCTTCAGTGAATGTAGTGTTGAATGTGTGTAAGTGTGTGAGTGTGTGTGTGTCAGAGACGCTGTAGAAGGACAGAGTGCCGGCCGACACGTCCACATACACTCCTACTCTATTAGAAAAGGGTGATGGGACGGGTACCGTATTGTTCACATTATTGTGCCAGGAAGTGAATCCCTTGGCAGAACAGTACAGACTCCAGGATGTCTCACTGCAACCAAACCAAGAGTCATTCCCTCCTTTCCTGCTTATTCCTTTATATGTCACTGCTATATCGACCTTTAATCCAGTCCATTCAACCTCCCAGTAACAGCGTCCAGTCAGACTCTCTCGACACAGAACCTGCTCAAAGTCATCAAATCTCTCTGGATGATCAGGATACGACTGCTTCTCCTTAACATGAGTTGCTTTTCTGTTCTCCTCGGACAGAGAGAGTTTAACATGTGCTGTGTTTGGATCCAGTGTGAGATCACAGGCATCTGAACACAAGAAGAGAATTTAGAACAACAAGTAGGAGGTGTATAAATACAATTGAAGTGCAATGTGCCCATTTAGGATTAGTTCACTTCAGAATGTTTCCTGAAATTTCCTGATAATTTACTCATCCCCATGTCATCCAAGATGTTCATGTGTTTCTTTTTTCAGTTGAAAAGAAATGAAGGTTTTTGAGGAAAACATTCCAGGATTTTTCTCCATATAGTGGACTTCACTGGGGTTTCCGTGCAGCTCTACATTACTCTTATTCCTCGTCTGGGATCATATAGAGCCCATTGAAGCTGCTCTGAAACTGAAATTTGGACCTTCAACCCGTTGAACCCCAGTGAAGTCCACTATATGGAGAAAAATCCTGGAATGCTTTCCTCAAAATACTTAATTTCTTTTTCGACCGAAGAAAGAAAGACATGGAAATCGTGGATGACATGGGGGTGAGTACATTTTAATTCTGAAGTGAACTAATTGAGTGTGCAAGTGAGAGAGAGGGAGAGAGAGAGAGAGACCTACACTTTCTCAGTCCTGGTGTGATTCTGAAAGGGTGTCCATGGTCCAAACTAGAAAGAGACAAATGTAAATGTAAATGATAAATGTCTCATTAAGTGTGCAATAAAATGCAAAAATATCAGTGAGCACATCAAATGAACGAATAATGATTTCTCCAAACAAGTCACTCAAATAGAAAAAAACGGAAGTCAAATACAGAAAGAAACAGTATAATAATGTCTAATATCTAAAGAGCTCCAAAGACAGATCAGCTCAAAAACAACAGCATCCGTAAGATAGAGAAAATAAAGACCAAACAACCAAACAATTTGATTCTGCCAAGGTTTAGTTTTATGCCAGAAACATACTTTTTTGCAAGTGCACAAAAGCAGACAATGATACTTTAATTATGCAAAAATATGTCTAGTTTCATGTGATCTGAATGCAGAGTTGCCTTGTACTGTACATTATATAAGTATATGTATTTTTTATGCGACTGCATTTTCAAAATAGCTCAATTGTGTGGAAAACCGCAACCCTGGCAACACTGTCTGAAGGCTTTTCCGCATTCTACAGTAGTCAGCTCTCATTCTCTCTGCTGCCATCTACTGCATGCCTGAGGAAGATGCCACAATGACCGACAATAAAAGTTTTACATTAATGTTCTTATTCTATAAATACATTTCTAAAAAAATCAATTTTAGATTTCAAAACATTTTGTTTGCAAATACAGTAATAATTCAGTGCTATTTTTGCACTGGAAAGGAGCCTGACAATAGATGAAATGATTCACACAGATATCTGAGGTCACCATCATTAATTTTGGATTGCACATAAAGAAAGGAGAAAACTGAAACTATAGCCAAAATCCATAAGAACTGTGGCAACTTCAAGATGCTGGAACAGCCAACCTGCAAACTGCCTAAAGAACTGTGCACACGAGTTCACCTATACGTTTTCGGACTGTTTTCAAGATAAAGTGGTTACACCAAGATTATCTGATTAAATTTGTATGTTAAAGTACATCGTCATCGCTGGTAGTTCAAATTATTTACTCAACTGAACTTAGCAGTATTAGTAATCTTGCATGAAACTCCTTTGATACATACTCAAGTTTCTCTAGTGAGCAGTTTGGATCATTGAGTTTGTCGTTGAGTAGCTGGACTCCTGATTGTCCTGGGTGATTATAGCTCAGATCCAGCTCTCTCAGGTATGAGGGGTTTGAACTCAGAGCTGAAGACAAATAACCACAGCCTTCCTCTGTCACCATACAGCCCGACAACCTACAAAGACACATACACCGTGAGATAATCTAAAAACGCACATTAACAATCAGACAATCTACAGAGAAATGAATTAGATCTATCTATCTAAATAGAGAAACATATATCCATAAATATGGAGAGGTTCTGATAAAAGACATACTTGGTGCTGGAATAATCAATTAATTAATTTTATTTCTAGGCCCTTCAATTTAACAAATGTGCAATTCTTTGCAAACTGTTGCAAAAATTGCCACCAAGAATGTTCGGAACCTCCTTGATCTGTGTGATAATTAAATAACTATTAGCACTAAATATTCCAAGCTTAAAAGTTCTGGGCATCCAAAATATCTAAGATCAAATCTTACACACCTCAGTATCTCCAGCTGACATTTCGGGTTCTTCAGTCCATCAGAGAGCAGTTTCACTCCTGAATCCTTCAAGTCATTGTTAGTCAGGTCCAGCTCTCTCAGGACAGAGTTTGAAGATTGAAGAGTTAATGGTATAATTTCACAATCCTGAGCAGTGAGATTACAGCCAGCAAAACTGAAAGAAAGCAGAACACACCCAAACTAAATTCTCTTCCTAACACTTGTATTTCAATAATATTGGCTTCATTCTTTTAAAAGATATTATAAAAATAACACTCAAGATGTATTAGTTTGCACAATAGAAATTGTAATTCCATGTAGAAAGGATTGTTCATTGAAACAATGTGAATAAACACTCACAGAGCTTTCCTGCAGTTGATCACAGCTGGTATCAGTCTTCTTCTACCCTCATCTGATGTGTTGTATTTCTTGAGGTCCAGCCCATCCACCACTTCCTCTGACATCTGAAGTATGTAGGTGATTGTTGAGCAGTGAGAAGGAGAGAGTTTCTTCTCTGAGTCTTTGTCTGACTTCACAAACTCCTGAATCTCTCTAGACAGAGTCTGATCTTTCACTTCCAGCAGACAGAGGAACATATTGATGGATCTTTCAGTGGAGAGTCCATGTCCATATTTTATCTTCTCTTTAATGTACTGTGTGGTTTCTCTGATGCTCTCCAAACTGTTCTCTGTGTGTGTCAGTAGATCCTGTAAGAGTCTCTGATTGGACTCCAGTGAGACTCCCAGCAGGAACCGCAGGAACAGATCCATCTGTCCACTCTCAGTCTTAACTGCTTTATCTACTGCTCCTTTAAGCAGAATTTGTATTGAAGCCAAATTCTTCAGTTCCTCCATAGTTATTTTAACATGGTAGTAAAACACATAGAAAGCAGCGAGAAACTCCTGGACGCTCAGATGAATGAAGCTGTAGACTTTCCTCTGATGAATCACAGATTCCTCCTTAAAGATCTCAGTGCAAATCCCAGAATACACTGAGGCGTCAGTGATGTCTATGCTGCTCTCTCTCAGGTCCTCCTCATAGAACATCACATTGCCCTTCATCAGCTGTTTGAAAGCCACTTCAGCAAGTTTCACAATCACTTTTCTGTTGGACTGCAGGAGTTTCTCTGGATCTCTCTCTTCATACTTCTGATTCCTTGTGTTGATCTGAATCAGCAGGAAGTGGATGTACATTTCAGTCAGAGTTTGAGGGATTTCTGCACTTAGATCGTCTTTCAGGAGGTTTTGAAGCACAGTGGATGAGATCCAGCAGAAGACGGGTATGTGGCACATGATGTGGAGGCTTCTTGCTCTTCTGATGTGTGAGATGATTCTGCTGGCTTGATGCGCATCACTGATTCTCTTCCTGAAATATTCCTCCTTCTGAGGCTCATTGAATCCATGAATTTCTGTCAGACGGTTGATGTATTCAGAGGGGATCTGATTGGCTGCTGCTGGTCTGGAGGTGATCCAGATGAGAGCAGAGGGAAGCAGCTCTCCTTTCATGAGGTTTGACATCATCACACCCACTGATGAAGTCTCAGTCACATCAGAAACTTTCTGAGCATCTGAAAACATCAGTGTGATTCTGCTTTCATCCAGACCATCAAAGATAAACACAACTTTACACTCCTCATAAATCTTTGAGTCCAGATCTTGAAGTTCAGGATGAAAGTCCAGCAGAAGTCTATGAAGACTGTACTGATGATCTCGGATCAAGTTCAGCTCTCGAAATGGAAGCACAAACATGAAATCTACATCCTGATTGGCTTTTCCCTCGGCCCAGTCCAGAATGAACTTCTGCACAGAGACGGTTTTTCCGATTCCAGCGATGCCTTTAGTAAGAACAGTCTTGATTTGGTCTTTCTGCTCACATCCTGGTTCAGGTGAGGGTTTAAAGATGTCATTGCAGTAGATTGGAGTGTCTTGTGAGTGTTGTGTTCTGGCTGTTTTCTCCATCTGTAAAACCTCATGTTCTTCATTTACTCCTTCTCTCTCTCCTTCTATGATGTAGAGCTGTGTGTAGATCTTGTTCAGGTGGGTTTGATTCTCTTGGAGTTTGGCTCCCTCAAATAATCTCTCATACTTGTTCTTCATGCTGGTTTTGTGCTGGTCTTTGATTCTCTGCAGCTCTCCAGTCTCCAGTGAGTGTGTCTGCAGGACTGCTTCAGTTTTGTTCTGTCTGATGTCTGTCTGATAGTGGGATGAAGAGGATGGCACAGATCTGGTCATCTTATGTATCTCTTTCCTGCTGAAAAAATTTCAAAAGAAGATAGCTATAAAATAAACAGTGATTACAATGACATTGGATACCATCAGAAATATATTTGTTACCAGATTAAATTTTGTAGTCTCTCTTCGAGGTACACCCTGAGCATATTACACTTAATTTTATTCGATTAAATTTGTTAAATGAATATTCCTCTGAGACTCACTACTGTTAATTAGTAAATGTTTATACTAACGAAGGGTCAGATGTCACTGGTCCATCACTGAAGTTATTGGATTTCGTCATGGATTCGTTACTCTTCACAAACACAATACTGCGTTGTAGAGACTTTGACCTCCGTCTTTTCATCCTGGTGTTGCTGACAAAAGACAAATAAAACAGCATTTCACTCTTCATAGACACACAGCTCAATCCAGGAGATGAAGAAATAATATTAGAGAAAGTGCCCTTCCTCTTTTCCTCTCTCTTTTTATGTAGACTCATTTTGGTATCCTACTCTCATTTCTCAAAAAAATTTTTTTTACATAGACAGACAAGCATACAATGATGTTGTTCTATGCCTAAATGCAAATACAAAACACATCTGATTGGCCATTGCGTCACTCAACACATGTTAATATAACAGCACTCTTTTTGTACTGTGCTGAATGCATCACACCTTCATTACAGGTAAAAGCGGAAGTTATTTATGTAACAACAACCATTGTGTCTTGCTTTTTGCCTTGTTTGTGCAACAGAAACAATCATATGGTCACTGATGTTGCATCTGATTACAGTAGTAAAATAACTGCTTCTGTGCATTAAAAAGTGTCCTGGTAGAGAAATATCTTTATCTTTTCACACCAGATCTACTCATATCAGGATCTAAACCAGTATTATTATTATTTTTTTTTTAAAATGAAGGTATGAATTTCCTTTGATGTAATCGAAGTAAATCTGATTGCATATCAAAATTGAATTATACACTTTAATCATCGACATTTCTGAAAGAGCTATTTTGGGTTTGAAATTTCATATAAAAAAAGACAAAAACATAAATAGCAGCTCATTTTTATAACTACATGTTTATATAAATAATGTCTGAACTTACCATAAAAAAAGGGCTGTTTAAATATCCAATGTTTACAAGTTTGAAGCGTCTCTTCTGTTCTCCCTCTATTAGTTTCGACTTTAGTTACCTGGTAACCTGACCCATAAACTCCACCCATATGAAAAACAATCGCGCTTCCTCTAGTGGCGTCATCACAGTCTCAGTCTCAGAGCAGGTGTGATTTACAGCTACTTAGGCGACAGAACTCACATATATGAATAAAAATACAATGTTGAAACTAGACATCGATTTTATGTGCTTTAATAAGGTAAATAATGGGTCTTTGTCATCAGTCGCGATTACAATCTGACCAACCTGTAGTTGATATGGTCATATGAAAAATGATTATATCTTGTACCATGTCTTGAATGGAGTACAAACTCAGTGTCCTTCACTTCTCCCTCACTAACTCACAGTGGTCAGATGATCCGGACAGAACAGGGACAGACTCCGGCTGTATCCCACAGAGAGATGACTGTCCTGGACACACAGACTCACAGAGACCCCCGTCCAGACAACTCCACAAACAGCATCATCAGCTTCACTTATTACTGACCAGACTGACTTTATTTCTGCCACACGTCTACAGAAGATCTTATTGAGAATTAACAGAGGTTTAGATGTTGATGATTTATTGTTTCGTTTAGTTGGGCTCTCGACTCCTAACTTATTAACTAACTTTTCTCTGGCCAATATGACTGTGTGTTTTTATGATATAATTGTAATAAAACAATTTTTTTCTGTGAGAAAAATTCTGATTATCACAATGGATTATGTTGTTTTATGTGGGACTCATTATAATCAGTGCATTTTTCATGAAGTTTTGAGCAAAAACTACACATGAAATATACATATTTGTCACACATATTTGTTATCGGTCAGTTGCGAAACATTTTGCGACACAGCGCCTCACTTTCACCGTCAGAGGTCTTCGAAAAATTTGAAAAGCTTCGACATTTTTCTGATACAATTGTGTTTAAAGCTTCACTTCGCCACTATTAACGGATCCAAATAATCATAATTAATTATAACAAGTCAATTAATTTTTCATATTTCCCTTTTGAGCTAATTTGCTACACTGAACAAGAACAACCAACAAAATAATGGTGAGAACAAGCAAAGAACTGAACAAAGCACATGATTTAAATACAGACCAAACCAATCATCTAAATGACTAACAGGTGAGCTTAATTAAGCAGACGGGCACACATGAAGAAACTAGGTCAACAAACACAAGCCAGGAACAAAAACAAACCAAAACACGTTTGGTGATATATATGTTACATAAAGGGCAAAATATAACATAAATAATGCAGTGGCGTTTTGCTGCGTAATTGATTTATTTGTATTTTTATGCATTTTCCCATAACAGACTTACTTTACTGCATATTACTCAGAAGGAACTATTTAGAATATTTCCAAGAAATTAAGTTTTTTTTTTTTTCAAATGTTAAATTAATGAACAAAAGAACGTTTACAGAAAAGGTCCTTTATTGGACTTGAGTTGTGAGGAAACGGAGATCAACTATAATAATACAAATCATTATTCTTTAAATTTTTATTTTCATTGGAATGATGATTTAAACAACTTTACCATTAAAAAAAATACAGGTTTTGTCAAAACAAAAAGTTTTATTAAACGATAAGCAGATATTAAAGTAGGAAAAATTGATGAGTATATATAATTTTTCAAATGCACATTAGATTTTCACATTGGTCTAAACAGAAACGCCAGGTGCGCTTAATGAATCCGTTTTAAAAACATAATTCAACATAGAAGTACATAATCAATCCCACTTCTTTTAAGATATTTGGCCTATTTCAATGTCAGAATGGGGAATTTGGCAGAAAGGCAATAAGTTTGCAGAATATTTAAAATGTGTACATGCTTTGTATGAAAACACATATTTAGACACATATATATTCTGCTATAAATGTGCTTTGACAGTTTTGAGTTATTTTACCCTTTACATTGACATGGGAAAAACACTTCATGAGATTTGCTCATTGCTGGCCTGCTGGACTAATCAATATTTTCTTCTGTTGGGTTTTAAACACACGCACCTTGAGCTCAAGGTGTCGAAGACAGATCTTCTAAAAGCTGATGGTCCACTTCCTGAAGAATTGACATGAATTTGGCTTTCACAGCGTCACTGCGCTTGCGTATAATGTCACAGATCTTTCTCATGCTGTCTGCACTGGTTAAATGGTCTTGTGTGATTTGGGAATATTGTTCCTCATGAATTATTTGCAGCTGAAGCAGTTTATCTGCAATGATCCTAACGTTAACAACTTTCTGAATGAGATCCGACCAGCGATTATTAAACAATTGTACTTGATGTGCCTCACTATTCAGACGCGGATCATCTTTCTTTGGATTTATCGGTTCATTTTTCGCAGTCCAGTCCTCCAGCTGTTTAGCCAGGTGGTTCTGGTTCATCTTCCTCAGGATGTCCAGTGTGATCTCCACGGCTCCTTCTGGCGTAAATCGCCCCACCATTACATCCACTGTTGTAAGGGCATCTGCTTCCTCCAGAACAGAAGTTGAAATGGAGTAATTATTCTTTAAGAACCACTGAAACCTCTTTAGATTCTTGGAGTCCAGATCATCCAGAGCCTTCAAGAGCAGCTCTTCAATAGTCGCCATCTTCTATCACTGGTGTTTCTCTGCTGGAAAAGAATAAAAATACTTATTGCTGTGTGCACTGTGGAATACTTGATTCTGATTGGTCAATTGCACCATCCAGTGGTACGTTATTCCCAGGGTTGTGGAGTAACGAAATACAAGGAACTTAGTTACGTATTTAAAATACAAAATGTGAGTAACTGTATTTTATTACAGTTACATTTTAAATGGGTGGTAATCAGATTACAGTTACATCTGAAAAGTGTTTTAGATTACCAAAGTGATTACTTTGAGTTTTAATGTCATTTAAACAGCGATTGGTGATTCTCTGACTCTGACCGTCTGAAAAAGAGGAGTTAAGATTCATGTTTTCCACTGTTTTCATGTTTTGTGAGTCATTTTATAATTTTCTCGTCACTGCAACTTTTTCTCAAATTGTTTTCAAAATTGTTTCAAATTGTTTTTTCCCCTCACAATTGTGAGTTTGTGTTTCACAATTCTGACTTCTTTTTATCAGAATTGCGAGATTTAAACTCACAATTGCAAGTTGTGAAGTCAGAATTGGGAGATATGAACTTGCAATACTAATTTTTTTTCTTGCATTTTTGAATTTGGTATGTGAGTTTACATGTCATAGTGCATACTTTTCTCAATATTGTGAGTTTATATCTCATAATTCTGACTTTTCTCAATATTGTGAGTTTATATCTCATAATTCTGACTTTTCTCAATATTGTGAGTTTATATCTCATAATTCTGACTTTTCTCAATATTGTGAGTTTATCATAATTTTGACTTTTCTCAATATTGTGAGTTTATATCTCATAATTCTGACTTTTCTCAATATTGTGAGTTTATATCTCATAATTCTGACTTTTCTCAATATTGCGAGTTTATATCTCATAATTCTGACTTTTCTCAATATTGTGAGTTTATCATAATTTTGACTTTTCTCAATATTGTGAGTTTATATCTCATAATTCTGACTTTTCAACTCACAATTGTAACTTTATATCACGCAATTCTGAGGGAAAAAGTCAGAATTGTGAGATAAAAACTTGCAATTACTTTTTTTCACACTTATTAGTATTCCAAAGTATTCTAAAGTATTTAGATTAAGTCACTAAACTTGACTAATGTAACGAAATACGTTACAAATTAATTTTTAAAGCATGTATTTCATAATCTGTAGTGAAATACATTTTAAAAGTAACCCACCCAGCCCTGATTATTCCCAGATAACAACTGCTGAAAACAGAAAACACAGGCTCATCCAGGAAACTGAAGTCAGCAGCGCTGTACGCTTGCTATAGGAACGTTTTTTTTTTTTTTTGGTCAAAGTTTTGCGTTTGGCGAGATAATAAAATATTAAAACGTAGTCAAATCAATATTTTGTGTACAAACCGATATCGTGGACTCGCTCTCTCTCGCAGCTGCTGCCATTTTTGCGACTGTTACTGTAATGGATTATAAGATAACGAACAGGTACGACTTTAAAGCAGTTTCATCTCAGATCAATATATCTGAACCACATAATCATTTATGTGGCGAAACGCCGTGTAATGTGACCAAATTCAGTTTGCACATCAATGATCTCCTACTGGTCATTCTACAACACTTAATTTGATCAAATGAGCTTTTGCATATTTTTTTATGATGAAAAATAACACTGTAACACACTGCTCACAATGCTCACCTGCTAGTATACAACACTTAATTTACTAAAAATGATTAGATATTATGAAATAAAATCTTACTAGAAAAAAAATCACTGTTATACAGTTTAATGCCATCAAATTCAGTAAGCAATTATCATGCAGAAGCTATGGTTGTAAACATAGACTATATGAAACATAGATGTAGTGTGTTTTGGCCATCACCATCCTGGCAGCGCGTCACCGAACGTCACTCTGCATCACTCCCAGATAACCGAAAATGGGCAAAGAGCACCAAGCTCGACGTGACCAGGTGAGCTCAGGCTAAGGAGCTTTCTATCTATCTTAGACACTATCTAAAATATTCGTAAAGATAAATTATGCATCATTTGAAAGTTCTAAAGGTTCACTGTCAATCTACGGTGACAACACACCTTTGTAATGAGCCCACATCCAAAGTATATTTTTTAAAATAGTGCAGTTTTAGTTATACTATCCAAACAGTGCTGTTGGATTGTTTGGTATCTTAAGAGGCATGTTTCTCCAGCCAATGCCAAGTTCAACGCCTGTAATTAGCTGAGGTGATTTGACGGCTGACAAATGGCTAGTAGTTCCAGCAGTGGTAATCCACCTGTCACTCAAGTGGCCACGCCCTCAATAATTCAGAACTTTAAGGCTTAATATAATTTAAATGGATGAGTTATAAAAAATAAAAATCACCCCCCTCACAGTTGTCATGAAGGACAAAATTAGCTATATAGATCAAAACCACTTTTTACACCAGATATTTTTTCTGTTGAGCATTTTAACATGGGGGTTTGACTCCTTTTGGAGCCTCTAGTGGCCAGTCGATTAACTGCAGTTTAATTCACTTCAGTATTGGTTTCAGGAAAGAGAATGGAAGGTTGCCTCTTAGTTGTAAGTAACTAGGTATACCAACATCAATTGTGTGAATATACACCTACTTATTTTTGTATGTGCTGATTCATCCCAAACTAAGAGTTGTGGTATAACCAGCAGCTCAGCACTGATGTGTGAACTGAATCTGGTGACAGCACAGTGCGATTCAGAGAAGCTATTTTTATAATAAAAACGATGAAAAGGCACATTTTATCAAACTAAGTGTTGTAGTATGACCTGTAGGAGACAGTTAAAGTGCAAACTGAATTTGGTGACATTACCGAGTGTGATATTGCACTTTGCAGACGGTCTCAGCTGCCTGATCAATTTATATCAATAGGGCTCGTTTTGAGGAGAATCAGGTTGTTGCTCGTTCTCTACGGAAAGAGGTGTCGTTTGTGTTTCAATAACGTTTAGCTCACGAGTCACTGATCCGGGAAGTTCGAGTCTGTGAATATATTCAACTCTACTGAACTCCTTGAGTTACTGACCGATCTTTATACTCAAGTCCAAGTTCAAAATGAAGCTCAATGAACCGCTCCATTGGTAACGCACGTCTTTGAAACACTGACGTTAAACAGGAAATGTTTATCACCCGTTTTTGCGCGGGAATCGGTGCAGTTCTCAGGGGAAAGCGGAAGATTTTAAAAATATGTTTTCCTCCGTATTTGTGCAACAGAAACAATCATACGATCACTGATGTTGCGTCTGAATACAGTAGAAAATAACACACTTCGTTGCATTAAAAGGTGTCCTGGTAAAGAAATAACTTTATCTTTTCACACGGAATCTACACATAAAACCAGTGCTTTAAATAAAATAGAGGTATTGATTTAAGTAAATATGAATGCATATCAAAATTCAACACTTCCTATACGTTTCTGAAAGAGCTATTTTGGGTTTGAAATGTCATGTAAAGAAGGAAAAACACAAATAGCAGCTAATTCTTATAACTACGAGGTTATATGAAAATATTCTGAACTTACCACAAAATATAGTTTAAGTTTCCAATTTTAACACGTTTACTTCGTCTTATAGTTTCGATTTTAAGTGTCTGCCGGTAAACAGACCCGTAAACTCCACCCAAATGAAACACAGTCGCGCTCCCTCTAGTGGCGCAGAGCGTCATCACAGTCTCAGTCTCGGAGCAGGTGTGATTTAAAGCTGCTTAGGCGACTGAACTCACGTATATGAATAAAAATGCAATAAACACAATGTTGAAACTAGACATCACTTTTATGTGCTTTAATAAGGTAAATTAACACTGTTTGTTGTCAGTCACCATTACAATCTGACCAACCTGTGGTCCTTCATGTGTGTCAGTGGTCTCTCACTCACAGCGGTCAGATGATCCAGACAGACTCCGGCCGTGTCCCACAGACAGATCACTGTCCTGGACACACAGACTCACAGAGACCCCGTCCAGCAGCAGAGACTCACATCCATTCAGGACATGAGAGAGGAACCGATGAAGATGAAGAATGAAAACAGACACATGAAATGGAGAGCAGACAGTGTGTGAGTGTGACGTCTGTCCACAGACACATGCTTTAAACACTAAATCACTGCATCTGCTCAATGTTCAGTGTCTGAATCAGTCCTCAATCTGAACTTTACAGACGTAACATGACACACAGTCAATATGATTCATCATGTGTAAAGATTTATTGAAGAAATCCAGCAAGCCATTGTCAAAGAGACAAAATACCAATGTAATTCAACAACTAATGGCCAAACGCACAAATGCATGAAAGCTAAAGAGAATCGAGTCATATGAACTGCTCTGAACTGTACTTCTGAGGCTTTGTATAACTGGTCAAACAGGATTTTTACATTAATAAACCAGGATACTGAGTTACAAACAGTTCTGTAATGATGACATCACAGATACACAGCACCAGCGTTTAACATTATGATTGTTATTATATCGATCCTAACCCAATAACGTTATGTTTATTTTAAGAAAGGTTCATTTACATTCTGTTAATAACCGAAGTACACACTTGGATAGATTTTGATTGGTTCTCAATTTTTTTTTCTATGTTCATGAGCTGAAAAAACCCCCAAAAACATTCTACTAGAGTTAGAACTATATATAACAGTTTATGGCAATAATGATCTGGTTCAGGAACAGGATGAGGTTGGAGGTGGAGTCCGGCGCTTTGAGTTGACAGACAGCCCATAACCTTTTGTTTGCTAATGTCTCGGGAACTGCAGCACACCATTATGTCAAATGCTTTCCTTTTCATGTACCTTGTCATCGATATTCCATGACAGAATCACCAATATCGCCATAAAGCCACAAAAACAGATGATCAAAACTCTCTTCTTGAAGGATAGCTTTGGTTCAACCAGTTCAAACAGTTCAACCGGTTCTACAATCAGAGCAATGTTAGCTGGGATGACACGCAGCGGGACAGAAGGCTCTTCCGGGATCACAAATGGAAAGAGTTCCTTCCCAGCAGGCACTCCAGTAATGTTGAAAAAATTGCAATTATTAGAAGCGTCATAAAATCTCACATTCCTCCACCATCCTCCCTTCAAATCATATCCATCCTCTAACCTCACTCGCACCACTAAAGGATTCGTCTCCAGCTTGAAGAACGCTGTTGAGCTCAGGAAATGGTACATGTATCCGTCACGTCTGAGACCCCAGAAGCCATTTGCAGGAGTCAGAGGTTGTGTAATAGATTTTCCCGCCGGTTCAAAACACACTCCTAGAGTCCAGCGGCGACTGTTTCCCACCTCAATTTCCCACATGTGAACACCATCACCATATCCCACACTCCCCAACACCACACGGCTCCTGTGCGGAGGAGGAGCTTTGGGCTTGTCCTGCCGATGGAGACACGATGAGGTCACAGAGGTCAGGTCATCTGACACAGAAACGTCCAGTGGAGCCGCATTTGGGTTCAAGATCACTGGATCTGTGGAGATATCAGAAGAAGAGAGATTGTTTTTTCATGCACTTGTGAAAAATGGGATTTTGGGCTTTTTTTTTCTTCCATTACATGACTTCTCTCAGACTAGAGTGTGAGGAACATATCCAAAATACACATTTAAGTATTTATGACACTTTATCTATTTTTGTCTGCAGATTTCAATTGCAATACATATCTTTAAAGCACTTACACACACCCAATTTTATTCCTATCTATATTCTGAGCATTTGTTCATGCATCACTCACATGATTTATAAAACATTTTATTCCTTAAAACATGGTGAAAATGACCAAAATCCCCTCTATAAAAACCTTTAACTTCAATACGTCAATGAAATGAACTTTGAATCTGGCTTTATCCAATGTTCAGATTTCTTTTCTTGAAATGTATGGAAACTAGTGTGTATTTAATTCAACTGCCTCATTTTCACACGAAATTGTATACATTAGTCCAATGTACAGTGATTAATCATTTGAGAAGGTACGTGTCAGGATTATGAGCTGGAGTGCCCATCACAGCCTCTAGAGGGCACTCCACCTAGGACTTTCCCACACACACATGCACGTTCACTCCTGGACTTCACTACATTTCCCAGAATCCCCTGTACCTGTCATTGATCACTGCACCAGCTGAGGCTCATTATACACGTGCATTATATATCGTGCAAGGTCTTGTAATTCCTAGTGTTTACATTTCTGAGCGTTACTTTACTGTCTAGTCTGCCTGTTTCCACCGTTGTCGACATTTATCTGCCTGCCCTCTGGACTTATTGCTGTGTGTTTTTGGACTCTGCTTGTTTGCGGCCTGCCTCGACATATCTGCCTGTTTACGTTTATGATTCTGTCTAGCCTCGGACATTCCTGTTTGCTGATATTTGACCATTACCTGTTTGACCACGTTTCTCAATAAAAGCCTGCAGTTGGATCTGCACCCGTGTTGTCACGCACTCTTCATTACAGTACGGTAATATCTATTAGTTTAATTGTTTTTCCGGGCTTGTAACCTGAAGGTTGCTGGTTCGATTCCCACGCCGGCAGGAATTGAGCAAGACACCTAACCCCTAAATGCTCCCCTTGTAAGTGGCTTTGGATAAAAGCATCTGCTAAATGTAAAATCTTGAAGACTTGTTAACAGAGGCGTCCAGTACTCACAGTAAGGGCAGACGTCCTTCATCTTCTCCCACACTTGGTACTTCAAGTTGCCCAGATGTTTGGAAACATCAATAAGAAGCTCTGAACTCATTTCTGCATCTGGAAGTGTGTATTTAGCTCTAAACACACACACACACATACATCAGAATAACATCTGAACACAACTAAACTATATTTTTATTTAGAAACCAATACATGCATACCTGTTCATTATGCTGTTATAATTCTGTGGGAATGCACAGCTAGATCAGTGACGGTTGTTAAAAGACAAAAACTAACGTGATTATAAGCAAGTTTATTCCCTCGCACCTGAAGGAAAGTGACGTCGTCATCCTTCATTCCCTCCTCCACCTCTCGGAGTCTGTCTGAGAGAGAATGTATTCTGCCCTTCGCTCTCTTCTCCATCTTTCCTCGCTTTTCTTTCTCCTCTTCATTTAGCGCTGCTACTCTGCTCTCCTCCTCCTTTTTGAGGAACCGGTGGATTTTTTTAAACTCCTCCCGGATTCTTCTTTCTGTCTGCTGAACTTGAGACTGATGGGGGTTTAAATGTTCATTTTAAATGCAACTTTTGACAAATGTTCTCATTTGATGAACCACCCTCATGAAACTGCATTAGAAGTTGTATGTGTCTGTGTGCAAAAAGGGATTTTCACATCTGGATTTATGCGTAATTAGGTAAATGAATGTCAAATGATTTTAATTGTTGTTTAATAACATCTACATAAGAAGTAAACGTTCAACAATTAAACAAACAGAAAAATCTCAGTGAATGGGATGGGTGGTAACATGACTTTCATGTGTTCTTCAGTGTATAGACCTCCATTTGACATACTAATACATTCGTTTTATATTTGCAGACAACCTTTTCTAATTTAATTAAAATATTTCCATATGAAGTTGGAAACTACATGGAAAAGCTGTTAACATTACAGCTCTCCCCAGTTTTTTTTTTTTTTCCTACTGTAATCAGTTTAGTCCGCTATTGGAATCTGGCAAGTTTACTGACAAACGAATATCGATGTAATGTTTCACCTGATTGTAATTAGAGATTTTTGCGCCATTTTGCAATGACCACAAGCTCCTCTCAGCTGGACGAAGAGCTGCTTTCAGCTTCTCCTTTAAAGATAACAAATCAAAGAATTAACATGAGGCCATCATTTCTTTGTCATAACGAAAGTTACTACAGAGTATGGCAAGCCGTTTTGACATTTATTCATTCTCAGGATATGAACTTTCACTAGTTAAAATGTTAATTCTTGATATCAGGAATTAGATTTCCACTAGTATAAACTATAATTGTTGATATCTGTAATTGTATTTTTACTAGTGAAATCTCGCCATAGGCTGCCATTCAAATTCAATTGTTGATATCAAGAATTCATTTCTTACTAGTTGTAATTCCAGTTTCACATATCAGGAATACAATTCTTACTAGTAAAAATGCAAATTTCTGATATCAACAATCACATTGTTACTTGTGCAAATCTAATTCCTGATATCAAGAATTAATTTTAACTAGTGAAAATGTAATTGTTGATATCACAAGTTCATATCCTGAAAATGAATAAATGTCAATACGGCTTGCCATAGCAAATGCGCATGGCAATGAAAGGGTTAACCAATGCTAACCTTCAAAAGTGAAAGTGACAGACACACACACGTACATTTATAGAATAAATTCTTCAAAAAAACGGTCATGACATGCTAATGAAATGTTTATTCAACACTTTCTCACCTTGCGTTGTCGAACAGCCTGTTGAAGCGGCTGTGTTTTATGCCATCTGTGTTCTTGTTTCTTACACGATGAACACAAAACCTCTCCGTCTGTTTGACAGAACAGCTCGATTCTCTCTCCATGTATCTGACACTCGTGTCCTCCATCCCGCTCTTTCCTCGTGCTCTTCTCTTTAATGAACGCCTCACAGGTGTTTCTCAAGCTCACGTTGGACACCGGTGGCTGCGGTGACTCCTGTCGACAGATGGGACAGTTTCTGGATCTGCTCGAGGTCCAGTGATCATTAATGCACCGACGGCAGAAACTGTGACCACAGCTCGGTAACACAGGGTCAGTGAAGAGCTCAGTGCACACGGGACACGACAGCTCTTCCTCCAGCGCCATTAAACCGAGATAACTCAGACCACATCTGACTGACACGATCAGTGAAAATGCTGACAGACTAAACTAACAAAACACTTCCTGATTTCATATGAATGGCAACTTTCATTGGTAGAAATGGTTGATAAGAATCACGGGTTCAAAAGTTTGATCCTCTCAGAATCAGAGAGAAAAGTATTATTACACATGAATACAAAAACTACGCACAATACACATCATAAAAAAGTTAAAAAGTCAACACCTCTGAATGAGGATTAGGTTTAGGTTTGAGGCTAGTAAATATTACTTTAGTATTATAAACTTCAATATTAGGGCCATACTATGGAAGCCCGTTCCCGCCACTGTTGAGAAAAAAGAATATTCCGCAAGTCATAATAATGAGAAACGTTCTCATAATAATGACTTAACATCTCATAATAATGACTTAGTATCTCATAATAATGACTTAACATCTTTATCTTAATAAAAAAAATTTAAAAAATAAAAAAGTTTTTTTATTAAGTTAAAGATACTAAGTCATTATTATGAGATGTTAAGTCATTATTATGAGATACGAAGTCATTATTATGAGATACTAAGTCATTATCATGAGATGTTAAGTCATTATCATGAGTTACTAAAGTCATTATTATGAGAAAAGTTTCTAAAAAAATTTTTTTTTGATTAAGTTAAAGATGTTAAGTCATTATTATGAGATACTAAGTCATTATTATGAGATATCAAGTCATTATTATGAGATGTTAAGTCATTATTATGAGATACTAAAGTCATTATTATGAGAAAAGTTTCTAAAAAAAATTTTTTTTGATTAAGTTAAAGATGTTAAGTCATTATTATGAGATACTAAGTCATTATTATGAGATACTAAGTCATTATTATGAGATGTTAAGTCATTATTATGAGATACTAAAGTCATTATTATGAGAAAAGTTTCTAAAAAAATTTTTTTTTGATTAAGTTAAAGATGTCATTATTATGAGATACTAAGTCATTATTATGAGATATCAAGTCATTATTATGAGATGTTAAGTCATTATTATGAGATACTAAGTCATTATTATGAGATGCTAAGTCATTATTATGAGATACTAAGTCATTATTATGAGATGTTAAGTCATTATTATGAGATACTAAGTCATTATTATGAGATGTTAAGTCATTATTATGAGATACTAAGTCATTATTATGAGAAAGTTTCTCATTATTATGACTTACGGAATTTTTTTTTTTCTCAACAGTGGCGGGAACGGGCTTCCATACCATACACCTACTTTGAAACTGTAAAAACTTTTTACATATATATTTTAAATACATTAAAAATATTAGCAAATAGCTTTACTAGTAAAAATAATAAGCATTAGTTGAAAACAGTTTAATATAGTGTGAAAAATAAGGGGCGTCATAATGGCAATAATATCATCCACTTTTACTTTGTTTATGTAGTTTTTCGTTTTTGCTCCACAAACATATTGATAAACACAGGGCACATGCATTTTCACTTGCGTTCCCAATCAATGGCAAATTTTTGTGAAGGAAGACAAGCATGTTCAGGTTTCAAACTGGAGCGAATGTCTGAATGTTTCCTGAAGAACTGAAAAGTCTTTCTGGTGGCAGGAATGCAAAGGATCTTCTGTGCCAGTTTTGCCAACTTTGGAAACTCCTCCTCACTATCTTTCCACTGCGGAGGGTCTCCTGTTTTTTTTTTTTTTTCTGGGAATCTGATTGAAAGTGTTTCCACTGATGCTCCTTATGCAGTTCTGATGTTGTTTGTAAGCAGACAAAAAATAATAATTTGGTTAGATCTGCTCATGCTCCAGTGACGGGCATGTTTAGGGGGGATCTTCATGATTACTTTTTCTAATGATCGTATGATTTTGTACAATTCACATAGTATGAATTCATAAGAAATCCCCACCTTGTAAAGTTATTTTCCCTTGAAATCAGTTGGCAAGTCAGGTCATTCATTTCAAGCTTAAATAATAAAAAATTATGTTGTTCTGAATATCTCTATTTAATTATTTATTAAACTCATTGCTTCGTGTTTTTTTTACATGAACTAACATGTAAAACACACATCTCCCATAAACTGAAATAGCTCATGCAAACAAAAGAGAGAAAAAAAACTTTACGATCAGGCATGAATCACTTACTACAGAATCTCTGGAGACATTAACGGGAAATACCAGTCGGTTCATGTCATTACTGGCAGCATTCCAGCCCGAATATTTAGGAAAAATTAGATGACAAACTTTTGTGGATGTCTCCTGATTCAGATCATATCAATTCTGTTATTTAACATTCAATAACACGATTGTGAATCAAAAACGGATATAAAACATCTTTTTTTATCTCAAATGTGTCACATCAGAATGGTGTTGATCAGTAAGTCATGGCAACTAATGTTTTTACACTATGTTAACTCATGAAAATACGTCAGCAGTTTCAACTCTTTTTTTATGAGTTTGATGTTTTAAATCAGTTTAATATATTTTAAGTTTAAAGGACTTGTACAACAAGCCAACAAGCAACAATCAAACTGATGAATGACATGCTCTACTCTCACACACACACACACACACACACACTCACACACACACACACACACACTCACACACACACTCACACACACACACACACACACACTCACACTCACACACACACACACACACACACACAGAGAGAGAAAATGTCAAATCATTTTACACTAGAATTTGTTGTTTAAGCAATTGACACAAATGCCTTTTAATGCCATTATTGAATAGGCTTTAGTTACTAGGAAAAGGGTGGATACTTTTTAAAGCGTGTGTTCAAGTGTAATGCAAACGAACAACAACAACAACAAAAAAAAAACCGAAGTATTTCTGGAAAAACTTGAAGAGAAAGAGAAACCCGCAAACGAGGTACAAGGAAGTTCAGACGCCACACGAAATTGTGTTCAACCAGAGATGTAAGTATATAATTCACTTGACCAAACTCTTTCAATATCTGATATTAGTTTATAAGTTTTTTTTTTACTTTAGTTTCTTAGAAAGAGATGTTGGGAGAATAAGATGACATAATTGGTTCTGAACGCCTCAAAGGAAAGTTGCATATTGGAAGTTTATTGCAACAGTTAGTCTTGTAAATAAGTCCTGATAATGGCTCTGGCGTTCTTTGCTCTCTAATAATCTTTAATAATCAAAACACTAAATGTTCTCTTGTTTCTGTGAGCAGAAGGGGATCGTTCTGCTTCCATCATGTCGGGCTTGTCTTTCCACTGCGTTCTAGTTGGATTCACTATTAGTTTGCCTAAAAGACATAAGAAATTGGATGTCATTACATTTTTTAAATGTTAGTAAATGAGGAAAAACAGAGATCACTGTCTTTGGTCAAACAAATTACTCTTTTATGGTTCTTTTAGATTTGAGTCCCTTGGAAGCAACGTGTGTAAGGGATTAATGTGCCTGAGAAAAACTGAAACAATCTCTAGCTAATGATCAAGTTTATTCACCACAGCATGAACATGATTTCAATAAAAAATAATAATAATTAAAAAACAGACAAGTATATTGTATGACTTGCAATTTCTTTATGTTTGTACACAAATGCATGTCAAAATGGTGAGTTTAGTGAAGTCATTTCTTCTGTGGACTCATACTGTGACTTTGACCTTTAATGTTCAGTAAAGGTATCAGTATATGCTTGATTTAATCCTGATGTGCTGTTGATTTCTGTGTCCACTCGTTATGGAGCGGGTCAAATTGACTCTAATTGGGTTCAATACAATTCCTCAAAAATCAACAAAGATTCAGGTACAAACTGTAAACTTTTACTATCAACATTTGTCAAATATTCCAAAAAATATATATCTGAAGATATGATTCAATGAAAATGTTTTTTAGCCATTTTTAAAACTGTTTTGTTTTGACAAAATTTGAAAATAAACAGTACATTTTTAAATACAATAAATACATTTTTTTTTACTTTTTTCTTTTTCTTAGAACATCATAACTGAACAATTAAATGCAGCTGTATAATGAAAATATGTACTTTTCCTAAGTTGGCTGTTTTGTAAACTCATTTCAAAAAGTCAAGAAGTTTCTTCTGACATGATGAGCAAGTGTGTGTTTTCTAGATATGAACTTCACACACATGGTGGTGGTTACAACATTTTTCTGTATTTAAAAAATTAAGTTAAAGTTAAGTTAAATTAAATTAAGTGTGGAAAACCTCATTTTTTAGCTTCATAAGGTAGTAAAAAAAATAAAATAATAAAATATAACCAAGAAATGTTATTATTTTGGGTCAGTACAGTTGCTTTAGAGTGTTAAAATATGCGGGTCAAATTGACCCGGCGAACATCACGAACGTAACAGTGATTTTGTTGGTATAAGTCAAAAAACACCAGCATGTTGAAACTTTGCATGATGATAAATGAGGAAAAGTCACAAAATATCAAGAAAAAAAACAGATTAACCAGTATTTCCAACAACTTGAAAACCTAAATGAAAACCAGGTCAAATTGACCCGGAACAGAACACGAGGGTTAAGCATGCAAAATTATTCTGAACCCAGAACAGTTATGAAAAAAGGATGTGTCTTGCCCATTCTCACAACATTGCAAACCATGCATACGTTTATATTCTTTGTGCTGATCCAAGAAGTCAGATTTTCATTAATGTAATTTAATTCCTTTTTCTTTTCTAAATGGAAAACTTGTTGTGAGTGGTGTGTAACTGCTCCAGAAACTATCCTGAATAGTCATTTCAGACCAGTGAACAGTGATTCCAGAATCAAAACAGCTTTGTCCTTTTGCTCCCAGTGACACAAAATGGACGCCACTAAAATACTGATTATGGACGCTCTTGAGCAGATTGTGAGTGCAGATTTCAAAAGGTTCATCTGGCACCTGTGGAACGGTGTAGGACACGACATCGACCCTATTCCCCGAGCGCTTCTGGAGAACGCGGATCGTCAGGATCTGGTGGACCGTATGGTAGAGAGATACAGTAGTAACGCCGGGACTGTCGCTGTACAAGTGCTGTGCAACATCAACCAACATGATCTCGCAAAGAAACTTAATTTGAAACTTCAGCAAGGTAAAGAAATATATTTATGCTGGTTTATAAATATACAGCACTCTAAAGTATATCAGTCTTTTTGACAAATGAAACAGTGCAGTTGTTTAATTCTGGAATTAAATGCACTGTCTCTCTTTAATTATTTATTATACACATTGTTTTATGTTTTGATGTATTTGCTTGCCTCATATAAGACAAACCTCATCTCTTTTTTCTCTCTTTCTTCAAGCGGGCTCTGGTGGACAATAAGTTTAGCAGCAAAAGATCCTTCTTCGGACCACTAAACTCTCAGCGGTCTCCAGCCCTCGTTCATCTCTAAACAAGAACTTTAAATCATAAACACGATAATGTGCCACAATAATGTAATGCCTGTTAATTTGTTCTCTTCACTTTGCCAATACTTACATTGACAGCTCATCATGGGGCTTCATTTATGCAGTTCAATTAAAAACATGCTAGATAAAGTACAATCACATCCACCGTAATAAAGCATAAATAAATAAAGTCAAGGGATCCTAATGTGCCGCCTAATGAGATATTATTCTTTACAATTCGGTAGAATTCAGATTTTCACTGATTGGGTGTAATGGGTATTATTGCTTGAACAGTAACAGTTTATTGTTTTTATTGGTCGTAATTATTCTCAGAATTGTGTTGAAAATAAACACTTATCATTAATGGTAGTGGATGATTATGTTATTTGCTCATTCAGCAGGTTATGCTGTGATCGGTTTGTTTGGAGATCTGAAGCATTCATTGTGAGTATTATAAGCGGTTGGGGAAATTATTTACAAATTGTAGTCGGTTGCTGATTTCAAATTACATGACAGAAATGATAGTAACATAATCCATTACGTACACATTTTATGCAATATAATCTGACTACTTTTTGGTTATGTAAAACAGTTGGTAAGAACGGGAAGAAGGAGGCGGGAACCGGCGAACGTTCAACCAAAACTTTAATAATAAATAAACAAACAATAAAACGAAAGTAAAAGGGCGGCAGTTCCTCACGGCGACTGCCGCCCACACAAACAAAATAAAACACAACATAAAGTCCAGGCCTGGTCCTCTCTCGTCGCTCCTCTTTTATGCTTCCGGAGCTCCTCCGTGAGAGACACGAGACCGGTGTAGCGCGCAGCTTACGCTCATTATCTCTCGCGTTCCCTCACGGCTCTCACCCGCCCTGCTCGTCACATGTTATATTTTGATTACTTAAGACATTTATTACATTGATTTGAATTGGATAATATTGTACCATGTTGATATAAAAATGCAAAGAGAAAGAAAATATATTCCGTTCTGTGATCAACAATATGAAGTGCATTAAATAATACATTATGTCAGGGTTTCCCAAACTGTGGTTCGTGATGGAACTTGGCGAGTTTAATGAAAAATTAATATTTAAAATAAAATGGAGTTAATTCAATATGAAATGTTGAGAAGACACCTTTTAGACGTGACAGGATTTCTGTAAATCCAGTGATCTCAATTTTCCACGTAATTACAACCACCTGACTTGTCCAATTTCACAAAACTAGAAGACTTTCTGAATCTATATAAGCGATACTTTAGAAAGGAAAATTTTAAACATGAAAAAGAAGAATTAGGGAGAATCAATGAATTATGAATAATTTACTGCTATTGTGAGAATAACATGTAATCATTTAATCAATAAAAAAGTAACTGCAGTCTGATTACAAATATTTTAAACTAATCTAATTTTGTAATATGATTATGTAAACCAGATTACATGTAATCGGTTACTTCCCATTAACATTAAAAGCGGACTGGATGAACTGGATTTTTTTAAATATATATTTATTATTAGTTTCCTGAGGTGCACTTATAATGTTAATATGATTTTTACATGAAAAACTATCAAAATTTCAGTCATTTTCTACCCTCTGATTCGAACGCTCTGTTTTAAGGGGAGTGTCTGCTGTGAGACTTCAGTGTAAACGCCCACTGCTGTGATTGGCTCACATCTTTGCATATGAAATAAGTATTACGTATGGAACTGTCTCGAATATATTTCCTATTACAGCTGTCAAGATTAACAAATCGTGAAAAGTGTTGATTATAGCATTATATTTCGATCTCTTGTCGCATGAAAGGTTGCAGTGATGAACATTGAGCTGATGACAGACGGTGATCTTGTCATTGCAACTCAATTTCTGCACTCTCACGAAATGCTTTCTCCATAACTAACAATGCAAACATGATGTAAATACAGTAAGAGATTTATTGTGTACTGGGTGTTTTGGCAAGTCAGATAAACTGGTGCTGTGTGACTGACAGCGCTAGTCATTATAAAAGAAATACTCTTTGATAGCTTCCTGTATATAACTGAATAGAAAATTAAATAATTTTCATGATACTAACGCACCAGTGTGGGGCGCCAAAGACGAGAGGCAGAGGCGGCCTTCAGTAACTTCATAATCACACACTTTTCAAATTGAGTTGTCTTCAGACCTTGGTTTCAATAAAAGCTGTTGGAATAAGAAGGTTTTGAGTTCTGAAACTATATTTTTATAGTGTATATATACTATAATATCATTATAATGACCTCTTAACGGTCAAAAGATCAAGGAAAATTTGAATTCTCAGTTCATGACCCCTTTAACTTCACTGAAGTCACTCCCTCTAGTGGCGGAGAGCGTCATTACATTCACAGAGGTGAGGACAACACTCAGTACAGCAGTGTCAGAGTGAAGACTGTCAGGAAAGTTTAACAGCTAATTAATCATACTAAGTGATGATTTTGGAAAATGTAAAAGTGCAGAAAGTTTTCTGATGGCTATGGTTAGGGTTAGGGGAAAGGATGTACAGGTTGAACAGTATAAAACTCATCATGTCCCAGATAGCAAGCAACCATTGAAACAATGCTAAATGAATGTTAATGCATTGAATCAGGATCTCTTTTCTCCTGCAATTAACGTTGAAAAATTTCATAAAAAAAAAAAAAAAAATCAATGGAAAAGGCATTGAATCAATGTTACGATAGATTCAACATGTTTGCAATCTCAGCAAAGGAAACAATGATGACCACTACCTTAAAACCACACAGCTTGAAGATAAAAGATATTAAATCTCTGAAGATCTGATTCATCAGCTCCACAAACAGCATTACCAGCTTCACTTATTACTGACCAAACTGACTTTATTTCTGCCACACGTCTACAGACGTTCTTTTTGAGAACTAATAGAAGTTTAGATGCTGATGTTTTATGGAACAAGTTTATTTGACCATGTGTTTTTCTGAAAAAAAAAACAAACATATACACGTTAATAATGAAACAAAACCATACGTACTAGACGTGTGAAATTACTCTGAATCTCATGTGGATTTACATAAACTCAGAAAGTAAAAAAAAAAAAAAATGTCCACATGTCTTGATTGGTCAAATGAAAGTGTTAAGGACTCTATACTCTTTACACTCCAGGTAAGAGATTTACTTTATTAAAGGTTTCACTGAGTGTTAACAAATTCAATAACTTGAAATACATTTCAAATTATACAAAAATGGCCAAATAATATATCTGCTAAAATATATTTTCTAAAAATGTATTTTTTTGGCCATTTTCTTAAAAAAAATATATATAAATATATATTTTAAAAACATATTTTGCCATACATATATTTCAATCCAAGAAAATATATTCACATGTCACATTTGAAGAAAAACTTTTATTTGTTGTCTATAACAGCAAGGAACATACTTAATGTGTAAAAAATTACAATATTACAATATATTCAAACAAATGTAACTTTATTTTTTTTTTGTTTTCCAGAAGTTTGCCCAGTTCAAATCCTCGAAGCCTCTTTGGACACATTTGTAAATCTCTTCTTAACTGCAAGACAAAAATCATAGTTATAAATGTTTCTAAATATTCCTTTAACCAAGTATTGGCTTACCGTATATAGTTTCCTCATCGTTTCAATTCTTCTCTCTCCTGTCAGTTTTGCTCTTTGCTTCTAGAAAAGTCAAAACACAATACTTTTGTCTTCTAACTAGTTTTAAATTTCCTAATATTTTTGGTTTACACTGGAACTAAAATAATTACAGGTATACTAGACTTTAAAGGTATTTAATGGGGATATTTTTGCACAGTACAGTAAAAAAATGGATGACTGAGGGGAGGTCGAATTAGCCTTTTTTACACTTCTGCATTGTATTTCCTCTTTTACAAATGAAGGGGTAGAGGAAGGCTCTGGATTATAGTGTTGAGAAACTATATCCACTTTAATAACAGAATTATTTAAAAAATACTAGCACCAGTCAAGTCTTATAAGACCTACAATTTCACTAAAACAAGCCAAGTACAGTTTAGGACCATCATATTACAATCCTGTAATCCTTAATACAATCTAGTTAATTAGCCAGGATTTGGTTCATGTAAATCAGAGAAGTTGCAAACATACAGTTTTATGAGGATCAATTCTCTTTCCTCATTTTCTAAAAGGGAAGCCCTGTGAAACATGACTATACAACGCAGATGAGAGCAAATAAATGGAAATAAATGGAAAAAAAAAACAATCAGTTGTTACCAAGTCAAAATGAAAACTGAAAAAATAGAACTTAAGCGAAATGTTGCAGGAGTTCATGTACAGGGATGAAAAGTCCTCTTTCATCACAGGTTTCCGGATGGCGTCCTTCTTCACACATCACAGTAGCTCTAAGAAACACTTGGACCTGTTCCACCTACAACCGTCAGGTTTAAGTTTGCTAAAGGTAAGGTGAGAATTTGCTCTTTTGTTTCCTTTGTAAAGTGCACGTAACAGTAGAACTTCTAAACAGGGCAAATTAGCATGAGATCACGATCCCATAAAAGCGCAGACACCCAGTCTGCGGGTGATTTACTGCCAATGCACACAATAAAGAAGGTGCAGCCGGATCATTTCCATAACGGCCAACATAATCTGAATTTTTGGGTGGAAAATAATGGCACAAACTGACTAGCACGAACCTTAGTAAATCGCATTGCTTTACTCATTTAAATACTCTCTTCCCATAAATTTTGCACCTGAAAGGGAAACTCCAACTAATGCATATGAGGGTCTGTGCTGGTGCAAGCTGTTAGTAAATCTGGCCCAATGTGTCTTAATTTGCCCAACAATTGCTCTGTGCGAGTGTGATGCAGCTTTACCTGCAACAATCATACAGTGGGCATTATCGGTTACAAAAGCAGGACTCTTGTCTCTCCACTGGGAGCAGGCATCACATGGCAATTCTCCAGTGTTTTTGCCAGTGTGGGCTTCGTTTAGAATCCTTGTTTGAAGAATGAAGCTCTGCATTTGATGTTTTACTAACAAAGTTCGGGAGGAACACGTTCAAATGATCTAATAATCATCACATCACTCCAACCAGCAGTTATTAATCAGCAATCAACATGTCTGTATATGACCTATAAATTGACGCAGTCAAACTCACCTATGTGTTTTTGGACAGTTTTAGCTTCCCTCCACCACCCCGTCTCCTCACACTTGCCTGGTTACTTCTTAAACCAGAATACATGGGAGTACTCTGGGCTCGGGACAAATACCGAGCTCGGAGCCCTCTCCTCGGACAGATATGCATACTAATTACTCTATCCGATTATTTGTAAGTGTGAACTCGTGAATTGCCAGTTCATGGAAATTAGATGTGTGATGATTGGTACATAAAACTCTTGTCGAACAGGACGTCCAAGAATCAGTGGTGAGGACAACATGAGCAGACCGAGAGAGTTATAAAGTCAGAATTGGGAGATATAAACTTGCAATTCTGACTTTTTTCTTGCAATTGTGAATTTGCAAGAAGTTTTTATCTCATAATTCTGACTTTATTACTCACAATTGCAACTTTATATCACACAATTCTGAGGGAAAAAGTCAAAAATGTTTGTGTTTGTTCCACACTTATTAGTATTCCAAAGTATTCTAAAGTATTTAGATTAAATTACTAAACTTGAGTAATGTAACAAAATACGTTACAAATTACTTTTTAAAGCATGTATTTAGTAATCTGTAGTGAAATACATTTTAAAAGTAACCCACCCAGCCCTGGAACCTGACCACAGAGATACAGCTAATTTAATATTCATATTCATTTGAATATAATTTCAATCGTAATTTGTAATTGATGCATCGAGAAAATTAATGAATCATTCCAGCAGTGCTCAGAGGCTGTGTCTGAAATCACACCCTGCTACTGTAAACCCTCAAGTGTGGGCGAGGCATGAAGCTGGCAGAGAAATGAGGAAAAAACCCCCAAACGAAGTAAGAACAAGGACGTACAGACGCTTCACGAAGATTTGTCCAACCAAACAGGTGAGAAAACATCCTCTATAATTCACTTTAAACATTTTTTTCAATGTCCAATAAGTCATGTTACTTAATGAAAGTAACAATTTGCATTCTTCTCGTCTTTTATTCGTCTCTGAACTCAGTTTTTCATTGCAGAGAATAATAATAATATACTAATATAATACTATAATAATAACCTATAGTCAAGTCACCTTTATTTATATAGCGCTTTTTACAATGCAAATTGTGGCAAAGCAGCTTTACATTAATAATTGGCAAATAATTTTGGATGCACAGCAGCTCCCAAAGAAAATGGTGTCATTGTCCAGTTTATTCTATATATTATTGATTCATTCCGTTGCAAATATCAATAGTTATTAGTCTAGTTAATTTATGTATATCATCACTGGAGAAAACAGTGACGTAATCGTCCGGCTCAGCTTAGTTCACATATGCAGGCATATCAAAAACACTGCTGAATATCAAGTGTCCCCAACTTAAGCAAGCCAAAGGAACCAAAACTCCAACAAAATGGAGGAAAAAACCTTGTGTGAAGTTAAAAACAGCACACCATTGGCTACCTTAAGGCATACCCTTAGTGCAATATATTGTATTTTTTTCTGAGTAACAAGGAAATTTGTTGATATTAATTGTTGCCATATGGTAATGCTGTACCAGAGGGTTAAGTGCACAGAGCAAACAAATGAAATAACTAACAAGGAGGTAATGAGATAATTAAAAAAGGCACAGGTAAACTAAAGGGAAAAACTAGGTCTGAACCAAAAAGGGGTAGAAGGTGGGAGGAGCCAGGATGGTGGTCTGAATGAGGAGGAGGGAGAGAGAGGCTAGGCTGGAATTCAGGAAATACAAGGGACACTGGAGATACAGGCGCTGGAGATACAGGAGATTCAGGAGGTACAGACAAATCTTTCAGTTCATCAAAATTTTGCCAGAGTTTAACATGCACATTTCCACAGCAGTGGTGTTGTTGGCGGGGCTTTACTCCCCGCCCTCAAGCTCCACAATCACTCCCTCAGTGATGATCGGTGTTATATACCTGTAAGTTATGCGCTGAGGACATGTAGGGACAAGTTAGACTACTTGCTAACTGTATCTTATGGGTTGTTTTAATATAAAGCATGTATCTTGTTTGAAACAGATTGGATTCTGCCCTTCAGGTGCAGCAGCTCACTCTAACTCTCACTACTGTGTATCGATATACTCATGATTGTGATTAGTTTTAAAATGTTTATTGATATATCACTGCTGTTCACTTTAAGAAGTTGTAGGGAAAGAAGACCAGAATTCATATTCATTTTTTAAATGTAATTCGATTGATTTTACACACTTGAAGCATTATAGTATCACATATCGAATATCGCATTATTTAACAGGTTATTGCATATTGCGTTCTTCTTCAGTATCGTGCAAAAAAATGAGTGAACAGTGGTTCCAGAATCAATCAAGACTGTTTCTGCCGTTTTTTCCTAGTGACACAAAATGGACGCCAAAAACCTGATGATTGATGCACTTGAGGATCTTGTGGATGATGAGCTCAAAGCATTCAAGTGGCATCTGAGCAGTGGTATACGTCCAGATGTTGAGCCTATTCCTAAAGGGAGGCTTCAGAAAGCCGATCGCCATGATGTCGTGGATTGTATGGTACAGAAGTATAGTGATGAGGCTGGGAAGGTTGCAATAATAGCGCTGCAAAAAATCAACCAAAATGATCTTGCAAAGCGCCTTGATTTGAAACTTCAAAAAGGTAAAATCAATTTCTACTGGTTTTTATTTAGTATTAGTGTAGCACTCCGAAATTTTCATAGTCATCATTTTGAAAAATAAAGGGAAAAATAGCTGATCCTTGGAAAGGAAACCAATGATGCTGGTGACACTTTCACTGGCAGCAGAGACTGGAAAGTCTTAACCCAGCTAACAGAATTTTGTTATAAGAACATTCTCTAAATGTTCAGAGTTGGTTCTGGGAACGTAAAAAAAATGTCCAGTTTTCTTGACGTTTGAGGGACGGGTTTTTATAAGGTATGATGTTCCTCAAACGTTCTTTCAACTTAATTTTGATTTAAAATTCAACATTCTAGGAACGTTGATTTTGTTGATTCCAAGAATATAAAAATGTCCAGTTTCCTTAATGTTAGTAGAGAGTCATTTAAAGGTTTGTATTATGTTCCTGAAACATTCAACAATTCAAACACCTGCTGTGAACAAACACTAAAAGAAAGAGAAATAAGAACAAACTACAACTTTCTTCAGCCGCAGCCTTAGATGAACTGAAGAAAACTGAAGATCTGATAAATCAACTCCACAAACAGCAGTACCAGCTTCACTTATTACTGCCCAGATAGCAGCTTTGTGTCGGCCCACATCCGGCCCACATCTGGCACATGCAGAATGATTATCTGGGCCACATGTGGTGTGGAATGATGGCACTTGGGCGGACCGCTCCTGTGTCCCAGATCTGAGCCACAAGCAGGCCGTAGAAATGCCACATGTTAGCCAAGAGCAAAGAAATAAACCATAACTGGGCCACAAAATCAAGTGCTTGTTAACAGGCTTGTCAATGCTGAAATTACTCTATAAATGATATGTATAAGATTTTGTGGCTCAGATAAGGTCCAGTTTTTTTAATTTTTTTTTATTTCTTTGCTCTTGGCTGACATGTGGCATTGCTATGGCCTGCTTGTGGCCCAGATCTGGCAAACAGGAGCGGTCCACCTAAGTGCCATCATTCCATGCCACATGTATCCCAGATCATCATTCCTCATGTGCCAGATGTGGGCCGGATCTGGGCCGACACGAAGCTGCCATCTGTGTGACCACAGACTTTATTTCTGTCACACGTCTACAGAAACTCATATTGAGAATTAACAGATGTAGACAGTGTTACAAGATGGCATATTAAAAAGTATAGAATATTCTTTGTAATCTACTAATTCTATGGGCTGTTGACATGTTTTAAAATACTGAATGATGTAACACAGAACACGATGTGTGTTTTTCTGACTTCAGTTCAGCAGCCTGAGCAGGAGGACACAAGAAATGCTTCAGTGTCTGTGGAGGAGCAGCCCATCCAGTCTGATTGGGACAGACCACTCCTTCATCCATCCAGCCAAGAGTTTAAGATGAAAATTCTTAAAGAAAACAGAAATGAAGCAAGTATCTCTGTTTCAGTTAACTCTGTTTATCTTAAACTGTTTTGTAATGTAAACTTTTCTGGCTTCACAGACAATGTTGTGAATTATATTTTATGTGGATCAGTGTTTTCCAGTCCTTTTAAGATGCACAATTCTGATTAAAAACAAACAAACAAACAAATAATAAATAAATCTAAACAGAAGAAAATGTATGAACTGCCATTCAAAAGATTAATGCCAGTAAGATTTTTGTTTTGATACTTTTGATATTCAAGTATGCATTAAATTGATCAAATGTGTCAGAAAAGATATTCATAATGTTGCAAAAGATTCTATTAAAAATAAAAGCTGTGCTTTTTATGCAGTGTTATTTTACATCAACAAACAAAACAGGAAAACAACTGATCCAAAATATGCACTGCTGGGCAGAGTCTCAGGAGCTGGGAAACACAGATTCTGTTGCTTGTGCTTTAATTCTGTATAATTCTGATGTTTTCTCATAGGTTTACATACCAAAGGACGCGTCTCAGAGGAAACGCATAGCCCTGATAATCACCAACATAGAATTCCAGTACATAAGTAACAGGGATGGAGCATTGAGAGACGAGGAGAACATGGTGTGGCTGCTGACAGCTCTGGGTTTCAGAGTTGAGAAGCACAGAAATCTCTCTGGAGAAGTGCGTAACACAAAAGTCTGGTCTTGTGAAATATTGTCTATATAGAGCTAGTAGATCTCAGTAATGTGAACAAACATTTTAGTTGAATTAAATATGCATTTCTTCTATCATCCATGATTTATGGTGTTTTCTAGTCTTCATCTCTTTTAATGAAGTGCATTTTATTCACAGCAAATGCGTAGAGAAGTCGGGAACTTCTCCAAACGTTATGAACATCGAGACTCGGACAGCACCTTTGTGATTCTGATGTCTCATGGGAAAAGAATTGATAATAAAGATGCCATTTTAGGTGTCAATTATCATAGAGATCGAAACCCCAGCGATTACTTCTTTGTTGACGACATCTTCACCCATCTGAACTCAGTGAATTGTCCTGCTCTGATCGACAAACCAAAGGTTATTCTGATTCAAGCCTGCAGAGGAGGTGCGACATGATAAATACAATTTTGCTCCTCTGATCATATTGCTGTTTCTCTTTGAACTCTGCATTTATCTTTTTCCTGCATTTACTGTAATATTGTTAACCGTTTCTCTGTCCAGGACACTCAGGAGGTGTAGAAATGCAATCCGACGCCGCTGTGCACATTGAGAAAGACTTTGTCAGTTTTAAGTCCACCCTCCCTGGTAAGCGAATGCTGTTTGCTGTTAAGAGATTGATTTGTAGTTCACAATACTGATTATTTTCTTCATATTCAAAGAACTGGTGGAAAAATAAAACTCATTTTCCTTTTTTTAACAATGTTAAATTAATGTCGGTTCACACTGTGAAGAAGAAACTGCCATGTTGAACTGATGAAACCATTCATGTTGGCCAGCGTTTCTTCAATAATGCGCAATAAGTTTTTGTTGCTTTGTAAAGTACTTTAATCTTCCAATGGTTTTTCTCCTCAGATATCGTTGCGTACAGGAGTCCTGTCAACGGAAGTTTTTTTATCTGTTACATACTGGATGTGTTCTGTAAACGGGCTCATATTGATGACATTATGGAGTTGTTCAGGAAGGTAAATTTTGAAAACCCCATTTATATTTGGTTTGCTTTATTTCAGTCAAAGTCAAAACAATCTCTCCCAGTTTTTTTCTAACCCCCAGCACATTTTTATTATAGGTCACCTCACGCATGGCGACAGACTCACGATTCAGAGATGAGGCAAAACTAATGCCATGTATTGACAGGACGTCCCTTCCAAAGAAATTCTACCTGTTCCCTGGACTCTGAGGGTGTGCGGTTCAAAATCAGTTTAGGGCAAGACACCACAGGTTGATCGTAAGATGCAAATGAGGCATTATCTACAGAAACACGTTTGAGTAATTTCAGGCGCTTTTGGTGGGAACGCATTACTCGAGGAACTTGAGATGCGTAATCAGAAAGATACTAAAGTAACCCATTACTTTTATATTTTAAAAAAAATATCTGTTACTTTTTTCAAATAACTAATGCAATTTACTTTGTTTTTCCATTTATTGACTTCTACTGTACAGGCATGAATGTACATGTTCTTCAGCCTGAGGCTTGTATGTGTGTATGTGTGTGTGTGTGTGTGTGTGTGTGAGTATTCCCTTCGTTACGGGGACCAAATGGTATAGTAATACTAGTAAATTTTGATCTTGTGGGGACATTTGTTGGTCCCCATGAGGAAACAATAAATCATACAGAATGATCTTTTTTGAAAACCTAAAATAGCAGAACATTTTGTGTGATGGGTAGGTTTAGGGGTAGGGGTAGTGTAGGGGGACAGAATGTACAGTTTGTACAGTATAAAAACCATTACGCCTATGGAATGTCCCCATAAAACATGAAAACACAACTGAGCGTGTGTGTGTGAGTGTGTGTGTGTGTATTATTTCAAACACGAAACAAGCCCAGACCTGGGGCCGGATTCACGAACATCTTCTTAAGAAAAAAGTTAAGAAAATTCCTACGAGAAGTTCCTTTCTAAGGGCTTTTGAGATATTTTCTTAAGAACATCTTAATTTTTTGATTTAAGAAGAAAATGTCAGGTGTTCATTTGTTTGAAAGGGGGGTGTTGCTGAGACTCGCTGGATGAAAAATACCTCAGAGAACGTCCCTGCCTGTAGATTAACACAGATACCATGATAAGCGCACAGACTATTTCGTTTGGATTGTTTGACGGGAGTTCATCATTCAGTGAAAAAAGATAAGAAACATTTTTGAGAATACAAAATATTCTCATCTTTTTTTCCTTAAGTTTGAAAATAAGAAGAAATTGGCAGTTAAGAAGAATTTTACTTCAAGAATTTTTGGTGAATCCGGCCCCAGGTGAGACAAAGTAACACAAAACAATCATAACTACATTTAAAAGTAACTTTCCCCAACATTGATTGCAGATCAGATATCTGAACATAAAGTCAAAACTTTTGATTATTGTAACTAAAAAAGAAATAGATAAATAGTTATAAATATGCAAATGTGTCATTTGGATGCTTTCGTTCCACTAGTTTGAAAGCAAAATAGCCCAAAATCTCATAACTGACCAGTTGTTGTGTCTTGCCTTAAATCAAGTTAAAGAGGGTTGTTTTTCAAAAACATGTGATAAATATATACTGGCAGTATAATGCATGCATTTTTTTTTCTTTAATTTTACTTAAATCTTATTAAATCCTATTTACTTTGGTATTTTCATATTGACCATTATATTAACCATTTAACTGTTAAGGAGTTTTCTCCATCTTGTTTAACAAACTTGTTAAAAGTATATTTGCTACTCTTTTTCAAATAACTTTGATATAACTGCAAATTAAGCAATAAAGATTTTCTAATTTGTTATCAAGCCTTTGTCTCTTGCCTCCTGTATTTGTGTTTATAGAAGATAAAGCAAAGAGTCGGACTTATTTTAAATATCAGAGTGAGTCTCATATCGCTACATATTTAGACTGGAGTCTTTCACGACTGTGACTGTGATATCAAAGAATTTGCTGATTTTCTCTCGGAGTTAGTACTGGCTGTGGATAAAGTCCTTATTGTTGGTGATTTTAATATACATGTAGATAATGAAAAAGACGCTTTGGGATTGGCATTAACAGATATTTTAAGCTCTATTGGAGTTAGACAACACGTGTCAGGACCAACTCATTGTCGTAATCATACTCTAGATCTAATATTGTCACATGGAATCGATATTGATGCCGTTGAAATTCTGCAGCAGAGCGATGACGTCTCAGATCATTATCTAGTCTCATGCGTGCTACATTTAACCAAGGCTGGAAAAAGGCCTGTCTGCCATAAATATGTTAGAACCATCACTTCTACCACTAAAAACTGCTTAATAAATAATCTTCCTGATCAGTTTCATCAACTTAGCAAACCAGACAGCTTAGAAGAACTCGATGTTGCAACAGAAACTATTGACGCTCTCTTTTCCAACACTCTAGACTCTGTCGCTCCTTTGCGCTTAAAAAAGATTAAGGATATTAGTCCAACGCCATGGTATAACGAGCACACTCGGGCCCTTAAGAGAGCAGCAAGAAAAATGGAGCGCAGCTGGAAGAATTCAAAACTAGAAGTTTTTCGGATTTCATGGAGAGAGAAAATGATGGAGTACAGAAAGGCCATAAAAACCGCTAGATCTGCTTATTTTTCAAATCTTTTAGAAGAAAATAAACACAACCCTAAGTATTTATTTAATACAGTGGCTAAATTAACGAGAAATACAGCCTCAACTTCTGATGTTTCCAAACAGCACAGCAGTAATGATTTTATGAACTTCTTTACTTACAAGATTGACAACATTAGAGAGAAAATTATAGCCATGCAACTGTCTACTACAGTATCACATCAGACAGTGGATTGTAGTATCCCTGAGGAAAAATTCCATTCATTCGCTGCTATAGGAAAGGAAGAATTGTCTAAACTTATTAAATCATCAAAATCAACAACATGTATGTTAGACCCTATACCGACTAAGCTATTGAAAGAGATGCTTCCAGAGGTCATAGATCCTCTTCTTAAGATCATTAATTCATCTTTATTACTAGGTTACGTACCGAAAAATTTTAAGCAGGCTATTATCAAACCTCTTATTAAAAAACCACAACTTGATCCTGGTGAATTAGTCAATTACAGACCGATTTCCAATCTACCTTTTCTGTCAAAAATACTAGAAAAGGCAGTATCATCTCAACTTAGTTCCTACTTGGAAAGAAATGGTATCTGTGAGGATTTCCAGTCAGGATTTAGACCGTACCATAGTACTGAGACTGCTCTCATTAGAGTTACAAATGATTTGCTCTTATCATCAGATCGTGGTTGTATCTCTCTATTAGTGTTACTAGACCTCAGTGCTGCTTTTGACACTATCGACCACAATATTCTTTTGAATAGACTAGAAAATTATGCTGGAATTAGTGGAAATGCATTGGCATGGTTCAAATCATACTTATCTGACCGTTATCAGTTTGTAGTAGTAAACGAAGAGATGTCATTTCGATCACAAGTTAAACATGGAGTACCACAAGGCTCAGTTCTAGGACCGTTGCTTTTCACTCTGTACATGCTACCCTTGGGAGATGTCATTAGGAAGCATGGCATTAGCTTTCACTGTTACGCTGATGATACTCAGCTCTATATTTCCTCGCGCCCTGACGAAACCGACCAATTCTCAAAATTAACAGAATGCGTAGCTGATATAAAAAATTGGATGACTAGTAATTTCCTACTACTAAATTCAGAAAAAACAGAGATTCTAATTATTGGACCAAAAACTTCTGCACATAATAACCTAGAATACTCTCTAACACTTGATGGCTGCTCTGTTAAGTCGTCTTCGTCAGTTAGGAACCTGGGTGTGCTCTTTGATACCAATCTTTCATTTGAATGCCACATTTCTAGCATATGTAAAACCGCATTCTTCCATCTTAAAAATATATCTAAATTGCGACATATGCTCTCAATGACAAATGCGGAACAGCTAGTTCATGCGTTTATGACCTCGAGACTAGATTACTGTAATGCTCTACTGGGTGGTTGCCCTGCTTGCGTGATAAACAAATAACAGCTGGTCCAAAACGCAGCTGCTAGAGTCCTTACTAGAACCAGGAAGTATGAACATATTAGTCCGGTTCTGTCAAAACTGCACTGGCTCCCTATTAAACATCGTATAGATTTTAAAATCTTGCTAATTACTTACAAAGCACTAAATGGATTAGCTCCCCAGTACCTGAGTGAGCTCTTAATGCACTATAGTCCTTCGCGTCTATTACGATCTCAGAATTCTGGCCAGTTGTTAATACCTAGAATATCAAAATCAACCGCGGGCGGTAGATCCTTTTCCTATTTGGCACCTAAACTCTGGAACAATCTTCCTAGCATTGTTCGGGAAGCAGACACACTCTGTCAGTTTAAATCTAGACTAAAAACGCATCTATTTAACCTGGCATACACATGACGCACTATAAACTCTTGTCCTCATATCCGTTAAAGGATTGTTAGGCTGCATAGATCAGGTCAGCCGGAACCGGGAACACTTCCTATAACACCAGATGTACTCGTTACATCGGAAGAAGAATGGCGTCTACGCTCATTTTTTGTCTCTCTGCTTATCCCGAGGTTTACCAATTAACATGATTGGCTGGATCCGGGCTGTGTCCGGGTCGGACGGGGAACCTGTGCCTGTGTGCGGCAGCAGTGTGGCCCTGTGGTGTCGGCGGAGACCGTGTGAACGAGCTCGTCCTTTGTGAAGACCTTACCGACTCATCAGCCAGCGGCACATATCCCAACAAAGCGTCCCATACCGGCGTGATCAAAAAGATCTTAAACTAGATGGAACTAGATTAAATATTTTGACTGTTGCGATTCCAAATCAGTTTAATGACCTGTAACTCTGCCTGAGTATCGGACAAGTGTTCACTGTTGGCCAGAGGAGAACTGGCCCCCCAACTAAGCCTGGTTTCTCCCAAGGTTTTTTTCTCCATTTGTTGGAGTTTTGGTTCCTTGCCGCTGTTGCCTTTGCCTCTGGCTTGCTTAAGTTGGGGACACTTGCTTGATATTCAGCAGTGTTTTTTGATATGCCTGCATTGGCGCCGTTGTATGCGAACTGATCTGAGCCGGACGATTACGTCACTGTTTTCTCCAGTGCTGCTATACCTAAATTACCTAGACTAATAACTATTGATCTTTGCAACGGAATGAATCAATAATATATAGAATAAGCTGCACAATGACACCATTTTCTTATTAATGTAAAGCTGCTTTGCCACAATTTGCATTGTAAAAAGCGCTATATAAATAAAGATGACTTGACTTGACTTGACTTGACCAGCAGATGTGCTCAATAAAACTTTTTTGAGTGCTTCAAAACAGTGCACTGGTTCGGTTTATTCAGTTAGTAAGTGACCCATTGCCCCAATGTCCTCAACTGATGTTGCATTTAGATTTATTAACACAGACTGTTTACAAGTGCATAAATAATATAATACGATGAATGTTTTACATAAAAAATATATTGAGTATAGAAATATTTTGGGCTATAAGTATTTTTAAAATAAAATTATACTTTATATATTAAACTATAACTGCCAGGGTAATATGAAAAGTATGTTTTATTTACTGATAATTATAATGATTATTTTGGGTCAACACTGTTAGACTATCAAAATATACTGAGTTTGAAATGCCATGTAAATAAAAGCAAAAACCCAAACAGCAGCTCATATTTGTGACTAGCTACATGTTTACATGGAAAAAAGTGTAATGAACTTGCCACAGAATGTGCGGTTATTTTCTGTAAATGCTCAGTGTAACGGTTTGCCTCGGAATGTCTTAGCTTATTTTCCTGCTTTCACTTTCGTTTCTGATCGATTTCCAAACGGCTTATTGCACTCATGTGACAAAAAATACTCACGAAAGCGAGCAGCTCCCCCTGCAGGAAACATAATACAATTACATGCTTCCGAAGAATCTAAGTCACATTTATTTATATAGCACGTTACAATGCAGATTGTTTCAAAGCAGCTTTACAGTGATAACTGGAAAATAATGTAACAAAGTTTGTTTTGGCTGAACAGCAGCTCTAGAAGAAAATAGTGTCCTTGTCCAGCTTAAGGTCAATATTGATTCATTCTGTTGTAAAAATCATTAGTTATTATTTTTGTTTTAGTAAATATTTAATCTAGATCAGTTCAGTTCACATACAATAGTGTCAATGCACTCCGGCCATGTGCAAAGATTTATTGAATACCAGTAACCCAGTGTCAAGCCTGATTTATATTGGATTAGATTTTTGCCAAAACATATTGGACGTAACTTTTCAAGAAACTAATGAAAATATAAACTGAAACTGAATAAAATTTCTTTGATCGCATGCGAAATGTTTGACTTCATTTTTAATACACTGCATGTTTTGTTAACTGTTTTCTCCTTTTTCCTTCATTGCTCTGTACTTACAAATGCATTTGCAGAGTTTTCATTTACGCTTCAAATTTTCGTTTACGATCCTAGAGTTTTCGTTCGTCATTCTGTAGGAATGTACATCTCCATATCTGAGGCCGATACGCATCTCGATGCAGAGCTCACGCTGTGTTTAATTAAAGATATATATGAAGCAGCTACCGGAGCAATGTGATACGATTCACCTCTATTACGATGCGATATGATTTTAATTCGATTCAACACAATGCGATTCAATGCAATACGATGCACTGGGGAAAAAAATATGATGCTATGTAATTCAATATGTAGAGTTCTAAACTAAACTATAATATGAATAACCATATACATACATACCTATATACAGTATGAGGCAGAAATAGGCTTTCATTCTGCATGTGCCTCTGGGGTTCCTCTCAGGAGGTTGTTAAATCTGACACAGAGACACTGAATAGCCATAAGGAACTGTGATCCCAGCATAGAGGGGTTCAGTGAATGTGGCGTTGATTGTGTGTAAGTGTGTGAGTGTGTGTGTGTCAGAGACGCTGTAGTAGGACAGAGTGCCAGCTGACCAGTCCAGATACACCCCTATTCTATTGGATGGGGATGAAGGGGAAGGAATGTTTGTGCTCTTATTCTTGTGCCAGGCAGAGTAAATATTATCACAACAGTACATATTCCAGGCCTTTTCATTGAATCCAAACCGACTATTACTTCCTTCTTTCCTGCTGAGTCCTTTATATGTCACTGCTATATAGGCCCATCCACTCCATTCAACCTCCCAGTAACAGCGTCCAGTCAGACTCTCTTTACACAGAACCTGCTCATGGTTCTCAAATCTATCTGGATGATCAGGATACGGCTGATGCTCTTTCACATGAGTTGCTCTTTTGTTCCCATCAGACAGAATGAGTTTAACATGTGCTGTGTTTGGATCCAGTGTGAGACCACGGGCATCTGAACACAAGAAGAGAGATCACATAATCAATATGATCTATCATTAAATATGTAGAGGTGACTGTGTGTGTACCGGACAGTACTGTAATTGTCAGGTCCAAAACATTGCTGCTATTCAAAAATGGTGAAATAAAACCTAGTAACCTGATATAAAAACAATGGCAGTCTATGAGATTTTATCAGTAATATAGGGAAAGAAATGTATGTTAGTGGTCCTGGTATTCCCTGCATTATGAGGATGTCACAAGTTCTCAATAAGAACTTCTGTATGCATATGACAGAAATAAAGTCAATCTGGTTATTAATAAGTGAAGCTGGTAATGATGTTTGTTGAGTTGTTTAATCAGATCTTGAGAGATTTAATGTCTTCTTTTATCTTCAGTTGATTTAATCTAAGACTGAAGTCACACTGTGACTGAAGTCAGTTGTAGTTTTTGTGTTTCTCTCTCCTTTAGTGATTCTGCTTGTTAACAGCAGGTGTTCATCACTAATGCTCAATCGTCACTTAAATAATTTCTTAATTCTCTCATTAACTTTAACTCTGCGTAAGTGTTACTTGTTTTTTGACCACATGAGGAAACAGGCTTATAAATTAGAGATAGACTGATATCAATATAAAAGGTAAAATAACTAAATGCTTAATATGTAGCACTATGTTGGCGCTAAAAAAATAGAGACAAACTCATAGAGTTAAGTAATCCGTCAAGTCATTTCCCAAGAAAGATGTAACTTTTCATATACTTTAAAAATCCATGAATGAGTGCATGTTGGAAATTAAAGTGCTGAATTTAATTCTCTCTCTGTTGTGTATGCTCATCACTAATCTCGTGAAGTCGCTTTCAGGGATTTCAGTCCCTTGTTCCATTCATTTACTTGATAGAATATACAGTTTATATGGTAAAACAATCATGATGCCTATGGAGAGTCCCCGTAAAACATAGAACTGCCCAACGTGTGTGTGTTTACATTTTCGCAGTCCTGTTATGATCCTGAAATATCCTCCATCATCCAATCTAAAAGGAGACACAAATGTTCAATGGATTAATAATTAATGTCTAATGAAAATGATTTTACAAATAAATACAGCAAATAAATACAGCAGCAACATGGATTGAGGAAAGATTTCAAGTTTAGGGGAAGATGGCCCCTTTAAGAACAATGTTCATTTTCTAAATTGCAATATTTACATAGGTTTAGCATATTGTGGATAATGATGCATCAACCAAGGTGTTAAGGGAAAATTAAAAAAAAAACACATGTTAAATTAATTGTCATAGTGGGTGAATTTTTTCAGCATGTATGACAACAAAAAAATTGTCAGTGTTTAAATTTATGTATGACAATTTGCTTGCAGTCAAAGCAGAATCCCATAGAGATTAATGCCAAATGCCGATTCGGATGTGACTGACATCTCTGTGTTTTATTATAGAGGTGAAACTGTGTGTTTTTTATATATGCGTGTTACAGATGGTCTTCTGCTGTGATTTCATGCATCATGTATGACCTATATGTCTTTGTTCATATTTTCATTGAATACCATCCATATTGAAGTTAAATGAAAGCATGCCGAAGACTGGTGCACAAATACTTGGGTATATCAAAAAAAAAACATGAGGAGAAGCATGCGTTAGTATACAACATCAGCAAACATAGACATTTGCATTTGGACGGGATTAGATTTCTCAGAGGGCCACTGAGTTTGCCAAAAAACAGTAGTTAATTTGCTCTGGAATTTTTACAGTGGTTGTGCGAGAAAAACACTGACTAGGCAGATTCGGATGGCATTAAAATCACAAAGTACGTCTGTGAAACACAAATTTATATAACGACCCCCCTGGAAAAGTAGTCCCATCTGAATTGCCCTTAACTCATTGAATTATTAAATATTAATCCTATGAACTACAATAAGCATTCAGTTAACAAATAATATCACTATTAACAACATGCCACTTGAGGTGTAAATTCTAGGGGGGCCATCTTACCCCAAGGGTCTGATCTTATTGTTTTACTTAAAAATAAAAACTATTGAAATAACTCTGACCCATCTTTCCCTATGTTTGAACATGACAGACTGCAAAAAGCAGTGTTAAAAGCACTGTGAATTGTGACGTAAACATTAAAACCTTGTAGAACTAGGGCCCCGATATAATTCAAGTGAAATTGAATTGGTGTGACATCATTTTGAACTAAAGAAGTTGTAACTGTTGAACTGTTTTTCATGTTTAATACTGTAAAGCTGCTTGCATTAAAGCAATCTATTGTACAAAAGTATATATAAATAAACCTGATGTGACTGGAGAGTTGAATTGTGATGTGAACTGCAGAGCTGGTGAAAACATATCCATTTCGCTTTCTGAACTGCTGTTTTCTCACTGCTGTCATTTTGTTGTTGTGTTTATTTTGTTATTGAGAGGAAAGTGTGTGGCACATATTTACATATTCATCTAAACGTCACTCGCATTGGAATGGTTGCTAACAGTATATCGCTGCTTGGGTATTTTGAACTTCTTTTGACTCCTAGGCGAAGAACAAAAAACTTTGCTGTGAGTATATTGAGGCCTTTAGGCTCAGTCTAAAATCTCAGTTGTCTGCCTTTCAGTGTAACATAATTCCACTAAAATAGTCTTAAGTAAATGTTGTGTTGATTTTCTTAAAAAATGTTTAAATGAGTCATAACTGCCCCACGTACTTGAGCAACTCCAGTTTGTAGTTTGGATCCTTCAGTTTGTCGCTGAGCAGCTTGACTCCTGAATCTCCTGGGTGATTGTAGCTCAGATCCAGTTCTCTCAGGTGTGAGGGGTTTGAATTCAGAGCTGAAGACAAATAACCACAGCCTTCCTCTGTCACCATACAGCCTGACAACCTACAGACACATTTATTGCAAGGTGAAACATGAAAAAATAATTAAACAGCTAAACAGCGCTACTCTTTTGAGCACCACATGGAACATTTGTCTGCTTGACTCAAATGACAAAGTAGAGCAAGCTTATTTGTTCAGATGCATTTACTCGCTGATTTGTCTCAATCACACGAACAGTGCTGTGAGATCCAGCGAGAAGCACTTAAATTGAATTAAGAACACAAAAGTTTTGGTGATTTAGTTTAAAGCCAGATGAAACAGTTCTGACATTCTCAACAGCACTGAGAAATGGGAGAAACACTGTGCCATGAACAGTAAAGTTAGAAAGCTTTTCCATGGATTTACCAAGAATTTACTGTAGTAATTCTAACTGCACAATGGTATTGTGGCAGAAATGTGGGACATATGTATGGAATTTTATTATATTATAAATGTAGACATGTATTAAAAGAGTAATGAAATTTAATTATAGTATTTGTTGTTATTATACTATGGTATTTGTGCATTTGTATTTATACTAAATGTATTTAGGCTACTGTCTTTCATACAAATACCATAAAAAACATATAGTTACATTTCACCAGGGTTTTACCTGTGATTATTATGATGTAAATTTATGCACTTGTATCCTTTAAAGTAACTATTATCAATAAACATTTCAAATTCATTAATATACTGAGCATTCAAGATATCGAAGATCAAATTTTATACACCTCAGTATCTCCAGCTGACAGTTTGGACTCTTCAGTCCATCAGAAAGCAGCTTCACTCCTGAATCCTGCAGGTCATTGTTGCTCAGATCAAGCTCTCTCAGGACACAATCTGAGGATTGTAGAGCTGATGATACAATTTCGCAGGACTTACCAGTGATATTACAGCCAGCAAAACTGAAAAACAAGAAAAAATCAATAAATAACCTCATTTTATAATCCACATTTAAAATATTTCAGTTTGTTCTGGTAAAAAGACACTAATAAAAACTCTAAATAAGCAAAATATAATCAAGATCAATTACTTGGCACAACAACAGAAAATGTCATTACATTTAGAAAAGACTCTTCACTATAACACAATTAAAAACTCACAGTGCTTTTCTGCAGTTGATGACAGCTGGCATAAGTCTTCTTCTACCCTCATCTGATGTGTTGTATTTCTTGAGATCCAGTTCATCCAGCACCTCTTCTGACATCTGAAGTATGTAGGCGATTGTTGAGCAGTGAGAAGGAGAGAGTTTCTTCTCTAAGTCTTTGTCTGACTTCACAAACTCCTGAATCTCTCTGGACAGAGTCTGATCTTTCACTTCCAGCAGACAGAGGAACAGATTGATGGATCTTTCAGTGGAGAGTACATTTCCATCTTTGATCTTCTCTTTAATGTACTGTGTGGTTCTCCTGATGCTCTCTGAACTGTTCTCTGTGCGTGTCAGTAGATCCTGTAAGAGTCTCTGATTGGACTCCAGTGAGACGCCCAGCAGGAACCGCAGGAACAGATCCAGGTGTCCACTCTCAGTCTCAAGAGCTTTATCTACAGCATTTTTAAGCAAATTTTGTACTGACGCAAAATTCTTCAATTCTTCCATAGTTATATTAACATGGTAGTAAAATGCATAGAAAGCAGCAAGAAACTCCTGGACGCTCAGATGAACGAAGCTGTAGACTTTTCTTTGATGAATCACAAATTCTTCCTTGAAGATCTCAGTGCAAATCCCAGAATACACTGAGGCATCAGTCGCGTCTATGCCGCTCTCTCTCAGGTCCTCCTCATAGAACATCACATTGCCTTTCATCAGCTGTTTGAAAGCCACTTCAGCAAGTTTCACAATCACTTTTCTGTTGGACTGGATGAGTTTCTCTGGATCTCTCTCTCCATACTTCTGATTTCTAATGTTGATCTGAATCAGCAGGAAGTGGATGTACACTTCAGTCAGAGTTTGAAGGATTTCTGCACTCAGATCTTCTTTCAGGAGCTTTTGAAGCACGGTGGCTGAGATCCAGCAGAAGACGGGTATGTGGCACATGATTTGGAGACTTCTTGCTCTTCTGATGTGTGAGATGATTCTGCTGGCTTGATGCTCGTCACTGATTCTCTTCCTGAAATATTCCTCCTTCTGAGGCTCATTGAATCCCAGAATCTCTGTCAGATGGTGGATGTATTTGGAGGGGATCTGATTGGCCGCTGCTGGTCTGGAGGTGATCCAGATGAGAGCAGAGGGAAGCAGCTCTCCTTTCATGAGGTTTGACATCAACACATCCACTGATGAAGTCTCAGTCACATCAGAAACTATCTGAGCATCTGAAAACATCCGTGTCATTCTGCTTTCATCCAGACCATCAAAGACGAACACAACTTTACACTCCTCATAAGTCTTTGAGTCCAGATCTTGAAGTTCAGGATAAAAGTCCTGCAAAAGACTGTGAAGACTGTACTGACGATCTCGGATCAAGTTCAGCTCTCGAAATGGAAGCACAAACATGAAATCTATATCCTGATTGGCTTTTCCCTCGGCCCAGTCCAGAATGAACTTCTGCACAGAGACGGTTTTTCCGATTCCAGCAATGCCTTTAGTAAGAACAGTCTTGATTTGGTCTTTTCTCTCACATCCTGGTTCAGGTGAGGGTTTAAAGATGTCATTGCAGTAGATCGGAGTGTCTTGTGAGTGTTGTGTTCTGGCTGTTTTCTCCATCTGCAAAACCTCATGTTCTTCATTCACTCCTTCTCTCTCTCCGTCTATGATGTAGAGCTGTGTGTAGATCCTGTTCAGGAGGGTTTCATTCTCTTGGAGTTTCATCCCATCAAATAATCCCTCATACTTGATCTTCATGCTGGTTTTGTGTTGACTTTTGACTCTCTGTAGTTCATCATCCACCATTTGGTCTCCATTCTCAACTAGCAGGGCTGCTTGTGTGTCATCCATCATGAGGTTAGAGGTCACTGGTCCATCACTGACATCAGGGAGATAATCCATGGATCCATAGAGAGTTTTCACAGGCAAAACACTGGGATCTGGAGACTTTGATCTCTTTCTGCTGCAGCTACAGACAAAAAACCTCATTTTACACATACTTGTATAGCTTGAAAGTGTGTCAGATTTACATTTATTCATTCACAAATAAGGACTACAAAAATTATTCAGTAACATGAGAAGAGCTGTAATACAAGTTTAAAAGATTGTTCAGAACAATATAGATTAGAACAGAGATTCATGTAAGAAGTAGAACACAGACTACAGAGAAAAAGTACAGATATTTTCTTCTCATTTTTATCGTCAGCTATCATTAGTGGACAGAGTTGGTTTAACAAGATTCAGTAAAATGCTCACAGAAAATTCTTTATATTCTTCTCGAAAAGGAACTTCATAAAAACATCTGACAAATGCTAAAATAGCTAAAGCCTTACCTGGGGTCAGAGGTCACTGTCCCATCACTGAATTTAAGAGGATTGTCCATGGATAGATCACTCTTAATAGACACACAGCTGGATCCAGGAGATGAAGAACTCATTCTGAAGTTGTCTTCTCTCTTGACATGGAGACTCATTTTAAAGTCACTATCTTCCAACTCTTACTTCTCAAAAGAGTGTTGAGATGTTGATTTCAGACATTTTATGCTGGAACAGAGTTTTCTGTAATGCAGATGTTCTGTACTTAAGTTAAATTGTTTTAATCCATAGTATTTTTGGAAACTGCAGTACAGACACATGAATCTCGTAATTTAAATTGCATTCCAATCTAATTACCTTCCTTGTAATATGATAAAGTAAAATTATAATTAATTCTATAAACAAAGATGTTTGTTTAAAGGTTGAAATCAATAGATACTGAACCAAGACGGCACAGACGAGTGTGGCTGGCCGTCATTCTAAAATTATAATTGCTTTTACTTAAATGAAAGAGACTGTAAAGTCACATTTCTAACCACTCAGACAGTCACATGCCAAAACCACATCAACTGAGGAAGTGAGACTCAATATCAGCAAAAAACCCAACTATAGAATGATGGCGATTAAGATATCATAGAGTATTGTCCAGATATTTTGCAGGAATGTGTATTTATTCATTGTTAATAAGCATTTATGATTTTTTAAAGTATCCAGCTTGCTGTCAGTTTATGTAAAGCCTAGAGGCTATAAGGTATAAGAGGTAGACAGAGTAGGTTGAAGTTAAAATGTTTTTTAAAACCTTATATTTCAATAAAAATAATATATTAGATTTTAGTATTAATATATTTGAAATGAATAAAAATCTTTATATCAAAATGCAGTTCAGTTATTAGTTGTTCAGGTATTTTTGTTATATATATACATAGCGCATTCATATTCATTTTTGACTGTTTATTCAGATTAATGTTTTCAGCTGCAGTGCGTGAATGTAGGAACTGGAAATCTGGACACAGTTTGAAATACTGTAGTGAATGTATAATAAATAAAAATGTTTTTTACTAGTAGTTAAACTCTAATGTAATCATTCTAATGCAGTAGAAGTGGAGTATTTAACACTGCATTTGTACCAAGTTGAATTGATCAGTTTGTATTACAGTTAAATCCAATTAATTATACATTATATAAAAGGCTATATACACTGAACATGAATAATTGATTTAGTCTTTCAGCCTACCGTTCTTTTAAACAATGTTACATTTATAATGAAAATCTGATGGAATCTGAGTAAATGGTAAAAGTAATTTACTTAAGCACTTAATTGTCAATATTTCAGAGCTGATAACCTAAAATACCTATTATATAAACATATTTTATAAGAGGGTAACCAAACATAAAATTTTTGAAATTTCACATAAGGAAGAAAAACAACAACAACAAACATGTAGAATTCATTTTTTATATAATAATGCTCACATGAAGAATAAGTACTGGACTTACCACAAAATATGCGACCGTTTAAATATGCAGTGTCACCAGGTTTAAGCCTTGGAAAAGCATTGCTTACTCTCCTGCTCTTTTACTTTCACTTCTAGTTTTCTGGTTTTGACTGCACTCATCTGAAAGACAATCTCACTCCTTCTGGTGTCACAGAACATCATCACATTCTAAGAGCATATATGCTTTAAAATGGTGACTGACCTCACTGCCTGAAATCTGCAATCTCTCCCCAGGTGCCACAGCATAATGGGAAGAGCATGGGCACATGGTTGCCAGATTGCAAAGATTAAGTAAAACCATAGGTGTAATTTGCGGGTGGGACGGGTTGGACATGAACGGGTTCGGACCAAAATTTCAAGCTCATAGCCCTCCCCCTGGACAGCTTGACAAATACGCTTAAACCTTTACTCTACTTATTTATATGCAAGTGTGAACTCATGAAAGAAGTATTCATACCATATGTTTTCAGTGCAACTTACTTCGGACAGCTTCCTGAAAACTTATTGTTGAAAAATTATGTTTATGGACATACTCTGTTTTAGTGTTTTCTCCTAAAAGATAACCGCTTGTCATGTTTGCTGTGGTTGTATTTGTATAGTTGTGATGTTTCTGCAGTATTACAGATGATCAGATTATTGTGTGATTTCCTGCAGTGACCAGCAGAGGTCTCCACTACTCCTTCATTCCCCTGATTCAGTGTTTCAGTTTTCAGGTCAGTTTGCATTTGTTTAAGGAAACAATCTTCTGTGTCTCCAGGAATGAAGGCCCTTCAAATCTCTTCATAGAGCCTTTAACACACAGTCGCTCCTTTGAGTTTGTGTTTATATGAATATATTGTGCTCAGAATACAGATGTGAGTTTGGGTTTATTTCTTGCATACATGTACAAAATGTAACTTTACAAAACATTTAGACTTTTAACAGAATATTAACTCTAGGTAATGTTGATATTTCTTCAAATTTAACAGTTTGGTTTGGAGTCACCGTTAACATTGTTTTTATTGAGAATCAAGAGTAGATATAACCAAATATGTCAGGAATATACAGAAAAAATATAGGAAAAAAGGTGTAACTGTACAATTATCGGTCAGATTTTTTCCTGTCACATATGTTTGTATGCCACACAGTTCGGTGTCCTTCAAAAGGTCAAACCCTCATCGAGTCTCTGCTGTGAGCGCTGATGTTCACCACACCACTGAATTGATCCTGTTCACACAATAAAACACAGAATAACAATTTATCAACCGATAAAACATGTCTTTATATATTTAATCTATAAAGTCTTTATATACAACATTTCTGTTCATCACATCTATGTTTCCATCACTGAATTCGGTTAAATGAGCTCATATGAAGTAAAGCCTTTATTTGTCCCACAGTGGGGAAATTGCATTTAGCAATAGCAGGGGTACAGTGGTAAATAGCAGTGTCACACACATTTAGATTAAAAAAAAAACAGAAAACCCAAAATAAATAAATAAACTAACATTAACAACGTTTCAAGAAAACAGTGAGACGGCATATTTCCTGTGAAGAGGATGTTAAGAGTTTAGCAGTGTTTATTGTGAAGTCTGACAGCAGCAGGAAGAAAAGACCTGTGTTTGTTTGCACATGTGTTTGTTGATTCGTTTAACAGGTTTTTTCACCAAAGTAACTTACAAAGGAGGACAAACACAGTGATTCACTGAAAGGAGAATAAAACATCTGAAGTGCTGCAATATTATCTTTTAACTTTTGCATAATACTTGTGTGTTTTCTTTTGATTGAATACAGTAACTGGTCGACGCTTCATTTACTCTGACAAAGAGACAAAAGTCTTTTCTGATGTTTGTCTTCTGTCATGAAAACACAATGAAGAAAGAGCAGAGATGAACAGAGGAATAAATCAATGAAATAAAGAGTTAACAACATGGATCACAAAAAACATACCTGACAAAGAGACGAAAGTCTTTTCTGATGTTTGACTTCGTCCTCAACATTTCTGCAATGCACTTAACATGCTTCAAGTTCAGAGATGATGCATAAAACTCTTGTCTACAATGTAAAGTAGTGAGTGTACAGCTTATATAACTATATAAATTTGCTCTCCCCTCAAAATAACTCAATTCAGCCATTAATGTCTAAATCGCTGGCCACAAAAGATAGTACACCCCTAAGTGAAAATGGGCCAAATAAGCCATTTTCTCTCCACAGTGTCATGTGACTCATTAGTGTTACTAAATCTCAGGTGTGAATGGGGAGCAGGTGTGTTAAATTTGCTGTTATCGCTCTCACTCTCTCATACTGGTCACTGGAAGTTCAACATGACACCTCATGACAAAGAACTCTCTGAGGATCTGAAAAAAAGAATTGTTGCTGTAGAATTGTAAAAGAATTGTTGCTTTAAAGTGTTATTTCACATGTTTTGCTCAATATTAATGTAGGAGGAGATCTGTTAGTGTTTAATGTTTTGTTATTTTAGAATTGAAGGTTTTCTGGTATGAGTGAGTTTTTGAGGTGATCATTGAGCTGAAGAGTAGAGCCTGTGGTCAGAGGCTCGCCCGTTAAGTCATTTAATACATTGATCATTCATGTATAGGGACATATCTTTTCTTTGTGTTAGGAAAGTTAAGATTGATGTTGCAGTCAGGAAACTTAAGGGGAAGATGAACACAAATACTGACAGTTTGAGCATTTTTGTGTAATTCTATTTATGAAACATGTAGAATAATTTCCGTACCTGTTACATATGAATGCAAATATATACTCACAGATTTCCTCGTCTGTTCCTGCATGAAACCAAAGAACCAGATTCACTGGATTAACTTGCATTAAGACACAATGTTTTCATTGTTCTTGTGAAGGTCCGCATAAACACACACATACTCACACACACCAGTTTAATCTGCCTCAGGTGAATCTGAATGACTTGTAATCAGTCATGATTATTTAACTGCACACTTACAGTCTGTCGTGAGGCTATAAACTGCATGAGTCGTTTGAGCCCGTCTGTGTCACAAGTCTGTTTTAATCTAAGTGTAAATTATGAATAGAAATAAACATGCATTATTTTAGGTTAATCTGAAAGGACGTGTTCTAAACTGTTTTAATTCATTTGATGCAGTTTTATATGAGAATCAGTGTGTTCTGAGCAGGAAGTCATCTTCACAAAAATATGCATGTATTAGAATTACAAACAGAGCATCTTATTTTTGCTATAAAAAAGTATTAAATATTTTCATTTAGCTAAAAAAGAGTAATATGTCAATTTGATTTATTAAATTTAAACAGCAAAGTTGTGTATTCTCGAGGTGAAAGAGATTTTCCAGAGCAACACTTTAAGATAATGCAGTATTCATTATGCAGTGGTGAAGATCGTCCTCTTGTTTCAGAAAGAATGTTGTAATTGGATCGACCTTGTGATCGAGAGAAGAGAGCCGACACCATCCTTCCTTTCTGCACTTTTTATAAATCCTTATTGCACTGTTGTCATATTTGTATGTCCATCTTTTATTTGAAGTTAAATGATAAACCCTTTTTAACTATTTACAAAATGAAATACTAGTTGAACTTTTTAACTATTACATTAATTTAATATCATTCTTTATTAAAAAGATAAAAGATCAGCTGTTGATCTGAAGCTGCTTCACCCGTCCTTCACTCGGGACCTGTTTCACTACAGTTACTTCAACAAAGTCTGAAACAGAATTATTTTATACTTATGATCATTTACAGGAAACATTCCACACCTGACAGTTTGAACCTGCTCAGGTGGGTATTTTACAGAGGTGTTGGTGTCTCTTGTGGTTTTCAGGACATTAAGTGTCACATCACCTAACAAAACACACCTGACGTGAAAGAGAAACAAAAGTTTAAAAGGAAAGATATTAAATTTAAAAAACATTCCGACAACTATAACCCACCGAGCCTGTTATTATCAGAAGTGTTTCGATCTATAAATGCCTATTGTGACATGTCAGTTTCACCATGAAGACACTGCTGTCATTTTAACGTCTTATGAAACATGATTTTGTCCTTTGCTGATTCTACTTGTTATCATCAGGTGTTCATCAATAACGGTCAATCATCAATCAATTAATCACTTCATTATCTCATTAACTTGCTGTATACATACTGTATTTTATTGTATTTAAAAAATTACCTGTATATTACTTAATGTATATTTAGTTGCCAGAAATTTCCTGTAAAATAACAATACATTTTTAACAGTGAAGTCTTCCTCCAGGAAATCCGGTTATTAAACCCTGGACTAGTCTAGGACTTATTTAAACCATTGACAGAAATCTGCTTTCTCTGTCATGGTTTTAATACCAGATGGTTTAAAGGGCTATTTTATTCTAGGACTAGACTTAATCTCTGTATGGGAAACTGCCCCTTAATGTTTCATTGTTCTTATGAAAACTTACACAAAATAAATCTGCTTAGACCAGTTTAATCTGCCTCAGGTGAATCTGAACGACTTTTAATCAGCAATGACTTTAACTGCACTCTTACAGTCTGTCCTGAGGCTATAGAGTGTCATGAGAGGCGTTTAAAATACAATGAGTGCCACTGAAATAATCTCAACATTTAAATAAACATAATTTAATCTGAACTCTATGGAATTCACTTAATGCTGTTTTATGACATTTGATCTGTATTATGTATTTATTGTATTGTATTTTATGTTTCATAATTACAAATAGAGCAACTTATTTTGGTCCTATAGAAAATATTACATATTTTCTGTTTGTAAAAAAATGCCAATAAAAAAGTAATATATTGCATTTGAGCTATTAAATTGCATTGATTGATGCTATTAAATATTAGCCAGTTTTAGCACCAGATTCAATAAAACAGCAAATAAATAAATAAATAAATAATAATGCAGCATTAATTATGTGGTGGTAAAGCTTGTCATGTTGTTTCAAGGAGAATATTGTTAATGGATTGAGACTTTTCCTTCCTTTCTGCACTTTTGTTACTGTAAATCCTTTTTGCATTTTTGTTATATTTATAGCTCTATTGTTCATTTAAAGACACAGAAACTTTAATTTCATTTTTTCCCTATTTTTTATTTTGCAAAGTCCATTGTAACTGATGTGTGAAAGTTCACAATGGAAACAAAGATCAGCTGTTATAAGTATTTGATCACCTCCCAACCAGTAAGAATCCCGGCTCTCACAGACCTGTTAGTTTTTCTTTAAGAAGCCCTCCTGTTCTCCACTCATTACCTGTATTAACTGCACCTGTTTGAACACGTTACCTGTATAAAAGACACCTGTCCACACACTCAATCAAACAGACTCCAACCTCTCCACAATGGCCAAGACCAGAGAACTGTGTAAGGACATCAGGGATAAAACTGTAGACCTGGACAATGCTGGGATGGGCTACAGGACAATAGGCAAGCAGCTTGGTGAGAAGGCAACAACTGTTGGCACAATTATTAGAAAATGGAAGAAGTTCAAGATGACGGTCAATCTCCCTCGGTCTGGGTCACCATGCAAGATCTCACCTCGTGGGGCATCAATGATCATGAGGAAGGTGAGGGATCAGCCCAGAACTTCACAGTAGGACCTGATCAATGACCTGAAGAGAGCTGGGACCACAGTCTCAAAGAAACACTACGCCGTCATGGATTAAAATCCTGCATCGCACACAAAGGTCCCCCTGCTCAAGCCAGCGCATGTCCAGGCCCGTCTGAAGTTTGACAATGACCATCTGGATGATCCAGAGGAGGAATGGGAGAAGGTCATGTGGTCTGATGAGACAAAAATAGAGCTTTTTGGTCTAAACTCCAGGAAGGAGGAAGAAGAAGGATGAGTACAACCCCAAGAACACCATCCCAACCATGAAGCATGGAGGTGGAAACATCATTCTTTGGGGATGCTTTTCTGAAAAGGGGACAGGACCACTGCACCGTATTGAGTGGAGGATGGATGGGGCCTTGTATCGCGAGATCTTGGCCAACAACCTCCTTCCTTCAGTAAGAGCATTGAAGATGGGTTGTGCCTGGTTCTTCCAGCATGACAACGACCCGAAGCACATAGTCTGGGCAACTAAGGAGTGGCTCCGAAGCATCTCAAGGTCCTGGAGTGGCCTAGCCAGTCTCCAGACCTGAACCCAATAGAAAATCTTTGGAGGGAGCTGAAAGTCCACATGCCCAACGACAGCCCCGAAACCTGAAGGATCTGGAGAAGGTCTGTATGAAAGAGTGGGCCAAAATCCAGCAGTGTGTGCAAACCTGGCCAAGAACCACAGGAAGCGTGTGATCTCTGTAACTGCAAACAAAGGTTTCTGTACCAAATATTAAGTTCTGCTTTTCTGATGTATCAAATACTTACGTCATGCAATAAAATGCAAATTAATTACTTGAAAATCATACAATGTGATTTTCTGGATTTTTGTTTTAGATTCCGTCACTCACAGTTGAAGAGTACCTATGATAAAAATTACAGACTTCTACATCTTTTGTAAGTGGGCAAACCTGTAAAATCGGCAGTGTATCAAATTCTTGTTCTCCCAACTGTAGAGTAAATTCTCCGGTGTTAAATCAATACCGGTTCGTGTTCATTGGAACTACCAGCAGGGTGCTAAAAGTATCACGAAGTGAAGTTAGAGTTAGATACTTAAGTGGTTAATTGAGTGATGATTGCTTGATTATTATAACGGGCTGGAAGGTCCAAAAATAAGACTAATGGCGGGAAGTCACTGTTCTATTGCCAGAGGCTACTGTGTTTCCCACTGATAGGCCAGAGGTGGATCTGTACACACTCTCCTCACGCGGCTGGTGACTCACTCTCCTCACTTGGCAGAAGACTTTGTTAGAAGAACATTTACAAATCTTTGATAAAACTTGTTAGCATCACAGTCTCCTGCCTGCTTATCCGTCTGCATTTTGTTGAAGAAAATTGAATTAACTCATACTGAAGTTCTGTTCATATGTTGTCATATTTGAACTGAAATCTTGGCATTAAAATCTTAGATTTGGCTTCATGACACATGTAGCTGCCTCTCCGTTCAAATAAAGTGAAGTTAGCTGTTGTAGACACATTAGACACATCTGTACCTGCTCTAAATTATAGGTAAAGGCTCTAAAAAGTGCCTATAATTGCCTCAGGCTGCCAAAGGTCTGGCTATGCCTAAACTAAAACTGATTGAAAGGCTATTTCAGATGCTGTGAATATATAATGCAGACTTGAATTGAGTTCATTTATTTTGACAATAAAATGATGGTTATCTCTATGGTTTTAAATTCATAATGGTTCTAAAATACCCTGTAAAAAAGAGCATAAGAGGTTTATGTTATACATTATGACAAAGAATAACTTCTCGATTTATCACAAAATATACAGCATTTAAGTACCCAACCAATGTTTTAGCTTAAATGTGCGTAACGTCTCTTTTCTTCAATCATTTACTTTTGTTTCTGGACATCTGCTACCACTCACACAATAAACTGTGTTAAAAAGTCGCCTAATATGCAAATCTTCTGCAAATAAAGCAAATAAAGCAATCTTCTGTCAGTAAGGCTATGATACTTTGGGTCGACAGCGAATCGATCCGATTCACAGGTTTTCGATGAGATTCAAGAGCGATTTTTGCAAATTCAGAGCGATTTCTTTATATTCAATGCACCATAAATGTTTTTACAGTAAACATTGCATACATTTCCTGAACATTTAGGAAATAAATTTAGGAAATAAAAACAAATGATTAAAATAAGCTCTTTCTTCAGTTACGTCTGGTGGTTTCGCTTCGACTGAATCCTCATCTGTAACAGAATTAAATAAAAATACTAGCACCAGTCAAGTCTTATAAGACCTACAATTTCACTAAAACAAGCCAAGTACAGTTTAGGACCATCATATTACAATCCTGTAATCGTTAATAAAATCTAGTTAATTAGCCAGGATTTGGTTCATGTAAATCAGAGAAGTTGCAAACATACAGTTTTATGAGGATCAATTGTCTTTCCTCATTTTCTAAAAGGGTAGTCATGTGAAACATGAGTACAACGCGGATGAGAGCAAATAAATGAAGAAAAATACAATCAGTTGTTACCAAGTCAAAATGAAAACTGAAAAAATAGATCTTACCTTTAAGCCAAATGTTGCAGGAGTTCATGTACAGGGATGAAAAGTCCTCTTTCATCACAGGTTTCCGGAGTGGCCCAATCACGGACACGGATGGCGTCCTTCTTCACTCGCGCACTTCCATGGAACTGTTCCACCTACAAACGTCTGGTTTAAGTTTGTTAAAGGTGAGAATTTGAGGAAAGGAGAGAGTGAGCTGCAGCTCTTCATACATAGATCGATACAATTCAGGGATTCATTTTTCACTGGATGGATGGGTATTTTGTGTCTTGGTTCCAATTATTATTTTCTAAAGGGGCACATATCTTTGCAGTTGTTAATTTAGCACTATGTTTTAAGGCTTCTCAAATCTGACCCTGCAATACTAGCTGTCATAGTTGACTTCCAGCTCAGGCTTAGACGAAATCAACTGAAGATAAAAGACATTAAATCTCTGAAGATCTGATTCATCAACTCCACAAACGGCATTACCAAATTCACTTACAGAAGATCTTATTGACAATTATATACAGGTCCTAAAACTATAGGTAACACTTCAAATATATGTGTGTGTGTTTGTGTGTATATATATATATATATATATATATAAAATCACACACACACTCATATACATATATGTATGTTTGTATCGATCAAAGAATGTTTCACTATCGCTGAAAGCTTCTCTGGAAGCAGGAAAACGGTGAATACTTTGAAAGGCTTGAATGCTCCAAATTCCTCTTAGTCTTTACCCTCAGGTGTGGGCGAGGCATGAAGTGGGTGAGAAATGAGGATAAAAACCCCAAACGAAGTAAGAACAAGGACGTGCGATGAAGATTTGTTCAACCAAACAGGTGAGAAATCATCCTCTTTAATTCACTTTGAACATTTTTTGTCAATGTCTGATAAGTCATGTAACTTATTGAAAGTATATTGCAACAATTTGCATTCTTTTCGCCTTTTATTCGTCTCTAAACTCAGTTTTTTATTGCAGAGAATAATACTAATAATTAAAGTCAATTATTGTGCAGCATTATCGCAATTAAGGATAGGGTTAAAGAAATGACAATAAAATGTGTGTGTAAAATACTACAGGCAACAAACAGTATATTGTGAAAACTTAGCAAAAATTTAAATAAAATTAAATTAAATAAAAAAGAGAGAAAATTCAGTAGTCTATAGTCAACAGTGAGAGATTTTAATAAAGAAATCTTTCACAAAACTTATTTTGTCTTTTTGCACACGAATGCAAAATTTGCTTTTATTAGCGTAAAAGCTATTAAATCATTATGTACAACAGACGAAACATTTGCGTGAAACATTCAAGCCAACGCCTAGTGAAAAATAAACATTCTTAATTGTATTTAAAATACATTTATTTCATGATAAGTGTATTAAAAATACTTTGACATCTCCATGTACTGAAAATGCAATGTTAGTTATTTCATGCTTCCATCAAGCACAAACTTAGTTCGTTACTGATTAATTTGTAAAGTAGTATATACTTAAGATACTTTACACCATTTACTTAACCCTCTGTGGTATGCATTATGCTCTAAATATGAAATATAGCCTATATATTTTTTTCAAATAAGTTTCTATCACTTGAAATAGCTTCAATCACACAAATAAAAAAAATAGGGTCTTTTTTTTTGGGGGGGGGGTACTTAGGTTCGTCAATGGAATATGGTCAAAAAAGTACATTTTCTTTTGTATTGAAATGCACATTTCTCTTAGAAATTGATAGATACTTGGAACTCACAAAAACCTATACTATAAATACTATCTATTTGGATGGATCTATCAGCGTTGCCATATGTAAACATTGACGTTTTCTAAATTTACAGTAAAACTATGTTAGGCATAGTTGATTTGTGAATAAAAATATCTAATTTACTTATCAAAGATGCTGCAAAAAGAGATGTTTAGAAATGAGGATAATAGAGCAATTTCCGGAGCACTTCAACAGGTGTCGTCTGTGTCACGGTGACAGTGGGAAAGAGAGATTTTGAGGGATGTTCAAATGTCATGTGACTTAAAAACAGCACACCATTGGCTACCTTAAGGCGTACCCTTTAATTCCCATAGTGCAATATGTTGCATTTTTTTCTGAATAATAAGGAAATTAGTTGAAAGTAATTATTGCAAATGCTGTACCAGAGGGTTAAGTGCACAGAGCAAACAAATGAAATAAGGAGGTAATGAGATGTCTCTTGTTTGAAACAGATTGGATTATGCCCTTCAGGTGCAGCAGCTCACTCTAACCTCCACTATTTTTCAGATGTGCTCATAATATCAAACTACTGTATATCGATATACTCATGATCGGGATTAGTTTTAAAATGTTTATTGATATATCACTGCTGTTCACTTTAAGAAGTTGTAGGGAAAGAAGACCAGAAAGAATGTTAAACATGTTTGTTGGCTATATTAAATATAATTCGAATTGATTTTACACACTTGAAGCATCATAGTATCACATATCGAATATCGCATTATTTTACAGGTTACTGCATATTGCGTTTTTCTTCTGTATCATGCAAAAAAAAAATGAGTGAACAGTGGTTCCAGAATCAATCAAGACTGTTTCTGCCGTTTTTTCCTAGTGACACAAAATGGACGCCAAAAACCTGATGATTGATGCACTTCAGGATCTTGTGGATGATGATCTCAAAGCATTCAAGTGGCATCTGACCAGTGGCATACGTCCAGATGTTGAGCCTATTCCTAAAGGGAAGCTTCAGAAAGCTGATGCCCATGATGTCGTGGATTGTATGGTACAGAAGTATAGTGATGAGGCTGGGAAGGTTGCAATAATAGCGCTGCAAAAAATCAACCAAAATGATCTCGCAAAGCGCCTTGATTTGAAACTTCAAAAAGGTAAAATCAATTTCTACTGGTTTTTATTTAGTATTAGTGTTGCACTCCGAAATTTTCATAGTCATCATTTTGAAAAATAAAGGGAAAAATAGCTGATCCTTGGAAATGGAAATCATTGATGCTGGAGACACTTTCAGTGGTGACATATTTTAAAATACTGAATGATGTAACACAGAACGCGATGTGTGTTTTTCTGACTTCAGTTCAGCAGCCTGAGCAGGAGGACACTAGAAATGCTTCAGTGTCTGTGGAGGAGCAGCCCATCCAGTCTGATTGGGACAGACCACTCCTTCATCCATCCAGCCAAGAGTTTAAGATGAAAATTCTTAGAGAAAACAGAAATGAAGCAAGTATCGCTTCAATAAGTAATAGCTTTGATCTCAGGAATAAATTACATTTTAAAATATATTCTCATAGCAAACAGATGTTTAACTTTGTAATAATTTTTCACCATTTTTACTGCGTTTTTGATCAAGTAAATTCAGCCGTGGTGAGCACAAGATCTCACTGACCCCAGTCTTTGGGATGGTACTGAATATATGGTGGAAAAGAAAATGAAAATATCATAGATCTGTGCAAAAACAAATCATTTTAAAGCATTTTTATCTGCAAGCCACTGAATATCTATTTTTATTTATTTATTTATGGCCAGATTTTGATCGAGCAACAATTTTAGTGGGTCCCTCCACTGTGTTTTCAAGCTTATGATGAATGTTGATGTTCTGGCAGTAGATGTAATCTCTATATTTCCTTTTATTATTCAATGTTATTTTAGTCTCAGGATATCAACAAACAACTGATCCAAAATAATCACTGCTGGGCAGAGTCTCAGGAGCTGGGAAACACAGATTCTGTTGCTTGTGCTTTAATTCTGTATAATTCTGATGTTTTCTCATAGGTTTATATACCAAAGGGCGCATCTCAAAGGAAAGGTTTAGCCCTGATAATCACCAACATACAATTCCAGTACATAAGTAACAGGAACGGAGCATTGAGAGATGAGGAGAACATGGAGTGGCTGCTGACAGCTCTGGGTTTCAGAGTTGTGAAGCACAGAAATCTCTCTGGAGAAGTGCGTAACACAAAAGTCTGGTCTTGTGAAATATTGTCTATATAGAGCTAGTAGATCTCAGTAATGTGAACAAACATTTTAGTTGAATTAAATAAGCATTTCTTCTATCATCCCTGATTTATGGTGTTTTCTAGTCTTCATCTCTTTTAATGAAGTGCATTTTATTCACAGCAAATGCGCATAGCAGTCAAGAACTTCTCCAAACGTGATGAACATCGAGACTCGGACAGCACCTTTGTGATTCTGATGTCTCATGGGAAAAGAATTGATAATAAAGATGCCATTTTAGGTGTCAATTATCATAGAGATCGAAACCCCAGCGATTACTTCTTTGTTGACGACATCTTCACGCGTCTGAACTCAGTGAATTGTCCTGCTCTGATCGACAAACCAAAGGTTATTCTGATTCAAGCCTGCAGAGGAAGTACGACATGACATTTGATTGCTTTTATTATTTTGTTGTTTCTCATTGTACTCCTAGATTTACTGTAATCTTTTAAACCATCATTAACCATTTCTCTCTCCAGAAAACAAAGGAGGAGTGGAAATACAATCTGACGCCGCTGTGCACATTGAGAAAGACTTTGTCAGTTTTAAGTCCACCCTCCCTGGTAAGCGAATGCTGTTTGCTGTTAAGAGATTGATTTGTAGTTCACAATTCTGACCATTTTCTTCATATTCAAAGAACTGGTGAAAAAATCAAACACTTTTTCCTTTTTTTAACAATGTTAATTTAATGGTGGTTCACACTGTTAAGAAGAAACTGCCACGTTGAACTGATGAAACCATTCATGTTGGCCAGCGTTTCTTCAATAATGCGCAATAAGTTTTTGTTGCTTTGTAAAGTACTTTAAGCATCCAATGGTTTTTCTCCTCAGATATCGTTGCGTACAGGAATACTCTCAACGGAAGTTATTTTATCTGTTACATACTGGATGTGTTCTGTAAATGGGCTCATATTGATGAGATTATGGAGTTGTTCAGGAAGGTAAATGTTGAAAACCCCATTTATATTGGTTTGCTTTATTTCAGCCAAAGTCAAAACAATCTCTTCCAGTTTTTTTCTAACCCCCAGCACATTTTCATTATAGGTCACCTCACGCATGGCGACAGACCCACGATTCAGAGATGAGGCAAAACTAATGCCATGTATTGACAGGACGTCCCTTCCAAAGAAATTCTACCTGTTCCCTGGACTCTGAGGATGTGCGGTTCAAAATCAGTTTAGGGCAAGACACCACAGGTTGATCGTAAGATGCAAATGAGGCATTATCTACAGAAACACGTTTGAGTACAATTTCAGGCTTTTTTGGTGGGATTACTCGAGGAACTTGAGATGCGTAATCAGAAAGATACTAAAGTAACCCATTACTTTTATATTTTTAAAAAAAAACATCTGTTACTTTTTTCAAATAACTAATGCAATTTACTTTATTTTTCCATTTATTGACTTCTACTGTACAGGCATGAATGTACATGTGCTTCAGCCTGAGGCTTGTGTGTGTGCGTGTGTGTGTGTGAGTATTCCCTACGTTACAGGGACCAAATGTCCCCACAGGTATAGTAATAACAGTAAATTTTGATCTTGTGGAGACATTTGTTGGTCGCCATGAGGAAACAAGCTTATAAATCATACAGAATAATCTTTTTTGAAAATCTAAAATCTAAAACAGCAGAACATTTTGTGTAATGGGTAGGTTTAGGGGTGGGGGTAGTGTAGGGGGACAGAATGTACAGTTTGTACAGTATAAAAACCATTACGCCTATGGAATATTCCCGTAAAACATGAAAACACAACATGAGGGTGTGTGTGTGTGTGAGTGTGTGTGTGTATTATTTCAAACACGAAAAATGCCCAGACTTGCGGCTAGATTCACGAACATCTTCTTAAGAAGGAAGTTAAAAAATTTCTTACAAGAAGTTCTTTCGTAAGGGCAATTCTTTTGAAATATTTTCTTTAATTAATTTTTTTAATTAAGAAGAAAATGTCAGGTGTTCATTTGTTTGAAAGGGGGGTGATGCTGAGACTCACTGGATGAAAAACACCTCAGAGAACGTCCCTGCCTGTAGATTATCACAGATATCATGATAAGTGCACAGACTTTTTCGTTTGGATTGTTTGACGGGAGTTCATCATTCAGTGAAAAAAGATAAGAAACGTTTTTGAGAATACAAAATATTCTCATCTTTTTTTCTTAAGTTTGAAAAAATGGCAGTTAAGAAGAATTTTACTTCCAGAATGTTTCATGAATCCGGCCCCAGGTGAGACACAGTAACACAAAATCATAACATTACATTTAAAAGTAACTTTCACCAATATTGATTGCAGATCAGATATCTGAACATAAAGCCAAAACTTTTGATTATTGAAAAGAAATAGATAAATAGTTATAAATATGCAAATGTGTAATTTGGATGCTTTCGTTCCACTAGCTTGAAAGCAAAATAGCCCAAAATCTCATAACTGACCAGTTGTTGTGTCTTGCCTTAAATCAAGTTAAAGAGGGTTGTTTTATAAAAACATGTGATAAATATATACTGGCAGTATAATGCATGCATTTTTTTTTTCATTTTACTTAAATCTTATTAAATCCTATTTACTTTGATATTGTCATATTAACCATTATATTAACCATTTAACTGCTAAGGAGTTTGCTCTATCTTCTTCCATGAGAAAGCTTGCTATAAGTATATTTGCTAACCTTTTACAGATAACTTTGATATAACTGCAAATTAAGACATAAAGATTTTCTAATTTGTTATCAAGCGTTTGTCTCTTGCCTCCTGTATCTGTGTTTATAGAAGATAAAGCAAAGAGTCAGACTTATTTTAAATATCAGAATGAGTCTAATATCACTGCATATTTAGACTGGAGTCTTTCACGACTGTGACCAGCAGATGTGCTCAATGAAACTTGTTTGAGCGCTTCAAAACTGCACTGGTTCGGTTTATTCAGTTAGTAAGAGACCCATTGGCCCAATTTCCTCAACTATTCTAATATATTTTTATACAATAAATAAATATAAATATTTACAATTTTTAACTGAAATAAATTATATTTTGTGCTTATTAAATTAATGATATAATCGAATCCAATGAAATCAGATAAAATCCATCTTTGCACTGCAGAAGTAGCGCAGAAGTAGCACAGAAGCTGCATTTGATGTAGCAATCAGATTTATTAACACAGACTGTTTACAAGTGGGCCATCTGAGATTCAGCTCATTTTTATTCTTACATATCACCAAAAACACACTGCAAAAAGAATTGTGTAAAACCTAGTAAACCTTGAGATTATTACCTGTGACATTAGAACAAATTTGACAACATGTATAGTAAATTAACGATCTCTTAAAGGTGCACTATGTAGTTTTTTCATCACTAGGGGTCGCTAAATAATTCAAAACAATAACAAAGGTGTAGATTGATGACGCAATGAATATGGAATGATGGACCTTGTCATCGTGCCCGTATCTAATGATGTTTTGGGGAAATAATGTTTAAGTCTTCTTCAGACTTTTTTACATCTTACATCAACTTTGACCATCACACAAAAAAAAATCCTGTTAAATTTACCAAAACCGGCAGCTGTGGTTGCTAGAAATTAACCATTAAAAATATGGTAGCAACATTTTAGGCTTTACAGATTCAACTATTTAATTTAAGTTTTTCATAAACTGATTTGTTAACATATTGACATATTGAAGTACTAATAGCTGTTTTGCAGCTTTTTAATACATTGACAACAACCAAAAACAGGTGGTGATGAGAAAGTCACATGATAGATCAAAGCTCAACACAAGTAGCTTTTCCATAAGCTAAAAAGGTAATTACTAATATATAGAAGGTGCACACAGTGTAATTCAAACAAACACTAAATACCATCACGGTAACACGCAACATTAAAAAAAAATGATGACCTAAAAGCAACAAATTTAAAATTTGGTTTCTTGGGGTCCTGAACATTTAATTATTCAAGTTATGTGTAAGAAAGAAGAAAAATGTACAAACAAAAGTTTGTGACTGCTTGAAAATGAGACAACTTGTCTGATGTCACATTTGTTCATCTCATCAGGTTATTAAATCTGACAAAGTAACAGTGAGGAATTATAAATCCTGAATCCAGCATAGAGGGGTTCTTCAGTGAATGTGGTGTTGAATGTGTGTAAGTGTGTGAGTGTGTGTGTGTCAGAAACGCTGTAGAAGGACAGAGTGCCGGCCGACACGTCCACATACACTCCTACTCTTTTAGAAAAGGGTGATGGGGCTAGTATATTATGGCTTTCATTATTGTGCCAGACAGTGAATCCATTATCAGTGCAGAAAAGACTCCAGGATTTGTCATTGTATCCAAACCAACGGTCACCCCCTTCTTTCCTAGTGATTTCTTTATAAGTCACTGCTATATGACCCCATCCTGTCAATTCAACCTCCCAGTAACAGCGTCCACTCAGACTCTCACGACACAGAACCTGTTCAGGGTACGGCAGATTCACATGTGTTATCTTTCTGTTCTCCTCAGACAGAGAGAGTTGAACATGTGCTGTCTTTATATCCAGTGTGAGATCACAGGCATCTGAACACAAGAGACATGAGAACAATCAATGAATGTCAACAATCAGTCAATGAATGACAGATTTAGAGCTGTTTGTGTGTGTGTGTGTGTGTGTGTGTGTATGTCTGTGTATGTGTGTGTGTGTGAGATAGAGAGAGAGAAGACCTACATTTTCTCAGTCCTGATTTGAGTCTAAAAGGGTCTCCATTGTCAAATCTAGAAACAGACAAATGTAAACAATAAACAATAAATATTTGATTATTAAAAGTGTGCAAGAAGCAGCTTAAATATTAGTTAAGCACCTTAAAATTAATTAATAAATATTTTTGTAAAAAGACACTCACAAAGAGAAAACACAGTAGCCAAATACAGTATTTTGGTAAGAAACAGTCTAATTAACTCTAATTGCTATAGGTCTACTAAAAAAAACCCAAAAAAAACAAAAAAAAACCAACAGCATCCATAACACAGCGAAGAAACATTCAGAGTAAGGCAGGTAGCATTTGCTTTTGAGATGACCAACCCGAGTTTGAATCCCCCTTTTATTAGACTTATTTTTCTCCATTCTACCATCGCATAAAAGCCCAGAATAGTGTTTATTTTAAATGAAAATGAAGAAAATATTTAAAAAGCAGAAATAAAGTGCCTAACGGGTACTTAATAGAGGAATAAAGTGCTTAGAGTCAAGAGTTGGTGTTGGTGAGATAATGTCAAGTGCAAATAATATCACAATAAAGTTGAATCTATGAACTTGTCAGACACAGATGAGGATGGAGTTAATAACAAAGTCTTTATTGCAGACAACAGTGAAACAGACCACGATACAAATGCAGGTATCAGATATACAGTCTTGGTATAGAGAGAAACTTATCTTCAAATTAGAATGGATGTTCTCAATGTTGCTAATGCAGGAAAGGACTGACGAAGACGGATAACACCTTACTGAGAGAAGGATGAAGGTCGAGCAGATGACAGACTCCGGACGGAACGGACAGACAGGAAAGTAGTGTATTTGTAGGTTTGTCAGGGGTTTGTTTATTTAGTACTGTGGGGCATATCATGGAAGAACGTGTTCTACGGAATTTCCGTCCACATGGGTTAAATGGCGATGGCGCGACACTGTGTGGACACACACTTGGGTGTTTGGCGTGGTACTGGTGTGAGCATGGAGAGCGGCGGCACATAAAGTGTATTGTTGTATTGTCCGTTCCTACCGGTTTGTGCTGCTGATAATACCCGGGTAGGTTATTTGATTTACTATGTGAAATAAGTGTAATACTGTTTATTGAGTGTGTATGTTTTGTGTTGTTGTAGCAGCAAACCTGGCATCGAGGTCATTGATTTGGAGCTGTACGTCTCTTATCGTGCTCTTTCCCTGTTTATGTAGCTGATGATACCCGGGTAGGTCGTTTGATTTTTATCTGTAAAAGATAGCGTTGTTTGCTCTGGAGCTTATATGTTTTGTCTTGTTGCAGTAACATCTGGCATCGCGGTCACGGATTTGGAGCTGCGTGTCTCTTATTGCTGCATTTTCTCTGTTTATCTGGCAAATAATACATGGGTAGGTCGGTTGACTTTCTTTGTGCCGTAAACCATGTGTTGTGTTTAAGCGTGTGTTTGGTTGTAGTAACAAAAGTGGTCGCACATCGCTTACATTTGTGATTGTTTATTACAGGAAATATTGTGGAGGTAATTGAATGTGGTTTTAAAGTTATAAAAGTGTTCTAAATATATGGTCTTTTTGTAAATTGTATATTTTTAATAGTGTAGGAATGTAAGTGTATTTAATGGTGTAATTGTGTTTTAGCAGACCTACTGCGGAGCTGTAGGCATATTGAAGACCACTGTTTTTCCAAGTATTGAATGTTTGAATATCATTGTTTTTGTTTATTTTGATTGATTTTGTTATATGAACATTGTATGGTTTATTTGTTTTGTTTTATTTGCTTTCTTATTTGGTTACCTTGGCGTCCTCTACTTGGTAAGGCAGCATCCCAGCTACTAGGGTGTGGTGATGCAGTGATAACACTTGTGGTTCTTTTGTTTGATGGTTGCATATCACCTTGCATGTGTGGATGTTACATCTTTCCATGATTGTACCAGAATTAGCTGAGATGGCTGCTTCTAATCTAAGGCTTGTATTCTAAGGTAGCCAATTTGGCCATCTTATTGTTGTTGTTGTTTTGAAAGTGAAAGTGAAAGTTGTGACGTATTGTCAAGTATGGTGACCCATACTCGAAATTGGTGCTCTGCATTTAACCCATCCCAAGTGCACACACACAGCAGTCAGTTGTGAACAAGTGCACACACACACACACACACACACACACACACACACAGTGAACACACACCCGGAGCAGTGGGCAGCTATTGCGACAGTGCCCGGGGAGCAATTAGGGGTTAGGTGCCTTGCTCAAGGGCACCTTAGTCGTGGTATCGAAGGTGGAGAGAGTTTTGTTTATTCACAATCCCCACCTTCAATTCCTGCCAGCGTGGGAATCGAACCGGCAACCTTCACGTTACAAGCCCATTAAGCCACGACTACCCCCACTTAAATACTGGTTTTATTTAATCTGTTTTTTTTATTATTTTTGTACTTTGTATATTTGTATGTGTATGTGTCTCATATCATTAGTTTTGAAGGTTCCGGGCCTGGCTTGTTACAGCACAAATTAAGTCCTGGTTAACATTATATAAATGTTATAATACTTTTACTTGAAAACATCAAGTGCCTAAAACATTTATATATTACTGTATAAGTGTATATTATGAGATTATTAACAATCTTGATTAAAACCCCATTACTGCATCACATACTTGAGTATCTGCAGTGAGCAGTTTGGATCCTTCAGTTTGTCATTGAGCAGCTTGACTCCTGAATCTCCTGGGTGATTGTAGCTCAGATCCAGCTCTCTCAGGTATGAGGGGTTTGAACTCAGAGCTGAAGACACATAACCACAGCCTTCCTCTGTCACCATACAGCCTGACAACCTACAGACACACATCTATCAATATCTGATAAATGTGCTTGATAAATTTAACATTTGATAATGCGCATTCAAATATACAAGGAACATCTGATTATTACAGCTTTTAATGATTACCCATGCTTCAGAGAGTTTTTCTCTTAGGTTCTTAACTACTGTGTCAACAAAGTTAGTAAAATTTAGTGAGAGTTAGAATAGCCATATTGGCTTTACATAATATTAAAAATTTTTATTTTATTTTTTAAATTTTTTAAATATGCAGGTTACAGAGAAAGTATCTTACTCTGCTGCCACTAAAAAGCATTGTGTTTAGAGTTGAAAGTACGGATCTTAATTAACAAGGAAGGTTCTATGCGTGAACTTATAATGCTTTGTCAAATAGGTTCAATTCACCAAATTGTGATTCAATTCACAATTTAAGCTTTGATATGGTTAGCTTCTGAACAGAAGTCCAAAGGTTCGGCTGTATGCTTGTGAAGAGAAGGAAAAATACCTCCTTAATAGAATTTGCCTCAGGAGACATTATAAAGATATGACTTTTATACCTTGTTTATTTATAGCAAACTGGAGTTAATTTGTTGCATTTCATTATTCCACCAATACTGCTGAAGGTCATCATGTATATGAGAAATTTGTAACTAATATGTCCAGACCTTCAAATAGAGTGATAATTTCATTGTCCATGTGCCTGAATCCCTAAAAATCACTGTTGGCACTAAATATTCTAACCTTGAATTACAAAGTACTGATAAACCAATGTATTAAATCAAATTGAATTCACACAAACCTCAGGATTGCCAGCCGACAGTTTGGACTCTTCAGTCCATCAGAGAGCAACTTCACTCCTGAATCCTGCAGGTCATTGTTACTCAGGTCCAGCTCTCTCAAGATGGAGTTTGTGGATTGTAGAGCTGATGACACTGTTTCACAATCCTGAGCAGTGAGATTACAGCCAGCAAGTCTGGAAGAGAGCAGAACAAGAGAATAAGCTATGTACTGTATACTCAAGTCTTTTAGTTAGCATAACAAAAACTAATTCCATTTAGAAAAAAATCACTATAATATAATTAAACACTCACAGAGATTTTCTGCAGTTGCTCACAGCTGGTATCAGTCTTCTTCTACCCTCATCTGATATGTTGTATTTCTTGAAGTTCAGCTCATCCAGCGCCTCCTCTGACATCTGAAACATGTAGGCGATTGTCGAGCAGTGAGCAGGAGAGAGTTTCTTCTCTGAATGTTTGTCTGATTTCACAAACTCCAGAATCTCTCTGGACAGAGTCTGATCTTTCACTTCCAGCAGACAGAGGAACAGATTGATGGATCTTTCAGGGGAGAGTCCATGTCCATATTTGATCTTTTCTTTAATGTACTGTGTGGTTTCTCTGATGCTCTCTGAGCTGTTCTCTGTGTGTGTCAGTAGATCCTGTAAGAGTCTTTGATTGGACTCCAGTGAGATACCCAGCAGGAAACGCAGGAACAGATCCAGGTGTCCATTCTCACTCTTGAGGGCTTCATCTACTGCACCTTTAAGCAAATTTTGTACTGAAGAAAAATTCTTCAGTCCCTCCATAGCTGCATTTACATGATAGTAAAACACATATACAGCAGCAAGAAATTCCTGAAAGCTGAGATGAATGAAGTTGTAGACTTTCCTCTGATGAATCACAGATTCCTCCTTAAAGATCTCAGTGCAAATCCCAGAATACACTGAAGCATCACTGACATCTATGCCGCTCTCTCTCAGATCCTCCTCATAGAACATCACATTCCCCTTCATCAGCTGTTTGTAAGCCACTTCAGCAAGTTTCACAATCACTTCTTTGTTGGTCTGTAGGACTTTCTCTGGATCTCTCTCTTCATACTTCTGAATCCTCATGTTGATCTGAATCAGCAGGAAGTGGATGTACATTTCAGTCAGAGTTTGAAGGATTTCTGCACACAGATCTTTTTTCAGGAGCTTTTGAAGCACAGTGGATGAGATCCAGCAGAAGACGGGTATGTGGCACATGATGTGGAGGCTTCTTGCTCTTCTGATGTGTGAGATGATTCTGCTGGCTTGATGCTCATCACTGATTCTCTTCCTGAAATATTCCTCCTTCTGAGGCTCATTGAACCCCTGAATTTCTGTCAGACTGTTGATGTATTTGGAGGGGATCTGATTGGCTGCTGCTGGTCTGGAGGTGATCCAGATGAGAGCAGAGGGAAGTAGTTCTCCTTTCATGAGGTTTGACATCAACACACCCACTGATGAAGTCTCAGTCACATCAGAAACTTTCTGAGCATCTGAAAACATCAGTGTGATTCTGCTTTCATCCAGACCATCAAAGATGAACACAACTCTACACTCCTCATAAATCTTTGAGTCCAGATCTTGAAGTTCAGGATGAAAGTCCATCAGAAGTCTGTGAAGACTGTACTGATGATCTTGGATCAAGTTCAGCTCTCGAAATGGAAGCACAAACATGAAATCTACATCCTGATTGGCTTTTCCCTCTGCCCAGTCCAGAATGAACTTCTGCACAGAGACGGTTTTTCCGATTCCAGTGATGCCTTTAGTAAGAACAGTCTTGATTTGGTCTTTCTGCTCACATCCTGGTTCAGGTGAGGGTTTAAAGATGTCATTGCAGTAGATTGGAGTGTCTTGTGAGTGTTGTGTTCTGGCTGTTTTCTCCATCTGCAAAACCTCATGTTCTTCATTCATCCCTTCTTTCTCTCCCTCTATGATGTAGAGCTGTGTGTAGATCCTGGCTAGGAGAGTTTGATTCTCCTGTAGTTTGGTTGTCTGAAATAATCTCTCATACTTGTTCTTCATGCTGGTTTTGTGCTGGTCTTTGAGTCTCTGCAAGTCTCCAGCCTCTATTGTGTGTTTTAGCAGGTCTGCTTCATTTCTTTCCTTCCTAATTTGAGTCTGATAGTGAGATATAGAATATGGCACTGATCTGATCTGGTCATGTTTCTCCCCTCTGCTGAAATTGAATAGAAAATAGCAACAAAATGACAATGTCAGTGGTTACAATGACCATTGGAAACCATCAGAAAAATATCAGTTATCTGATATGATTTTAGATCATATGCAAGAGCAAATAAGTACAGTTAGTGTTACTTCATTGAATCTTTTAAATTACTATTCATGTGAGATGTACTAGTGTGAATTTAAAACTTCATGTTTACACTGACTGAGGGTCAGAGGTCACTGTTCCTTCACTGAATGTAAAGGGATGCTGCTTGGATCTGTTACTCTTCACAGATATACCGCTGGGTTCTGAAAACTCATATCTCTGTCTCCTGCTGAAACTGACAAAAGAAAAAAAATGGAATTTTACAACACTAGATAAATTGTGAATCCACAAATGATTTACATTTTCTCACTGTTGACACTATACTTAGTCACTTTGGATAAAAAAATTGTAGTAAATGTGAAGATAGCATCTTACCTTGGGTCAGAGGTAATTGGATCACTAGATTCAATGGGATGATTCATCATAGATTGTTCACTCTTCATAGACAGGTTGATCTAAGAAATAGAGAACTTATTTTAGAGTCTGTGTCCTCATTCTCATTTCCTAAAAATAGAGGTTGTCTTCAAAGCTTTTTATGTGGTAACAAAGTTTTCTGTGGTATATAAGAGTACTAAATGCAGTTCTTAATAAACTGAAAGACACTGACATTAAATGTCTGATCTAAATGACACTATGTCACATTCAGCCATAGTTTTAATTTAATTATCAAGGACTTCAGATTGCTTCTTACTGTTTTCCTGTTTACTTCTGTTCAATGTACCTGTTTGTCATTTGTTACCATGGTTATTTCATTATGTGATGAATTAGATCACAGCTGTTTATATTTGAGTTTGTTGCCTTGTGTTTATAAGCCCTTCAGGTCATTTAGTTTTTGGTCTGGAGTTGGATGTGTTTAAGTGCACTGTTGCTTTGTTTCTACCTTTTTGATAAATTAAAAGCTAATGGCACTATTTACGTGAAACCTCCCTCTGCTTCATTCATTGTGGACCAGAACAGAACAGACAGTGCACATAGTGCAATGTAATTATCTTCCTTAAAATACAATGTAGTAAAAATACAGTTAATTTGAGTAGTTGTTTTATATAAGTTCAGTTTAAAACCATCTCCTCCTGAAGTACTATTTTATGCTGAAATTGTTCTTTGCATTGGCTTCTTGTTTTTGGTCTTCATAAACATTATTACTTTAAAGAGACTGTGTTTTTGAAATCATGTGAACATTACCACCCAGTCAGACAGTGTCACATGTCAAAAATCATTTGCAAGATGAACTGAAACTTGGTTACAACAAACTACAAGCATAATGATGATGAAGATCATGAGGACTGTAAAAGATATTTCCCGGCCTTCATTCCCTGATTTTACATATGTTTTGTGCTTTTAAATGTCTTTTTCATTTTTAATGTTTAATTATCATTATGTATTTAGTTTGCTGTAATTTGAGCATAGCTGCATATTATAATGATTTCTGAATGTTGTGACACTGAAGACTGGAGTAATGGCTGACCAAAATATAGCTTTGGATCACAGGAATAAATTAAATTTTAAAATATATTCAAATATATTTTAAACAGTAGTATATTTAACAGTAGAAAATTGTAATAATGTTTCACAATATTGCTGTTTTTACTGTAGCCTGGTGAGCATAATGGATTCTTTCAAAAGCATTAAAAATATTCTATGTATAAAGACTTAATAGAGGCCATAAAGTATTATCATACCAAGTGTAATCCCAGGTTGAAGTAGATAAAATAAAAATAGGTTGCAAGATAATGAATTTACTGCACTTCAACTTCCCAGTTGTGATTATTTTTGTAAAGGTGCATCTGGTCAGTCTTTGGTTTAAATTGTTTCTAGCATGATGATTTCACTGTATGTACCATAACACCTCTGTGGATTAAAGATTGTCCCGGCAGATAAAAATCTTCAATATAACAATTAATTACAATTATATTACAGTATATTACATTTAATATACTAAAACAATTGCATAAAATCTTTTAGACTCTAATTTTTAAAGACATTATGTATGTTTAACAAAAATCCAATGAAATCTGGATTATTATCTAAATATCAAAAGTAATTTAGCACTTTAGTTCAGAGTGTGATGTCAAAATATCCCATACAAATCTCATAATCCAATAAGGTCTGAACTTACCACAAAGCATGCGGTTGTTTGAATGTAGTCTTAATGGTTTAAATTCTCAGAATAATGTCTAATTATTTCTTATTCTTTTACATCTGCGGTAATTCCTCTCATGTGTTCTTAAATGAGGAAACATGAGAAAACATCACACTTCTGAACATGTGACATTCTCATGTGACATCCTAACCATTCTTAATGTTAGTGAAACGTATGATGTTCCTGAAACATTAAAACAACTGCTGTTAACAAGCAGAATCACTGAAGAAAAGCGAAACAACAAGAACAGAATCCACAATTGACTCCTAGCCACAGCCTTAGATGAAATCAACCGAAGAAATGCATCATTTAACATTCAATAACTTGATATACAGTGGCAAGAAAAGTATGTGAACCTTTTGTAATTTTCATGGTTTTCTGAATAAATTTGTCATAAAATGTGATCTGATATTCATATAAGTGAAGGGTATTGACATAAAACATAATGTTTCTAAAAATAATTACACAAAAAAATTCTGATCTTTCATGTCTTCATTGAACACAGTCATTCAACATTCAAAATGGCAGTGGAAAAAGTCAGTGAACCCTTGAGTTAATGACCTCAAAAAAGCTAATTGGAGTCAGGTATTAGCACAATACATTTGGAGGTGTGGACTACAGCTACTTTGACTGATAAAAACCCCTCAAACTTTTGGAGTTTGCTCTGCACAAGAAGAACACGCTTATGTGAGCCATGCCTCGCCATAAAGAGCTTTCAGAGGCGATTCAATCAGGAATTGTTGCTTTACATTAAGCTGTAAAGGGTTACAAAGTTATTTCAAAGACTTTCACCAGTCTACAGTTAGGCAAACAAACTACAAATGGAGACGCTTTGGGGCTGTTGTTTCTCTACCAGGAAGTGGGTGCCAAGTCAAAATGGCACCAAGAGCACAATGAAGACTCATCAATGAGGTAAAGAAAGAACTCCAAAATCACAGCCAAAGATTTGAAGGCATCATTGCAACTTGCTAAAATCTCTGTTCATGAGTCTACAATACATAGAACACTGAACAAGCAGGGTATCCATGGCAGGACACCACGAAGGAACCCACTGCTTACTAAACATTGTTAGTAAGTTGCATTGTAAGTAAAACATTGTAACATTGTTGCATGCCTGAAGTTTGCAAAAGGGCACATTGACACTCCACAGCGGTATTGGCAAACTGTTTTGTGGACTGATGAAACTAAGATTGAACCATTTGGAAAAAAACACAGCGCTACATCTGGCGTAGAAAGGGCATGGCATATCATCAGGAAAACATCATCCCAACTGTAAAGTATGGTGGAGGAAACCTCATGATTTGGGCCTGTTATGCTGCATCAGGGCCTGGCTAGCTTGCAATCATTGAGGGGAAGATGAATTCCCAAGTATACCAGACAATTCTTCAGGATAATGTGAGGATGTCTATACGTCAGCTGAAACCGTGTAGAAGGTGGGTGATGCAACAGGACAACGACCCAAAACACAGCAGCAAGTCCACAACAGAATGGCTTCAGAAAAACAAAATCCACCTTTTAGAGTGGCCAAGTCAGAGCTCTGGCTTTGGTGTTCTAACCGACACACCCAGTCCAACTTCACCTCCTTAGTGATAATTAGCATCTTATAGTCCTTAGCCCCTCAGCTACACACTCCATTCAGACATATTTAGTGTCTGAATCTCTCAGTCTGAACTATAAAGACATAATGTGACAGATATTACATTAAAGAAACATTTTCACCAGATCCGATGCTTAAAAGTCACTTTCACTGTTGCAATCCAAAGAGGACAAATTGATTCAGTCATTAATTTATAATTTGTTATTTGTTGGATTTATTGATTTGTTATGTATTAATTATTGAATTTTGATTGAAATAAAAAAAAAACATACACAAATTATAGTTGTAGGTAAAACATTTTAATATAAGATGTGTATACAGAGCCAAATATGAGTACAACAAACCAGTTTTGAATGCAAAAATTTAGTTTTGCAGACATTTATCTCAGTAAAGTTGGCATATCAATCATTAAGATGTTATTTGTTTATTTACTTTGCATAATATATTGAACAGAACAAAAACACATTGACCTAATAGTAACAGCTGATGACAATCCAGCATGATGAAACAGAGTGTGTGGATCCTCTGAAAAAGTGACAACGTCTACAGTAGCTTTTATAAGATCACACCAAATGTAGAACCAGAGTGTTTTTACAACATCACCTTTGATTCACTGAAGTCTCCACTAAAACACATACAATAACAGATAGTTCCTGTTTTTGTACTGGACGGTCAGATCCTTCATTACCTTTAAAGAAATGGTGACAAAAATTAGGACAGCAAAAAGTTTAAGCTCAAAAGTTATGAAACTTAATTTCATCATTTCAATAAAAAAACTGCATTTATTAAAATATAATATGGCCAAATTACCTCAAATGTAAGAGGCACTGGTCATGACATAGTCAATTAAAACTGCACATTATGAATGACATTTCTAGACATAGTTCGTAGAATGACATACAAAGCATTCAGAAATTCATTCATTTTTGCAAAATGACAGACATTCCAATCAATCAGATCTCTGATTTGCACTATTTATTAAATTTACATGTACCAGAAAGTCAAGATATTAAGATATATATACAGTACTGTGCAAAAGTTTTAGGCAGGTGTGAAAAAATGCTGTAAAGTAAGAATGCTTTCAAAAATAAACTTGGTAATAGATTATATTTATCAATTAACAAAATGCAAAGTGAGTGAACAGAAGAAAAATCTAAATCAAATCCATATTTGGTGTGACCACCCTTTACCTTCAAAACAGCATCAATTCTTCAAGGTAAACTTGCACAAAGTCAGGGATTTTGTAGGCATATAGTTAGGTGTATGATTAAACAATTATACCAAACAGGTGCTAATGATCATCAATTCAATATGTAGGTTGAAACACAATCATTAACTGAAACAGAAACAGCTGTGTAGGAGGAATAAAACTGGGTGAGGAACAGCCAAACTCAGCTAACAAGGTGAGGTTGCTGAAGACAGTTTACTGTCAAAAGTCATACACCATGGCAAGACTGAGCACAGCAACAAGACACAAGGTAGTTATACTGCATCAGCAAGGTCTCTCCCAGGCAGAAATTTCAAGGCAGACAGGGGTTTCCAGATGTGCTGTCCAAGCTCTTTTGAAGAAGCACAAAGAAACAGGCAACGTTGAGGACCGTAGACGCAGTGGTCGGCCAAGGAAACTTACTGCAGCAGATGAAAGACACATCATGCTTACTTCCCTTCGCAATCAGAAGATGTCGAGCAGTGCCATTAGCTCAGAATTGGCAGAAAACAGTGGGACCCTGGTACACCCATCTACTGTCCGGAGAAGTCTGGTCAGAAGTGGCCTTCATGGAAGACTTGCGGCCAAAAAGCCATACCTCCGACGTGGAAACAAGGCCAAGCGACTCAACTATGCACGAAAACACAGGAACTGGGGTGCAGAAAAATGGCAGCAGGTGCTCTGGACTGATGAGTCAAAATTTGAAATATTTGGCTGTAGCAGAAGGCAGTTTGTTCGCCGAAGGGCTGGAGAGCGGTACACGAATGAGTGTCTGCACGCAACAGTGAAGCATGGTGGAGGTTCCTTGCAAGTTTGGGGCTGCATTTCTGCAAATGGAGTTGGGGATTTGGTCAGAATTAATGGTATCCTCAATGCTGAGAAGTACAGGCAGATACTTATCCATCATGCAATACCATCAGGGAGGCATCTGATTGGCCCCAAATTTATTCTGCAGCATGACAACGACCCCAAACATACAGCGAAAGTCATTAAGAACTATCTTCAGTGTAAAGAAGAACAAGGAGTCCTGGAAGTGATGGTATGGCCCCCACAGAGCCCTGATCTCAACATCATCGAGTCTGTCTGGGATTACATGAAGAGAGAGAAGCAACTGAGGCTGCCTAAATCCACAGAGGAACTGTGGTTAGTTCTCCAAGATGTTTGGGCCAACCTACCTGCCGAGTTCCTTCAAAAACTGTGTGCAAGTGTACCTAGAAGAATTGATGCTGTTTTGAAGGCAAAGGGTGGTCACACCAAATATTGATTTGATGTAGATTTTTCTTCTGTTCACTCACTTTGCATTTTGTTAATTGATAAATATAAACTATTAACATGTCTATTTTTGAAAGCATTCTTACTTTACAGCATTTTTTCACACCTGCCTAAAACTTTTGCACAGTACTGTATTTGAGGCAGAAATGGGCTTCCATTCTGTATGTGCCTCGGTGGTTCCTCCCAGGAGGTTGTTAAATCTGACACAGAGACACTGAATAACCATATGGAACTGTAATCCCAGCATACAGGGGTTCATTGAATGTGGTGTTGATTGTGTGTAAGTGTGTGAGTGTGTGTGTGTCAGAGACGCTGTAGTAGGACAGAGTGCCGGCTGACCAGTCCAGATAAACTCCTATTCTATTAGAGGGGAATGAAGGTGAAGCAATGTTTGTGCCCTTATTCTTGTGCCAGGCAGAGTAAATATTATCACAACAGTAAATATTCCAGGTCTTTTCATTGAATCCAAACCGACTATTACTGCCTTCTTTCCTGCTGAGTCCTTTATATGTCACTGCTATATAGGCCCATCCACTCCATTCAACCTCCCAGTAACAGCGTCCAGTCAGACTCTCTTTACACAGAACCTGCTCATGGTTCTCAAATCTCTCTGGATGATCAGGATACGGCTGATGCTCTTTCACATGAGTTGCTCTTTTGTTCCCTTCAGACAGAATGAGTTTAACATGTGCTGTGTTTGGATCCAGTGTGAGATCACAGGCATCTGCACACAAGAAGAGAGATCACATAATCTATGACATCATTAAATATGTAGAGGTGAGTGTGTGTGTACTGTACAGTACTGTAATTGTCAGGTCCAAAACATTGTTGCTATTCAAAAATGGTGAAATAAAACCTAGTAACCTGATATATAAACAATGGCAGTCTATGAGATTTTATCAGTAATATAGTAAAATAAATGTGTGTTAGTGGTCCTGGTATTCCCTGCATTATGAGGATATCACAAGTTCTCAATAAGAACTTCTGTATGCATATGACAGATATAAAGTCAATCTGGTTAATAATAAGTGAAGCTGGTAATGATGTTTGTTGAGTTGTTTAATCAGATCTTGAGAGATTTAATGTCTTCTTTTATCTTCAGTTGATTCCATCTAAGACTGAAGTCAGACTGTGACTGAAGTCAGTTGTAGTTCTTGTGTTTCTCTCTTCTTCAGTGATTCTGCTTGTTAACAGCAGGTGTTCATCACTAATGCTCAATCCTCACTTAATTAATTTCTTAATTTTCTTAATTCTCTCATTAACTTTAACTCTGCTTTTGACCACATGAGGAAACAAGCTTATAAATTAGAGATAGACTGATATCAATATCAAAGGTAAAATAACTAAATGCTTGATATGTAGTTTAAATTTGGCACTAAAAAAATAGAGACAAACTCACAGAGTTAAGTAATCCATCAAGTCATTTCCCAAGAAAGACATAACTTTACATATATTTAACAAAGCCTAGAATGAGTGCTTGTTTGAAATAAAAGTGCTGGATTTAATTTTCTCTCTGTTGTGTATGCTCATCACTAGTCTCGTGAAGTCGCTTTCCATTTCAGTAGCTTGTTCCATTCTTTTACTTAGTAGAATATACAGTTTATATGGTATAAAAATCATTATGCCTATGGAGAGTCCCCATAAAACAGAACTGCCCAACATGTGTGTGTGTGTTTACATTTTTGTAGTCCTGGTCTGATCCTGAAATATCCTCCATCATCCAGTCTAAAAGGAGACACAAATGTTCAATGGATTAATAATTAATGTCTAATGAAAGTGATTTTACTATTGTGAAAATAAATACAGCAGCAACATAGATTGAGGAAAGATTTCAATTTTAGGGGAAGATGGCCCCTTTAAGAACAATGTTCATTTTTCTAAATTGTAATATTTACATAGGTTTAGCATATTGTGGATAATGATGCATCAACCAAGGTGTTAAGGGAAAATAAAAAATAAAAAAACACATGCTAAATTCATTGTCATAGTGGGTGAACTTTTTCACCATATATGACAACAAAAAAATTGTCAGTGTTTAAAATTATGTATGACAATTTGCTTGCAGTCAAAGCAGAATCCCATAGAGATTAATGTCAAATACCAATTCGGATGTAACTGACATCTCTGTGTTTTATTATAGAGGTGAAACTGTGTGTTTTTTATATATGGGTGTTACAGATGGTCATCTGCTGTGATTTCATGCATCATGAATGACCTATATGTCTTTGTTCATATTTTCATTGAATACCATCCATATTGAAGTGAAATTAAAGCATGAATGCTTTGGTATGTCAAAATACACATGAGGAGAAGCATGCATTAGTATACAACATCAGCAAACACAGACATTCGCATTTGGACGGGATTAGATTTCTCAGAGGACCACTGAGTTTGCCAAAAAACAGTAGTTAATTTGCTCTGAATTTTTTACAGTGGTTGTGCGAGAAAAACACAGACTAGGCAGATTCGGACGGCATTAAAATCACAAAGTACGTCTTTGAAACACAAATTTATCAAACGACCCCCCTGGAAAAGTAACCCCATCTGAATAGGCATTAACTCATTGAATTATTAAATATTAACACTATGAACTACAATAAGCATTCAGTTAACAAATAATATCACTATTAACAACATGCCACTTGAGGTGTAAATTCTAGGGGGGCCATCTTACCCCAAGGGTCTGATCTTATTGTTTTACTCAAAAATAAAAACTATTGAAATAATTCTGACCCATCTTTCCCTATGTTTGAACATGACAGACTGCAAAAAGCAGTGTTAAAAGCACTGTGAATTGTGACATAAACAGTAAAACCTTGTAGAACTAGGGCCCCCATATAATTCAAGTGCAATTGAACTATGGTGTGACATCATTTTGGACTAAAGAAGTTGTAATTCTAAGTGAAAGTGAAACTGACACTTTTTTCCAAGTTTAATACTGTAAAGCTGCTTTCATTAAAGCAATCTCTTGTACAAAAGGCTATATAAATAAACCTGATGTGACTGGAGAATTGAATTGCAGAGCTGGTGAAAACATATCCATATCACTTTCTGAACTGCTGAGGAAAGTACGTGGCACATATTTACATATTCATCTAAATGTCACTCTCAGCAGTGTGAGTGGCATTGGAATGGTTGCTAACAGTATATCGCTGCTTGGGTATTTTGAACTTCTTTTGACTCCTAGGCGAAGTACAAAAAACTTTGCTGTGAGTATATTGAGGCATTTAGGCTCAGTCTAAAATCTTAGTTGTCTGCCTTTCAGTGTAACATAATTCTACAAAAATAGTCTTAAATGTTAGTAAATGTTGTGTTGATTTTCTTAAAACATTTTTTTAAATGAGTCATAACTGCCCCACATACTTGAGCATCTCCAGTTTGTAGTTTGGATCCTTCAGTTTGTCACTGAGCAGCTTGACTCCTGAATCTCCTGGGTGATTGTAGCTCAGATCCAGCTCTCTCAGGTGAGAGGGGTTTGAGCTCAGAGCTGAAGACAAATAACCACAGCCTTCCTCTGTCACCATACAGCCTGACAACCTACAGAGACATTTATTGCAAGGTGAAACATGAAAAAAATATTTAACAGATACAAAATATGTAAGGGAATTGCAAATAATGCATATTAAACAATTGCTGAATCTATTTTTTTTATCTTTTTTTGACATACAGAATTTTTAAATGATAATAAGTATTATTAACCATGCCATGTTTATTTTCAGCATCATATCAAAAATCTTTTCTTTTAGCACAAATCTGAAAAAAAAAAAAATTATGAATAATGAAAGTAGTAGGATAGGACTTGAAAATAAAATGATAACAATTATCACAATATAATTTTCCTCGATAAAACAATACGTTTAATAAATGTTTGATATAATATTTATGTGCCAAAAGCAGAACTAAACAGCGCTACTCTTTTGAGCACCACATGGAAGATTTATCTGCTTGACTCAAATGACAGTGTAGCGCAAGCTTATTTGTTCAGATGCATTTACTCGCTGATTTGTCTCAATCACATGAACAGTGCTGTGAGATCCAGCGAGAAGCACTTAAATTTAATTAAGAACACAAAAGTTTTGGTGATTTAGTTTAAAGCCAGATGAAACAGTTCTGACATTCTCAACAGCACTGAGAAATGGGAGAAACACTGTGCCATGAACAGTAAAGTTAGAAAGCTTTTCCATGGATTTACCAAGAATTTACTGTAGTAATACTAACTGCACCATGGTATTGTGGCAGAAATGTGGGACATATGTATGGAATTTTATTATATTATAAATGTAGACATGTATTAAAAGAGTAATGAAATTTAATTATAGTATTTGTTGTTATTATACTATGGTATTTGTGCATTTGTATTTATACTATGCACTTTAGGCTACTGTCTTTCATACAAATACCATAAAAATCAAATAGTTACATTTCACCAGGGTTTTACCTGTGATTATTATGATGTAAATTTATGCGCTTGTATCCTTTAAATTAACTATTATCAATAAATATTTCAAATTCATTAATATACTGAGCATTCAAGATATCGAAGATCAAATTTTATACACCTCAGTATCTCCAGCTGACAGTTTGGACTCTTCAGTCCATCAGAGAGCAGCTTCACTCCTGAATCCTGCAGGTCATTGTTGGTCAGATCAAGCTCTCTCAGGACACAATCTGAGGATTGTAGAGCTGATGATACAATTTCACAGGACTTCCCAGTGATATTACAGCCAGCAAAACTGAAAAACAAGAAAAAATAAATAAATAACCTCATTCTATAATCCATATTTCAAATATTTCAGTTTGTTCTGGTAAAAAGACACTAATAAAAATTCTAAATAAGCAAAATATAATCAAGATCAATTACTTGGCACAACAACAGAAAATGTCATTCCATTTAGAAAAGACTCTTCACTATAACACAATTAAAAACTCACAGTGCTTTTCTGCAGTTGATGACAGCTGGTATAAGTCTTCTTCTACCCTCATCTGATGTGTTGTATTTCTTGAGATCCAGCTCATCCAGCACCTCTTCTGACATCTGAAGTATGTAGGCGATTGTTGAGCAGTGAGAAGGAGAAAGTTTCTTCTCTGAGTCTTTGTCTGACTTCACAAACTCCTGAATCTCTCTGGACAGAGTCTGATCTTTGACTTCCAGCAGACAGAGGAACAGATTGATGGATCTTTCAGTGGAGAGTCCATGTCCATCTTTGATCTTCTCTTTAATGTAATGTGTGGTTCTCCTGATGCTCTCTGAACTGTTCTCTATGTGTGTCAGTAGATCCTGTAAGAGTCTCTGATTGGACTCCAGTGAGATGCCCAGCAGGAACCGCAGGAACAGATCCAGCTGTCCACTCTCAGTCTCAAGAGCTTTATCTACTGCATTTTTAAGCAAATTTTGTACTGAAGCAAAATTCTTCAATTCTTCCATAGTTAGATTTACATGGTAGTAAAATGCATAGAAAGCAGCAAGAAACTCCTGGACACTCAGATGAACGAAGCTGTAGACTTTCCTTTGATGAATCACAAATTCTTCCTTGAAGATCTCAGTGCAAATCCCAGAATACACTGAGGCATCAGTGGCGTCTATGCCGCTCTCTCTCAGGTCCTCCTCATAGAACATCACATTGCCCTTCATCAGCTGTTTGAAAGCCACTTCAGCAAGTTTCACAATCACTTCATTGTTGGACTGTTGGACTTTCTCTGGATCTCTCTCTTCATACTTCTGATTTCTAATGTTAATCTGAATCAGCAGGAAGTGGATGTACATTTCAGTCAGAGTTTGAGGGATTTCTGCGCTCAGATCTTCTTTCAGGAGCTTTTGAAGCACGGTGGCTGAGATCCAGCAGAAGACAGGTATGTAGCACATGATTTGGAGACTTCTTGCTTTTCTGATGTGTGAGATAATTCTGCTGGCTTGATGCTCATCACTGATTCTCTTCCTGAAATATTCCTCCTTCTGAGGCTCATTGAATCCCTGAATCTCTGTCAGACGGTTGATGTATTCGGAGGGGATCTGATTGGCTGCTGCTGGTCTGGAGGTGATCCAGATGAGAGCAGAGCAAAGCAGCTCTCCTTTCATGAGGTTTGACATCAACACATCCACTGATGAAGTCTCAGTCACATCAGAAACGTTCTGAGCATCTGAAAACATCCGTGTCATTCTGCTTTCATCCAGACCATCAAAGATGAACACAACTTTACACTCCTCATAAATCTTTGAGTCCAGATCTTGAAGTTCAGGATAAAAGTCTTGCAGAAGTCTGTGAAGACTGTACTGATGATCTCGGATCAAGTTCAGCTCTCGAAATGGAAGCACAAACATGAAATCTATATCCTGATTGGCTTTTCCCTCTGCCCAGTCCAGAATGAACTTCTGCACAGAGACGGTTTTTCCAATTCCAGCGATGCCTTTAGTAAGAACAGTCTTGATTTGGTCTTTCTCCTCACATCCTGGTTCAGATGAGGCTTTAAAGATGTCATTGCAGTAGATTGGAGTGTCTTGTGAGTGTTGTGTTCTGGCTGTTTTCTCTATCTGTAAAACCTCATGTTCTTCATTCACTCCTTCTCTCTCTCCCTCTATGATGTAGAGCTGTGTGTAGATCCTGTTCAGGAGGGTTTCATTCTCTTGGAGTTTCATCCCATCAAATAATCTCTCATACTTGATCTTCATGCTGGTTTTGTGTTGACTTTTGACTCTCTCTAGTTCATCATCCACCATTTGGTCTCCATTCTCAACCAGCAGGGCTGCTTGTGTGTCATCCATCATGAGGTTAGAGGTCACTGGTCCATCACTGACATCAGGGAGATAATCCATGGATCCATAGAGAGTTTTCACAGGCAAAACACTGGGATCTGGAGACTTTGATCTCTTTCTGCTGCAGCTACAGACAAAAAACCTCAGTTTACACATACTTGTATAGCTTGAAAGTGTGTCAGATTTACATTTATTCATTCACAAATAAGGACTACAAAAATTATTCAGTAACATGAAACGTGCTGTAATACAAGTTTAAAAGATTGTTCAGAACAATATAGATTAGAATAGAGATTCATGTAAGAAGTAGAACACAGAGAAAAAGTACTGATATTTTTTTCTCATTTTTATCGTCAGCTATCATTAGTGGACAGAGTTGGTTTAATAAGATTCAGTAAAATACTCACAGAAAATTCTTTATATTCTTCTCGAAAAGGAACTTCATTTCAGATAAAAACATCTGACAAATGCTAAAATAGCTAAAGTCTTACCTGGGGTCAGAATTCACTGTTCCATCACTGAATTTTTGAGGATTGTCCATGGATTTATCACTCTTTATAGACACACAGCTGGATCCAGGAGATGAAGAACTCATTCTGAAGGTGTCTTCTCTCTTGACATGGAGACTCATTTTAAAGTCACTATCCTCCAACTCTTATTTCTCAAAAGAGTGTTGAGATATTGATTTCAGACATTTTATGCTTTAAGTTAAATTGCTTTAATCCATAGTATTTTTGGAAAGTGCAGTACAGACACATGAATCTCTTAATTTAAATTGCATTCCAATCTAATTACCTTCCTTGTAATATGATAAAGTAAAATTATAATTAATTTTATAAACAAAGATGTTATAAGATGGCACAGACGAGTGTGGCTGGCCTTCATTCTGATATTATAATTGCTTTTACTTAAATGAAAAAGACTGTAAAGTCACATTTCTAACCACTCAGACAGTCACATGCCAAAACCACATCAACTGAGGAAGTGAGACTCAATATCAGCAAAAATCACAACTATAGAATGATGGCGATTAAGATATCATAGAGTATTAGAAGTTAGAGGAACAAACAGTGTTAATTAGAGTAGGTAGAAATTAAAATCTTTTTTTTAAAACCTTATATTTAAAAAAAACAATATATTAGATTTTAGTATTAATATATTTGTTATGAATAAAAATCTTTATATCAATATGCAGTTCAGTTATTAGTTAATTTTGGGTATCTTGAGTTGTTGTTCAGGTATTTTTGTTATATATATATATATAGAGCGCATTCATACTCATTTTTGACTGTTTATTCAGATTAATGTTTTCAGCTGCAGTGCGTGAATGTAGAAACTGGGAATCTGGACACAGTTTGAAATACTGTAGTGAATGTTTCATAAATAAAAATGTTTTTTACTAGTAGTTAAACTCTAATCTAGTCATTCTGATGCAGCAGAAGTGGAGTATTTAACACTGCATTTGTACCAAGTTGAATTGATCAGTTTGTATTACAGTTAAATCCAATCAATTATACTTTATAAATCAATTATTCATGTTCAGTGTATATAGCCTTTTTTAGTCTTTCTACCGTTTTTTTAAACAATGTTTCATTTATAATGAAAATCTGATGGAATCTGAGTAAATGGTAAAAGTAATTTACTTAAGCACTTAATTGTCAATATTTCAGAGCTGATAACCTAAAATACCTATTATATAAACATATTGTATAAGAGGGTAACCAAACATAAAATTTTTGAAATTTCACATAAGGAAGAAAAACAACAACAACAAACATGTAGAATTCATTTTTTATATAATTATGCTCACATGAAGAATAAGTACTGGACTTACCACAAAATATGCGACCGTTTAAATATGCAGTGTCACCAGGTTTAAGCCTTGGGAAAGCATTGCTTACTCTCCTGCTCTTTTACTTTCACTTCTAGTTTTCTGGTTTTAACTGCACTCATCTGAAAGACAATCTCACTCCCTCTGGTGTCACAGAACATCATCACATTCTAAGAGCATATATGCTTTAAAATGGTGACTGACCACACTGCGTGAAATCTGCAATCTCTCCCCAGGTGCCACAGCATAATGGCTGCCCACTGCTCCGGGTGTGGATCACGATTTGCAGTGTGTGTTCACTACTCACTGCTTCTAATGTTTGTGCACTAACTTGGATGGTTTAAATGCAGAGGAAAAATTACAAGTATGGGTTACCATACTTGCCCTTCATAAGCCCTTTCACTTGATAAGGTGTTCTGAGTGGTTGATAGGTGTTGGCTTGGCTTTTATGAAAAGTTACCCTTACATCTCTGTTATCTACTGGTCTATAGAGTTAGATGCTAGCCCTTTTTTTGTTTTCAGATCATCATTCCTTGAGAGCATGTGCACATGGTTGCCAGATTGCAAAGATTAAGTAAAACCGTAGGTGTAATTTGTGGGTGGAACGGGTTGGACATGTTCACACCACTTTTTACTCTGGGTTCAGGCCAAAATTCCAAGCTCGTAGCCCTCCCCCTGGACAACATGGCAAATATGCTTAAACCTTTACTCTACTTATTTATATGCAAGTGTGAATGTTTCCGTATGTTTTCAGTGCAGCTTACTTCGCACAGCTTCGCGTCATCTACGCACTCTTTAAACTTTGATTAGTGATTGCGCTGACAAAAGACAGTCATTGCTAAACTGTAAAGTGATGGCACTGTGAAGCTTTGTGCTTTTAAAACCCTTTTCATTAGTTTAACAATACATTATCAGCTCAGAAAATACGTTCATGTGACTAGACTAACCAGAGACCACAAATGTAGAGCATCATTCAAGTGCAAGTCGGGAGAGACTTCCACATTCAGAAAAAGGTGGATAGCAGATGTAAGGATGAAACTATCACATTAAACACGAGTTCTATGTCAAATTTTGTGCTTTTATTATTGTACATTTCTGATATGCAACCCCCCCCCCACACACACACACACATACATGAGTGCACTCACACTCCTGTCCCACCCCCTTTAAAAAAAAAAAAAAGTTATGCCATTTGAGTAAAAAAGGGTAGGTTTTGTCTTCTTGTTTATTCTACAAAAGCAAAGAGTGATTTCTGTCAAGTTTTTATTTTTTTAACCACATTTCAGTCTCATCTTTTTTTGACAATGATATTGCATGTGTTGATATAGTCAATTATCATTTAATGACATTGGTGTCGTCTCTTATCATCTTGTCTTAGTCATGGAAAAAAAGGTTGTCAACGAACATTTTTCCGTCATAGTTTTCGTTAAGGAAATTAACACTGGAGTGTGGAAGCTAAAGTATAGTGTGCAAAACAGAGGCACCAGTGCGATAATTTTTTCCTGATAACAGTTGAAACAACTTAAAATACTCAATTTTTGGTCATACAGATAAGAGTAATACATAATAAAGGGTCCACTTTTATTTGTGTACACTCACAATAACAAGAAAACATTGTGCTTTTATAAATGGATGCGCTTTCTGCTGTCTCTGTCTCCCTGACCTAGAATGCGTCAAAAAAATGAATTGAAACTCAGAGTATAGATGACTTGCGTCACAAACAGGGGAAATGTCTCCTGAGAAGATGTCTCATTCCTGTTTTTTCCCCGACACATTCATAATCATTAAATTTGCTTGTGCTTTGCAGCAAACATTCTGCGCTTGAGCACGGAATAGCCTTTATTACGCCTATAGGTATTAAATGCTAATTATGATTTAGTATATCCCCAGTATATATTTAAGTAATTAAATTAATAAACGTGAGATTAGTCGACTAATTGCTTAAATGAATGACTAACTGTCGACTAACTGCAGTACTAAGGTATTTCTTTAAGAATTTAATAAAATTAATTTTTTTTTAAGAATAATGCTGTATGTACCAGTTACATTACAACAGTAACATAAAATGTTGACATAGCAAATAATAAATGAATAAATTTTATCTGCCTAATATATAGAGCTTATCAACAAGCAGTGTGTCTGTCCACACCAGATGCAACAACATGACAAAATCAATCAAATCAAAAATCACAGTCAATCAGAAGCGCATGTGGGCGGAGTCTCTGTGAAAGCGCACAACACTAGCAAAGAAATTTATAAGCGCAGAATCAAATTTATAAACCTCACACCATTAAGATTATTAAAAATACATAATGAGTGACAAACAATCTTTGTGATGAAATAAATTTGTTTGTTTACAGTTCTGAACGTTCTTATATATTTTCAAGATCTCAGGTGAATTCCATTGTCGCTTTCAGTATGGCTATGAAGGTTATGCAAAATTGTTTTCAAACTCACGTAAAATACATTTAACATCATGGAAAGCACATAATCCGCGCATAAGATTATAATTTTCGTTGTTTTTTTTACAGCCATGACATCACATAAATAGAAACCATTGGCAATTCTAAAATAGAATCTGCTGTTACCATTGTGGTTATGACAAAAATGTGTGAAATGTGAAATGTCCAGATTGTGTGAAAGTACAAAGCATTGAAAGTATGATATTTCTGTTATAATTTATTACTTTGTTTTTAACAAAAAAGTCCAACACAAATAAATAAACAAACAAATAAATAAATACTTTATATATATTATATCACGGAGTCATGTCTAGTTAGGAAACAAAGTCCGTCTCTATATTTCCAACATGGTATTGTATAGTACTTTTTAAATCTATATATCTTGTAAGAATCCGATTTCATCAATGTTTATATGTAGCGTAGCCTCAGAACCTGATTTCACCAAGTGCAACATGTTCTTGGATCAACATCTTTGTTGATCCTGGAACAACATTTCAATCAACCAATTGTGTCTCTCAGTTGTACACTTTAGCAGGTTGTTTAATCTGACAAAGAGACACTGAAGAATCATAAACCTTAAATCCAGCATAGAGGGGTTCAGTGAATGTGGTGTTGAATGTGTGTAAGTGTTTGAGTGTGTGTGTGTCAGAGACGCTGTAGAAGGACAGAGTGCCGGCCAACCAGTCCACATACACTCCTACTCTATTAGAAGGAGGTGAAGGAGCTGGTACGTATGTGCTCTTATTGATATGCCAGACATGGAATCCATTACCAGTGCAGAAGAGACTCCAAGATATGTCACTGTATCCAAACCAACAGTCACTCACTCCTTTCCTGCTGATTCCTTTATAGGCCACTGCTACATCAGCCTAAAATCCGCTCCATTCAGCCTCCCAGTAACAGCGTCCAGTCAGACTCTCTCGACACAGAACCTGCTCATTGTTCTCAAATCTCTCTGGATGATCAGGATATGGCTGCTTCTCTTCCACTCGTGTCGCCTTTCTGTTCTCCTCAGACAGGATGAGTTGAGTGTGTGCTGTGTTTGGATCCAGTGTGAGATAACAGGCATCTGAACACAAGAAGAGATAAGTAAATACAGGAATAACAGTTTTACAGCTGTGTGCATGCGTGTCTCTCTGTGTGTGTGTGTGTGTGTGTGTGTGAGAGAGAGAGAGAGAGAGAGAGAGAGAGAAAGGACCTACATTTTCTCAGTCCTGGTGTGATTCTAAAAGGGTCTCCGTGATCCAAACTAGAAAGAGACAAATAAAGCCACAAATGAGAAACAAGATTTTTTAATTTATTAACAATTGTTTACTTCCTGTCACTGTGCAGGCTCACTTGTTGCATAATAGGCAGTGTAAATTAGGCAGAACGTTTGCAGACAGTATCACGATGTTCTGCCAAAAATGTAGTATGTAAGGGACAATCCACGGCTAGTTGGGCATTAAACGGTTTTAATGCAATATGTGGAGGCAATGAACCATAAAACACAAAGCTGAATGCACTGCATTCAAACTGTTTAATGTGGATTATCTGAGTATATCATGGTAATTTGCCAGCATTTAAAGTTAAAGATGTTTAATTACTTCAAAAACAGAGATGTTACCCCCTCTTTGGTGAGAAATATAATGTAGCGATCCTGTTGCAAAACTCCATTTTAATCAATGAATCTGATGAAACTTCACAATAAATCTGTTATTTAAAACATGTTTCTGCTTTGTTTATTATAATTAGAGGATTTGTGCATATATAAAACTTAGGAAACTTGCGCTAAACATAAACTCATACAGCATTTTGAGAGAATCTGAGATCTGATCTCACTATCATCATGACATCCCTGACAATTTCTGATGTACTCCATGCACTTAAGCGACTCTTGACAACAGGACAAATTTATGACCAAATGAGGTTTAGCCGAAGAGCTGGTGGGCAGGATGCACAGCTGACAGCTTTTTAATTTATTTCACTTTACTGAGATTAGCAGTGTTGGTGATCTTGAGTAAAACTCTGTTACTGCCCACATACTTGAGTATATCCAGTTTATAGTTTGGATCATTCAGGTTGTGGTTGAGCAGCTTGACTCCTGAATCTCCTGGGTGATTGTAGCTCAGATCCAGCTCTCTCAGGTGTGAGGGGTTTGAATTCAGAGCTGAAGACACATAACCACAGCCTTCCTCTGTTACCATACAGCCTGACAACCTGCAGATACAAAGTGAAGATGGCATATGAAGAAAAGTTTGTTGTCTATGTATGGGCTAATTAAAACAATCCAAGTAAAGTAAATCAGACAGAACAGGGACTTGATTATAAAACTGAAAGTTACAAAAACTAATTGATGAAAATGTGTTAAGATGACTATCAATTTGATAAAACCTTAAAGTGCTACAGCTAATTGCTAATAAAAATCTATTTTGATGAGTTGTGAAGAAGTTGAGTTTACATTCATTTCAAATTGATACAAACCTCAGTATCTGCAGTTGACAGTTTGGACTCTTCAGTCCATCAGAGAGCAGCTTCACTCCTGAATCCTGTAGGTCATTGTTACTCAGGTCCAACTCTCTCAAGACACAGTTTGAGGATTGTAGAGCTGATGCCAAAATTTCACAATCCTGAGTGGTGAGATTACAGCCAGCAAGACTGAAAGAGCAAAACACAAAAGTTTTATGGCAACTGCAACTATTAATAGTAAAGTATGACCTTTCTTGAATTTATAACAGCTTCTGCTGTGAAAAGTAAATCAAAAAAAGGACAAAAAAACTGATATTAAAAGTGTCACAAAAACTTGCAACTTGCTTTCTTGTTGCTTGTCAATCCCTAAAGTTCCTCAGAGAAAATCACGAAAAGAACAATCTGGAGAAGCATTACAGAGGTCATGAAAATACCAAGTATGTGTTTTACACTCTGAGTGTGTAGAACACATACTTTTTGGACTGATTTGGGACTGATGGTTCTTATTGTGCAGCATGCTTGTATTCATTGGGAACAGACAATTTTACAGTTCAAAACCGTATAATTTAAAGGTTTAATGACTTGCTATTTTTTACTTCAAAAAACTGTAAATTTAACAGTATTTTGCCATAAAATGACATTAAATGCGTCAGTTATTCATCGTATATAGTACAGAAACTTTTTGTAAACCAATTAACTGTTTTTCACCATAGCATTTTTACAGTCTTTTACCATTGCAATCACTGCGATTTTTTACAGGGAACTGTGAACTCACTCACAGGGCTTTTGTGCAGTTGATCACAGCTGGTATCAGTCTTCTTCTACCCTCATCTGACGTGTTGTATTTCTTGAGGTCCAGATCATCCAGCACTTCCTCTGACATCTGAAGCATGTAGGCAATTGTTGAGCAGTGAGCAGGAGAGAGTTTCTTCTCTGAGTGTATGTCTGATCTCACAAACTCCTGAATCTCTCTGGACAGAGTCTGATCTTTCACTTCTAGCAGACAGAGGAACAGATTGATGGATCTTTCAGTGGAGAGTTCATCTCCATCTTTGATCTTCTCTTTAATGTACTGTGTGGTTTCTCTGATGCTTTCTGAGCTGTTCTCTGTGTGTGTCAGTAGATCCTGTAAGAGTCTCTGATTGGACTCCAGTGACACTCCCAGCAGGAACCGCAGGAACAGATCTAGGTGTCCATTCTCACTCTTGAGGGCTTTATCTACAGCACCTTTAAGCATATTTTGTATCGAAGCAAAATTCCTTAGTCCAACCATAGTTGTACTTACATGAAAGCAAAACACATAGAAAGCAGCAAGAAACTCCTGAACACTAAGATGAACGAAGCTGTAGACTTTCTTGTGATTAATTACAGATTCCTCCTTAAAGATCTCAGTGCAAATCCCAGAATACACTGAGGCGTCAGTGACATCTATGCCGCTCTCTCTCAGGTCCTCCTCATAGAACATCACATTGCCCTTCATCAGCTGTTTGAAAGCCACTTCAGAAAGTTTCACAATCACTTCTCTGTTGGACTGCAGGAGTTTTTCTGGATCTCTCTCTTCATACTTTTGATTCCTCATGTTGATCTGAATCAGCAGGAAGTGGATGTACATTTCAGTCAGAGTTTGAGGGATTTCTACACTCAGATCTTCTTTCAGGAGCTTTTGAAGCACAGTGGATGAGATCCAGCAGAAGATGGGTATGTGGCACATGATGTGGAGGCTTCTTGCTCTTCTGATGTGCGAGATGATTCTGCTGGCTTGATGCTCGTCACTGATTCTCCTCCTGAAATATTTCTCCTTCTGAGGCTCATTGAATCCCTGAATTTCTGTCAGACGGTTGATGTATTTGGAGGGGATCTGATTGGCTGCTGCTGGTCTGGAGGTGATCCAGATGAGAGCAGAGGGAAGCAGCTCTCCTTTCATGAGGTTTGACATCAACACACCCACTGATGAAGTCTCAGTCACATCAGAAACTTTCTGAGTATCTGAAAACATCAGTGTGATTCTGCTTTCATCTAGACCATCAAAAATGAACACAACTTTACACTCCTCATAAATCTTTGAGTCCAGATCTTGAAGTTCAGGATAAAAGACCAACAGAAGTCTGTGAAGACTGTACTGATGATCTCGGATCAAGTTCAGCTCTCGAAATGGAAGCACAAACATGAAATCTACATCCTGATTGGCTTTTCCCTCTGCCCAGTCCAGAATGAACTTTTGCACAGAGACGGTTTTTCCGATTCCAGCGATGCCTTTAGTGAGAACAGTTTTGATTTGGTCTTTCTGCTCAAATCCTGGTTCAGGTGAGGGTTCAAAGATGTCATTGTAGTAGATTGGAGTGTCTTGTGAGTGTTGTGTTCTGGCTGTTTTCTCCATCTGTAAAACCTCATGTTCTTCATTCACTCCTTCTCTCTCTCCCTCTATGATGTAGAGCTGTGTGTAGATCCTGTTCAGGAGGGTTTGATTCTCTTGGAGTTTGATTCCCTCAAATAATCTCTCATACTTGTTCTTCATGCTGGTTTTGTGCTGGTCTTTGACCCTCTGCAGGTCTCCAGTCTCCAGTGTGTGTATCTGCAGGATTGATTCAGTTTTGTCCTGCCTGATATGGGAGGTAGAGGATGGCACAGATCTGATTAGATCATGTATCTCTCCCCTGCTGAATAAAGAGCAACAAAAACACAATTTTTTGATCTCTTGGAGATCACCAGAAATATTTTTCTAATCAGGGATATGACAGTGTAGTAGGGATAATGCTAGATAAGAATGTTCAAAAAAGCTTTGTATGCACAAATATGGTCATCATATTAATTGAATAAGGTCCATACTTCTAAAAAGTTTGGGGGTAAGGGTTGGAATATTACATATGCACTACAGAAAATTAGCAAGTAAATATCTATACTAACGGAGGATTAGAGGTCACTGATCCATCACTCAATTCAGGGGGTACCATCATGGAACGGTTACTCTTCATAGACACACCACTGGGTTCTGGAGACTCTGATCTCTGTTTCCTCTCCCTTCTGATTCTGTCAACAGACAAGCAAAATGGCATTTTACACATACTTACTGTATAACTTCAATGCACTACAGATTAGGGTTGTGCTGTATACCAGTGCTGGAAAAATACCACAATACCAATAATTTCAAACAGTACAGTATCATTATCTTACACATTTTGGTACTCGATAAGCTGCTGTTCAGAAGTTCACTGCTATGCAAACTAATATGAAAATGGCAAATGTGACCATGTAGAGGAAAATGTCGCATGTCAAACTCATTAACCCTCTGGGGTCTGAGGCTGATTTGGGGTCCTGGAGTAGTTTTACATGCTCTGACATTTGTGCTTATTTCAGCTACTAATAACATACTATTGGCCAACATGTAATTTTGCTGTATTCAGCACAAACTCTGCTACAATAATATGTGAGCAAAATAGATGTACATGTTTGCATTATTTTAAAAATAAAGATTATGCGTGGTTAGTAAGTTTTGGCAAAAAAAATGCCCTTGCAATAAGGCCATAAAACACATACTGAATAGTTGTTCACAAGACTTTTGAGTTATCAAGCTTGTAGGCTAGAATTTTTACTACACAATGATGTGGAAATCATTCTGAATGCTTCAACACAAACAGCAATATAATGATTTAAATTTTGTAAATCAGTTTTTGTGTCACCACTGCTGTATGCATGGGAGTGGTGATGGCCATGAATACATTAGCAATTCACACCAGGGGAGACAAAAGACACTCCCCCAGTGGCTAACGGCCCATCCAAAGGCCAAAGCTGTGAAGCATCTTGAACTAAGAATGTTAGGAGATTCACAGAATTTAATCTGTTTTATTGTATTTACTTTATGTGTCACATGATCCTTCAGAAATCGTTCTAATGTGCTGCTTTATTATCAATGTTGGAAACAGTTGTGGTACTTTTTGCAAGATTTATTGATCAATAATAAGTTAAAAAGAACAGCATTTATTTAGAATAAAAATCTTTCCTAACAAGTCTTTACTTTACTTCTTTACTCTTTACAATCGTCCTCTGAGGAAAAGGTGAATTCTTCCTCGCTGTCCAGAATCATCTGAAGGGCTTCATTACCAGAGTAGCGTGCCATCCTCAAAACGCGATGAACGTTCAGTGAATCTTATGAAGAAACTTCATGTTTTTTATGGCATTGACCGAGGGGCGTGTGAGATGCATATGTGGGCGTTAACTCTCTGTTACAGTAATCGCCTCAGAATTTGTGTTTGAATAGCGCGCGCTCTCCATGGGCGTGGTCACATTACAGATAATGAGCTGGCTCGCGAACGACTGATTTCTCTCCGTTTTCAAACAGATTACATAAACAGAGAATATTTGTTTTAGATTTGACTTACATGATTTAAAACCTGACATTTCAACGTTTATTTAGACATGCGTTTCATATTTGTGTGAATAGTATTCACTAAGTTACCGTTCATTTTCTTATGACTATCAGAATGGATTTCATTCGGAGAGAGATCGCAGCTCACGCATCATGTTAGTTTTGCTTATTTTGCAAAAAGCACAACATTTTGTTTTTACTATGAGTGTGCACAAGTCAAAGTAGACATTTCACAGATTGCAATGGTATATATCTCTTGATTGTATGTTCAAAATTGACGGAGCATTTTGAGTCTCTTTCACACTGACAAGAAAAAAGTGAGTAAATCACGCCGGCGTGACGGCCGACCTCAGAGGGTTAATATGATAAAATGGAAGTAGAGACAGATATTTTCTTCCAAATTGTGACGCACATCTGAGTGAAACCGAGTATCAACAAAGAAATAAAACGCAGGGTGGGGACTTGGTTCTATCCAGTGTTTGTTGATTGAAATTCGAGATGAAAACACACCACTTTACCATATTCACCAACATGCAACTGATGCTTGATTCAAGAAAGAAGGCAGGGTTTTAGCAAAACTAAATGACTGGAGAATCCCACATACGTCACCAGAGAGAAGTCTGTAATTTTCACCGGAAGATCCAGTTACGAGAATTTGATTAAAAATAACGAGATCATAAAAAAGAAAGAAAAGTAAATAAAGGAATAAAAATAAAATGAACATATACATATACATGGATGGATCATTCACAAAAAGACCTAACATACATTTAGAAAATAGACAGCAACTGTCGGCCTCTGGAATTCACTGTAAGTCACTTAACCATCTGATAATTCAACAATGGCTAGTGTCTTACTTGGGTTGAAAGGTCACTGTTGCATCTCCGAAGGCAGGGGGTTTATCTATGGATTTGTTACTGTTCACAGACACAACGCTGGGCTCTGCAGACTCTGATCTCTGTCTCTTCCTCCTGGTGTTGCTGACAAAAGATATACAAAATGACATTTTAGACATACTGTATAAGCCTTATGTAGCCTGCGCTCATTGTGTTCTGTCTTCCAGTTTGTATTTCCATAACATGAATGTAAGATCTTACAGATTTATGAATGAAACACTCGTTTGAAAATCTTCCCGGTTTGCTGACATTTGTTATGACATCTGCTCAGGGCCGCCGTGTGCCTATAGGCGAACTAAGCAGCCACACAGTCAAATTTATTTAAATATTTATTTATTTTTGGACATTTGTTTGTATTTATTGCACAGTTATCACCCCATTAGTTATTCTAAATCTAAATCTTCATTCTATCTAGCAGTGCCACTCACGGCCTGTCCCCACCTCGTAGAGCGCCATCGGTCTACACGCACCCTAAAAGTACATCCAAAAATGTCATTAAAACTAATTTAAAACAAAATCGAACATAAATAAAAAGATGACCTCTGAAAGGTAGGCTTATGTATGTGAGGGTGTGTGAGAGAAAGTAGGGTGCGTAATATTTATATATGCCTTATATTAATATTTAAAAACCGCTACGAAGAGTTGTGCATGTGATTTCAGGTGTACGAGAACCATTTGCACCAAACATACTTGTGTACGCTTTTACTTTAGAGCAATTTTATCAAAAAACATAATCTCCTATCTTTTACATGCATTTCAAAGATCATGTTTAATTGGGAGTGTGAAGAGGCGGCGGCGGCATGATGAAGTTGAGCTGCATCCACTTCAAACATTACAATGCTCATGATAACTTTAGTTAGTTAACTCTACAATAAGTAAATCCATGTCACCAGCTAATTACTCATTGACAGCGATGCCATAGAACATAAAAAAATTGCTTCTCTGGCACATAAGATCTATAGTTTGCACTGTAAATGAACATTTACAGGACTCAGTCAAGTACTCAAGGACTTTTGGGAAGGGAAATGTTTGAAAGATCATTCCGTTAATGAGGAATAGTGACAATGAAGGCTCGGGAAAGCGGTTTTGTGTCTCTCTGCGATGGTACCATGAGATGTACCAGCAGTGTTTGGAAAAGTTACTTTTAAAAATAATGCATTACAATATTGTGTTACTCCCTAAAAAAAAGTACTAATTGTGCTATTTAGTTACTTTTTATGAAAAGTAATCTGTTATGTTACTTTTACTTTTTCTCATCTGGGCTCGGCTGTTTTTATAACAACAAAAAAGTTCTACTTTTGGGAAATGTAAATGCTGTTTCACACCAAAAGAGAAATAAATAAGTGTAACGGATGTAGGCCGGTAAAAGTTGTGTGCGTAAACCTCACTCCCCTGATCACAAGAGGCGCTTTAGCGTCTTCAGCCTCCTTGTTAGAGAGCCTGCTTCCTATACCAGTGGACACGAGTTCGAGTCCCGCTTAGAGCAGCGGACCAGAGTTCGAGTCCTGCTTAGAGCGAGTAGTTTGAACAGGAGGGGTTACATAAGCCTCATGCTCAAATGCAAATTCATGCATGTACAGTAGAGGATACTGTACAAACAAACAAACAAGCAGGAGACGTAAATTAATACATGTATGCTCACATTTAGTGTAGAACTAGTCTGGAATAACCATCATGTTCACACAACGCCTTTGCACTTACTCCCGATTTCTCTCAACTTGGGTTGACAGGAGAGGTTTCAATCAATAAATGTGAAGACAAAGTAACTTACGTTACTTTTTTGAAAAAAGTAACTCAGATATTTTGCTGTAAATTTAAAAGTAATGTGTTACTTTATTGGCTACTTGAAAAAAAGAAACTGGTGTTACTTGTCATGCGTTACCCCCAACACTGTTCACCAGCTGCAGGCTTCTGGAATGCACTACAAGTCTGTAAAGATGCAAAAATGGCTTGTGTCCTACCTGAGGTCAGAGGTCACTGTTCCATCATTGAAGGCAGAGGAAAGATTCGTCATGGGTTGATCGCAGCTAGATCCAAAAGAGGTGGAGTCCTCCTTCTCTCTATCCTCACGGAAACTCATTTTGTAGACCCCGTCCTCCAACTCTAATTTCTCAAAGAGAGTGTGAGAGATTGATTTAATACCTTTTATGTTGAAACACAGAGTTTAAAAGATAGACGTATATCAGTAGTCCCATAACCCAGTGTTTAGTGTTAGAATTCAAGTTTGTGTAGTAAAACTTTCCTGAGACAACTCATCAATGCCTAGTTCTTCATGCAAATTTAACAGAAGCAAGCTAGTATGAGCTGTGCGTGTAAACCTCACTCCTCTGGCCACAAGAGGCGCACTAGTGACTGATGCTAGACACGGCACTCATTAGCGTTCTTGCCTAGCTTCCCACGTTGGTTCAAGTCCCGCTCGGAGCAGGTTGAGTAGGACTAGTTACACAAATAAAGATGCAACAGATGCAACAAATAAAATGTATCTCATTCAAAAGTCGCAAAATGCATAATAGAAAAACCAGAGAGAATCAGTGCTCAGTATGTTCCCTTAACAGAAATACTGAAGCTTGAAACATATTTTTTGTGAGCCAGCTTAATGCATATCATGAAACACTATATATTTTTAAGACAACCATTAGTGTATTTAATTATATTTCAGTAAGCTACTAGACAGGTAGTGAACATAACCAAGCTGAAATGTTGAAGTAATATATCAAAGCTGTTTATCATAATGTACTCGTTTAAATAACATTAGAAAATGTCAGAAAAATATCAGTTCTGCTGTTTTGTTTTTACTAAACTTCAAACAAACAAAGTCAACGTACAGTCAAAACTACAATAATACAACATACATTCTTATCCTGTGAATGAAAAATAGTCTAGATATTTTTGAATTTCATTTTCAAGAGCCAAAAACAAAGGTTTTACTGTACATACATTTATGTATATGAAATTTAGCAAAAATTAAAAATGAATTTATAATATTCTTTCCTATTATTTGACGGAATATTAGTAAACCCAAATATAACGTTTTCTACAAAGAATCAGTTCTGCTGTTGTTCATAAATACCAGTAGGTAGTGACGTCGAAAATAGAGTCATCAGTGTCCCAATGTAAGTCAATGTAAGTGCTCGATATATCAGCTGATTCACGATCTAGGGAGATATAGGGAGCTGATTGAGACACAGCCCGAGACTGCAGTTACTGCACTTGATGTCATGGTAACTGTGGGCGTTTTCAAAACGTCAGTTGTTTCTGGTCAGCATTTGTGTGTGATCTCCATTTTTACTCTCTGATATTCTGATATATGTGAATGCAGTAGATGTGCAGTGTTCTGTCAATAGGTTTAATAGAGAGGCTTAACCAACACGCGTCACGTGTTCTCTGGTTTGTACAACAGTCATCGGTTCATTAATAACGTTTCTGTGCAAATAAATATATGATCAAATTCGAAAAAATAATAAAATGTGTCACATTTGTATCATTTTGTTGACGTCACAAACATACACGATCATATGAAGCGGCTTATTTGATGTTAATGTTATTTACATAAATATTATACATAACAAGACTGACTAATATCAACATTAATTTAATCGTCTTGGCATTTTAAAACTGTCGAAGTGTAATGATGGTGTGAAATCCCATACGAAGACCAAATAACAATTAGCAGCTCATTTTATATATGACTATATGGCAATATGAAGAATAAGTTGTGAGCTCACCACAAAATATGAGGCCGTTTAAATATCCAGGATCATGGTTTAAAGCTCCGGAATGGCGTCGCTTATTTTCCTTTCACTTTCGATCGGGATGAATTCCAAACGATGTTTCGTGCCCTTGAGGGAACCTGAGGGAAGGTGACGTCACACGAATGGTTGTTGTAGATTAATGGCGTTGTTTTCCAGCTGTGTCCCAAACGGCATATTATGAGACACAATTGGTTTGTTCTCTCCAGAGTTCCCATTTCATCGGCTTCGGTGTGACTGGGATTTTGGGATGCTTACTGTATTCGTCACCAGCTCCACTCGAGGGACGCACTCCCTCTAGTGGCGCAGAGCATCATCACATGAGTCTCAGAACAGTTGTGTTGTTATAGGTGACTGAACACACAAATAACAACAACAACTCCAATGCAGCCAAATGTTTAAGTTCAGACTTTTTATAGAAAAGGGAAATGAAGCAAGTATTTAAATTATAAACTGGTGTGAAAGATGAATCAATCCTGCTTTTGGAGGGACGTCTTCCTGCAGAGATTTAAAGCAGCAGGTGTTCAGGATTACATGAAGACTACAGTCACGTGAACTGAAGAAGCCCTCCAGAAGCAGGGTTTGATTGACACCCCTGCACATTAATCTTTAATTGTTTTTCTAATGTATGCTTTCTGGCTTCAGAGAAAATGTTGCAAATTATACTTTTTGTGCAGTGTTTCCTGACACACACACACACACACACATGTATTCTGCTATGTAGATTGTTTTTTTATTTTTGTAATAGCATGGCAAACAGAGCTCAGCTAACTAATCGGCTAACATGATATAGCAGCACTATTTAAAATGTACATTATCATGTCAACAACAGATCTCAATCAAGATTTTATATCTCTCCTACACTCAAAAAAATATTTCAGTCTAAACATAAGTTTTATGTAATTTAATTACATTGCAATTTTCCATCCATTTGGATTACATAGTTTTAACATAAACAAACTAATAAACTTAATGTGATTCATATTTGTCAGTCATATGTAAATGAAATAGTCAAAAATTCTTGACATTTTTGCAGATTTATTAAAAAAGAAAAACTGAAATATTAGAATAACCCTATACATTAAAAATGATATATTATCTTTTTATGTCCATTTATTGCCATTGTTGATGTAGGCCTAGAAGACCATTAGCATATTATATATATATAAAGTTCAGTGTTAAAATACTGTAAAAAATAGCTTAATTTATAAAAAATAATAAATATATTTTTTTCGGACAGATTTGGCACACTAAGTTGGTTAGAGAGTTAAAGCACTAATTTTAAAGCTTTGAAAAACCAGGAATTGCCAAAGGAGATTGTCATTTAAAACAATTGTGAGCACATTTCCTTTTGTTGTTCGATAAAATGTGAGGAGCTAATCTCAAATCGTTTCACACGATTGTTTCAGCAATTTATGGATGCTCATTGCTTTTATTGCTTACATACAGCAAGATCATTCAGTCGCTGAACGTTTACAGTTCGTTACAGAAGTTTCTACCGTAATAACTCGTGCAAAGCAGCAGTAGGTGTGTACCGGAAACTGGACCCGAGACAGCGAAACCTTAAACGAAGTGAAAAACAAAGAAGTGCGGAAGACACAATTCTGTTCAACGTAAGTAGAGCATCTATAATTCAAATCCTTTCATTGGTCTATAGATTTTTGCTATTTCGAAGCACCTAAAAGGGCATAGTGAATAAAAAAATAAAGTAAGAAAAAGAAATGGGATGAAAAATTATTCAAGTTTCCCGCCCGAGAAACTTTGCGCCGCTCGAAAGGAACAACAGTTTTTGCGAGGGTTTCTCATTGGGAATGCAAAAGATTTTCGTGAGAACTCAAAAGCATTGACAAATAATTTTTCCCTCAGGGTTTCTGTATTACTTTTACACACTCAGAAAAAAAAGTAGCATACAAAATCTGTCACTGCGGCACCTTTTCAAAAGGTTCACCTTTGTACCTAAAGTGTAGGCTTACATAGTAGTAGCCTACTAAATGAATAAAAGTGGTTTGAAAAGCTTATAAAATGTATAGGTGGCCTTTTACAACACAGGCAAAAACCAGCACGGGGCAAAAGACACTAATAAAAAGACACAAATACTTGAGATAATATTTATTAATAATGTCTAAGTTGATACTTTTTTCAAAACAATCACTTTAGCATAGTAAAAATACATTTTAAAATTATTTTAAAAAGTAAAGATTCTGTAAACATTGAATGAGATCCCATAATAATTTAATTTAGATTTACAGTAGTAACATTAAATCATATTTTATTATATGATATGATAAATGTGATGTTTCATTATAAATAAGGTATTTATGGTGGACATGCCATCAGATTCACATTTTTGAAGTTATGCAGAGATGATAAAGGTAAAGCTCATTTTCAAAAACTTGCGCTTTTGTTGTTCTGTAAATGAACGGCCAGAACGCATTAAAAGTTTCCTGTTTTCAGTTGAAAATGTAGTGTAAACGGCCCCTAAATTAATAACGAATCATTTTTACAATGGAAATGAATCAACGCTGAGTTTACGTAAAGGATTAGTTCACTTCTAAATTCAAATTTCCTGATAATTTACTCTCTTCCATGTCATCCAAGATGTTCATGTCTTTCTTTCTTCAGCTGAAAATAAATGAAGGTTTTTGAGGAAAACATTCCAGGATTTTTCTCCATATAGTGGACTTCAATGGGGTTCAACAGGTCCAAATGTCAGTTTCAGTGCAGCTTCAAAGACTCTACATGATCCAGACGAGGAATAAGAGTCTGATCTAGAGAAACCATCAGCAGTTTTCTAAAAAAAAATAAACATGATATACTTTTTAAGCACAAATGCTGGTCTTGCACTGCTCTGTGATGCTCCACACGATGTAATCATGTTGAAAAGGTCACGCGTGACATAGGAGGAAGTACCGATCCAGTGTTTACAAAGTGAACGTGCAAAAGTTAAACGGCCTTTACAAAAAAAAAAGGTAAAACAACGATGTTGGACGTTTTTGAAGTTGGAGGAGAAAATGAGATGGCGTTTTTCACCCTATACTTTCCAAAGAAAAAAAAAAACAGAACTTTCCCCTAAAGTTCCCATTTTTGGGAAATAAATTAGAATGTCTGGGAATGTGTTTTTTGTGTTCAATCAAGACATATTTTTCTTTGTCTTTTTCTCCTAGTGACACAAAATGGACATTATTAAAAAAGTGATGATTGAGGCACTTGAGGATCTTGGGAGTGAAGACTTCAAAAAATTCAAGTGGCAACTGTGTAATGATCTGACAATAGCCTTGGGCCCTATTCCTCGAGGAAAGCTGGAGAATGCCGATCGGACAGATGTTGTGGATATCATGGCAGATAAGTACAGTGATGAGGCTGGGAATATTGCGGTAAAAGCACTGCGCAAAATCAACCAAAATCATCTCGCAAAGACCCTTGAGTTGAAACTCCAGGAAGGTAAAGAATGAGTTTAAGATTTAGTATTAGCGTAGCACTCTTAAATATATTGTATTCATCATTTTGTAAAGTAAAAAAGATATACACTCACCTAAAGGATTATTGGGAACACCTGTTCAATTTCTCATTAATGCAATTATCTAATCAACCAATCACATGGCAGTTGCTTCAATGCATTTAGGGGTGTGGTCCTGGTCAAGACAATCTCCTGAACTCCAAACTGAATGTCAGAATGGGAAAGAAAGGTGATTTAAGCAATTTTGAGCGTGGCATGGTTGTTGGTGCCAGACGGGCCGGTCTGAGTATTTCACAATCTGCTCAGTTACTGGGATTTTCACGCACAACCATTTCTAGGGTTTACAAAGAATGGTGTGAAAAGGGAAAAACATCCAGTATGCGGCAGTCCTGTGGGCGAAAATGCCTTGTTGATGCTAGAGGTCAGAGGAGAATGGGCCGACTGATTCAAGCTGATAGAAGAGCAACTTTGACTGAAATAACCACTCGTTACAACCGAGGTCTGCAGCAAAGCATTTGTGAAGCCACAACACACACAACCTTGAGGCGGATGGGCTACAACAGCAGAAGACTCCACCGGGTACCACTCATCTCCACTACAAATAGGAAAAAGAGGCTACAATTTGCACAAGCTCACCAAAATTGGACAGTTGAAGACTGGAAAAATGTTGCCTGGTCTGATGAGTCTCGATTTCTGTTGAGACATTCAGATGGTCGAGTCAGAATTTGGCGTAAACAGAATGAGAACATGGATCCATCATGCCTTGTTACCACTGTGCAGGCTGGTGGTGGTGGTGTAATGGTGTGGGGGTGTTTTCTTGACACACTTTAGGCCCCTTAGTACCAATTGGGCATCGTTTAAATGCCACAGCCTACCTGAGCATTGTTTCTGACCATGTCCATCCCTTCATGACCACCATGTACCCATCCTCTGATGGCTACTTCCAGCAGGATAATGCACCATGTCACAAAGCTCGAATCATTGGTTTCTTGAACATGACAATGAGTTCACTGTACTAAAATGGCCCCACAGTCACCAGATCTCAACCCAATAGAGCATCTTTGGGATGTGGTGGAACGGGAGCTTCGTGCCCTGGATGTGCATCCCACAAATCTCCATCAACTGCAAGATGCTATCCTATCAATATGGGCCAACATTTCTAAAGAATGCTTTCAGCACCTTGTTGAATCAATGCCACGTAGAATTAAGGCAGTTCTGAAGGCGAAAGGGGGTCAAACACAGTATTAGTGTGGTGTTCCTAATAATCCTTTAGGTGAGTGTATATATATATATATATATATATATAACAGTTCTACTTCACCTCACATACTTCACATTTCTTTTTTGTAAAATATCCCTCACAATCGTGAGTTTGCATTTCACAATTCTGACTTCTTTTTCTCAGAATTGCGAGATTTAAACTCACAATTGCAAGTTATAAAGTCAGAATTGGGAGAATTTTTTACTTGAAATTGTGAATTTAGTATGCGAGTTAAATGTCATAATTCTGACTTTTCTCAATATTGTGAGTTTATATCTCATAATTCTGACTTTATAACTCACAATTGCAACTTTATATCACACAATTCTGAGGGAAAAAGTCAAAAAATTTTGTGTTTGTTCCACACTTATTAGTAGTATTTAGATTAAGTTACTAAACTTGTGTAATGTAACGAAATACGTTACAAATTACTTTTTAAAGCATGTATTTTGTAATCTGTAGTGAAATACATTTTAAAAGTAATCGACCCAGTCCTGACTATATATGCATACTGGGTTTGGTGAAAATATCTCATTCCGATCAGCCATTTAAGTAAAAGTGGCCCTTCCCACTTTGAATGTTTTGCCATTCAAAAAATGGCAAAATGGAAAAATTAAACTTTTTTGACAATTATTGATGTTCAGACACCAGAGATTCTTTCTGCTCTGGTTTGGTTCAGATTGGGTGAAAAGCCTAGGACTAGTTTGCAAAAGCAGATTCTGGAAATACGACGGAAATTAAATCAGAAATACATTTTGTACATCTTGAGCCAAAGATTAATTAAAGAACAGATGAACGAAGGTCTTACAGGTGTGGGACGACATGAGGGCGAGTACTTGATGACAGAAATGTCATTTTTGGGTGAACTAACCCTTTAATCTACAACAAGCGATTTAGGATTTGTGAGCCATTTTGCACTTTCGATCAGGAACTGATGATGCGTCTCAAACTCCTCTATCATTTGCGTCTAATCATTCATTGATAATTCTGATGCCTCCATGGCTTATTTATTGTTCAAACTACAGATTTTGTCACATGAATCTGGACCAAGTGTTCTTATATTCACTGGCAACCAAATAAATGAACTCAATCAAATAAATCAAGTATTTGGTATTATATATCGGCTAGATAATATATATGGCAGCTCACTGACTGAAGCCTCGGACATTAATCACTCACTAAGTCACTGGACGATCTGAATGTTTGATTAACTAAGACCTTAATCTGAATCTGTCGGTCCTGGTTATGAATATGAAAGATATAACGTGACAAACGAATGTGCTTCATCCATGTGCAAACATTTATTGGAGAAAAGCAGTTACTCATTATTATAGTCAAAACACTAAAAACAAATACCAATCTAAATATAAAAAAGTGGGAAGACCCGTTCAAACAGGATATTTACACATTAACCAGGACACCGTAAACAGTTCAGTAGTTCAGAGTGTTAACTTTCGTCCCAGTCACATGATACATAATCACAGACGTTCTCCATTATATTCACATATAAATAGTGCAGGAACCCTTTGCTGGTGCGATTTTGCGAAGTCTGTCTCAGCCATTATAACAGACAATTACAGTAAATGAACAGCCATTTTCTTTTCATCTGCCTTGTTGGCCACCCTTTCCCAACAAAATCCCCATTATAAACACAAACACAAAACAGCCAATGAGTAAGAATAGATTTTTCTCCAGGAACGATTGTTCCTTTTTAACAGTCAGAATAACTTCACCTGGGACGACACGCAGCGGGATGGACTGATCTTCTGGGATCACAAAGGGAAAGAGTTCATTCCCAAGTGGCACTCTATTGAATACTGCAATAACATTATTACTTCCAGCATCAAAAAAGCTCACCATCCTCCAGCGTCTGACCTGCAACGAGTCCTGAACAAACTCAAAACTGTTGTCAAGCTTCACCCTCACTACCTCTGGATCAGACGTCATCTGCAATCCAGGCAATCCAGCGGTCATCAATCTGTACGAGTCTCCATCACGTCTGAGGCCCCAGAAGCCGTTTTCAGGGGTCAAAGGTTGTGTAACAGGTTCTCCCTCCAATCCCAAACACACCCCAATGCTCCAGTGGCGACTGTTTCCCACCTCAATTTCCCACATGTGAACACCATCACTGTATCCCACACTCCCCAACACCACACCGCTCCTGTGCGGAGGAAAAGGGTTGGGATTGTCCTGCCGACGGAGACATGAGGTCACAGAGGTCAGGTCATCGGACACAGAGGCGTCTGGTGGAGATGTGTTTGGATTCAGGATCACAGGGTCTGAGGAGAACATGGAATAGTCCCACATGTTGATGAAATAAGCTGTTTTACAGGAATGAACTAGTTCTAGTCCAGTACTCACAGTAAGGGCAGACGTCCTTCATCTTCTCCCACACTTGGTACTGCAAGTTGCCCAGATGTTTGGGAACATCAATAAAAGTTTCTGAACTCCGCTCTGGATCTGGATGCGTGTATTTAGCTCTAAACACACACACACACGTCACAGAATCAGTTTTGAAAGTTAATTCTCATGAACATCATAAAATGAAAAATGGAAATCTATTTACCTGTTCATAGTTGTTTGATAGTTCTGAGGAAAAGCACAGAAGGACAACAATATTAGACCCCATTATAATTTAAGAATAAGAGTATAACCACATTACATCACTCATTCTGTGAAAAAAAATAGGCGTCATTAATTGTCCTTTAACAGCCTGTGTGTCCACCAAAAATAGAGTTTGACGAGAAAAATGTCGACGCCGCAGTTTTTTTTTTTAACAGATTATTATTCATTTTCTTTGCTTCTTGTAAAGGAATAACGCAGACTTGTGTCAGAGAGAGTGAATGCCAGGATTTACCACAGCGAGTGTGTGTGTGTGTGTGTGTGTGTGCCAAATGTCCCCACAACGTAAGTAAAACCAGTAAATCTTGACATTGTGGGGACCTTTTGTTGGTCCCCATGAGGAAACAAGCTTATAAATCATACAGAATGATCTTTTTTGAAAATCTAAAATAGCAGAACATTTAGTGTGATGGGTAGGTTTAGGGGTAGGGGTAGTGTAGGGGGACAGAATGTACAGTTTGTACAGTAGAAAAACCATTACGTCTATGGAATGTCCCCATAAAACATGAAAAGACAACGTGTGTGTGTGTGTGTGTGAGTGAGTGAGTGAGTGAGTGAGTGAGTGTGTGTGTGTATTCCCTACGTTATGGGGACAATTCTGATCTTGTGGGGACATTTTGTTGGTCCCCACTAGGAAACAAGCTTATAAATCATACAGAATTATCTTTTTTGAAAATCTAAACTAGCAGAACATTTTCTGTGATGGGTAGGTTTAGGGGTGGGTGGGGGGAGGACAGAATATACAGTTTGTACAGTATAAAAACCATTACACCTATGGAAAGTCCCCACAAAACACATAAACACAACATGAGTGTGTGTGTGTGTGTACACACCTGCAGGAAGGTGATGTCATCGTCCTCATTTACTTCTTTCAGTACTCTGACTTGGTCACGGAGAGACAGTATTCCTCCTTGTATTCTTCTTTCCATCTTTCCTCTCTTTTCTTTCTCCTCTTCATTTAGCGCTGCCATCCTGCTCTCCTCCTCCTTTCTGAGGAACCGGTGGAGTTTCTCAAACTCCTCCTTGATTCTTCTCTCGGTCTGCTGAACTTGAGACTGGGGGAATGTCATGAGTAAAACTGTTCATTTAATCATCCACACATAAAAAAAAAATCACAGGATAACATTTAAGCGGGTTGTCCTTTATGGATGTAACCATTTTCAATGCCACTGACTTTTCCTCTTTTACTGTGCACTTTAATGTTGGCATATACTTTCATTGCAAACAATATTGTAAAATTGGGTAAAATTTTTGGTGCAGACACATTTGTGATCTGAAAAGCTAATTAAACTTTCTGTGTGTGTGTGTGAAGCAAAGATCTGTGCAATTTCTGCTCAGTTATCTTTATTCTGAACAAACCTCACCTGAATGTTCCTGGAGATTTTGTTATCTTGCGCTGTTCCGTTCTGTAAAGACACCAAACTCTTCTCAGCTGTGCGGAGATCTCCTTTCAGCTTCCCCTTTAAAAGTTACAACACATGCACTCATATGCAATTCATTTAAACCCGTTTGATTTCTTTCAAGGAGCATTTAAAGGGGTAGTTCACACAAACTTATTTCTTTATGATCTGCGCACGCGCACTCACCTTGCGTTGTCGAACAGCCTGTTGAAGCGGCTGTGTTTTATGCCATCTGTGTTCTTGTTTCTTACACGATGAACACAAAACCTCTCCGTCTGTTTGACAGAACAGCTCGATTCTCTCTCCATGTATCTGACACTCGTGTCCTCCATCCCGCTCTTTCCTCGTGCTCTTCTCTTTAATGAACGCCTCACAGGTGTTTCTCAAGCTCACGTTGGACACCGGGGGCTGCGGTGACTCCTGTCGACAGATGGGACAGTTTCTGGATCTGCTCGAGGTCCAGTGATCATGAATGCACCGACGGCAGAAACTGTGACCACAGCTCGGTAACACAGGGTCAGTGAAGAGCTCAGTGCACACGGGACACGACAGCTCTTCCTCCAGCGCCATTTAGAGAGAGGAAAACGAAACTATAATTTATTGCGAACAGATCTAACGCGTTTGAAGAGCAGCGGAGGGCAAAACACTTCTTCATTTCACAGCCTCTCTGCTTATGAGGAAATGACATGTCAAGATTTGATTGGAAGAAAAAGAAGGGCGGAAACAAGGAACATAATGTTTGTAAATATCTGTATTGTGTGCTGATAACTCTCAGATTTACGATCGTACCCATTTAAAATGAGCTGCCTAACATCCTCATCCGTCCCTAAAGCAAATAAAAATTCGTCAATACATCATATTCTAAGACGTAGGTTATTACACTGTATAACAGTTCACTAACATATGAGAAAAATCGACCAAATTATCATATGATAATAAGTATATATTATGATATAAACCTGTATCATTTCGCTTCAAAATATCTTTACAAAGATGTTCTAATTAATAAAAAATGGCACTTACATTTGTTTCCCGTATTGCCGTCCGTCATATTTATTTTTCTTTCGCGCTCGATCGTCTTATCGCGTTGGATTTTGGGTAACGGCGCTTTAACGAGTGTACATCGAATGTACGCTCAAAATCAGAGAGGATTGTGGGTAAAAGTAGTGAACGAATGTAGGGAATGAAGTCGTTCACTCAGAATTCGGACAGCACTACAAAATGGCCGACACCCGATATAGTGCGCTATATAGTGGATAGGGAGCGGTTTCGGACCGATATAGTGCGCTATATAGTGGATAGGGAGCGGTTTCGGACCGATATAGTGCGCTATATAGCGGATAGGGAGCGGTTTCGACCCGATATAGTGCACTATATAGTGGATAGGGAGCGGTTTCGACCCGATATAGTGCACTATATAGCGGATAGGGAGTGGTTTCGACCCGATATAGTGCACTATATAGTGGATAGGGAGCGGTTTCGGACCGATATAGTGCGCTATATAGTGGATAGGGAGCGGTTTCGGACCGATATAGTGCACTATATAGTGGATAGGGAGCGGTTTCGGACCGATATAGTGCACTATATAGTGGATAGGGAGCGGTTTCGGACCGATATAGTGCACTATATAGTGGATAGGGAGCGGTTTCGGACCGATATAGTGCGCTATATAGCGGATAGGGAGCGGTTTCGACCCGATATAGTGCACTATATAGCGGATAGGGAGCGGTTTCGACCCGATATAGTGCACTATATAGCGGATAGGGAGCGGTTTCGACCCGATATAGTGCGCTATATAGTGGATAGGGAGCGGTTTCGACCCGATATAGTGCGCTATATAGTGGATAGGGAGCGGTTTCGGACCGATATAGTGCACTATATAGTGGATAGGGAGCGGTTTCGGACCGATATAGTGCACTATATAGTGGATAGGGAGCGGTTTCGGACCGATATAGTGCACTATATAGTGGATAGGGAGCGGTTTCGGACCGATATAGTGCGCTATATAGCGGATAGGGAGCGGTTTCGACCCGATATAGTGCACTATATAGCGGATAGGGAGCGGTTTCGACCCGATATAGTGCACTATATAGCGGATAGGGAGCGGTTTCGACCCGATATAGTGCACTATATAGTGGATAGGGAGCGGTTTCGGACCGATATAGTGCACTATATAGTGGATAGGGAGCGGTTTCGGACCGATATAGTGCACTATATAGTGGATAGGGAGCGGTTTCGGACCGATATAGTGCGCTATATAGCGGATAGGGAGCGGTTTCGACCCGATATAGTGCACTATATAGTGGATAGGGAGCGGTTTCGGACCGATATAGTGCGCTATATAGTGGATAGGGAGCGGTTTCGGACCGATATAGTGCGCTATATAGCGGATAGGGAGCGGTTTCGACCCGATATAGTGCACTATATAGTGGATAGGGAGCGGTTTCGACCCGATATAGTGCACTATATAGCGGATAGGGAGCGGTTTCGACCCGATATAGTGCACTATATAGTGGATAGGGAGCGGTTTCGGACCGATATAGTGCGCTATATAGTGGATAGGGAGCGGTTTCGGACCGATATAGTGCACTATATAGTGGATAGGGAGCGGTTTCGGACCGATATAGTGCGCTATATAGTGGATAGGGAGCGGTTTCGACCCGATATAGTGCACTATATAGTGGATAGGGAGCGGTTTCGGACCGATATAGTGCGCTATATAGTGGATAGGGAGCAGTTTCGACCCGATATAGTGCACTATATAGCGGATAGGGAGCGGTTTCGACCCGATATAGTGCACTATATAGTGGATAGGGAGCGGTTTCGGACCGATATAGTGCGCTATATAGCGGATAGGGAGCGGTTTCGACCCGATATAGTGCACTATATAGTGGATAGGGAGCGGTTTCGGACCGATATAGTGCGCTATATAGCGGATAGGGAGCGGTTTCGACCCGATATAGTGCACTATATAGTGGATAGGGAGCGGTTTCGGACCGATATAGTGCGCTATATAGCGGATAGGGAGCGGTTTCGACCCGATATAGTGCACTATATAGCGGATAGGGAGCGGTTTCGACCCGATATAGTGCACTATATAGTGGATAGGGAGCGGTTTCGGACCGATATAGTGCGCTATATAGCGGATAGGGAGCGGTTTCGACCCGATATAGTGCACTATATAGTGGATAGGGAGCGGTTTCGGACCGATATAGTGCGCTATATAGCCGATAGGGAGCGGTTTCGACCCGATATAGTGCACTATATAGTGGATAGGGAGCGGTTTCGGACCGATATAGTGCGCTATATAGTGGATAGGGAGCGGATTCGGACCGATATAGTGCACTATATAGTGGATAGGGAGCGGTTTCGACCCGATATAGTGCACTATATAGTGGATAGGGAGCGGTTTCGGACCGATATAGTGCGCTATATAGTGGATAGGGAGCGGTTTCGACCCGATATAGTGCACTATATAGTGGATAGGGAGCGGTTTCGACCCGATATAGTGCACTATATAGTGGATAGGGAGCGGTTTCGACCCGATATAGTGCGCTATATAGTGGATAGGGAGCGGATTCGGACCGATATAGTGCACTATATAGTGGATAGGGAGCGGTTTCGACCCGATATAGTGCACTATATAGCGGATAGAGAGCGGTTTCGACCCGATATAGTGCACTATATAGTGGATAGAGAGCGGTTTCGGACACAGCTGAAGCTTCTGCGCATTTCGACAGGTGTCATGCTCACCTAGTCTCCGTTTGATTGACAGGAGCGGGAACCAATCACACAATCGCACATCTGTCTCAACTCCCACAGAGTTTAAAAGAAGAGTTAATGCACCTTCACCTCATGGGTTTTTGTGAGAGGAGAAAGAGTTTGAGATAGCGTTTACGATATAGTGACATTTATATAAAAAAACAAAAATGAGACCATTGTGGATTGATGTGTTTTATTAATTTTTATTTTTCATGACCAAAATAACTTACTTATTATTATTATATATTATAGTTATATAGTGAGGATGTTAAAACTCTCCACATTAACAAAAACACAACATTTTTATTTTTTTAAATGGCTTGTTGTCAAAGTTGTTTCAGATAACATGTGCAATTGACCACTAGGTGTCACCGTGGAGACGGTGTCGGTATAGTTTCGAAGCCTCGACACAATACGGCACATTTGCTTCAACTGTTTCAGTGTTTCATGAAGCCTCGCTCTGCCCAACACTAGCGGGAGGTCAGAGGCAGGCAGATAACAATCAAACAAACAGGATCTGTGTGAGGGATTCTGGGAAGTGTAGTGTGGTGATGGAGAAGCATGGTGTGAGCAGGTGCCCTCTAGTGGTGAAAGGGTGGAAAGACAAACCGAAATCATAACACATGCAGCCAAGAGTTTAAGGACAAAATTCTTAGACAAAAAAAGACGCAAGTATCTTTGTTTCAATTAACTTTTGTGACAAAAAAAACCCCAGTACATTCAGTGACTGGAAGCCCTTCTTAAGTGTTCAGGATTACCTGAAGGTTTCAGACAGGTGTGTTGGAGCTGAAAGCTGATGGACAGAAGCAGGGTTTGACGCCCCTGAGACACATTAATCTTGTTTTTAATACAAAATGTGTTAATATCCATCATTTAATTTTGTGTCAGAACAAGTCGGATCATTGTGTTTTCGAGCTTATGTTATATATTATGGACAATGTTTTCTTTTATATTATTATGAATGTTATTATTGTTAAATTATCTGTATTGTATTATTTATGCAAAGCATTTATAATCACTCAATAGTTTGAGTTCAGGTGACTTCATTAGAAACAACTTCAGCTCCAACAGCTTTAATTCTGTATAATTCTGATGTTTTCTCATAGGTTTATATACCGAAGGAGGAAACGTTTAGCCCTGATAATCACCAACATACAATTCCGAGACCCTGGAGATAGGATCTGACCCGTTCAACCAGGATATTTACACATTAACTAGGACACCGTAAACAGTTCAGTAGTTCAGAGTGTTAACTTTCGTCCCAGTCACATGATACATAATCACGGATGTTTTCCATTATATTCACATATAAATAGTGCAGGAACCCTTTGCTGGTGCGATTTTGCGAAGTCTGTCTCAGCCATTATAACAGACAATTACAGTAAATGAACAGCCATTTTCTTTTCATCTGCCTTGTTGGAGACGCTTCCCAAACAAAATCCCCATTATAAACACAAAAACAAAAACAAAACAGCCAAAGAGTAAGAATAGAGTTTTCTCCAGGAACGATTGTTCCGTTTTAACAGACTAACTTCACCTGGGACGACACGCAGCGGGATGGACTGATCTTCTGGGATCACAAAGGGAAAGAGTTCATTCCCCATTGGGACTCCATTGAATCGTTTAATAACATGATTACTTCCGGCATCAAAAAAGCTCACCGTCCTGCAGCGTCTGAGCTGCAACGAGTCCTGAACAAACTCATAACTGTTGTCAAGCTTCACCCTCACTACCTCTGGATGAGCCTTCATCTGCAATGTAGGCAATCCAGCGGTCATCAATCTGTACGAGTCTCCGTCACGTCTGAGGCCCCAGAAGCCGTTTTCAGGGGTCAAAGGTTGTGTAACAGGTTCTCCCTCCAATCCCAAACACACCCCAATGCTCCAGTGGCGACTGTTTCCCACCTCAATTTCCCACATGTGAACACCATCACTGTATCCCACACTCCCCAACACCACACGGCTCCTGTGCAGTGGAGGAGTGTTGGGCTTCCCTTGCTGACAGAAACATGAGGTCACAGAGGTCAGGTCATCTGACACAGATACAACATTAGGTGGAGATGTGTTTGGGTTCAGGATCACAGGGTCTGAGGAGAACATGGAATTAACGGTGTGCATTATCAAGATTTTCGATTGTGAATGATTAAAACGTTACCACGACCTGCTTTTGAAGAGAAACCACAGTATCGTGCTTCACTGCACATTTATGTTAATAAACGTCTTACAGATCTGAACTAGTACTCACAGTAAGGGCAGATGTTCTTCATCTTCTCCCACACTTGGTACTTCAAGTTGCCCAGATGTTTGGGAACATCAATAAGAGCTTCTGCATCTGGGAGTGTGTATTTAGCTCTAAACACACACACTCAGATGAGTTGTGAATTTTAATAATAATAATAAAAAACAGCAATAAAGCAGAAATGAGAAATACCTGTTCATCGTTCTATCATAATTCTGAAAAGCACAGAAATACATGTTAATGTGGGTAAATGTAGGTAGTCTCATTTCTACCTGGTCTGACCCATGTAATCAACTTAATCGAGTGCCTGTTAACGCTAGTGCAAATTGCTTGTCTTGTTGGCTAATGCTCTTTTAGCTCAGCCCATGTCTGGTTGGGTCATACAAGACTGGGGTAGGGTTAGTGTAGGGGGAGAGAATTTACAGTTTGCACTGTATAAAAAGCATAAAGCCTATTGAATGTGCACATAATGACAGAAATACCAGTGTGTGTGTGTGTGTGTGTGTGTGTTTGTGTGTGTGTGTGTGTGTGTGTGTGTGTGTGTGTGTGTGTTTGTGTGTGTGTGTGTGTGTGTGTGTGTGTGTGTGTGTGTGTGTGTGTGTGTGTGTGTGAAACAACCTTCAGGAGGGTGATGTCATCATCCTCAATTCATTCTTCCAGTTCTCTGACTCTGTCAGAGAGAGACAGAATTCCTCTTTGTATCTGTCTTTCTAGAATTTCTTCTTTTTCTTTCTCCTCCTCATTTAGCGCTGCTATCCTGCTCTCCTCCTCCTTTCTGAGAAACTGATGGAGTTTCTCAAACTCCATCCTGATACTCCTCTCTGTCATCTGAGATTGAGACTGTGGGGAGATCATGTGTAAAAACAGTTCATCATCCACAAAAAAATTCAAGTGAGGAATAAATAGTATGAGAAATCAAGAGTTGGTACATCTCCCATGCTGTATTCAATAATCTGTCAACAAATTCCTACTTTAAATTGATTTAAATCACATCAGGATCCTTTGGAAGATATTGGCTCTCGTTCATTAGTGCACACAAATTTGTGAAATCGGCATATAAACATATTCTTGAAAAAAAAAATCATAATTTATTAATAACTTTCATTTTAAAATGTATTCTAAATTTACAAAAACAAAATGTAGGAACAACTGAAACCACTCATACACAACCATTGCATACACAGTAAAAACCCCAGAGTTAAATCAACTCTGCTCAGATAACATTTGGTCCCTCTCTAAATAGTGTTAAAGTAACACTGAAGCAGAGTTAAAGTTAATGAGATAATTAAACAATTAATTAAGCGATGATTGAACATTATTGATGAACACCTGCTGTTAACAAGCAGAATCACTGTAGAAAAGAGAAACACAAGAACAACAACTGACCTCAGCCACAGTCTTAGATGAAATCAACTGAAGATAAAAGACATTCAATCTCTGAAGAGTGTGACTTTAACACTAGTTCAGTGTGACTTTAACACTATTTAGAGAGGGACCAAATGTTATCTGAGCAGAGTTGATTTAACTCTGGGGTTTTTACTGTGTACCATTGATGGCCTAATAAACATGTTAAGAAGAACTTTTAATCACAGATCAGATATATCAGTAAAAGAGTAAGATAAAGTGTATTATAGCTCAAGCTGTGACGCACATCTCTATAAAAATGTAGATCTGCATGTGTCCAGCCGGCTAACCAGAGAACAGTAATGTCTGCGATAAGGTGATTATTGTGTTTGAACTTGTTTTGAGGACAGCAGTCTTAGAGAACGTCATGTTTGACGAGAGAGACAAAAGAAAAGGGTGCGTGTAAGTAAATTAAGTAAATTAGTTCATAACCCTCTCAACATGTTGTACTTCATTGTGCTTTATGTCAATTTAATGTTGGCACATGTATGCAGTGCTTGAATTTTCATTAATACTTTTACTTTATATTGCAATTCTAGTTTTCTATCTGCCCTTTTGTCATTAAATTCTGTGGACCCAAGACATGACTATATTCATGTTTTGTTTAACCAGTTAGCCCACAGTCCTCATCTGGGCGTATCTTGAAAAGCTTGCTGAAGGTTTGTTTAGGAAACATCTGTGGAATTTTGGTTTAATTATGTTCATCCAGAACACAAGCCTCACCTTAATGTACTTGGAGGCCTTGCTGCTTCGTGACGTACCATTCTGTAATGTCAACAAAGTCTTTTCAGCTGAATGAAGAGCTTCTTTCAACGTCCCCTTTAAAGATAAACACATATATTCCCATAAACATCTGTCGAATTTGTACCCAAGCATTTAAAAATGTCCAATAAGTATCACACATGCTTTCTCACCTTTCGTTGTCGTACAGACTGTTGTAAGGGCAGCGTTACGTGCCATTCGTGTTCATCTTTCTCACACGTTGCACAAATAGCCTTTCCATCTGTTTGACAGAACAGCACGATCATCTCTCTGTGTATCTGACACTTCAGTCCTCCATCTTTCCCCGTGTTTCGTTCTCTCATGTAGGAATCACAAGCATTTCTTAGGCTCAAATTGGACACCGGTGGCAGCAGGGAAACCTGTCGACAGACGTGACATCTTCTAGAGCTGCTCGAGGTCCAGTGATCATTAATGCACCGACGGCAGAAACTGTGTCCACAGCTCAACAACAAAGGATCACGGAAGAGTTCAATGCATACAGGACAGGACAGGTCACCCACCAGAGAGGCAGCCATGAAGAAGAAAAAGAAGAGTAAAAATTAAGAAACAACTGAGAGAGAGAGAGATGACAAACAAGAAGCTTTTATATGCCCAGCCTTCTATTTTTATGAGAGAGGAGGAGTTAGAGTTAGAATGGAGGATAAAGACTGAAATAAAATCTTCATGTAAAACCTCACTGTTCACTGTAAAAAATCCAACTTGCAAAAAGTTGTAATAACTATCATCTATTAGTTAATTGGACAATAAAACTAAAAAAAGTTGACTTAACAAGTGGAAATAAGTTGGTTCAAAAATTGTCTGAACAACTTAATTTGAATTGTTGACTGGACATACACATGCAAGTTTACAAGCACACTTGAAAAAGGTTCAAATGACTGGTTTTGTTGTGTTGGCTCAGCAAAAATCTATGTAAAAGTCAGTTTAACTATGTTTAATACATTTATTCAACCTAAACCAAGTTTCTTTCCATAAACTTAAAAAGTTTAGTTTTGTGAACAAGGTTTTGCAAGTTCTAAAAAATCCTAAAAAACTTATTATTTAAGTTAAGTTAGAAACTGCCCTCCCACTAGCAAATACTAATTTTGGAAAATAAAATGCAACCATTTGTTCATGGGACAGTGTAGAAAATTCTTTTTTTCTTTTTTTTTGAACTCACCATTTTGGTGGATGGTGTTTCATTTATATTATTGTATTGCATTGAAATCACAGTTCATATATTTGTATGCAACTGAACTTCACAATCCATATATATAATTATATATATGAATAACATGACCATCTTAATTTATGCCAGTTAATGATAATTTAAAAGTTAACGGTAGCACTTATAAACACACAAACAGTTGGAAACTTAAGTGGGTTGATTATCAATCATCAATTTGTGACAATATTGTGTAATTGACTATACTTGAGTCACACAGACTTCAACATTCAGCATGCTAAACACAACGATGGTCACAATTAAATTACAGTGTATCAATTTCCAATAGTATTTTTTCGTTCACTCAACTTCAGACAATGAGTTCTACAGACCAAAAAAGTTGAATTGGCTCAACTTAAAAAGGCTTGTTGAAAAACAGTTGCACCTCTCCGCAAAACTAACAATTTTAAGTTAACCCAATTAAATAATTTTTGTATGACTGACAACTTAATTTCAGTCAGTACAACTGTTTTTTACAAAAGTTGAGTCAACTCAAAAAAGCTGTGCAGCGAGTTGCCTTGACATTTTAAGTTAAGTCAACTTTTTGTTTTTTACAGTGTCGTCTTGTACATAAATATATACAATAACTTTTTAAATTTATTTTGTTAAATATGTGTGTATGTCTAATCTTGAAGTTGTGCTCAATGAGGTATAAATCCTGTTAGCAGCACCACTGCTTTTGAATAAATCCCAAGAAATGACACACCCAAACTAAAACAGATGCAGTTCATGAACTCTCTGCACTAAGAGCATAAGTATGATCTTATTTGAAAGCAGACACTTTGCCGTTTATTGCAAAGGCATAATTATTGTCATAATGAAAAGTAAAAAGTAGTTATAAATTGCTTCAAACTTTTGTAAAGTTATTAGAAATTTAGTTTTATGAAATATCTTTAAATAAAATTGAAGTTGGCCTTGTTGCACTGCAGCGAATGCCACGTCTGACCGTGTTATACTTCAAATCTGAAGATAAGTTTATGATAAGATAAGTAGTTTTATGAAATGTTTTTCAAGACCATGTCATGATTGTATTTTGAGAAGACTCTAAAATGCTAACTAGTGTTTATAGCCATCTTCCAAGCATTGATTCAGTGTTTGTCTCTATTGTTTTGTGGTGCAAACTGCCCCATTCAGTTTCAGTACACCATTCACACATTCGCACCTCTCCGGCAGGTGCATCTATTAGCATGTAGCTTAGCACACCATCAATACATGACACTTTATGAGATTAAAACCAAGTTTTTGCTCCAAACGTACTTTATATCTCACGTGAAGTCTTTTAAAATAACCTGATGTGGCTTTGGATCAAATACATTGTTTTATGGTACTCTGCACAATGAGAAAAGTTGTTGACGCACGTGCTGACCCAGATGCTGGCGTGTTTGAGTCTGTTTGTTTGGTTTTAGTTGTTTTATATCTCGTCTTTGATGTTTTGTTTTTTTCTTAAGATTTTAGAGACATGCTTTTTACATTTATTTTCATCTGGATATGGTGTCTAAAATGCATCGTAATGCATCGAAGCCGAAGTGGAGCTGGGAAGTTTGAATGGACTAATGAGTACGATGACTTACAGCCACAAGGATTTATTAAGTCTTCGATATAATATGAAAGTCCGAGCCCTGCTTATGATGTTCCTCTCGAAATTATTAACTCTCCACAAACCAACATACAAGAATAGGAAAAGGAGAAAGAGAGGTAATAGAGGGGAATTCGGAATCAACTTAAGCGACGAGGAAGCCGTTTCCCCTCACGTTAGAATTCTTTTGGATTTCACACCAGCCTTTAACACTGTACAAATGCACATTTTAAAAGAAAGACTGCATGATCTAGCTTGTGCTTTAATTCTGTATAATTCTGATGTTTTCTCATAGGTTTATATACCAAAGGATGCGTCTCAGAGGAAACGCTTAGCCCTGATAATCACCGACATACATTTCCGAGACCCTGGAGATAACAGGGACGGAGCATTGAGAGACGAGGAGAACATGGTGTGGCTGCTGACAGCTCTGGGTTTCAGAGTTGAGAAGCACAGAAATCTCTCTGGAGAAGTGCGTAACACAAAAGTCTGGTCTTGTGAAATATTGTCTATATAGAGCTTGTAGATCTCGTAATGTGAACAAACATTTTAGTTGAATTAAATAAGCATTTCTTCTATCATCCCTGATTTATGGTGTTTTCTAGTCTTCATCTCTTTTAATGAAGTGCATTTTATTCACAGCAAATGCGTAGAGAAGTCGGGAACTTCTCCAAACGTTATGAACATGGAGACTCGGACAGCACCTTTGTGATTCTGATGTCTCACGGGGACAGAATTGATAATAAAGATGCCATTTTAGGTGTCAATTATCACAGAGATCGAAACCCCAGCGATTACTTCTTTGTTGACGACATCTTCACCCATCTGAACTCAGTGAATTGTCCTGCTCTGATCGACAAACCAAAGGTTATTCTGATTCAAGCCTGCAGAGGAGGTGCGACATGACTGATGAAGTCCTCTAATCATATTGGGATTTCTCTTTGTACTCTGTATTTCCTGGATTTACTGTAATATTGTTAACCGTTTCTCTGTCCAGGACACTCAGGAGGTGTAGAAATGCAATCCGACGCCGCTGTGCACATTGAGAAAGACTTTGTCAGTTTTAAGTCCACCCTCCCTGGTAAGCGAATGCTGTTTGCTGTTAAGAGATTGATTTGTAGTTCACAATTCTGATCATTTCCTTCATATTCAAAGAACTGGTGAAAAAGCAATTCCTCTATTTAACAAAATTACTGTAGTTGATTTAGTCATGTGATCCTGCCATGTGAGAATAAAATGTATTATACATAAAATTAAAAGAAAATATTTGATCTATAATTGAAACTTTACTATCATAGGCTATAATTGACATGTTTAAGAAAATAGGATAGTTTGTCATTTTTTTAAATTATTTTAATACATTCTGTCTATTTTTTTCACAGATTGTAACAAAAATTATTTGAAAAAAGATAAAAGATTACTGCATTTAATAAAATACATGTGCAAAATATTCCATACAGCAATATATATATACACACACACACACTTTTTTTTGCCAAGATATATTTTTAATACATACTAAATATGTTTGTATGTATATGTAAACACCGTACCTCAATGAAATATATATATTTGATATTAACAAAAAATTTTTTTTTCAACTTTCATACACCAAAACATATTTCAAATATATTTCAGAGGCTAAATGCAAATATGGATGAATAAACTAGAGTTATAATGATTTAATAATTAGCTCTTAAAGTGACATCAGCCTAATATACCTGCTGCACAAAATTAATAACTTTTTCCATAGAATATAAGTTTTTTTAGTAGCACATTTAAAACTAAATGATGAAGCTATAAAGGCGTTTTAGTCTGTTACGATAACCAAACTACTACTGAGTAGAGCTAAAAGGCACAAACAGTTCTCAGTATATCAGATAACACGCTATGAAAACACACAGCAGCAGAAATAGGTACCCTGCTAAGAGACACAGTGGGATTTTATGTCTCTCCAGGAAGGATTTCTCCGGTTCGGGGTGTTCAGTTGTCACAGTAACTGTAGCTGGGAGAAATCGCAGCGGGCTGGAGCGCTTTTCTGAGATCACGAACGGATAGAGCGCCATCCCTGCCGGCAGATGAGAATCCATTGCAAAAAGACAATTACAATCTCCATGAAAATATCTCACATTCCTCCGCCATCCTTCCTTCTTGCTAAAACAATCCTCCAGCCTCACTCGCACCACTCGGGGATGTGTCTCCATCATGAAGATTAGCTGAGTGTTTAGGAAACTATACACTTCCCCGTTACGTCTGATTCCCCAGAAGCAGGGGTTTGCGGGGTTCACCATTTGCACAAGTGATCTTTCCACTGATCCAAAGCACACTCCAAGGCTCCAGTTGTGACTGTTTCCCACCTCAATATCCCACGTGTGAACACCACCACCGTATCCCACGCTCCCCAACACCATCCGGTTCCTGCTCAGAGGAAGAGGGTTGGGCTCGTCCTGCCGACGGACACCTGCGCTCACGCTGGTCAGATCGTTTGACACGGTGACGTCTGGAGGAGCTGTGTTTGGGTTCAGGATCACCGGGTCTGAAGAGATGAGAGGAAGGTTTCACCTGTTAGTCAGTTTAAGGCAGGAGTCTGCAGGCAAATCCACTGTGTTTTCAGGAAAATACCTGGTGTTACATTAAAGGCACAGTCCATATTTTTCACCACTAGGGGTCGCTAAACTCTTCAAAACTATAACAAAGGCATAGATTGATAACGCAGTGAATATGGAATCATGGAACTTGTCGTCATGCCGATGGATCTAATAATATTTATGGGGAAATAATGTTTATGGATGAGTGAATGCATGTTTTATCATGACTGTGGTGTGAAGCAGGACGTGGACGAGAATCACGGACGCGATCGCTAAAGAGAGACAGATATCAGTGACACACGTGAGTCCTGCAGGATATAAAGAAACGAGGACATTTACTTCTACCGAACTACTCACAAGTGCTGAAATACTACTCATACAGGTCAGTTTATTTGACGAATTAAAACTGTGAGGTAACGCAGCGCTGTTTATGTTACACTATCATACTAAACTGTGTTTGAGTGTGTTGAAAGTTATGTTTAGTATCAGTTTGTTGTCTGTATGAGACTTAACAGTAAGATAGATCAACATTACAGTATCATCCTGACACTGTTATATAGTACTCACAGTAAGGGCAGATGTCCTTCATCTTCTCCCACACTTGGTACTTCAAGTTGCCCAGATGTTTGGCAACATCAATAAGAGCTTCTGGACTCAGGTCTGGATGTGGATGCGTGTATTTAGCTCTAAACACACACACACACACACACACACACACACACACACTCATCAGAGTAACACATTTTTATTTGGTAACACTTTAGTTTAGGGTCCAAATCTCACTATTAACTAGTTGCTTATTAGCATGCACATTACTATTGGCTGTTTATTAGTACTTAAAAAGTACACATTAATGCGTAAAGGCCCCGATATACTTCAAGTGAAATTGAAAAACGAACTGATGTGACGTAATTTCGAACTAAATCAGGGTTCGTTTTGGGAGTTCAAAACTTTCCGGAAAGGTTCGCTACGTGGAAACACCTCTGGAATACCTCTGGAAACTCCACTGAAATCAGACGTCCACGAGTGAAAATGTAATGAATCCGTCCCATTGTCCTCCACCTACTTGCCACCAGAGGTCACCCTTCCACATCATAGACTTTATTTACGGACTACATTTCCCATAAGCCCCTCACTCAGTCACTGATAACCCTACCAGCTGTTCCGCATTACCATCACATCTGATTCTCATCTCACCCCTATAAAAGCACTGCTCACACACACCCACTTGGCGAAGTCTTGTACATCCTGAATTGCAATTCCGAGCGTTATTCCCCTGTCTTGTTTTTCCTGTTTCCGGATAGTGTTTATCTGCCTGTCTCTGAGCATTCGCCTGGATATTTACTACGAGTCTGCCTGTTCCCTGCCGTTACTGTTTGCTGTTGAGTTGAACATTGCCTGTCTGACTACGTCTGTAAATAAAGCTGCACTAGGATCTCATTCGCTGACTCGCCCTTCATTACAGGAAACATGAATTCACTGGAGACCTGCTTTACAGTGTGAGAGGAAAAGAGACACTGATACTGTTTTTCATGTTTAATACGGTAAAGCTTCTTGATTTTAAGCAATCTACGTTTTAAGATAAACGTGACGTGACTCATCCAACAGTGATTTCGACTGACACTCTTTACTTAATGTCTTAACTTAATTGCAAAACTCTAGTAAGGTAGTAATGCCATGCCTTTTTTTACTCATAAACCCCAAGTTATGATTAATTGATTGAGTATGATTTTGAGGAGGGTTTTTTCTTCATAGACTTCTCCCTCATTTCCTCCTCTTCTGCAGTTATCTTTCTCTGCTTGCATTCACTGATTTGCCAAAGTCATCTTAAATGTTTAATTGTTAACACTACTGAAAAACTTGTGGGAACATCACATAAGCTTTTTAAGGCAAAAGTAATAGTGAGTTGGACCCTAATCTTAAGTGTGACCTTATATTTTCATATGCAGTTTTATTTTTAAAGGATTATATTGTTTCTTTTAGAAATCAAACAACAGCCTACCTGTTGATAATGTAGTTATAATTCTGTGGAAATAAGACCGCTCGGTTAGTGACCGTCATGAAACAACCGAACGTGTGAGTATGTGAAGTTTATTTCCCGCCCCACCTGAAGGAAGGTGACGTCATCGTTCTTCATCCCCTCCTCCACCTCTCGGACTTGATCTGAGAGTGAGTGTATTTTGCTCTTCATCGGTTCGCGCTTTTCTTTCTCCTCTTCATTTAGCGCTGCTATTCTGCTCTCCTCCTCCTTTTTGAGGAACTGATGGAGCGTCTTAAACTCCTCCCGGATTCGTCTCTCTGTCTGCTGAACTTGAGACTGGTGTGTTTCAAACGTGACATTTACACATAGAAAAAGATATTATTTTTCAAGGAAGGAAGGAACATGTTTGATTTGACATGTAGGGGAGAGCAGAAAGTGTTGAACTCATGATTGTACACATTTTATGTGTTTGTTCTACACCGATCAGGCATAACATTATGAACACTGACCGGAGAAGTGAATAACTCTGATCATCTCTTCATCATCTGTCAGTGGTGGATATATTTGGCAGCAAGTGAACATTTTGTCCTCAAAGTTGATGTTAGAAGCAGGAAAAATGGGCAAGAGTTTGACAAGGGCCAAATAGTGACGCTAGACGACTGGATCAGAACATCTCCAGAACTGCAGCTCTTGTGGGTGTTCCCGGTCTGCAGTGGTCAGTATCTATCAAAAGTGGTCAGAGGAAGGAACAGGTGAACCGGAGACAGGGTCACGGGCGGCCGAGGCTCATTGATACACGTGGACGTGTGGTCCGGTCCAACAGACGAGCTCCAGAAGTTAATGCTGGTTCTGATAGAAAGGTGTCAGAACACACAGAGCATCATTTTGTGTGTATGGAGCTGCAGACGAGACCGGGACCATGATGACCCCTGTCCACCACCGAAAGAGCCAACAGTGGGACGTGAGCATCAGAACTGGACAATGGAAGGTGGTCTGGTCTGATCTCTTACCTGGAGAACACATGGCATCAGGATGCACTATGGGAAGAAGAAGAGCCGGTGGAGGCAGTGTGATGCTTTGGACAATGTTCTGCTGGGAAACCTTGGGTCCTTCATCCATGTGGACGTTACTGTGACACGAACCACCTACCTGAGCGTTGTTGAAGACCATGATCATCCTTTCATGGAGACGGTATTCCCTGTTGGCTGTGGCTCTTTCAGCAGGATAATGCTCCTGACACTAAGCAGGAATGGTTCAGGAATGGTTTGAGGAGAGTTTGAGGTGTTGACTCGACCTCCAAATTCCCCAGATCTCAATCCAATGGAGCATCTGTGGGATGTGCCGAACAAACAAGTCCGATCCATGGAGGATCCACCTCACAACTTACAGGACTTACAGGATCTGCTGCGAACATCAGATCCCACAGAACGCCTTCAGGGTCCAGACGGGTCAGGGCTGTTTTGGTGACCAACACGATATTATGAAGGTGCTCATAATGTTATGCCTGATCAGTGTATATTTGTTTATAGAGTGTTTGCAATTTGACATAAAATGCTTGCAAATGAAATATGAAATGACGTAAAACAAAAAGTATTGCAACACTCCTCAGTGTTCCTGCCTGGTGTAACCGGTTTATTCAGTCCTCTATTGGAATCTGACATTTTTTCAAAATTTGAAAGAAGACATCAGAGGAATGTCTGTAGAGCGTCACCTGATTGTATTTAGAGATCTTGGCATCTTGCGCTGCTCCATTCCGTAGCGACAGCAACATATTCTCCGCAGGACGAAGAGCTGCTTTCACGGTCCCCTGCAGCAACACACGCACGCAAACTTTAACCTAATTCACCGCTTTCTGAGGTGATCAACCTTAATACCTGCTGGAAATGAACAGCTTAAAGAGTTAGTTCACCCAAAAATGAAAACTGCCATCCTCACTCTCATGTCATTCCAAACCTGTAAGAGTTTCGTTCAGAACAAAACACTCGCATCGCTTCATGAAACTGAGGTTAAACCAACATTTAATGATGTTTTCATCACTTTCAAGCTCCAGAAAGGTTGTAGTTGTGTCAACTGAGGGACAGAAAGCTCTCAGACTTCATCAGTTGTGTTCTGAAGATGAGCGACACGAGAGTGAGTAATAAATGACAGAATTTTCATTTTGGGGTAAACTATCCCTTTAAAGGGTTTTTTGAGTCGTTTTTTAGCTGCTCAAATTGGGAGAACCAGCTATGCTCGTATATAAAACAAGGAGCAAAGGAGCAGCTTTTTCCAGCAAGGAAATTATTTGTCAAAAAACATAATGAAATGTGTCTAAAATGTCACTTTCTCACCTTGCGTTGTCGAACAGCCTGTTGAAGCGTCTGCGTTTCGTGACATCTGTGTTCTTGTTTCTTACACGTTGCACATAAAACCTCTCCGTCTGTTTGACAGAACAGCTCGATTCTCTCTTCATGTATCTGACACTCCACCCCTGCATCCATCTTCTTCTTCTTCGAGGTTTGTTCTCTCAGGTAAGACTCACAGGTGTTTCTCAAGCTCACGTTGGACACCGGTGGCTGCGGTGACTCCTGTCGACAGATGGGACAGTTTCTGGTTCTGCTCGAGGTCCAGTGATCATGAATGCACCGACGGCAGAAACTGTGACCACAGCTCGGTAACACAGGGTCAGTGAACAGCTCAGTGCACACGGGACACGACAGCTCTTCCTCCAGCGCCATTTAGAGAGAGAACAACCAAACTAAATGGAGATTTCACTGAGAACAGATCTGACTGAGAGACTGAAGAGCAAGCAAAACCTTCCCTAATTTTAGTGCAGCCCTTCTGTTCAGGAGGAAATGACCTGTGATTGGAAGAAAAAAATCTGAAAGAATCTCTGAAATGAATACCTGCTCAACAGGAAGCGCTGATGATCCTCACATTCAACTCTCATGCAAAAGCAAATAGTTGTAGGATAAACATTGTTAAAGTAGCAGTGGCGGTTCTACACAGAGGAGGATGAAAAAGAGGGTGAGGAGGATGAAGAAGAGGGTGAGGAGGACGAAAAAGAGGGTGAGGAGGATGAAGAAGAGGGTGAGGAGCATGAAACAGAGGGTGAGGAGGATGAAGAAGAGGTGAGGAGGATGAAGAAGAGGTGAGGAGGATGAAGAAGAGGTGAGGAGGATGAAAAAGAGGGTGAGGAGGATGAAGAAGAGGTGAGGAGGATGAAGAAGAGGGTGAGGAGGATGAAGAAGAGGTGAGGAGGATGAAGAAGAGGGTGAGGAGGATGAAGAAGAGGTGAGGAGGATGAAAAAGAGGGTGAGAAGGAAGAAAACATACAGGAACAGAGAGAGGAACCGCCTGAGGGACAGAAAGGGGATCCATGTGGTAAATAATTTGTGTCAAAATTGCTCTAATGTTTCTTTTTTTTTTAAGTAAATACTTGACCTACATTTTGAAGTACATGCAGATATGCACTACAGGTCAAAAGTTTGGAAACTGAACTATTTTGGTTGTTTTTGAAAGAAGTCTCTTCTGCTCACCAAGGCTGCATTTATGTTATTAAAAATACAAAAAAAATGCTGTAATATTGTGAGATATTATTAAAATCTAAAATAACTGTTTTCTATGTGAATATATAGTAAAGTGTAATTTATATCCCGTGATGAAAGCTGAATTTATCATCATTCCTCCAGTCTCCAGTGTCACAAATCATTGATAATAATCAACCTTTTTTGCACAGTCTGCATTCACTCTTGTACAAATGTTGTAATAAATGTTTATATGATTGTAAAGTAAAATAAAGTTTATAATCTTTAAATATAATTTGTTAGCATTTTTAATGTGCCCCCCCCCCCCCACTGTTTAGTACACTGCCTTACTAAACACAAACACGTATTGTGTAATTAAAGCTGATTTGGAGCGCTTTAAGTTTTTGGCGCGTAATTTCCTCAACTAATCTATTTGTATCGTCGAGATTCAGTGTTGCACGCTTGTGTTTTTCCCGTATGTTAGTGTGTGTGTGTGTTAAGCCACGCCCACCAACTTTCTGGCAGATTCCATCAGAACAGCTGCTTTTCTTAAAGGGACCGCCGCGAAATTAAAGGCGCACGCACCAGATTGAGGGATTGTCACTCATAACTCTACAGTCTGTACAGTTTAATTATAATTTGTTATAATCCCCCTGTCATTTTCCAGATGATTGAGAGCAGCGGATTTTTAAAACTTTTCTGTACCACAATCTTTCTCTTTTTAGTAAGAAGCCCTTCCCTTTAAGTCTCCACCGGGGACCACCAAGAGTCTCTCCGTATTTATGTCGGTTGGCAATAAATCGCCGATGGTCACTGTTCGCGTCAGCGCTCCGCGATCAGTCTCGCCGCTCCGCTTTTCTGCCTGATATTCCGCTTTTGCTCCGATCCTCTCGTTCTCCACCCATGCATTTACTGTATTTCTTTTTCCTGCTGCTATGGACCGGTCCGGTGCGCGGTTACTTCCCGGAGGAGCGCTGGAGCCCGGAGTCCGCGCTGCTCGCGCCGCGGGTGCTGGTCGCGCTGGTGTGCCGCAACTCCGCGCACTCTCTCCCGCACGTCCTCGGCGCCATCGACCGCCTCAATTACCCTAAAGACCGCATGGCTGTATGGTGAGTCCCGGCGGATTGAGACAATCTGCCGGTATTGATCAGAATTGATGTTCTGCGCGTCTGACAGATGCGCGTCCAGCTGCGGATGTTTTGCATGTTAACTGTAATGCAGTGAGGGGAAGTAACACACAGTGTTGAGTGAGACTAACACTAACAGCAGCTGTGCTTACATGATGTGTGAGGTGAGATTTATCTCTGTTTGGGAACGCGAGAGTGAGTTTGGATGCGTTCCTGCTGTGGCCTGTGTGTGTGGAGGGGAAATGCGCGAGTTCAGACGTGTCCAGGGCAGAGAGAGAGAGACACCCCCCTCATGCCCCTCCAAGCACAGCTCTGCCCCCTTTTTCCGCTCTTCATGATCAGGTCAGTCGACGTGTCTCTACCCCGCGCCGCATGAATGCGCACTCTGCGCGCGGACGGAATTTGTGAGAAAACAACATCCTCGCGCATGAATGAGTCGGTGAGCTGAAAACTCTCCCCGCGGCGACAGCGAGATTACATTCATGAAACACCTTCTGTTCCGAGAGACCTTACGACCTCATAAAATATGCACCGCGACACAGTCATCTTTAAAGAGGGAGTTGTTTTGTTGACTCATAATAATTTAGAGCAGGTTGGAATGTGTACTCATTAAATACTTGACGGTTGTAAACAAATCCCCCTCAGCAAGTAATTTCAGAAATGAAAGTTGGCACCAAAAGAGGAAGGAAATGCATTTGATAAATGTTTTGTATATGTTTAACTTAGTTACGTATTTAAAATACAAAATTTGAGTCACTGTGTTTCGTTACAGTTACATTTTAAATGGGTGGTAATCAGATTACAGTTACATCTGAAAAGTGTTTTAGATTACCAAAGTGATTACTTTGAGTTTTAATGTCATTTAAACAGCGATTGGTGATTCTCTGACTCTGACCGTCTGAAAAAGCGGAGTTAAGTTTCATGTTTTGTGAGTCATTTTATAATTCACTCGTCACTGCAACTTTTTCTCACAATTTGTTTTTTTCCCTCACAATTGTGAGTTTGTGTTTCCAGTTCTGACTTCTTTTTCTCAGAATTGTGAGACTTAAACTCACAATTGCAAGTTATAAAGTCAGAATTGGGAGGTATAAACTTGCAATACTGACTTTTTTTCTTGCAATTGTGAATTTAGTATGTGAGTTTATATCTCATAATTCTGACTTTTCTCAATATTGTGAGTTTATATCTCATAATTCTGACTTTTCTCAATATTGTCAGTTTATATCTCATAATTCTGACTTTTCTCAATATTGTGAGTTTATATCTCATAATTCTGACTTTTCTCAATATTGCGAGTTTATATCTCATAATTCTGACTTTTCTCAATATTGCGAGTTTATATCTCATAATTCTGACTTTTCTCAATATTGCGAGTTTATATCTCATAATTCTGACTTTTCTCAATATTGCGAGTTTATATCTCATAATTCTGACTTTTATCAATATTTTGAGTTTATATCTCATAATTTTGACTTTTCTCAATATTGCGAGTTTATATCTCATAATTCTGACTTTTCTCAATATTGCAAGTTTATATCTCATAATTCTGACTTTTCTCAATGTTGCGAGTTTATATCTCATAATTCTGACTTTTCTCAATATTGTGAGTTTATATCTCATAATTCTGACTTTATAACTCACAATTGCAACTTTATATCACACAATTCTGAGGGAAAAAGTGAAATAAAAACTCACAATGACCTTTTTTGTGTTTGTTTCACACTTATTAGTATTCCAAAGTATTCTAAAGTATTTAGATTAAGTTACTAAACTTGAGTAATGTAACGAAATACGTTACAAATGACTTTTTAAAGCATGTATTTTGTAATGTGTAGTGAAATACATTTTAAAAGTAACCCACCCAGCCCTGAATATATATATATATATTATATATATATTGAGAGAGAGATAGATAGATAGATAGATATTTTTTAATATATTTAAATAGAATAAGAAAAAACTAAATACCTCACCAAGTGGTATTTCATTTGAAGAAAGATGATAAAAGAAATTTGGTTTTGCATGAACAACAATAACCTAGAAATACCGTTAGAAGTGACGAGAAAGTATGTGATTTATGAGGAATATTTATGCATTTAGCAGATGATTTACATACAAAGTGACTTAGAAAGCAGGAAGTAATTCATCAGGGAGCCAACGTTCGTTGGTTCATCCAAAAAATAATAAAAATGATCCATACAACTCGTGCGCTATACTCCAAAGCTGCACTTCAAAAAAAAAACAAATTTTTAGCGTCAAGTGAGTTCCACACAACTATATCGAGTACTTTGTACAAATAACAATTTAGTTGTATGAACAAAAGAAATTCGAGTTTGAGTAAATGCAAATCATGTCGACATTAATCAGTGCGTTTCACTCGGAAATATTGAGTTACACGTATGTAAAACATTTCTGACACGGTGTTTCACTTCATTCAGTTGAAAAGAGCGGCGGCGGCAGCCGGGACTGAAGCGTCGCTCTCAGCGTGTGGTTAACGACTGCAACCGAACCGCCAGGGTTTGTGTCGCCGCCACAAACACACCAGAACTGAACCACATGCGGCCAGAGACTCCCAGAGTCCGTCCGGGAGAGTTCAGCGCTCGCTGGTGCTTCAACAAACTTTTGGTGAATTTTAAAGAAAAGTCTTTGATGAAGAGGCGAACATCTTGGCAGATGTTCCTCAGCACACGCTCATCATACTCCAGCTTTATTACAGGAAAACTCTCTTTAACTGAGAGGCGCTGACCGCTAACAAGCAGGCGCTGCACGAGCGCAGCATCACAGCTGCGGTTCTCACTCTCTCTCACAGCTCGTGTTGAACATCTCGCGTGGGTTTCTCTGTCAGCGAGTCTTCATCTGCGTCGGTCGCTGTGGGATGGGCGTCTCCGCGCCGGCGGCCGTGTGATTGGTTCCCGCCCCAGAGCTGCGAATCTGCGCTGCGGTTTGGCGCCTTTCTTCTCCTGAGTCTTAATGACTTTAATTATCAAACGAGCGCTTTCGTCTGTGAATCTGCCAGCAACGTTACAGATGTGATTTTACACCCACTGATGTTTGATCACCATTTTAGCAGCATAATTATATATAATATATCATGATGATACACTGTCGTTTGGGGTCGGTAAGATGATATTTTTAATGTTTTTGAAAGAAGCTCACGAAGGCTTTAATCAAAAATCCATTAATAACAATTAATATCACTAAAATTTAAAATAACTGTTTTCTTTTGTAATACATTTAAATTGTAATTTATGATCAAAGATGAAAAGAAACATTTCTTGTTGTTATCAGTGTTGAAAACCGCTCATGTTTTTGTGGAAGTCGTGATGCATTTTGTTTTTCAGGATTTTTTTGATGAATATTATTTAAAATAGAAATCTTTTGTCACTTTATTAATGTATTTACTGTCAATTTAAAGCATCTTTGCTGAATGAAAAGTATTGGTTTCTTTCGGATTTCTTTTTTTGACCCCAAACTTTTGAAAAAAATAAATAAATAAATAATATATATATATATATATATATATATATATATATATATATATATAATTGCATTTTTTTTAAACTGTAATTTATTTATTTTTTGTTGGAATTTTAAAAAAAAATGGTTTAGTCTGCATGATATTTAACTTCTCTTTTTGGATGCAAACCAAAAATATCACATTATTCACAATAAAAAAACGTTCATTTTTGGAGCTTAAACAAAAACCAGCCAGTACAAGTAGTGCTTGTCTTTACAAGTTGAGTGAGAATAATGGAAGAATTCAGACCTGTAGGACACACACACACACACACACACACACACACTCCTGATGAGATAAACCGCTGCATCAGCACTAATGAAGTGATTGGGGAAAAAATGGAATGGAATTTGCCTCAGGAACATTTGTGTGTGTGTGTGTGTGTGTGGGTATTCCCTACGTTATGAGGACCAAATGTCCCCACAAGTATAGTAATACTAGAAAATGTTGATCTTGTGGGGACATTTTGTTAGTCCCCATGAGGAAACAAGCTTATAAATCATACAGAATGATCTTTTTTGAAAATGTAAAATAGCAGAACATTTTGTGTGATGGGTAGGTTTAGGGGTGGGGGTAGTGTAGGGGGACAGAATATACAGTTTGTACAGTAGAAAAACCATTACGCCTATGGAATGTCCCCATAAACCATGAAAACACAATGTGTGTGTGTATATGAGCGTCCATTCACAGTAAAACCCCGATCTCCCGCAGGCGACCAGTATGATATCTTCGACCGACGGTTTTTAATTCTTCATCCTCATCGTCTGCTGAACAGCATGTTTCCTAGAATCCGCGAGCTCGTGTTTTAAGAGTTCTGCAGTCTGTCTCTGGCTCTCATCTGCAGCCAAACGCTAAAGACCAGCTTCACTTTCCAAAGGTCGTGTAGTGAAGTTAAATATGGGGTGATTTTCCAGCTCTACATTCAGGAAAATGAAAAAGCTCTAATTATAGTCACTTGCTTCTGTCATTCAGTTCTGTCGGAGCAGCCATGTCTATTAATATTCAATCCGTTTATATCTCCTCAGGGTGGCCACAGATCATAACTCAGACAACACCAGCGCCGTGCTGCGCGAATGGCTGATCAACGTCCAGAACTTCTATCATTACGTGGAGTGGAGACCGCAGGAGGAGCCCAGGTGAGACCTTAACCCGACCTCAATCTGGACCTTACCACACTTTATATGTATTTACGTTTATTTGTCTGTCTCAGCGTCTACGAGGACGAGAGCGGCCCGAAGCACTGGACGAACCTTCGGTACGAGCACGTGATGAAGCTGCGTCAGGCGGCGCTGGAGACGGCCAGAGAGATGTGGGCCGACTACTTCCTGGTACATCATCTCAAATCCTCTCAAAGTCTGACGAGCGGCTTTAACCGTCATCCTCAGCCTCGCAGTGACCTGAAGTGACCCGTAATTACAGTCTGGAGAGGGTCACTGTCACCGTTTGTGCTCGTCTAAAGTTAGCAGCTCGGTTGTTTCAGTTCATTTCTGCTCGTCTGTTGAACCGGCTCTGTGATCTGCTCACTCTTGAGGTTTCCAACTGGTTCACGTGTGTTTTAGTCCAAGAACTTTGCACTATTATAGGATTACACACACTTCAAAAAACCACCGTGTCTTTGATAAGTGCCATGAATTAAATCCAATTTCAAAACAAATCCTGAAATCAATTCCAAGTCATTTCAGAACTAAAATCAAGCGATTGATGGAGAGTAGCTTATATAAACGACGAACTCACGTGTGAATGTCTCTGTTGGCAGACGGTGGACTGTGACAATCTGCTGACCAACCGGGACGTTTTATGGAAGCTGATGAAGGAGAACAAGACGATCGTGGCGCCGATGCTGGAGTCCAGAGCGGCGTACTCCAACTTCTGGTGCGGCATGACCTCTCAGGTGCGTGGAGTCTCGGTCCTGCGTCAAACGTGCGTGAAATGCGTCGACGCGTCACACTGTTTACATTCATCTGGCGTAATGGCGGCTTCTGCTCCTGGGAACGGAGAAAGTTCCATTCTATTACAAAAACCCAGACCACGATTATCAAAAGTATGGGAATACTTTAAACAGAGGCCAAATAAAACGCTCCTTTGTTCCCTTTGCAGAACCGAAATGGCGTACCATCTGTGGAATTGGATCTCTGACAAATTTTTGCGCGCGCAAGATCATATTTTGGGCGGCAGTGGTTCAGTGGTTCATGTGGGTTGTCTACTAACCGGAAGGTTGGTGGTTCAATCCCCGGTTCCACCTGACCAAGTGTCGAGGTGTCCATGAGCAAGACACCTAACCCCAGCTGCTCCCGATGAGCTGGATGGCGCCTTGTATGGCTGACGTCGCCGTCGGTGTATGAATGTGTGTGTGAATGGGTGAATGTGAGGCAAAAATTGTAAAGCGCTTTGGTGGCCATAGGTCTGTGAAAGCGCTATATAAATGCAGTCCATTTACCATTTACCATATTTTGAGCGTGAACTGAGTTGAGGAGAAAATCTTCGTCTCGCAAATAAGAAAATATTTTGAGCGAACGAAAATCAGTTTTGCATTTCAAAGAAGTTTATTTGGATGTGCGCGGACGTGCAAGGTTTGAGTTGCTCGCGCTCCTAAGCTAAACGCCGATCGCTCGCCTGCTCGACACAAACCAGCGTTACAATGTGCCAAAATTCCAGCCAATCAGAGATAAGGCTGCTAAATTCTGATTGGCTGGCTTGATAACCAATCACAAGACTCGCTGCATTACAGACAGAGCAAGAGGAAAAACACACGGTTCAGGAGACGTTTGTTCAATGGCTTGAACACTATCAAAGTTCCTTTAAGACTGTAGAGAAAGTCTTTGACACTCTTCATGTTAAAGTTCAAATGTCTTCCACTGGACGAACACACATGAGTGGCTTATTTTTAATCAACATCAAATCGTATTATTACATAATGGCGTGTCCCAGTGTTTCTACACCTCAATGAACTGATAAATTAGTTCTAACTTCTTACGGAAAAAAAGATCACTAGATTAATAATAATAAAAATAATCGTCAGAGTAGGCGACTAATCGGGGAAAAAAATAATTGTTAGATTAGTCGACAGGGAAAAAATAAATTAAAAAAATAATCGCTAGAGTAGTCGACTAATCAGGGGGAAAAAATAATCGTTAGATTAGTCGACAGCAAAAAAATAAAAAAAATAATAATAATAATCGCTAGAGTAGTCAACTAATCGGGTGGGGTGGGGGGGATTGTTAGATTAGTCGACAGCAAAAAAAAAAAAAAAAAAATAATCGCTAGAGTAGTCGACTAATCGGGGGGGGGGGGTCGTGTCGTTAGATTAGTCGACGGGAAAATAAACAAATAAATAAAATAATAATCGCTAGAGTAGTCGACTAATCGGGGGGGGGGGGGGGGGATCGTTAGATTAGTCGACAGGAAACGATCAGGACACTTTAAGGTCCGTTCAGAGGATGATTACAGATGTTGACAGATATTTCTGCTTGAGTCCTGGTTAAGGAATGAAGGCTGTGTTTGTAGGGTTATTACAAGCGGACGCCGGCCTACATGCCCATCCGCCGGCAGGAGAGGAAGGGCTGCTTCGCCGTTCCCATGGTGCACTCCACCTTCCTGGTGGATCTGAGGAAGGAAGCGTCCCGTCAGCTGGCCTTCTTCCCGCCTCATCCCGACTACAGCTGGGCCTTCGACGACATCATCATCTTCGCCTTCGCCGCGCGGATGGCGGGTGCGTCTCAGACCGTGAAGATTTTGTTGTGATCGTTATTTTTGCGTGAATTTTAATTTCGCTCCCCGCAGACGTTCAGATGTACATCTGCAACAGAGAGACTTATGGGTATTTCCCCGTGCCGCTGCGCTCCCATAATACCTTGCAGGACGAGGCTGACAGTTTTCTGCACTCGCAGCTGGAGGTTATGGGTGAGTCACGTGACTCCGGTCTTGTTTTCCTGCTTTATGAAGGAAGAGAGCAGAACGAATGTTCTTGATCTGAATTTCTGTCGTCTGCAGTGCGCAATCCTCCGTCAGAGCCGTCCGGATATCTCTCTCTTCCTCCTAAACAGCCGGATAAAATGGGCTTTGATGAGGTGAGTATTTTATTTTATTTTATTTTATTTTATTTATTTTATTTTATTTTATTTTATTTTATTTTATTTTATTTTATTTATTTTTTATTTTATTTTATTATTTATTTATTTATTTATTTTAATTTAATTTAATTTAGTTTAGTTTATTTATTTTATTTTATTTTATTATTTTAGTTTAGTGTATTTTATTTATTTTATTTTATTATTTTGTGATATTTTGTTATATTATATTAAATGTTTTATTTTGTGTTATATTAATTTATTTTTTATTTTATACTGTATTAATTGTTATTTTATTTGATATGATATTTTATATTGTATTTGTTATGATTTAATTTTTATTTATTTAATAATAATAAAATAATAATTATTTTATTTATTTTTATGAAGTTGTACATAAATAGTCTAACATTTAATTTTTTATATTATTTTAAAAAACATTATATTATTATATCATTTAATTTATTTTATATGAATTATTATTGTATTTTACATTATTTAATATTGTGAATATTAAAATATGTGAATATTTCAATTGTATTTATTTTATGTTAAAACATTAATTGTTGTATTTTGTATTTTATTAATTTATATTATTTAATTCTATATTACATTATTTTATTTAGTTGTGTAATATTTAAATAGATTTTGTTGTATTATTTTATATTATATTATATTTAATTGTTTTTATTTTTTATCTAATTTTATATTATTATTTTTATATTGAATATCAACTCCTACTAAATAGTTTTAGTTTTAAAAAATGGTGTGTTGCTGTACGTCTTCATCAGTGCTGTGGTGTGTGTGTGTGTGTGTGTGTGTGTGTGTGTGCAGGTGTTCATGATAAACCTGCTGAGGCGTTCGGACCGCAGGGATCGGATGTTGAGGACTCTCTACGAACAAGAGATCGACTGCAAGATCGTCGCGGCTGTAGATGGCAAGTACGTCTCAAACACACGTCACACGGACACATGAACACACTCCCGCACACACCAGCTTCCCATAATGCCCTCTCTCGCCTGTCTGTTAGCCTGACGGACTGTGTGTGTGTGTGTGTGTGTGTCAGGGCTCTGAACCTCAGTCAGGTGGAGGCTCTGGGGATCGAGATGCTGCCCGGATACAGCGACCCGTATCACGGCCGGCCGCTCACTAAAGGAGAGCTGGGCTGCTTCCTGTCGCACTACAACATCTGGACAGAGGTGAGCGCTGTCAATGTTCATCTAAACACTAATTCGGTTATTAAAACATCGTAATGTTGCGTTCAAGTGTTTCGGTGAAAACTAAACTGTAATAAAATGATTACAAAACAGATATAAATGAGGAAAGAACGTATTCATAAAATAAATTCATTCAAAATTTGTAAAATAATATTTATATTGTAATAAAATAACACAAACATCATTGTTTTTTGTATATGTTTATATATATATATAAATAAACAATATTTATATAATAATAATATATATGTATATTATTTTTTTGAATGTATAGCATAATCTTCTGTTATGCCAGTGTTTATACTCAATGTGTGACTTTTGTTTATGAAAATACAAAATTGTTCAAAAAATATTTTCTAGAAAACACTGTTTAAATATATATTCTTATTTTTTTTAATAAAATATCATGTTTTGTATTATAATAAAGTAGTACAAAAATCTTTTTTTTTTAAATATTTTTTATATGTATATTTTTGAATATATTTTATAAAATAATACAAAATAGTGTTTTTTGTAAAATGATAATAATAATAAAATTATTTAAAAAAAAAGTTTATTAAATAATATAAAATAATAATGCTTTTTAAAAGAAAATATTTGATTTTTTTTTAAATACAAAAGTGTTTTTGTAAAAAAAAAAAACAACTTTTTATTATATGTCAATAATTCTACTCAATATGTGACTATTTTTAGTGAAATAACACAAAATAGTGCATTCTAGAATAATTGTGCTTTTTAAAAGAAACATTTTTATACAAAACATAGTTTTAAAATAACAGTCAGCACATATTAATACAAAATAGTGTGTTTTCTAGAATATATTTTTTAATATATATATATATATATATATATATATATATATATATATGTGTTTAAATATATATTTTTAATTTTTATAAAATAATATAAACAATAGCTATTTCTTCAAATAAACTATTTGAATATATTTTCCATAAAATAATAAAAAATGTTTTTTTCCGCCATAAAATGTTATGTCCTAAATTTATAGCAGTGTGTTTACTCAGTATTATATATTTTTTATATATAGTATATATATTATATATCATGTATTATAAATATATTATAAATAGTATATATTTTAAAAAGCAAACTCATGATTGTGTCTCAGATTGTGGATCGGGGGCTGAAGATGTCTCTGGTGATCGAGGACGACCTGCGCTTCGAGATTTTCTTTAAGCGTCGCCTGCAGAATCTGATGCAAGAGATTCAGTCGGAGCGGCTGGACTGGGACTTGATGTGAGGACACACACACACACACACACACACACACACACACACACTCACACACACACACTCACACACACACACACACACACACGTACGGCGCCCTCTGTTGGTCAGTTGAGTTGAGTTGCTCTTGTGCGTCTGTCTCTGTCTCAGTTATATCGGACGGAAGAGGATGCAGGTGGACCATTCGGAGAAATCTGTTCCCAGAATCCACAACCTGGTGGAGGCGGATTATTCGTACTGGACGCTGGGATACATGATCTCGTTAGGCGGCGCTCAGAAGCTGCTGCGGGCCGAGCCGCTGAAGAAGATGCTGCCGGTGGACGAGTTCCTGCCCGTCATGTACAACAAACACCCCATGTGAGAGACCATCTTCATCCCTTCGGTCTACAGTTCACTCGTTCACTCGTTCATTCATTCATTCACTCGTTCACTCATTCACTCTGTCGTTCTGCTGATCTACTGGTTCATCTTTCTGATTGGATTAGAAAATATCTTATAAATTTTTACTCTGTCTCAAAATACACAGATAATAATTGAAATAAAATATTTTTTACTCTAATAATAATAGAAATAAATTATTTATTTTTATTAGATAAAATAATAAAATTATTTACTTAATTATTTAATCATTGTGTTAATAATAATAGTAATAATAATAATTATATAAAACACACACACATATATATATATATATAAATTTAGTTGACACTTTTTTTTATATATGATGGTGATGATGATAAAAGTATTACATTAAAATAATATTAAAAATGATAATAATGAAATGTTTGGTTAAAATTATTATTTTGATGATGATGATACATTAAAAATTATGAATAATAATAATAAAGTAATTTAGCTCAAATAACTATTTTTATTGATGATGATGATTATAGATAATAATTATCTTAATTTAGTTACACATTAAAATATGTTTATAAACAATAATAAAAGTACTTAGTTAAAATTATTTTATTAATGATGATGTTCATCATCATCATCATCATAATAATTAGAAACTCAAATAATAATAATAATAATAATAGCATAATTTTGTTAAAATAATTAATTTTATTATTGACTAATAATAATAAATTAAAATAACACTGTCACTTAAAGTTTGTTTTTATTACTGCTAATAATAATAATAACAACAATAATGCTAATGTAAAACAACATTATAAATAAAGTGAATTGTTTTTTGATTATATTATTATTGTTAATAAAGTTTTATTATTATTAATAACAACGATAATAATAATAATAATAATTGGTTAAAATAATAACACATTAAAAGATTATTATAAACAATAATAAAAGTACTTAATTTAAAATGATTATTTTATTAATCATGATAATCATAAATTAAAACCTCATAGTAATAATAAAATTATATGATGATGATGCTGACAATAATAAAAATATTACTTAATATTACTTAATATCACTTAAAAATTGTTATCTTTTAAATGTACTACTACTAACAATAATGTAAAACAACATTATGATTAATAAAATAAATTATATTTTCATTTAAATTATTATTAATAATAATAAATGGTTGATTAAATTATAATTGTTATTATTAATAATAATAACAATAGTTGAAAGCTAAGGAAGAAAGCATTATCTCAGTCTGTCATCACTTGCTCTGTTCTTCATCATCATCATCATCATAACTAATGTCGTTTCCGTCTGCGCAGTGAGGAGTACATGTCTCACTTCGAGCGGCGGGACCTGCGGGCGTTCTCGGCCGAGCCGCTGCTGGTGTACCCCACGCACTACACGGGCGACCCGGGCTACATCAGCGACACGGAGACCTCCACCGTCTGGGACAACGAGACGGTCCGCACCGACTGGGACCGCGCGCGGTCGCGCAAGAGCCGCGAGCAGGAGGAGCTGAGCAGCGAGGCGCAGAACTCGGACGTCCTGCAGTCGCCGCTGGACAGCACGGCCCGGGACGAGCTCTAGGACTCGCAGACAGAGACGCTTCGCCCGTTAGATTTGAGAGGCGTGACGTCGCGCGGCGATATTATAACATGTGCTTTAGATGAGATGATAACCTCCAGTTCTCCTGAAATGCTTGACTGGGTGCAGAAACACGGTGGGCTCAGTAAATATGAGCTTGATTTCATTCCTTTGAATGGGAATCTCAAGGACATTGGTCTATTTTTAGATGGTTTTAACCTGATCTAATGGTCTCATTTCACTCTTGTCAGGAGTCTTTAGTTAAATATCTACGTGATTTTAACACGTCATTCCTTCATTGCGTGATTTACGTTGACTTTCACTCATTCGGTACATTAAGGTGAGAATCAGATCAGCGTGTAAAGACAGTTTTTATCTGATAGTTGGCTTGCAGAAGACTAATTTATTGCTTGTTCAGCTCGTTCATAGTCCGTGTAAATACAGAGCCGATGGACGTTCCCGTCATGTGAACCGTTTTTCCTTTTATGTTCTCAGTTGCCTTCAGAGATTTGTGTGGGAGAATAGATAAAACTGAATCCGTTTTTAAGACTAGCAAAGAAATGCTTGTGTCAAACTAATGTTTACGTGATATTTAATGTGCTAACTCAAGAAACGGCAGTAATAAGATTTAGCCGAGTGAAAATTGAGTGATCAATCCTTTCTCTTTTTCTGTTTGTACTGTGTTCTTTTACGTGTTCCACTACTCTGTACGTCTCCTGAATGTGCCTTTTATACCAAAGAATAAAGAATGTTTCTTAAAGTCTGATGCAGTGGATTCAGTCTGACGTATATGAGTATTTATTTGCGAGGGTAATTTGAAGAGAGGCAAAAAGTGGGGCGTTTCCTCAGTTTCGCCTAAAAAATATATATATAAAAAAAAAAACTGGATGAGAAAATAATTGATATTACAAAACTTAAACGACGAAAATATTACAAGATGTGACATTAAAAAGTGTAAAAGTAATATTATCCAACAGCGACACCTGCAGGACTCCACGTCTCTCTTGCCTCCTCTGATCCCGTTGAGTTTTAACAGACACCCTAAAGTGTGCGCTTGGTTTTGTGGGGCGGTAATCGAGAATGAATGGGGAAAAGTCATGTGAGAGGAGCCATTATGATTGGATGTGATTGGTTAGTGTGACCCCCCCACCCCCCGCTCGCTCCGAATCACTGATTCGAACCAAAAGATTCGTAAAGCTTCATGAATCAGTGTTTTGAAATCAGCCATCACTAGATATTTAAAAGTTGTTGTTTTGTTTTTTTTGGCACACGAAAAGTATTCTTATCACTTTATAACGTTAAGGTTGAACCACTGTGGTGTTTTAGTATCTTTCTGTCAATAGAGACTCACTGAACCATCGGATTTCATCAAAAATATCTTCATTTGTGTTCTGAAGATGAACGAAGGTGAAGAACGACATGAGGGAGAGGAATTAATGACAGAAATTTACATTTTTGGGTGAACGAACCCTTTAAAATGGCCTGAAAACATGACTGGGTTTTAGTGAGCCATCAATCAGCTGTGGTGAAATAAAGCTCATCTCCGTGTCTGTGAACTGAAACGCAATTGGAAAAAACGTAAAAAATGCATAATAACACCAACTTTATTACATTTATACTTGGTTTTAATAATAATAAAAAAATGGTATAAAAATACAATATATAATATACAATTTTACTTAGACTCTTTTTATATGATATTTATTATTTATTTTTAGGTTATGCAAATATATATACAGCCGTCAAATAGAGAAATATGGTTTTTGCCTGCAAGCTTTGGCTCAAATAATAATAATTTAGAGAAGTAATTAAACCTCCCTGGATCAGTTTTAATCTCACAGCATGAGCAGAATTAGTCGGAGAGAAACCCGAAAGCTCGGCTGAAACTCACGTGACTCATTCTGCATGTTTATTATTGAATGTATCAATAGCGTTTCCCATTTAAAACTCATCCATAAATCCATCGTTATCATTTGGCCTGGCCACTCCTGTCCCCGCTCTCTCTCTCTCTCTCTCTCTCTCTCTCTCTATTGGATTATTAAGGTCTTGGTGTATTTTCAGCCAAGAAGGCTTATGGGATCTCTGACAGACACGGCCGTAATCCTTCCTGAGTGCGACATGATTCTTTTTTCACCATTGGAGCGAAACAAAGATGCATTTTTACGTCTTTTGAATCTTTGAATCTGATGCTTTTCTTCTGATGGTTCATTTCAGTTGCTGTATGTGGGATTAAACGCCTCGAGAAGACTCTCTCACTCACTTTTCACTCTCTCTCTGTCTCTCAATAGGATTATGACGGAGGGTTGATGTAGATTAGGTGGTCTGTTCGCTGTATCCTCAGAGAGTAAATAAACACTGAACGATGTGAGACACTGTCTGGAGTCGGGTAACCTTGTAGCCTAATCTCTGTGGACGGGACATGAGCTGGAGGGAACCTGCCGGACCTCGCTCATCTGAACTCATGATCGGTGCGGTTCTGATTGACAGGCAGACTCGGTCACTGAAGGTGCGTCAGCCGAGGGTTTTAGGCATTGAGATGAAAATATCTCGCATAGGGTTGTTGATGAAACATGCATCTTAATAAACGCTTTAATGCTTCATGTTTAAATGGGTTCTGCAATATTTCTGCAAAAGTTGCCTACTTTTACATTTGCAGTAAAATAATAATAATAATAATAATAATAATGTAACATTACATCTCTGACTGCAATGTTACTGTAATATTCTCATATATTATTACCATTTAAAATATCTGTTTTCTATGTGAATATATTTTAAAAAATAATTTATATCCAGTGATCAAAGCTGAATTCTCCAGTCTTCAGTGTCACATGATCCTTCAGAACACTTTTATGATTTATGAGTATTATCAGTGTTGAAACGGTTGTGCTGCATCATATTTTTGTGGAAACCATGATAGATTTTTTTTTTTCAGGAGTCTTCGATGAATGGAAAAGTCAAAAGAACTGCATTTATTTTAAATGGAAATATAACATTTGGAACATTATAAATCTTTAGTGTCGGTTTTGAGCAATTTAATGCACATTACACATAAACAACCCAAGTTGGGTCAAAATGAAATGGACAAACCTGGCGATTGAGTTGTTTTGACCCAACAGGGTTAAATGTTTGACCCAACTATTGTTTAAAAATGACTATATGTCTGGTTTAAAATGAACCCAAATTATGTTGGAAATTAAAAATCAGACTCATAATTACTGGATGCAATTATAATAATCAAAAGGTGAACATTTATTAATAAGCAATTTAATGCACATTACACATAAACAACCCAAGTTGGGTTAAAATGGACAAACCCGGCGATTGGGTTGTTTTGACCCAACAGTTGGGTTAAATGTTTGACCCAACTATTGTTTAAAAATGATTAAAATGAACCCAAATTATGTTGGAAATTAAAAGTCAGACTCATAATTACTGGATGCAATTATAATAATCAAAAGGTGAACATTTATTAATAAGCAATTTAATGCACATTACACATAAACAACCCAACTTTTTGGGTTTTTGACCCAACTATTGTTTAAAAATGACTATGTCTGGTTTAAAATGAACCCAAATTATGTTGGAAATTAAAAATCAGACTCATAATTACTGGATGCAATTATAATAATCAAAAGGTGAACATTTATTAATAAGCAATTTAAAAAATGTTTATAGTTGAATTATTACTCATTAAACTTATTAATAAATGTTCATTTCTAACATATTTTGGGTTCATTTTAAACAAGAAATACAGTCATTTTTGTTGAGTCGAGTTAAATAAAACCACTCCACAGGTTGGGTAAACCTTTAACCCAACTGCTGGGTTTGTCCATTTTCAACCCAACTCAATCTCTCTTGATCGTGTTAAGCAGTCAGTTGTCGTAATTAAGATTAGATCAAATCTACCTCTTCACATAATGTTATCCAGCGCTGATCCAGATCTCTCTCTTCAGAAGCTGTCATGGTGGACCTGTTCCTGGGGAAGGTTCTGGTGAAGAACAACAAAGACAAAGACGAGCTGGACACGGAGCGCGAGATCAACCTGCGGCTCCAGAACCGCATCCTCATGCTGTTCTTCGGCTCGGGCGAGTGCGAGAAGTGTCAGGAGTTCGCGCCGACGCTCAAAGACTTCTACAAGAAGCTGACGGACGAGTTCTACGTGGAGCGGTCGGCCCAGCTGGTGCTGCTGTACATCTCGCTGGACTCGTCCGAGGAGCAGCAGGAGAAGTTCCTGAAGGAGCTGCCCAAACGCTGCCTGTTCCTGCCCTACGAAGACCCCTACAGGCAGTACGTGCTTTTTGTTCAGAATAGCAAATAACTTTTCCCTCACAATTTTTGGGAGAGAACCCAGTGTTTCTCAAGCGAATATGAAGTTTTACAACCAAATGCAACAGTTTTTAAATATATATTTTTTCACCACCATTATTATTATTATTATTTTTACTGCTTGTTTAATTTATTTTTATTTCAGTTTTAGATTTAATTCAGTTTCCAGTTAGAAATTGCAGTGCTTTTCCCTAAATAAACGAAACCTCTGATAGTTACTATCGAGATTCTTCCCGGGTCGGTGACATCACAAACACTAAAATTTACATAAACCCCGCCCCTGAGAACACTCATAAAAGGGGGCGGGGCCATGTTGGGCCGCTTTAGAGTTGTTGTAGTCGAGTGTTGTTGATGCCGTCATTTTACGCCGGACTGCTTCACAAACGAGGGTCGATTCAAGGAAAAAAGATGACCGTGACGACACATGCTAGTGATGAGTTGATCAACTCCACAGCAACTACATCAATTTATCCACTAACCGTTCAGAAACTTCTTCCTGAGTCTCTCCATCAGTTTGAACACTTTCCTCATTTTGTCTGCGTGAGATTCTCCAGCTTTGTTGTTGTTGAGCTGTTAAAGCTCCGCCCTCTTCTGGAAAGGGGGCGGGGAGCGACAGCTCATTTGTATTTAAAGGGACACACACAAAAACACCATGTGTTTGCTCAAACCCAAATTTGACAAGCTATAATAAATGATCTCTGGGGGATTTTGAGCTGAAACTTCAGGCACATTCTGGAGACATTTGGTCTCATTTGAAGACACTTCTAGTCTCCGTTGGGGATCTTTGAATACTGTTCTTGATGAAACGGTTGAGAGCCACTGACATGCTGTAGTTTCTGACCCTGTGTTTCCATCAGTATCATGTTTGTGTTGTTTGCAGGGAGCTGGGGGTGATGTTCGAGGTGCAGGATCTGCCCAGGGTGGTGGTGCTGCGTCCGGACTGTTCCGTCTTAACGCCCGACGCCGTGACGGAGATCTGCACGCTGGGGCCGGACTGTTACCGCAACTGGCAGGAGGGGGCGGAGCTGATCGACAGGAACTTCATGATGAACGAGGAGTTCGACGAGGGAAAGATGCGCAGCATGACCGACCCCATCCGACGCATCAAATACAAGGTGGAGGACAAGAAGAAAAAGAAGAAGAACAAAAAGGACGAGGACGAAGATGAAGATGGAAATGGCGGCGGAGGACCTTGGGGCTGAGGTCTGAACATTTGCTTTGGATCGGCTGATGCTCTAATAACATTAGCGATATGGACAGAAGCCACGAGTAAACGCTGTAGAGACTCCGCTGAGTAAGCGTCGCTGAAATGAGAAGATGGAGGGTCTGCAGGAGACGTTCTCAATGTTTTTGACTCCTAAGCCACAACATTGGTTGTAAAAACAAATGTTTTTAATTGACAGAAACTGTCCACAGATTAAAATAACTAAACCAATCAAATCATTGAATTTCAGGATTCCAAAAGTGAATGTTCTTTTCGTTTTCTGGGAGAATCCGGCACTGTAAAAATTGCCATAAATTTACAGGATAGAAGAGTGTTATTTTACAATAATGAAGTCAGAAATTCACAGTGAAATGAATGCATGCTGGGTTATTTTCTGCCAAGTTACTGTAACGTGGAATATACTGTAAATGGGAATAAGCCTCAAGTCTGTCATCGCTAAATGACTGACACTTGAGCTTAGATTCTCCATTTCAGCATCAATCACTGCTTTTCAAACACTTCTGAGATTATTTTCTAACTCTCTGGTTTTTATATTTACTCATTATAGATGTACACACAGTAAAAACCCCAGAGTTAAATCAACTCTGCTCAGACAACATTTGGTCCCTCTCTAAATAGTGTTAAAGTAACACTGAAGCAGAGTTAAAGTTAATGAGGTAGTTCTTGTGTTTCTCTTTTCTACAGTGATTCTGCTTGTTAACAGCAGGTGTTCATCATTACTGTTCAATCATCACTTAATTAATTGCTTAATTACCTCATTAACTTTAACTCTGCTTCAGTGTTACTTTAACACTATTTAGAGAGGGACCAAATGTTATCTGAGTAGAGTTGATTTAACTCTGGGGTTTTGCTGGGCATGAATGACCCTCAGATGACTGGTGTGATATAAATCTATCAGCAAAACCCACTTTTTTTTAAATCACGCATGCTTTTATCAACATTTGCATTGCTAATAAACTCTGAAATTAGAAATAAAATTGATTTTGTGTTTTATCTATTCGCATTTTTTTAACACATGAAAGGTTTAAGGTTTTAATTTATGCAAGTGAAAAAAAAAATCATTCATTTAAAGTATATTTTATTGTTGGTCTTATCGGAGTCGGGTTTAAACCTGCAAATAACACTCCACATATGAAAAATGAAAAGAAACGAGTTGATTTTGTTCTAAAAGTAGCCTATTTTACACATAAATAACAAAAATGATCAATATTTAAAGCACAATAAACATTAAGTTCTTTCTAATTTGTCTTAAATTATGGATTATAAACTGAACCATTGACTAAAATGTTTCCAGTTTTATCTTAAAGGATCATGTGTGTGTGTGTGTGTGTGTGTGTGTATATGCGTAGAGAGAGAGAGAGAGAGAGAGAGATATCTTCATCTCGTCCAGAATGTCTCATCTCAGGATATCATTCTTATACACAACACAATTCTTACTAGTAAAAATGCAAATTTCTGATATCAACAATTACATTGTTACTAGTGCAAATGTCTATTCTTGATATCAACAATTGAATTTCTACTAGTAAAAATATTAATTTCTGATATCTGAAATGAATTCCTGATATCAAGATAATTTCTGATATCTAAAACGGCTTTCTTACTATAACAATCACATTCATGATCTCAGAAATTAACATTTTTAGTAGCAATTCAGTTGTTGATATCAAGAATAGACATTTGCACTAGTAACAATGTAATTGTTGATATCAGAAATTTGCATTTTTACTAGTAAGAATTGAATTCCTGAAATGTGAAACTGGAATTTCAACTAGTAAGAAATTAATTCTTGATATCAACAATTGAATTTGAATGGCAGCCTATGGTGAGATTTCAGTAAAAATACAATTGTTGATATCAAGAATGATAGTTTTTACTAGTGGAAACTGAATTGTTGATATCAAGAATTAACATTTTAACTAGTGAAAATGTAATTGTTGATATCACAAGTTCATATCCTGAGAATGAATAAAAGTCAAAACGGCTTGCCATAAACAATCACATTCATGAGATCAGAAATGAACATTTTTACTAGTAGCAATTCAATTGTTGATATCAAGAATTATAGTTTATACTATTGGAAATATAATTCTTGATATCAAAAATTGCCATTGTTGATAGAGGAAATCTAATTCCTGATATCAAAAATTAACATTTTACCTAGTGAAAGTTCATATCCTGACGATGAATAAAAGTCAAAACGGCTTGCCATACAACACAGATATTGTTATTTTTACAAATGCGGAAAACCGGCATTGTGCAATAGCGCGCCAAAACAAGAAGGTGAACGAGTGCGAAAGTGAAAGAGATCGAAGCCAGAGAACAAGGAAGTGACTGCAACCATCAACCGTGTAAGTACAACTTTAATTTCATTCATAATAAGTCTCATATTAGACGTGTGGCTTTCAGTACAGCCTACGTTAGTTGTCATAAGTAACAGTAACTACAGGCTACTGTATTTCGGGTCTAGCTATAGCCTACAGTAAGAGTTTTCTTTTCCAGGTTTCAAACATTTGGTTAAAGATGAGACACTTCCGTTTTAATATATTTAATGTTTATAACGTTTGAAACCTGCACAGATACTGACACATGTTTGATCTGTTCTGGTGTAGCTTCACGTGATCAACAAAATGCATGGAAAGAAAAAAAAAAACAAAGATGTTTTTGGACAATACCAGCCACGCTTGTGACGTCAGTGGCTGCTTTATTTTGCGGCGCACAGGCCAAACAGCTGTACATACACACATCTGTAATATTCGATGTACATGCACATAATATTTACACACATTTACACACAATTTGCAAATTGCAATATTGCATTTTATTGCAAAGTCAGCACTCTTGAGTCTCTACTTATTTTGTAAGTTAACATGCAAAAATACACGCTAGTTCAAAAATATTACCTTCAAAATGGAAAGTCTTTATCTGTCATTCACAGCTGCAAATGAGGTTTGTTTTAAAACTCATTCACGCCATCGACGCTTAAAAACCCACTGCGCGTCTACACGAGGTTGCGTGGTAGGCTCAATGTGTCCGCGTTTGGTTGTGGGCAGACTTTTTAAAAGATATTCACAATAAAATCAAATTGTTTTCTGCAAACTCCATCAGATTCTTGTTCTACATCGCACAGACTACCACTGTGGTAATTTTCATGTTGTTTTTACTGTTTTATTATTTAATAATTAACTGCCATTGAGCCTACCGCGCAACCTCGTGTAGACGCGCAGTATGTTTTTAAGTGTATGGCGCGACTATCTATCTCATAAGGTCCCCTTACATATTAAGTCGTTATTTTGTACCGAAACGTTTCTACAGTGGCCCTAAATGGACAAACAACGCGTTTGCTTGACTAGCTACTCTCAGACAATAATATTTTTGCCCTGTGTTGGCCACCGTAGCTTCTGTAAATGGCAATTCGCCACCTCACAGCTATAGATGCCGCTAAAATTTACACACTCCACCTTTAATAGAAAATGATAGCCATGATAAATGCCATTGCTGTGTCTTTTATGCTTATTGTGTGTATGTTTATATCAAATGACATAACAAGCAACAAGTGTTGGTTGTTTGAGCATTAGTCTGATCGTGCTCCACATCAATCAAGACTGTTGTATTTCTCCATAGAGTGACACAAAATGGCTTCCAAAACTGTGATTCTCGAGGTACTTAGTGACCTACTGGAAAGAGAGTTCAAAGAATTCAAGTGGCACCTGTCGAACAGTGACAACCCTATTCCTAAAGGAAAGCTGGAGAACGCGAATCGCCACGATGTTGTGGATCTCATGGTGCAGCAGTACGGCAAACCAGATGCCGGGAAGATTGCAGTCAGAATACTTCGCAAGATGAAGCAAAATGAGCTTGCTGATCAACTGAAGGGAAAACTTCAAGAAGGTAGACTATAAGTTGACACTATATGCACTTGTAGGATTTGATGTAAACTGTTGTTCTGAGTTTATACCCGTTTCTCTCCATCAGCTCCAGAAGATGATCCTGCTGGAGGTGGAGATTCATCCAGTGGGACAGCAGTAACTTCTCAGACCGCTGGAGTTAAAGTGAACATAAAAACTTCTGATGGAGGAACCGTAAAGGCCCCTGTTGTTCATGGTGGTGTTTTCCACGGCCCAGTGAACTTCAGCTAATGATCAGGGATCGATCTATCGATCTATCTATCTATTTTTCGATCTATCTATCTATCTATCTATCTATCTATCTATCTATCTATCTATCTATCTATCTATCTATCTATCTATCTATTTTTCGATCTATCGATCTATCTATCTATCTATTTTTCGATCTATCTATCTATCTATCTATCTATCTATCTATCTATCTATCTATCTATCTATCTATCTATCTATCTATTTTTCGATCTATCGATCTATCTATCTATCTATCTATCTATCTATCTATCTATCTATCTATCTATCTATCTATCTATCTATCTATCTATCTATCTATCTATCTATTTTTCGATCTATCGATCTATCTATCTATCTATCTATCTATCTATCTATCTATTTTTCGATCTATCGATCTATCTATCTATCTATCTATCTATCTATCTATCTATCTATCTATTTTTCGATCTATCGATCTATCTATCTATCTATCTATCTATCTATTTATCTATTTTTCGATCTATCGATCTATCGATCTATCTATCTATTTTTCGATCTATCTATCTATCTATCTATCTATCTATCTATCTATCTATCTATCTATCTATCTATCTATCTATCTATCTATTTTTCGATCTATCGATCTATCTATCTATTTTTCGATCTATCGATCTATCTATCTATTTTTCGATCTATCGATCTATCTATCTATTTTTCGATCTATCGATCTATCTATCTATTTTTTGATCTATCTATCTATCTATCTATCTATCGATCTATCTATTTTTCGATCTATCGATCTATCGATCTATCTATCTATCTATCTATCTATCTATCTATCTATCTATCTATCTATCTATCTATCCATCTATCCCTACGATTTTTAAAGGGGTCATGAATTGAGAAATCAATTTTTTTATTTTTTATTTTCTTTACACATGTAAGGGTTCAGCTTATTGAAACCAAGCTCAAAAAATGACTAGTTTCAGATTTTGTCACATTATTACATCACAGTTTGACAAAAGACACGCCTCTCTAGAAGATCAACGCCTACTTTTACATCATCGCCTCTTTAGCCCCGCCCACCGTTTCGTGCAGACGAGAGTTCCAGTCGTATCAATAAGACACTGTTCGTTTTTCACCTCATATCACTATTGCTTTGTCTGAAGAGTCAGGTCGCCTGATATGTACTCACTTTTCCCGAAAATGATGAGTTTAAGAACAACAGTGTGACAAATGATGGTATATTAATTCATAATTCATTTATACGAAATATCATTCGTTATCCTGTCAGCTATAACTGAGGAAACTCCAAGTACTTGACTTTTAAAGCATATTTAATGTGCATAAACGCTTAAGATTTTTGGCAAAAGCTTTCACTCACCTTTCTGTCGTGACTTTGGTTCAACACTAATAAAACAAAATAATAAAACACAAATCTACCTCACAGATACGAATGGAATAAATATAAATAAAGATGATTAATTACCAAACTGGAGTATCCTTCATATTTGAGGCGTGGGTTCGTTGTCTTCTGAATCTGATCCGGCTCAAACATTGGAAGTTTTCGAAGCAATTCCATATGTATAATGGGGCGTGTAATTAAAAATGAGTTTTTATTAAAATAAAATTAATTATTTTAATATGCAAAACTCAATGACAGCAGTAGGCATTCACTTCCAAGTCTGAGACGTGTTGAGGCCGTCAAAGAGTCTTAGAAAGAGACGGCCGAAAACAGGAGAGAAAAAAGCGTATTACTTCTAACGAAGGATCTGATGTAAAAAATCTTGATAACATTGATTTTGTTCTTCAAATGCAGTTCATGACCCCTTTAATAGGTAGATTGGAGAGAAACTAAACTGCAGTATTTGGTGGATGAATGTTTGGACCGCTCATAATTTTATAGGAAACAGATTTGAGGCTCATTTACTAAAGCCACATACATTTTTATACATTAAATAATGTTTGCATTTTTATGTATTTTAAATGTACTTGAGCTCATTGCCAACGTTTGTGTGCCACATTCATTAAAAACCGCTATAAGCACAGATCTGCAGTTTGTACCTTCTTGAATTCATCATAATTTATCCAGACAATGATCATTTGAATGTTTAGGCCACAAAGTACGGTGGCCTAGAGAGCTCAAAGCGCTGCAAATAATAAAACACATGCAAATTAAAAAAAGCACATGCAAATAAAAACAAACGTGATCATCAGTTTGACAACACATGTGCTGCAAATCCTCACAACACATGCAAACTCAAAAACGCGCTACATTTACAAAAATGCGCTACATTTACAAAAACGTGCTACATTTACAAAAACGTACCTGAGGCGCTCGACGACCACGTCATCTGTGAGCGTGAGCTTCCAGCAAACTGAAAAACACTTTATTAAAAATAATAAATACATGAAATAATGTACAGTTGTTTATTTTTGTTAGCAGTTTTTATAGTATTTAATGATTGTGAACACATTGTGCACTCAAATGCTGTACACTATATAGGGATCAGTGAATGAGTGAAGGGTGAGTTGAACTAGCATGTTTTTGTAAATGTAGCGCGTTTTGTATATGTAGCGCGTTTTTGTAAATGTAGCACGTTTTTGTAAATGTAGCGCGTTTTGTATATGTAGCACGTTTTTGTAAATGTAGCGCGTTTTTGTAAATGTAGCGCGTTTTTGTAAATGTAGCGCGTTTTTGTAAATGTAGCGCGTTTTTGTAAATGTAGCACGTTTTTGTAAATGTAGCGCGTTTTTGTAAATGTAGCGCGTTTTTGTAAATGTAGCACGTTTTTGTAAATGTAGCGCGTTTTTGTAAATGTAGCACGTTTTTGTAAATGTAGCGCGTTTTTGTAAATGTAGCACGTTTTTGTAAATGTAGCACGTTTTTGTAAATGTAGCACGTTTTTGTAAATGTTGTAAATTTTTGAGTTTGCATGTGTTGTCAAACTGATGATCACGTTTTTTTTATTTGCATGTGCTTTTTTTAATTTACATGTGTTTTATTATTTGCAGCTCTTTGAGCTCTCTCGGCCACCGTAACAAAGCGTTCATTGCAGGAGTTTTATTTTGGCTGTGAGCTATTTCTTCCTCCTGGTGTTCCCTCCTTCATTTCCACAGTGGAGACGGCACGAGGTTGGTCACGGTCCTTCAGCGAACTCCCTGGATAGACGCCCGGATTGATGAGGACTCTTAGCCAACTCAGGAGGACAAGCGCACCGGACCCCTGACCTTCAGTGACCATAATCCTCTTGTTCTCCTGTAACCTGAACCAGTGTTTGATGCGCTGGTCATTATTTATCAGAGGCAAAGAGATGAAAGAAACCAAGTAACTGAACTTGAGATGAGCAGTTTTGTATTGATGATAACAAACACTGGCGAATGAGATGAAGAGTAAACAAAACAAAAAAAGTCCTAAACAACAGGGTCATAAACAGGCATGTGAATTAGAAAGTTGGACTTAAAGCAGAGTGTTTTCAGAGAGAGACCTTTTTCTCGAATTGCAATTGCAAACATGTTATTGATTATATACGAATGTTCAATAAACAAGAATTTAATAGGAAGTAAGTGCCATTTTAAACTGAATACTGTCAGTTTTTGCTCTATTTATAAACAAAACAGAACCGTTGTGCAACACATTTATGTTTTATTTTGATTTACACATAAAGTTTAACTTGCTCGCCCCAGAAAACAAAGTTATTAGATGAACAAATAACTGTAAATGTCATGTCAGGGAACGCAAGGTTTTTCAGACACTTGCCAAATTCATTTTTTTTTTTTTTAACCATGAAATGTGGACCATGTGAAAATAAGATGTTATTTCTTAAGTTGTAATATGATGCCGTTTACATCAAGGATCAGGTTTGTCACCAAATTTTGATAATTACTCATTCTTTCATGAACTTTATCTCCATTTTTACATAATGGTAAAAAATGTGGGATGCATTCACACACATGCCGTAAAGATCCCACAAAGACATGTAAAGTCTCTGCAGCGTCTTAAAGGAGACCTATAATGTCCTTTCACAAGATGTAATATCAGTCTCTGGTGTCTCCAGAATGTGTCTGAAGTTTCAGCTCAAAATCCCCCACAGATCATTTTATTATAGCTTTACTCCATTAAACATTATTACACGTATTACTAACCAGTAATACGACTTTATGTGTCATACATCAACATTATCTGGTCAGTAATAAGTGAATCTGGTGTTTGTGGAGTTGATGAATCAGATCTTCAGTTCATCTAAAGCTGTAGTTTGTTCTTATTTCTCTTTCTTTCAGTGTTTGTTCACAGCAGGTGTTTGAATGATTGAATGTTTCAGAAACATCATACTAACCTTTAAATAACGTTCTACTAACATTGAGGGAACTGGACATTTTCATGTTCTTGGAATGTTACAAATCAACGTTCCTGGAATGTTGAGTTTTAAATCAAAATTAAGTTGAAAGAACGTTTGAGGAACATCATACCTTATAAAAAACGCTCCTCTAACGTCGAGAAAATTGGACGTTTTTTTTAACGTTCCCACAACCAACACGTTCTAATAACAAAATACGGTTAAATTCTGTCAACAGCAGGTGTTCATCATTACTGTTCAATCATTAATTAATGATCTCATTAACTCTGACACATTACATTAATCTTATTTATTTAATTTAAATATGACTGACAAATATGAATCACATTAAGTTTATTAGTTTGTTTATGTTAAAACTATGTAATCCAAATGGATGGAAAATTTGAATGTAATTCAATTACATAAAACTGAAATATTTTGTTGATGTACTCACTCACACTAGTACAGAGACCCAGAACATGACATGCAGGAAACATGTGAATTATGCGCACGATTTACTTTTGAAATAACGATTTTAACGGTGCAACTCCTGTCAAACAATCTAAACGAAATAGTCGTCATGGTATCTGTGATAATCTACAGGCAGTGACGTTCTCTGAGCTGTTTTTCATCCAGCGAGTCTCAGCAACACCCCCCTTTCAAACAAATGAACACCTGACATTTTCTTCTTCAGTAAAACAATTAAGATGTTCTTAAGAAAATATCTCAAAAGCATTGCCTTTAGGAAAGAACTTCTCGTAGGAATTTTCTTAACTTCCTTCTTAAGAAGATGTTCGTGAATCCGGCCCCAGGTCTGGGCATTTTTCGTGTTTGAAATAATACACACACACTCACACACACACATACACACACACACTCACACACACACACACACATACACACACACACACACACACACTCACACACACACATACACACACACACTCACACACACTCACACACACACACACACACTCACACACACACTCACACAAGCCTCAGGCTGAAGAACATGTGCATTCAGTCTTTGGTATATAAACCTATGAGAAAACATCAGAATTAAACAGAATTAAAGCACAAGCAACAGAATCTGTGTTTCCCAGCAGTGCATATTTTGGATCAGTTGTTTTCCTGTCTTGTTTGTTGATATGAAATAACATTGCATAAAAAAGGAAATATAGAAACTAACTTATTTGTTTTTGCACAGATAAATAAAAATATGACGCTTTGAGCGCTGTTGAGCGGATTCATAAACACCTCTGATTGGCCGTCGTGTTCAGGGCACATCAGCTGTGTCTGTGATTGGCTTCAAAGATCAACGCTTCAAAAACTTTGTAAATAGTCACCCATGACGTTCTTCAGGGCGCTTACACAGATTCACGCGGGAGCGTTTGAAACCAGGCGACTGTTAGTGGACCGGTCTGCTTTCAAACACTTCCCTGCGTCGATCATTGAAGCCAATCACAGACGTATATTTTGAGCGCGTGAACACGACGGCCAATCAGGGTTGTTCACGAATCTGCTCAACAGCGCTCAAAGCGGCACATTTTTAAGATTTCAGTACTTTTGACTACACTAACTATTATCAAACATTGACAATAATTGTGCCGCTTCATTTATTAATGGAAACCGTAATACATATTATTTCTCATGATTCTTTGATAAATAGAATTTCAAAAAGAATAGTTTTTATTTTAAATAGAATCTTTTGCAACATTTGCAAATATCTTTACTGACACATTTTGATCAATTTAATGCATGCTTGAATATTAAAAGTAAGAAAAATCTTACTGGCATCAATCTTTTGAAATCTTTCTTCTGTTTCGATTTATTTATTGTTAGTTTGTTTTAATCAGATTTGTGCATCTTAAAAGGATTGGAAAACACGTAAGATATCATTCACAACATTTTGTGTGAAGCCATAAAAGTTTATATTACAAAACAGTTAAACCCTGCGTCATGAGAGTTAACTGAAACAGAGACACTTCCTTCATTTCTGTGTTTTACAAGAATGTTCATGTTAAACTGTCGGCTGGTTGGAACAAGGAGTGGTGTGTCCCAGTCAGACTGGATGGACCGAAGTCAGAAAAACACATCGTGTTCTGTGTTACATCATTCAGTGTTGTAAAACATGTCAACAGCCCATAGAATTTGTAGATTACAAAGAATATTCTATACTTTTTAACATGCCATCTTGTACCATTGTCTATGTTAATTCTCAATGAGATCTTCTGCGGAAGAAATAAAGTCAGTCTGGTCAGTAATAAGTGAATCTGGTGTTGTGGAGTTGATGAATCAGTTCAGTTCATCTAAAGCTGTAGTTTGTTCTTATTTCTCTTTCTTTCAGTGTTTGTTCACAGCAGGTGTTTGAATGATTGAATGTTTCAGAAACGTCATACTAACCTTTAAATAACGTTCTACTAACATTGAGGGAACTGGACATTTTCGTGTTCTTGGAATGTTACAAATCAACGTTCCTGGAATGTTGAGGTTTAAAGCAAAATTTCGTTGGAAGAACGTTTTCAACCCCTAAGCAGAGTTCTATTACATAAATCTTACCTATTTCATTTATGTATGACTGACAAATATGAATCACATTAAATGTATTAGTATGTTTATGTTAAAACTATGTAATCCAAATGGATGGAAAATTTGAATGTAATTAAATTACATAAAACTGAAATTTACACTGAAATATTTTGTTGATGTACTCACTCACTCTAGTACAGAGACCCAGAACATGACATGCAGGAAACATGTGAATTATGCGCACGATTTCCTTTTGAAATAACGATTTTAACGGTGCAACTCCTGTCAAACAATCCAAACGAAATAGTCGTCATGATGTCTGTGATAATCTACAGGCAGGGACGTTTTCTGAGCTGTTTTTCAGTCTCAGCAACATCCAAATAAATACCTGACATTTTCTTCTTCAGTAAAAAAATTAAGATGTTCTTAAGAAAATATCTCAAAAGCATTGCCCTTAGGAAAAAACTTCTCATAAGAATTTTTTTAACTTCCTTCTTTAGAAAATGTCCGTGAATCCGGCCCCAGGTCTGGGCTTGTTTCGTGTTTGAAATAATACACATATACACACACACAGACACACACCCACACACACACACTCACACACACACATGTTGTGTTTTCATGGTTTATGGGGACATTCCATAGGCGTAATGGTTTTTATACTGTACAAACTGTACATTCTGTCCCCCTACACTACCCCCACCCCTAAACCTACCCATCACACAAAATGTTCTGCTATTTTACATTTTCAAAAAAGATCATTCTGTATGATTTATAAGCTTGTTTCCTCATGGGGACCAAAAAAATGTCCCCACAAGATCAATATTTACTGGTATTACTACACCTGTGGGGACATTTGGTCCCCATAATGTAGGGAATACACACACACACACACACACACACACACATACACACAAGCCTCAGGCTGAAGCACATGTACATTCATGCCTGTACAGTAGAAGTCAATAAATGGAAAAACAAAGTAAATTGCATTAGTTATTTGAAAAAAGTAACAGATATTTGTTTTTTAAAATATAAAAGTAATGGGTTACTTTAGTATCTTTCTGATTACGCATCTCAAGTTCCTCGAGTAATGCGTTCCCACCAAAAGCGCCTGAAATTGTACTCAAATGTGTTTCTGTAGATAATATGTTGGTGATTATCAAGGCTAAACGTGTCCTTTGGTATATAAACCTATGAGAAAACATCAGAATTATGCAGAATTAAAGCACAAGCAACAGAATCTGTGTTTCCCAGCTCCTGAGATTTTGTTGTGGGATTTAAAGGGTTAACGATGTGAGATGAATAAACACGGATAGTGAAACAGTAATAAACTGTAAATTAATTTATGACAACAAACTGCAGAAAAGCCGTAATTTACTAGCAACTTTGTTGTCCCGTATAATGATGAAAAAAACAGCAATGTACTGTAAAACCTAACAGTCACATTTATTAAATGAATCAAGTTAATTTCACTGAAGTATTAGTGAAAGTTAATAGAACTCTATAATTGATCAGTAGAGTAAATGTTGAAATGAAGTGGTATTTTATGTGTTTTTTGCACAAGATGTTGGTGTTTAATATTTAAAGTGCTTCTGTTGTAAGTTTTTGTGTCATGTTGATTTATCTCTACTGACAATCTCTGAGCTGAGTTTATATGCACATGTGCTGTTGTTAGCCAGCAGTTTTGATTTTGTTTAATTTAGTTATCTTTAGTTTAGTAATATTCTTTAGGAATATGGGACTCAAATGAAAGTGAATAATATGCTCGAATAGTTATAAATATTAGTTTATGAATTTAAATGGCAGTCAGCCAATTTAAGGCAGTTGATTTCTGCAAATGAAATTGTTAGTTGTTAGTTGAGTGCATGGTATTTTTACAGCAACATATGTGCAAAGTAGATTACGGTAAAGAACTTTTACGGTAAAACTTTTTCGCCAATATTTTACTGTAAATTCACCGGACAATTTTTTACAGTGTACTGAAGTGGATGAAATTAGTGGAAGTGGAAAAGTCTATTAAGAATACCCCAATTATAAAAATGAATCAATTAATCAATCAATCAATTAATCTTAACTTGGGTTTTCGGAGTTTACAAGTCATAGTGTGTGAATACTAAAGATTACTAGATTTGTACAATTAAGTTAAGACATTTAGTAAGTTAACTAAAAAGTGATTTTTGGATTTTATAGTGTACTCCTTTCAATTTTGAGATCCTGTCAAAGGAATAGCTGAAGACTTGTACAGTCTATCTTTAATCTTAGTCCTTAATTCAGGTTCAGTTCAAATAATTAAGCATTTCGTTTCAGGTTACAACATCTCAAGCAGCAGTGTGTCCACGTCACAGAACTTTGATTTATTATCGTATGATGGAGTGAACAGGGAGAACCACTTCATGACTGTTGAGATGAACTCCACTCAACTCTACCACAAATGTCAGTTGAATGCAGTTGAATTTTCAGTTTTGGCTGAACTCTACCTCACATCTCAAATACAGAGTTTCTGTGTCGTCTTAACTTTTGCCACGTCTCATCTGACAGGAGTGACTTATGTCATAGCAGATGTCTTGTTCTCAAAGCTTTTCACAATTCCTATATTTACACACAGTATTTTGCTAATCTTGTTTTTACAGATTGTCCAAAAAATGACCTCAGTGAGCTTTGCAGGAATCAGGAGTGAGATTAAAGACGACAGCGAGCAAATCAGCATTGATGAAGTGCAATATCAATATTGTTTTTTGCTTACATTTATAAAATGACCATACATTTCCATTTTGTACTAAGGAACAAATATTATCCAACAGTAGAACTGAATTTACATCTGTTTAATTCAGAATAATTCAACAGCAGTTCTGTTAAAAAAAAAAAGAAAAAACGTTTGTGAAGTTTTGTTTTGCTTGAAAAAAATCGGCCAAGTGACACAAAGTGACACTAAATCATCTAAAAAAAGCATCTGATTCTGTTTTAATTCTTCAAACATTGAAATAACAAAATATTCAAGGTAATGAACTTTTATGACAGAAATACTACATGTAGATGATTTATTCTGATTTATTCTTCCCCAATTTTTCCTGCGGCGGTAAAAATTTTGTTCTGCTTGACTAACTGTATGTTCTCGTAGTGCTCCTGTTCTAATTTTACATCAAGGTAGAAAGTCAGAGGCATTCATTAAGTCTGACCGATTTCAACAAGAACAGTCAGTAGATTTGACTTCTACCAAAATCATTCAAATCAGTTAGTGGGACATTTAAGGTCTTAGATCATGGAATGGCTCCCATTAGAAAATTATGCCATGGATAATTCACCCGGCTGGATCACATCCTGTGCTCTGAATGCAGCTGCTTGTGAAATAAACTTCCATTTTGTGAAATATATTTTAATCAAAGCTACTATATTCTGGCAGGATGCACACACACACACACACACACATTTTGAGAACAATGTGTGAGATTTAAATATGTGATCTAAGTCAGATTTGAATGCAACAACAAAAATAATAATAATAATGCATCCATTATTGTAAGAGAAGATTTTAAGCTCATTTTAAGCTTTGCAAAAACACGAATAACCGCATTTTCTTCTGATGTTCGATAAAATGTGAGGAGGATGATCTCAAATTGTTCTTTTATTGCTTTTAAGGCAATGACTGATTGTTCGATAAAGAAATACTCGATATGGGATGGTTATAGGAGAAAAGGTGTGTGCTCTGAAAGGTTTGCACGCTCAAATTTGTGGGACGGACAGGTTCAAAGTAAAAGCGAAACCTCAAATGAAGTATAAGTATAAGGCTGCGCAGACAGACTCTACACACAGTCCTGCTCGACCAGACACGTAAGTAATGCATCCTATATAATTCACTTTAACCAAATTCACAGTATCAGTTATTAGTCTATAGATTTTTGGCATTACGAGCACCTAAAATGACATTTAAAGGGGTCACGAAATTGATTTTTTTTTAAATTATTTTATAATGTTGAGGTGAGGTGCACTTAAAATGTTGATATGATTTTTTATATTAAAGCATTGTCATTTTTTAGAAATAAATGGTTATTTTCCACCCTGATTTCCCAGCTAAGAACATTCTCTAAATATTCAGTGTTCTGTAGACGTTTGACAGAAATAAAGTCAATCCGGTCAGTAGTAAGTGAATCTGGTGTTTGTGGAGTTGATGAATCAGATCTTCAGTTCATCTAAAGCTGTAGTTTGTTCTTATTTCTCTTTCTTTCCGTGTTTGTTCACAGCAGGTGTTTGAATGATTGATTGAATGTTTCAGGAACATCATACTAACCTTTAAATAACGTTCTACTAATATTGAGGGAACTGGACATTTTCATGTTCTTGGAATGTTACAAATCAACGTTCCTGGAATGTTGAGTTTTAAATCAAAATTAAGTTGAAAGAACGTTTGAGGAACATCATACCTTATAAAAACATGTTCTTCTAACATCAAGAAAACTGGATGTTTTTTACCTTCCCAGAACCAACTCTGTTAGCTGGGAAACTTCCATTCAGGCATTCCTGCTTCTCTGAATGAAACTTGTGTTAAGTGGAGTGTAACTGGATTGCAAACTACTATGATTTAGTTTATTTTGTGTAACAATTAGTGTACAATCATTTCAGATTTGTCCTTTTTCTCCCAGTGACACAGAATGGCCGCCACTAAACAACTGATTTTAAACGCACTTCAGAACCTTACTAGCAGCAATCTCTCAAATTTCATCTGGCACCTGAAGAATCCTATAGGGAATGCAGAAACAGGACCCATCGAGGCTATTCTTGAAGTAAAGCTTCAGAATGCTGATTATAATAAAGTTGTGGATGTCATGGTGGAGGAGTACAGTGAAAAAGCCGGGACTATTGCAGTCAAAATGCTGCGTGACATCAAACAAAATGATCTCGCATCCAAGCTTGATCAGAAACTTCGGAAAGGTAAAAAAAAAAATACAACTTATACTAGTTTAAGATTCAGTCTTACTCTATGTATTTTTTATATTTATTTATTAATAGTGCTGTATTTCTGTTAAGTGTCAAAAGTTTATGATAGAAAACAAGGACACCAGACACACAAGCAGAACTTTGACAGTCTTGCAGTTCAGTGATTCAGATCAAATAATGATTTTGTGAAATCATAACCAACACCACCTGATCATCTGTTATAACTCAGATACAGCAGACAAACAAAATCTAATATTAAAGGTCAAGAGGTCCACTAAAGCAAACCCTGATCTCCATGATGGAGACTTAAAAACTGTGATTTTCTCCTTTGGTGATTCTGCTTGTTATCATCAGGTGTTCATCAATAATGGCCAATCATCACTCAGTTAATCTCTTCATTATCTCATTAACTTTAACACTGTCTTTCAAACAGCTGTCTTCTAACAGTCACCATCCTTACAAATGCAGTTTGAACAACTTAAAAAATCAGTGGCAAAAGGCATATAGTCCATCAAAACAGTGTAAAACTCCAGACTACAGAAACATTCTTTCAACAGAAGAATGTACCAGGACAATATACCTGGCGTCTTTTGAGACTCGCAGTCAGTTAATGATATCCTAAAGCTCGCCGGCGTGTTGACGTGATTGGTTACGAGGTAGTTTGTGACATCACAAACACCAGCGATTTCAAACCGTGTTTTTGAAACTTTAGATCACTGCAGTTCTAAACAGAAAATACTCAGCAATGGTGTTGACTGATGAATTTGCACATGGTTTGTCTTAAAGCATATTAAAAACACCACATGAACAACATTAAAAACTTGATTTTCACCACAGGAGGACTTTAAGACTGTAGAATTTAATTTGTAAACGAATGTAGTTGCAGACTACTGTTAAAAGATGGCGTATTAAGCAGTAATAACGAATGTTCTTTTTCCTACGGGCTGTTGATATATTTTGATGTGTGTTTTCTTAGCTTCAGTTCAGACGTCTGAGGAGGAGGACAGAACAATTGTGTATCGTGTAAATACTGGAATCATGAATAATCCAGGATCTGTGCATCAGCAGCGGCTCATCCAGTACAATTGGAAGAGACCAGAGAAGATTACTCCATGCAGCCAAGAGTTTAAGGACAAACTTCTTAGAGAAAATAAAGACGCAAGTATCTTTGTTTCAATTAACTTTTGTAACAAAAAAAACCCCAGTACATTCAGTGACTGGAAGCCCTTCTTAAGTGTTCAGGATTACCTGAAGGTTTCAGACAGGTGTGTTGGAGCTGAAAGCTGATGGACAGAAGCAGGGTTTGACGCCCCTGAGAAACATTAATCTTAAACTGTTTTCTAATGTAAACTTTTCTGTCTTTACATAATATGTTTGAATGATATCTGACGTGGATCGGTGTTTCCAAACCAATAAAGATAAATAATTTTGATTCTGAAATCTTAACAGAAAAAATGAGAAACATAAAAATGTAAGTGGTAAAACAGATGTACAAAATCAGTTTTTAATAGCCAAGTAGCACTGTGATTCTACAGCAAAAGATCCTGCTTTTTCAATATAATCCAAAGGATTTCTCGAAAGTTGTTCTGATCAAAAATCAAGAATCAGCGTATGAATCTCAACAGCGCATGAATCTCAGCTACTGAAAATCATAAAAACAGCAAAAAATAAATGTAACACAGTTCTTAGGAACGGGAAGAAGGAGGCGGGAACCGGCGAACGTTCAACAACTTTAATCAATAAAATAACCAAACAATAAAACGAAAGTAAAAGGGCGGCAGTTCCTCACGGCGACTGCGGCCCACACAAACAAAAATAAAACACAACATAGAGTCCAGGCCTGGTCCTCTCTCGTCCTTCACTGTTGTCGCTCCTCTTTTATGCTTCCGGAGCTCCTCCGTGAAAGACACGAGACCGGTGTAGCACGCAGCTGATGCTCATTATCACTCACGTCACCGGCCTCGCGCCGTTCCCTCACGGCTCTCGCCCGCCCGCCCACGGCACGAATGTAAACCCTCCAGTCCTACTCGACTCGCTCCGAGCGGGACTCGAACCTCCGGCTTGGTAGGAGGGCGTGCTTTTCTGATCATAATGTGCACTGTTGGAGAGGCTCCAGAAACAGGGTTGGGAAACACTGATCTAGACACTGATACTGTTGCTTGTGCTTTAATTCTACATAATTCTGATGGTTTTCCACAGATTTATGTACCAATGAACAAGTTTCTGAGGAAACGTATGGCCCTGCTAATCACTAACATATACAAAAGGGACGGAGCATTGAGAGACGAGGAGAACATGGAGTGGCTGCTGACAGCTCTGGGTTACAAAGTTGTGAAGTACAGAAATCTCTCTGGAGAAGTGCGTAAGACGTCCGGCTCATGAAACCAATATTGTCTATATAACGCTAGAAGACCACTAGTGTGGATATAGAAAAGTGAACACTTGTGGTGTACCTGGTCAAAAATGACCGGCCTACAAAAAAAAGCTTGCAAATCTCTTGTTATGCTATTTTATCACCAAATACAATCTTTTTGTCAACTTGTTTTCTTTAAATTAGGACTCGTTTTGTGTTTGTTTTTGGTGATGATGTAGCATATCGACAGTTTTATAAGCATTTTTTGCAGACCGGTCATTTTTGACCAGGAGCATCACGTGTTAAAGGGTTTTCAACACAGCACAAGGGTTAATTATACTATGCATTTCTTGTATCCATGAAATATTGTGTTTTCTAGTCTTTATCTATTTAATAAAGTGCATTTTATTCACAGGAAATAGATTATGCAGTCAGGACCTTCGCTGCACTTCCCGAACATCAAGACTCGGACAGCACCTTCGTGGTTATAATGTCTCACGGGGGGAAAGTCGATAATAAAGATGCCATTGCAGGTGCCTATAATACTGGCCGCAATGATCACTTCTTTGTTGAGAAAGTCTTCTCCCATCTGAACTCAGAGAATTGTCCTGCTCTGAATAATAAACCAAAGGTTATTATCATTCAGGCCTGCAGAGGAGGTACGACATGACGGATAAAACTCAGTTCCTATTAACATATTGCTATTTCTCTTTGTAATTTGCCAGCATTTATCTTTACCTTTTCTCTGGATTTACAGTAATATTGCCATCCATATTGTGAATTGTTTCTGTGTTCAGGTGAATCAGGAGGCGTGGAAATGAGTGACAGCGAGTCAGATGACTTTGGAGGTGTCTGGGAGCATAAGGAGAAAGACTTTGCCTGTTTTATGTCCAGCGTCCCTAGTAAGTGCTGTTCGTGTTTGTTCTATAATGAGAAAAGTGTCAAAGGCTTCTTTGTAGAGTAACTTACTGAATGACCAATGAATTATCTCCACAGATGTCCAAGCATACAGACGTTCTGACATTGGAAGTTATTTTATCTGTTACATACTGCAGGAGTTCTGTGAATGGGCTCATAAGGAACGCATTATGGATTTGTTCTTGAAGGTGAATGAACAAAATCTATTTTTTTTTATTTATTTGGTTTCCTTTATTTGAGCCAAGATACAAAACAATCTCTTACAGTTGTTTTACCTCAAGTGCATTACTCATCTAAAATGAATACAGGGGTTTGTTTCTTGTCAATGCAAATATGTAAATATGATATTGTTTTCATAGGTCACCTCAGACATGGCGGAACACCCAGACAGAAAAGAGAACAAACTCTTGTCGTGTATTGAAAGAACAACCCTTACAAAGAGATTCTTCCTGTTCCCTGGACTCTGATGTCCATCTTAAATCAAAATCACCCTTGATCTCTAATCAGACCTCTAAACAAAAAGTTTTCAAAAAGTTTTAATTTAGTTTAATTTGGTATAATTCATAGCAATGTTTTTCTGGCCCAGCTCCCAGAGATGAAGTCAAGACCGAGTGCATTCAAGAGGGAAGTTAATGAGATAATGAAGTCATTAATCAAGCAGTAGTGATGAACACCTGCTGTTAACAGACAGAATCATTGAAGGAAAGACGAAAACAACAACAAATGAAACCCATGTTATTTCTGAACATGAAGACCAAATTTGCAATGGTCTCTTTGTCAAGTCCAGTCAAAAAATATCACTTACACATCAGTGCTTTTGTTTTGGGACAACACTTGTGTTAATGAGGAAGGTGATCTGATGTTAACAAGCAGAATCACCAAAGGAGAAAATCACCATTTTTAAGTCACTATCATGGAGATCAGGGTTTTCTTTAGTTGACCTCTTGACCCTTGACTATGTAATGTTAAGTTTTGATTGGGTTTTTCTGATTGAGTTATAAAGGAAAAGGGGCTGTGGGAACCGGAGCTGGGCTAGAAAATATTGTAGTGTGGGTTTCAGCTCAGTAGTATGAAATGAGCTCTTTCTGAAGTTTGTCTCTATAATGATTGATCTGCAGTGGGTAAAAGCATTGTTTCTGCGATTTAACTTGGAATACAGTTTCAAGACATGCACCTGTGATTTCATACTTCGTACAAAGACTATTTGACCAAGAAAAAAGAATCTGGAATAGTGGAACTGAAAGTCAAAGTCCCCATTGAAGAAATTTGGGATTTAGTGGATTCAAAGATAGATCAAAAGTTTCATCAAAAGCAAGTCTTTGAGAACAACTAGAAAGTATTTGGAAGTCAATAACAACAGAGACTGTGGAAAAGTACATAAAAACAATGCCAGCACGAATGTAAGCTGTTATCAAGGCCAAAGGAGAACATGCAAAATAAAAAATACATTTTTGGTTATTTTGTGTGAATAAAGACTTAGTTGTTTCAGTTATTTGTCTAATACATGACAACACAATTTTTAGTTTTAAACAAGTTTTTGACATTCAAATTTGTGTTTTCTCTTTATGACAGGCGGTCTAATAAATGTTAAGCACTTTACCTTTCTCTTTTTTGAAATTTTTCATATACTTTGCTATTGCCACAAAATAATAAAAAAAAATCAATAATAATAATCAATAAAGTAATAATAAAATGATAATCAATAAAACTTTTCTAGCCTTTGTTTCTGGCCTCACCTTCTTTCGTCTGCATCTTGATTTGTAGAAGAATTAAAAGTGTAATAGTTTGACACTTTGACTATGAGGCTGAATCTGATATTTTCAGTGTTGGGGAAAGTTACTTTTAAAAGTAATGCATTATAATATTACGTTACTCCCTAAAAAAGTAACTAATTGCGTCACTTAGTTACTTTTTATGAAAAGAAATGCATTACATTACTTTTGCTTTACTTTTTCTCACCTGGGCTGGGCTTGCTAAGTTTATATTTTTAATAACAACAAAAAAGCTCTATTTTTGGCAAATGTTAAGGCCCAAAAGTGAAATGAATAATTTTCAGGCTGAAGGAAATGCATATTTACGCCTGTACAGTAGAGGGCGCAGCTCAAACAAACCTCAGCAAAGTCACGTGAATCATTGAAATTTCAAAACACTTATAACGTAACAAAGCCTCGTTTACTGAAATCATGTGACTTTGGCAATTTGATACACGCTCCGAACCACTGATTCAAAACAAAAGATTCGTAAAGCTTCAATAAATATGAAAAAGGAACTTGCGTTACTTATTTGAAAAAGTAACTTAGATATTTTATTGTAAATTGAAAAGGTAATGCGTCACTTTACTAGTTACTTGACCTGTCCTGAACAAGACAAAATGACTGAATTTATAAAAAAATTTGCCCAACTGTCAACTTAACTGTCCTGTCATGACATAATGATCCACGACTGTTTTCATGTTTTGTGAGTCATTTTATAATTCACTCGTCACTGCAACTTTTTCTCACAATTTGTTTTTTCCCCTCACAATTGTGAGTTTGAATTTCACAATTCTGACTTCTTTTTCTCAGAATTGCGAGATTTAAACTCACAATTGCAAGTTATAAAGTCAGAATTGGGAGATATAAACTTGCTATACTGACTTTTTTTCTTGCAATTGTGAATTTAGTATGTGAGTTTGTATCTCATAATTTTGGTTTTCTCAATATTGTCATTTTATCTCATAATTATGACTTTATAACGTGCAATTGCAACTTTATATCACGCAATTCTGAGGGAAAAAGTCAGAATTGTGAGATAAAAACTTGCAATGACCTTTTTTGTGTTTGTTCCACACTTATTAGTATTCCAAAGTATTCTAAAGTATTTAGATTAAGTTACTAAACTTGAGTAATGTAACGAAACACGTTACAAATTACTTTTTAAAGCATGTATTTTATTGCTTAATTAAAGCAAGATCATTTGCAATCGTTGATCGTTTACAGTTTCTACCGCCTATTAGTGGAAAGCATTATATGAAAAAGGTGCATATTATGAAAGGCTTGTATATTTCTTGAGAAAACTTTAGTGAAAGTGTACGGAGCCCCTAAAGGGACGTGGTGGTGGAAAAAAATGGGATGGGAGGATTTTTTTTTAAAGAAATCTTTTGCGCTCCCACGCAAAACTTTGCGTTCGCACGCAAAGATATTATCGTTCCCTTGCAAAACCTGTTGTGAGCTCGAACAAAACCTTCCTGTTTAATGTCCCTCTGGCTGCAGTAGTGTTTATTAAGTAAGCTCATTAAGAGCATTAATACACTCAAATGATGCGCGGGACATTTAGAGTTTGAACTTGTTTGACTCAAATATAAAGAAATGCGGTCAGTGTTTAAGGAGTTCAGTAAAGTTGGCAATATATTCACATATTCGAGCTTCCCGGATCAATAACTCGTAAACGTTGTTAAAACACAAATACAGCTATTTCCAATCAAAGTAACATAGACAACGAGCTATAACAACCCAATGTTCCTCAAATGTGCTTCATAATATGTAAATTTGTCTCTACAAGCCGGCGCGAGACAAGGGACCGTCTGAAAAGTGCAAAACCCAAAACCCCTTTTCTCATTTTATATTATGAAAAACGCTCAATAACTTCACTGTAACACGTCACTGCTCTCCTGCTGGTTGTACTAGAACACCTTTGATAAAAATTATATATAACTTTTATGATTATTATGAAAGAAAATCAATAACTTCACTGTTAATAGTAAAACATTTAATAACTTGTAATGCCATCAAATTCAGTAAGCAATTATCATGCTGGTCCATGCTGGTTGTAAGTATGTAAGCTGCGTAACATCAAACTAACATGCCAAACTAAGTGTTGTAGTGTAACCATCTGGAGAGCAGTGATGTTTTAACAGAGTTTTGTTACACTACAGTGTGTAACATTGAAGTTATTAATGACTATTTTTGTAGAAATGCTTTTCTGATTTTGCACTTTTCAGACGGTCCCTTCGGACTTGTCTCAGCGCCGCCTGCTAATAGAGACCAATTTATATATTATACAGCTTGTTTGAGGAAAATCCAAACTCTAAATGAGCCGCGCATCATTTGTGTGTATTAATGTTCGAGCTGACTTAATAAACACTACTGCAGCCAGAGAGACATTAAACAGGAAGGTTTTGTCCGAGCTCACAACAGGTTTTACAAGGGAACGCAAAAGTTTTGCGTGGGAATGCAAAAGATTTCTTTAAAAAAAATTCCTCCCATCCCATTTTTTTTCCACCACCACGTCCCTTTAGGGGCTCCGTAAAAGTGTAATAACTTGAGAGAAACAGATCTGGTCAAGACGAGGAAATTTACTCAGGAGGAACCAGCAGCAAACAAACACACACACACACACACACGTCACAGGATCACAGGTGGAATAAAGCTGCAACTAACATCTTCTTCTTTGCTGTATTTAAGGCAAGTCAAACGACATAGATTGCCCCCTACAGGTCAATCAACCATAGCTCAGTCTATAATAGAAAGCGAAACCCCCAAACGAATTAAACACAAGGAAGAGCAGACCAGACACGAAATTGTGTTCAATCAGATCGTAAGTAGTGTTCTATGTAATTCACTTTAACAAATTCTCTCAGTATCAAATATCAGTTTATATTACTTGTTTATAGAGTTGACTTTTACTTGGAGGGCTGTTGGAGGATGACATCGTTTGTTCTGAACGCCTTCAAAAAGTTCTGTCTATCGGAAGTATTGCAAGTCTTCAAACACACACTCCGTTTGCAGTGAGTGTTTCTTCTTCTCCGCGCTCATGTTAACGCATTAGAGCAGAACCACACCTGCTCTTCAACAAAGACAGGGTCTTTACCAACAAATGATCGATAGAAAAATCGAAGAGATCAAAGGTTTATGATAAAATATTTCAAGTTGTAGGTGCCGTGAGCGATTTATTTGTCATTGGCGTGTATATATATATATATTTCTTCTTTTTGTTATTTGATTTATCTTTGTTGTATCGCTTTGGTCGCATGTGTAACGGAGGCCAGCTAGTAGTTGCTGTGTGAGTAAACACAAAAAAATATACATGAAATGAAACAATTATGTTAATATTTTTGGATATAAAATGGGTAAAACAGAAAATTAGGTTGAAAATAAGAGTGTATGATTCATATTGCCATATATAAAAAGCAGTAAAATGGCAGTATTAAAATATATTGTATATGCACTGAAAAAAAAAACAAACAAACATAAAAATGTGTAAAAATCGGTGAACTGCAAGGCAGCACAGGGTGCCAAACCTGAAACCATGAATGAAAAACAAACCAACAAACAAAAGTCCATCAACTGAAGTAACATGTTTTGACTGCAACAAGGCAAGCTGACCATAAACTACAATAACACACTTAAATTGCAAATTAACACGGAAATACTTGCAGCAAAGGCGACATTTTAAACTTCTGTCATTGTAATATATCTGTATGTTACTGCAGTAATACTGTGAATGTATTTCATCACAAAACTTTTGATTGTCAGTATTGTTGTGATTCAAACACTGATTCTTGATGTCTGTGTGAATGAACGATGCAGTAGTCACTATCTGTTTACCTTTATGTAGGGGAAAGACCTATTTTTAAGGAAATTTAGCAGTTGTCTAAAAAAATTGTTAAATATTTTCTCTTTAAAAATACATATTTTTTTCACCGTGTAGTATTTGATGTGCATTCTGAGTTTCTCTCTGTGACTCTCAATCAGATGTTCCTGCTGCAGGCGGAGCTTCATCCAGTGGGGCAGCTGTAACTCCTCGGGCCGCTGGAGTTAAAATGACGATAACATCATCCAACGGAGGAACCGTAAATGCCCCTCTTATACATGGTTGTGATGTTAAAGGCTCAGTGATCATTAACGGGAAAAAGCAATCTTAGGTCTATCTATCTATCTGGATTTTAAAGGGCTCATGAATTGAGAAATACATTTTTCCATGATCTTATTACATTTATGATGTCATTGTACTATAAAAATATCCTGTAAGTTTCAGAACTTAAAACTTCCTTGTTAGTCCAAAAACAGCTTTTTTTAAGTCAAGCTGCCAAAACAACTTGTTTATTCCTTCATATTGCGACATAAGACCGCCTCTGCAGAAGATCAACGCCCACTTTTACATCATATTATTTTAAAATGAAAGAATATTTAATAAGAAAGAAAGAACTCCCAGTCACAGCAGTGATCACTTCCAAGTCTTAAACGGAGCAAGCCCATCAAAACAGCGCTTGAACGAGAGGGTCAAAAACAGGATAGAAAATAGCTTACTTAAGGATGTTTCAGATGTAAAAATCTCGATAACGTTATTGTAACACAGTTCTTAGGAACGGGAAGAAGGAGGCGGGAACTGGCGAACGTTCTTTCGTTCTATTGTTTGCTTATTTGTTTGATTAAAGTTGTTGAACGAAACAAACAAAATAAAACACAACATAAAGTCCAGGCCTGGTCCTCTCTCGTCCTTCACTGTCGTCGCTCCTCTTTTATGCTTCCGGAGCTCCTCCGTGAGAGACACGAGACCGGTGTAGCGCGCAGCTGACGCTCATTATCTCTCGCGTCACCGGCCTCGCGCCGTTCCCTCACGGCTCTCGCCCGCCCTGCTCGTCACAGTTATACTTCCAAAAAAAAAAAATGGCTAGAATGGAGAGAATCTAAACTGCAATATTTTACTCATTGGTGGATGAATGATAGATCTAGTTTTAGCAGCAACATGGTGTTTGATTCATTGTGTGTTTAGGCTCATTTACTACAGCCACGAACAATTTATGCTTTGAACAATATTAATATTTTATGTTGTATTTGAGCTTATCTCTGTATTAGTAAAAACAGTAAAATCTCAGTTGTCCACATTCTAAAGAGACTGTGGTGATGTGTGGGATATAATTGACTAATGGCCAGCAACATTTTTTTATTTTGGAAATGCCATTTTTTTCACTTCCTTGTCAAAATGGCCAGCTCATCTGAGGAGTATAAAGACAAATGCCATTGTTTGTATTTCAAATTCATTAAAAAATGCTATAAGCACAGATCTGCAGTTTCCACCTTCTTGAATTCACCATAATTTATCCAGACAATGATCATTTGAATGTCTACAGTAAGAAACACATTAGGGCACAAAGTGTTCATTGCTGGAGTTTTATTGAACATGTATGAATGTGTCTTTTGTTGTTTGATTAACATTAAAAACACAGACAACAGCAGGTTTATCGGCTGGCATTTCTTCATCGTGGCTGCAGCCGCTCATCAGTACAACTGGAAGAAAAGCCACCAAAAATACCAACATCTACACAAGACAGTGAGAAAGAGATGAATGAAACTAAGTAACTGAACTTGAGATGAACAGTCTTGTATTGCAGATGACAAACAATGAGATGAAGAGACAACAACGACTGATCAGCTGAAGAGTAAACAAAAAGTCTTAACACAGAAGACAACAACATAGAAACACCAGGAGGTAAACAACATCATGTGAATTGGAAAGATGGACTTAAACCAGGGTGCATCCGGAGGTTTTTTCACGATTATCAGCACAATTTAGCACAGATATGAAAATTATTTTAAACATTAGTGAACAAGAAGTAAAAATGAAGACAGTTACATTGCACAATATTGTCAACAATACTGTTTTTGCTCTATTTACAAACAAAGCAGAACTGTTGTGCATCTTCCAGCAACACACAGATTTCTTATTTTGAACCTAAACCCAAGAAAACAAAATTATTAAATAAACAAATAACTGTATATGTCATGTCAGGGGAAAAAATTTTTTTCTGACACTTGCAAAATTCAATTTTTTTTAATCTCTGCAAACAATGTGAACTATGTAAAAATTAGATGTTATTTTATAAACTATTTTTACAAAGTAACATAATGTGTTTGTAGTCTCAAATTTCACCATCAATTTCGGTCATGATGGTTCTTTTCCATAACTCATGATATACGAACGACTCAGGCCCAAAGACTCAGGAGGTGAAATAATCATTTCTGTGTCCGGAACAGACTGCATAAACCTCTCTACTTCTCTGAAGGACTCGCACATCCACCATACTTGTAGTTTTTAAACACTTTTTATTGGTGAATTTGTTTGTAGTACTGAAGAAAAAAAAGTAGGCAGAATTGATTATTGTGATTATTTTAAAGCCATTGTGAGAATAATATGTAATCATATAACCAATAAATGGTAACTGTATTCTGAATACGAGTATTTTAAAATCTAATCTAATCTAATTACAAGCATTCATTTTTGTAATCTGATTACGTAATCCAGATAATCAGTTACTACCCAGCTCTGTCTATAGGTCTTGTGTAGGTTAACAAAGTGAACAAATGACTCTTAAGTCTTAAATGAGACTTAAACCTCAGAGAAAGTTTTCTAAAGAAAAATAAAGGATTTTAATTTAAAAAAAAAAATGCATGCCTAAAAAGGCAAATCCTTAATAATTTCTGAAAATGTGATTCGATTGCTATACATTTATAGTAAAATGCAGAACTTTTGCATTTACAATCATAAAGTCTCTGTTCTACTCAGTCAAACAGAACAATACAAGGTGGCAATAAATGTGCACAAATGGTAAGATAAATAGGCTTTCAGGTTACAACAGCGGACAAAAGGACACAGAGTCGCTATCCACCTTGAATGCTGCATAGAGAGGATCTTTAAAAGATTCAAGGAAGGTGTACAAGTGTGTGAGTGTGTCAGAGACACTGTAAAAGGACAAAACTCCAGCCGTCGTGTCCACATACACACCAACTCTATTAGATGAACGAGAGGTTGGCGTCTTTATATTAATGTCTTCGTTTGCATGAGAAACATATGGAAAAGATCCACAGGTAATTTTCCATGACACTTCATTGTTTCCAAGCTGACTGGTGGCCTCCACTACACAAAGATCATCGTTTTTCCTCAGGATGTTCTTGTGCGTCACTCCGACTGTCCCTTCCGGACCTGTCCATTCAGCCTCCCAGTAACAGCGGCCGGACAGACTCTCTCTAGACAGAACTTGTTGGACAGGTTCAAATCTCTCTGGATGATCTGGATACGGCTGCATCTGCATCACTTGTGTTGCCATTCTGTCTCCGTTGGAGAGACACAACTGAACGTGAGCTGTGTTTGGATCCAGCGTGAGATCGCAGGCATCTGTGAGACAGAAAACACTTCCATTAGTGTCTCAGAGAGAAACACAGACAGGTGGAGAATGATTCACTTACACTTTCTAATCCCTGGTTTGATGAAGTGTTCACCCATAGGATCAGTTCTGCAGAAGTCAATGAAGATGAAGAGGGGAGTTAGTAATAATAATAGGTCATGGGTTTGATTTTCAAGGAATGAATGAATTAAATGAATTAAATTGTCATTAATTAAATTAATTAAATGTCACTTTGGACATGCTTTCTGATTTGACAACACATCCCATGATTCCTTGAAATCAAGGCGTCATCAAGCTAGGCCTTTGTTTTGAATAAGTGACCTCTAGTGGTGAAAATTTACATATTGTGGCTATAAATGACTTTTATAAAAAAAAATCTAGCTGTATAGCTGTTTGGAATCAAAATAAAACATTAGTCTAATCATTTAAATTCAGTGTCAAAGTCACTTTATATTCAACAAATAATCATGAAAAATAAAATGTATCACAGTTTTCACAAAAATATGAAGCCGTACAACTTTTTTCAACACTGATAATAATCAGAAATGTTTCTTGAGCAGCAAATCAGCTTATTAGAATGATTTCTGAAGGATTATGAGACACTGAAGAAAATTCAGCTTTGATCCCAGGAATAAATGAATATTTAAAATATATTCACCTAGAAAACAGCTATTTTAAGTTGCAATAATATTTCATAATATACCTGTTTTTACTGTATTTTTTAATCAAATAAATGAGCCTTGGTGAGCAGAAGAAACTTCTTGAATTACTTTAATAGATCTTTGGGTAAAAATGAATGTCACATCATTGACCCACAACATACTTGAGAATCTGCAGTGAGTAGTTTGAATCATTCAGTTTGTCGTTGAGAAGCTGGACTCCTGATTGTCCTGGGTGATTGTAGCTCAGATCCAGCTCTTTCAGGTGTGAGGGGTTTGAACTCAGAGCTGAAGACACATAACCACAGCCTTCCTCTGTCACCATACAGCCTGACAACCTACAGATGGACAAAACAAATAAGCAAAACTGCATTTCTCAAAGAAATAAACTAAAGTAAAAGTTTTACCTCAGTATCTCCAGCTGACAGTTTGGACTCTTCAGTCCATCAGAGAGCAGCTTCACTCCTGAATCACGCAGGTCATTGTTGCTCAGGTCCAGCTCTCTCAGGGGCGAATCTGAGCTGAGAGTCAACAAAAGGTGCTCACAGCTCTTCTCAGTGAGGTTACACCAGCTCAACCTGAAGAAAAAAATTCTAAATGATCAAACATCTGTCACACATAGTGCTTAATATACTGTATTACAGAAAATTATAGATAGTGTCAAAATGATATTTCACCCAAAAATAAAAATTCTTTTATCACCTTGCTTGTTTATGTCATCAAATTGTTTAAACTGCTGTAATGCTAAATATTGCCAATACTTTCCTCAGAACTTGAAGTTTTCTCTCTGTATTTTCCATCCCATCTAGGAGGAGATGGAGTCCAGAGTTCTGCAGGTCACTGCCACTGAGATCGAGCTCTTTTAGGCGATGTGAGATCGTCTGGATCGCAGAGACCAACTTCATACAGATGTCCTGGCCAAAATGACACTGGGCCAATCTGAATGAATACAATATCAGCATTACATTTCAGGCTAGCCAGTAATTGTTTACACAGCAAAGGGAATTGTAATGACCTCAGTGTCTCCAGATGACAGTGTGGGCTCTTCAGTCCAGCAGAAAGCGCCTTCACTCCTGCCTCGATATTGTAGTTGTGACTCAGGTCCAGCTCCTTCAGAGGACAATCTTCTAGCTGGAGAGCCGAAGCCACAGTTTCACAGCATGTTTCTGTCAGTCCACAGTCTGAAATCCTGTAAACATGGCAAGCTGTTTACTAATCATGAAGAGTTTACCTTTACATTCAATAAATCAAGATCACAATAAATTCAAAATTCAATAAAGAACTTGAATGACACACGAGTACAAACCTCTTCTAGAAGCTCAAACATACTGCATCACCAATGAGATTCATTCTCGTGTGTTGCACAGTACATTTGAGCTTCTGGAAGAGGTTTGTTCTCATGTGTCATTCAAGTTTAGTTGAACATCTGTTCATGTTTACTGATCGAAGTTTATATGTAAAAGAGTAATGGTCTAAATTAAATCTGTTTATCATAAAAAGGGATGGAGTCTCTTCAGAATATTTGGGCTAAACTGCTCGATTCATGTGGATTAGTTTTCGGATCTCTTTAAGAACTTTTTGAAGTGTCAAAGCTCAAGTTGCAAAGGCAGTCAATGGAGGGACAGGCATCTCTCATATTTCATCAAAAACATCTTTATGTGTGTCCGAAGATGAACAAAAGCCTTATGGGTTTTGTTACGGTCCTCTTTTAAGTCTAGGAGGGAGGAACACGTAACAGAATCAAATGGTGTGATGTGTGGAGGCAGCAAGGTCGAGCTCCCAATCCCAAAGACGAGAACACAACTCAATATCAAAACAAACTATTTTTATTAAACAAATAAAGGGAGGATTAAAACTTCAAGAGGGGGCAAGGCCAAAATAACAAACATAATACCTCTAACTGTTAGGGAAAAACTAACTAGTCTATAAAAGGAAAGAAAAGAAAAATACAATAATACACTAACTCCCTAACTAACTTAAACAAGAGAAAACCAAGTGTGAAACAAAATGGCACCCACCTCTCTACTAAATCCTACCCAAAGAATTAATCAACAAACAAATGTAGTAAAAAGGAAATAACAGAAAAATAAACAAACAAGATAACTTAACAAAGCAAAAGAGCTTCCTTGTAGTAGGCGCCAAGTACAACAAGGTTGCAAACAATCACAATGAAATAAAACTCAATCAAAAAGGCATAACTATCAACAAACACTATGGCAACTTTTGGGGCTGAGACGGGACCTCAACCTGCAGCCTCCGCACACACACACCCAGCTCTGTGCAACGGTGCTCCTTAAATCTCCGATTCACTCCAATCAGTGTCATCATTGGAGTCAGGTGGCAGCCATTACTTCCTACTTGTGGGAAGTAGAGAGAGAGAAAAAAAAACAGGAAGAAAGAAAGAAAACAAAACATACGTCCTTGGACGTAACACCCTCACCACAAAAGACTACAACCCTAAGGTTGTAACAGAATATACCAGTGTTCCAGTTTTAATTGCCCAGTACATAAGCTCTAGACAGAGCATCTGCAACAATGTTATCAGCTCCCTTTGTATGCCGGATATCAAGGTTATATTCTTGCATAATAAGAGCCCAACGCATAAGACGTTGGTTGGAATTGGACATTCTCGAAAGAAACACCAATGGGTTATGATCTGTATAAACTGTAATGGGGACATTACTTCCACCCAAATACACCTCAAAATGTTGGAGTGCTAACAATAAAGCCAATGCCTCCTTCTCAATCGTACTGTAATTTTGTTGACTCTTAGAAAACTTCTTAGAAAAAAAAGATACAGGATGTTCAATGCCCGCTTGATCTTCCTGCAGCAGAACTGCTCCGGCTCCGGTAGCGCTGGCGTCCACCTGTAACTTGAAAGGTGATGCAAAATTGGGAGCAGAGAGAACAGGAGCAGTACAAAGAAGGTCTTTAGCAGCATTAAAAGCATTGACACACTCTGACGTCCACACAAATTTCCTAGAGGTACTTAAGAGATCAGTAAGGGGTGAAACTATGGCAGCGAAATTTCTGCAGAAGCCACGATAGTAGCCAGCCATCCCCAAGAAACGTCTCAACTCACGCTTGTTAGTGGGTGTGGAAAACTCAACAATTGCAGAAACTTTAGCGTCTACAGGTCGCACCTGACCTTGTCCCACACATTTTCCAAGGTATACAACTACAGCTTTAGCAAATTCACATTTTGCTAAGTTTAAGGTTAGTGAAGCATCAGCTAACCGTCCAAACACTTCATCTAACTTGATCAAGTGATCATCCCATGAGTTGGAGTACACCACAACATCATCCAAATAAACTTCAGTGTTCTGCAGTCCTGACAATACTCTGTTCATGAGTCTCTGAAAGGTGGAAGGTGCATTTCGCATGCCAAAGGCCATTACAGAGTATTGCAGGAAGTTATCAGGTGTTACAAATGCTGATACTTCTGAAGCACGAGGTGTTAAGGGAACTTGCCAGTACCCTTTTAGCAAGTCTAATTTCGTGACATAGCGTGCACTACCAACTCGGTCTATACAATCTTCCATTCTTGGAAGTGGGAAGGAATCTGGCTTGGTCACCGCATTGAGCTTGCGATAGTCAGTACAAAATCTAAAAGTGGAATCAGATTTAGGTACCAATATACATGGGGAACTCCATGGGCTTTGGCTAGGTGCAGCCAGACAGTGATCAAGTAGATATTGAACCTCTGATTTCATAAAGTCACGTTTCCTTGGGTTTACTCGGTAAGGATGTTGCTTAATTGGTTGACTGTTACCTACATCAATATCGTGACATAGTACAGTGGTTTGAGATGGCACATCCGCATAAAGACTGGGATATTTGTCAATCAGCCTACTGATGGCTTCAAACTCACTTGCAGACAGATGAGAAAGACAGGTCTTCAAGTTAGCCAATACAGCAGAATTCTGCAAGCGGGCACACGAAGTTTGAGCATCTCTTGACATTAAACCATCTTCCTCAGGGCAGTATGCTGGAGGCAAAACAACAGTAGATACAGGCACTGCCTTTGGAGAACTCACTTTATTCACATCCCGTGCGACATAAGTCTTTAACATGTTCACATGACATACCCTACTTTTACGCTTGCGATCCGGAGTACAAATGACATAGTTTGTATTACTTAACCTTCTCTCTATGGTGTAAGGCCCAGAAAACCTAGCCTGCAGCGTAGATCCAGGCACAGGAAGCAGGACAAGCACAGACTCACCAGGCTGAAAAGTACGTGCCACACTCTTACGATCGTACTGTTCTTTCATCTTAGTCTGGGAGTTAGCAAGATGAACTTTAGCGATCTCACAGGCTTTGTGAAGTCGTTCACGAAAAGATCTGACATATTCAAGGATCGATCTAGGCGAATAGCTCTGTGACAGTAACTGCTCACTAATCAACTTAAGAGGACCTCTTACAGTGTGTCCAAACACCAACTCTGCTGGACTGAAACCCAGTGATTCCTGGACACTCTCCCTCGCAGCAAACATAATCAACGGTAAGCCTTCAACCCATTCCTTACCAGTCTCAATGCAAAATTTTCGGAGCATCGATTTAAGAGTCTGGTGGAATCGCTCCAATGCACCTTGGGATTCTGGGTGGTAGGCACTAGCCAACTGGTGCTTAATACCCAACTCATTTAACATCTGTGAGAATACTTTAGATGTAAAATTAGTTCCTTGATCTGACTGGATCACCTTTGGTAAGCCGAATGTAGAGCAGAACTTAATGAGCTCTTGAGCAACTGTCCTTGCCTTAATCGTACGAAGTGGAATAGCTTCAGGGTAACGAGTCACCGCACACATAATAGTAAAGATAAACTGGTAACCTGACTTTGACCTAGGCAAGGGCCCTACACAGTCAATAATTAGTCGCTCGAAGGGCTCACCAAGAACTGGAATCGGATTAAGTGGAGCTGGCTGAATGATCTGGTTTGGATTACCTGCCAACTGACAAGTAGGACAGGATCGCACAAATTTAGACACAGAGGACTTCAGACCGGGCCAAAAGAAATACTGAGAAACTCGATGAAAAGTTTTGGTTACACCTAAGTGACCTGATAGCGCATTCTCGTGAGCTAATCGTAACACCTGAGAACGATACCCAGAAGGTAGGACAATTTGGCGGACCTCTTGCCAATTCAAATCAGAACATTGAGGCTTCCATCTACGCTTCAGTACCCCATCCTCCAGAAAGTACGCTACACCTGCTTCTGGCGCTTGCATAATGTCCACTACAGCATCCTTGCAAGAAACTAGGGAAGGATCAGAAGCCTGAGCTGCAATCAAGTCCTCCTTACAAACCTTTAAAGAAAGATCTGACAACACACACGATTCTATAGGCTCTGGAGTCAGTTCAGGTACAACGCTCAGCTCACACTTTGGCTGGGAAAACAAAGCCGTGTCAGAAAGATCAACAGCATTTTCAAATTTCTTTGACTGTGCACGGGTCACAACACAGGCAGGAAATACAGCAGAGAATTGGGTAGAGAGATCAGGCAACTCATCAACACTAGGTTTGTGTACTACAATGGGTCTAGGGAAAACCTTACCACCAGCAAGCTCATTTCCTAGAATAAGACCAACACCATCTACAGGTAGCCGTGAGCACACTCCCAAGGTAACCGGTCCTGTGACAAGGTCAGACTCTAAATACACTCTATGGAGGGGAACATTAACACATCCCATATCACACCCACGAATTAACACGTCACTACCAGTATATGACTCGGGTGAAAAAGGTAAAATTTCCTCCAAAATCAATGACTGCATGGCTCCAGTGTCCCTCAAAATTCTGACTTGCTGTATCTCAGAATCAGGCAAAAGAGAAACTGAGCCAAAAGAGAGAAAAGGCTTGTATGCAATAGCATCCAAATCATTTAATTCTGGTACAGATTGTACCAAAGCTACATTTTTGGGCTTAGCAAAACTTTTCTGTTTCCAAGCCTTACACTCTGAAATCAAATGGCTTGGATCAAGACAATAAAAACAAACCCGCTTGTCCTCTGCACGCTTAGGACTAGATCTACGCTTACCTACAGCAGACATATCTGATTTAACAGAACGAACTTGAAATGACTCAGAGCTCTCCCTAACTGAAAACGGAGTTTTAGCTTGACGCACAGAAGAAAACACATTACGATGCGTCAACACAAATTCATCCGCTATCACAGCAGCATCCGTTAAGGCTTGCACTTTTTGTTCATTCAAATGAACTACAACATTCTCTGGGACACATGCTTTGAAGTCTTCTAACAAGATCAACTCCTGGAGCTGCTCAAAAGTATTAATTTTGCTAGAAACACACCATTTCTCGAAAAGTGCCTTTTTCTCTCGTGCAAATTCAACATAGGTTTGTCTGGCTGTTTTTGCATGAGCTCTAAACTTTTGACGATAAGCTTCCGGTACCAGTTCATATGCTCGCAACACCGCCATTTTTATTACGTCATAGTCTAAAGATTGTTCGATAGGTAATGCAGCTGTAACTTCCTGTGCCTTACCTGAAAGATTGCATTGCAGAAGTAAAGCCCACATATCCTTAGGCCACCGCAATTTGGCAGCAACACGTTCAAATGCTACGAAATATGAATCCACTTCAGCCTCTCTGAACGGCGGAACAAGCCTGATATATTTGCTAACGTCAAAATCAGTATGTGAATCAGAAGTCAAATCAGAGGAACTTTGGTTAAGGGTCTGAGCAGAATCTACCGTCGGTATTAAAGGTGATGTAGCTAACGGTCCAGCCTGAGGTGATGGAATAGGCCTACTACGTAACTTTAAAACCTCCATCTCATTCCCATGTCGCTCACTATCCCGTGCTCGCTCAGCTTCAATCACTCGAAGCCTGATACGCTGAGCCTCACATTCCTGACGTTTTAACTCAAGATCTAATTCTTTCAGCTTAATTGCCAATACAGCATCTGAACCAGAATCTTTTGAATCTATGTTGAGTACAGAATCAAAGTCAGCAGTCTCAGACTCTTCCCCAACATAACCATCAGGTGCGGCCAAAATACCAGCGCCTACCAGCTTCCCAAACAATTCTTCTTTGATTACCTGTTTACTCGCCTCTTTAGGTACACTAAGGTTAAAGAAGTCCGCTATGGAAATTAAATCCTTTTTACGACAACGGTTATATACTTCCACAGTGGGAAGTAATGTAAATGAGATTAAATCAAACTCCATAACTCAAACACTAACTTCTCCCACATCCAAGAGCAAAAACAGCCAGGCAAAACAAAGAGAGAAAAAGGTCACTTACCATCCAAAGATTTGTTTCTCCACCAAAAGGAGCAGTTGCCATCACAATTGCCAATAAAAGACAACAACAATGTCTTACCACCTTGAAGGACGAGCCCCCAAATTCTGTTACGGTCCTCTTTTAAGTCTAGGAGGGAGGAACACGTAACAGAATCAAATGGTGTGATGTGTGGAGGCAGCAAGGTCGAGCTCCCAATCCCAAAGACGAGAACACAACTCAATATCAAAACAAACTATTTTTATTAAACAAATAAAGGGAGGATTAAAACTTCAAGAGGGGGCAAGGCCAAAATAACAAACATAATACCTCTAACTGTTAGGGAAAAACTAACTAGTCTATAAAAGGAAAGAAAAGAAAAATACAATAATACACTAACTCCCTAACTAACTTAAACAAGAGAAAACCAAGTGTGAAACAAAATGGCACCCACCTCTCTACTAAATCCTACCCAAAGAATTAATCAACAAACAAATGTAGTAAAAAGGAAATAACAGAAAAATAAACAAACAAGATAACTTAACAAAGCAAAAGAGCTTCCTTGTAGTAGGCGCCAAGTACAACAAGGTTGCAAACAATCACAATGAAATAAAACTCAATCAAAAAGGCATAACTATCAACAAACACTATGGCAACTTTTGGGGCTGAGACGGGACCTCAACCTGCAGCCTCCGCACACACACACCCAGCTCTGTGCAACGGTGCTCCTTAAATCTCCGATTCACTCCAATCAGTGTCATCATTGGAGTCAGGTGGCAGCCATTACTTCCTACTTGTGGGAAGTAGAGAGAGAGAAAAAAAAACAGGAAGAAAGAAAGAAAACAAAACATACGTCCTTGGACGTAACAGTTTGGAACGACATGGGGTTCAGTAATTAATGACAGAATTTTCATTTTGAGGTGAACTAACCATTTAAAACACTGTTTATTTAATTTGTATTATTGTTGTTTTGTATTTATTTGTCCATTTTGTTTGTAATTAGTTTCATTGTTCTTATTGTATTGCTGACTGTTTACTTGTCTTAAGTAACTATTTTGAGGACCTTTTTCTTACATTAGTTAATCTAGTATTAGTTTTTTCTGAAGTGTCGATAATTGTGAAATTTCACTGATATTTAAAATTACTCACATAGTGAAATAAGACTTTGATCATATCGCCCACCAATAATCATGTTAAATAATCATGATTTCAATATCCACCAAAATAAACATGATTTTTACCATAATCAAGTAGCCTTAAAACAATATGTTGAAACAGAATGTAACGTAACACCTGTCATTTGATTCTACTTACAGGGCTTTTTTGCAGCATCTCACGGCTGGCACGAGTCTCCTGCGTCCGGGATAAGTGTTGTTGAATGTCTTCGGGTCAAAGACATCCAGCACCTCTTCGGACATCAGAAGCACATAGACCAATGCTGAGCAGTTAGACTTGGACACCATTTTTGGCTGTTCACTTTCTGACCTCAGATATTTCATGATTTGTTGGTACAGGGTTCTGTCCTGCAGTTCAAGTATGCAGAAGAAGTGGTTGACGGATTTATCTGGGCACTTATCGTTGTTTTGCAATTGCTTGATGTATTGGATGGTTTTATTGATGCATTTTCTACTGTCCCGTGTTTCGTCCAGCAAGCCAATGAGGAGTCTCTGATTGGACTCTAGAGAAATGCCCAGCAAAAAACGCAGGAAGAGGTCAAAATGGCCTCGCTCACTCTTATTGGCTTTATCAATTGCCTTCCTCAGCAAAATGTACAGCATTTGGTCTTTCTTAGGACGCGAATTCTCCAGGAAGAACGCCAGCTCGTCCATATCCTGCTTCAAATAGCAGAGGAACACGTGCAACGCGGCGAGAAACTCCTGCACACTCAAATGTATGAAGTAATAAACCTTCATCTCATGCAGGACAGAGTCTTTCTTGAAGATTTCAGTGCACAATCCTGTGGACTCTTCACTTGCATTGATGCCACATGCTTTCAGATCGTTCTCACAGAACATGACGTTTTCCTTCTTCAGCTGTTCAAATGCCAGTAATGCCAACTTGGAAATAATTTCCTTATTCGAAATCAAGACTTTTGTGCGATCTCTTTCGAGTTTCTCGTCGTACTTCTGATTTTTTAAGTTCATCTGTATCAGCAGGAAATGGATGTACATTTCAGTGAGTGTGGAGGGAATGTCTTGTCCTTTGTTCTTGATAAGAACATCCTGAAGAACAGTGGCTGTGATCCAGCAGAACACGGGAATGTGGCACATGATGTAGAGACTACGAGATGTCCTAATGTGGCAAATCACTTTGGAAGCCTGAGCCTCATCTTTGATCCTTTTTCTGAAGTACTCCTCTTTCTGCTGGTCGGTGAATCCGCGTACCTCCGTGAACAATCCTACGTACTCAGCGGGGATCTGATTGGCCGCCGCCGGTCGTGACGTCACCCAGACGAGAGCCGACGGAAGCAGTTTGCCTTTAACGAGGCTTGTAAACAAAGCATCAGCAGATGATCGTTCATTCACGCATTTTACTGGCTTAGAGTTAAAATTCAGTTCCAGGCGACTCTCATCAAGCCCATCAAAGATAAATGCCAGGTTGCATTTTTTATAAAACTTGGTGTTTTCCACGTCATTCAATTCAGGATAAAATTCCAGCAGAAGCTCATGTAAACTGATCCCTTTATCATCGGTAATCAAATTAATCTCTCTGAACGCAAGCAGAAACACACAGTCCACATCTAGATTGGCTTTTCCTTCGGCCCAGTCCAGGATGAACTTGTGCACGGAGAACGTCTTTCCGATGCCAGCAATGCCTTTGGTCAACACGATGTTTCCCTCGTCCTTTTGCCTCAATAAACAGAATATCTCATTGCAGTCGATTGGTGTGTCGTCGAATTTGGGTGCTTTCAAGGCTCGGTCAATCTTCAGAACCTCATGTTCATCATAGACATCTGTGATGTCCCCTTCAGTGATGAAGAGTTCAGTGTACACTTTGTTGAGATGTGTTTTGTTGTCTTTTTTGCCTTCAAAAACACGTCCTGTTTTGGCCTTCATGTTGTCTTTGTGCCTTTTCAGGATTTTCTTCAAGACATTGCTCTCTAGAAAAAAAATATATGTTGAATAATTGCTGTCAAAGCACATGACTTCTTCCTAAAATCAATGATTAGTTAGGAATTGTAACTTGTAGAGGCTCGGCAATTGATATACTATAAATGCAAGAACCAGAATAAAAATGGGCCTGTTGGTTTTGTACCTTGTTTTTCAGAGTTCTGGCCCTCAGTTCCATATTGCGGCACTTTAAAGATGGCAGCAAGCATCAGAAACAAAGCCAGAAAAAAATGCAAACCCATTAAGCACAAATCATTTATTAAAATGGTAAAAAAAAAAACATATTTATTCCAACCTTACAAGCTATTTTATAGTGAGACATGTTAAAGGTGTGATAGTGCTGGGATCTTACCGGCAGCACCAGTGGTTGAGTTGAAGTTCAAGATTACTGAGCCCTGGATGATGTTTTCAGTGAGTACAGGAGAATATATAGTTGCACCTGTTTCAGCGTTAAGGGCAACACTGACTGCAGTGTGAGAGGGGCTGATTGTCTGCATCACTCCATCCACTGCATTGGCCTTCTCCAGTTCATTAGCCATATTTTCATATTTTCTTTTTTGCCTGTTTGGTTTGTCATTGTCCAGCTCATCCACTGCTTCCAGAAGCTGCTCTGGAACAGATGCCATCTTGTCATCTACAGATCCGTTCACAAGTTAAGTCAAGTCACCCTTTAAGAAAAAGAAGTTTATTCAAGTGTGCAATTTAAGTATACTTCTATTAAACTAAAAAATAAGAAAGTATACTTTTGATCTACTTTTTTGTACTTCTGAGAAAACTTGCACTTAAGTATACTTGACTTACTGACAGAAAAGTCTTAGTATATTTAGCCTATACTTGTACTCAATCTTTTGATGGAGATACACTTAAAAGTATAATTAAGTATTCCAAGTATACTTGGCTTGTAGTTGTGTTTACTCTTTAGCTTGAGTAGCCTATTAAAATAACTTTTTTTTCACATAGTTTTACATACAGACTGATAAACTAACATTGTTTTAAAATATTATTTTATAAAGAAAACAAATATGTCCCTCATTCTGAGTATCTGAATTTTTGTCTAGGCTAGTCCACTTGTAGTGTACGTAGGAATTTACTTCAAATCTACTTTCTCTCTTTCCCAGCCATTGACTGAATTTTCAGGCTATCAGTGTTTCCACTGTTATAGGTTGCGCTATTACGCGTCTTCTAGTACAGAATCTGTGATCAAAACACAGGTAAAGAAGAAGCTGAAACAACAATAACGCGATCATCAAACATTAACATAACGTTACTGAAAGAAATGTCGATCCAGGGCGAGCTATAGGACTGTGAAGCTTTAGGAGCGTTGATGGACTTGATCTAGGCATAGTATATATGAGTATAAAATAGGAATATAGAAGTACACTTAGTTCACACTTGTCATGTTTGGTTTGATTAAAACGAACCCTGGTGCGATTGCTCAGTTAGTGTGGTTCGTTTGAACATATGTGAACGCTGCCATCCGAACTCTGCTGCGCACCAAACAAGCGGACGCTAAAAAGATGAGTCTCGGTCCACTTCCAGACGAACTCTGGTGTGGTTCGATTGATATATGATCGCAACACGGACCAAAGACGTGTAAACGAACCAAAAACAGGACGTGATGTCAGAAGATGCGACGCTACAAGTCAGCTGATTTGACGACAATGATGAGTCGAGGGCAAACGTGGAGCAACGAGGAGGTGAAGTTTCTGTTTCTGTGTACAACAGAGGAAATCCTGCTGCTGTTTTGAATGTTTTGAACATTTTATGAGCTCTTCGTGAGTTCTCAGCTGGTAAAAATAAAGTATATGTACAAGCATAAAATGATGGCGTTTAATCCAGAACACAGCGTTGTTTTCAATGTTCGGTAAGCGAGCTCCGTCGAGAAATATACGTCATGCAGGTTTGGTAACTTTAGGTTCGCGGTTAAAAATGCCAGTGTAAACGTTAAGCGGACCAGGACTATATGTTTTGCGTTTGTTTTTTGGTCCGGACCAAACAAACCAAACGAACCAAACGAACCGAACTACAAGTGTGAACGCACCCTTAAAGTGCAAAAAAAAGTATGATGTTATGTTCACGTAAAGAAAACTTACAAGTTGCAGTATAGAACTACTACTAGTTTACTGAGAGTATATTTCAAGTGTACTTTCCTAAACTAAAAAAATGTACTAATAATATTAAAATCGTAAACTACTAGTATACTTATAAGTTCACTTGTAGTACAGATGCAGTACAAATGAGAAACCTAGTTGTGAACTTAAAGTTTACTACTGTTACACTTATTGTACACATAAAAATACACTTTTATATACTAAAATTTAGTCCCAAGCAGTATTGAAATAGTACACTTACAAGTTTACTACTAGTACATTGATATTAGTAGTATAAAGTATATACTTGAAGTATTCTTCTTCATCAGGTCACCAGTGCTTTACAGATTGTTTCAAAGCAGCTTTACAGTGATAACAGGAAAATGATGCATTTCGGCTGTTGTTCAGCTGAAGTCAGTTTAGTGTTTACTCAACAGATCATCAGTTAGTGAATTAATTCACTTAATCTATAAAGCAGTCGTACAAAAAATGATGGCATCGTCCAGCTCAGTTCAGTTCTCATGCATCAATTGTTGAATAATCCTTTTATTAAATTAATTTTATTTATTTCACACAACGATACGTATAACGATAACTACGTTACTATTATTAACATCCACATCTTAAGGGACGATGTTTTTTCTCTTAGCGCGCGCACTGTGAACACTGAAGTAGGAAGTAGGATGTTTTTGTCGTTATTCAACTGGAAAACAAATGGCTCTAAAGTTGATTTCAACAATTTCACGCCTTGTTGTTATAGTTGTGGTGTGGATTTCGCTATTCTCTTAGAGTTAGAGCGATTTTTTCAAACTTTGATCGTTATCACTCTTTGTATGCGCTTATAATTCACGGAAGGGACACAAGACCAGCGCGTGCAAAAGAGACTTTGGCAAACGACAAACAATGTGTTCATTATTTATTATAAATATGTACAACTTATTAAAGCTATTTATTAGGTTTAGTCATTTCAAACTCGTGGCATAACGGTGGATGAATGCAAAATTTTGCAAAAAGTTTTATTTGCATCAAAGACGAAAATGCTTTGGTTCTAACAAGTAGCCTATTAAAAGATACTCACGGGCACGGCGGCTTTCACATGGCATTAGCGATAAAAGTAACTCAAATGTTTGGTAAATAATAGTCCTGATCGGTCCTGCAGCTCTCGATTCACCACATTACTTTCACTTTAGACTGGCCCAGTTCGTCTCCTCCCATCAGCCTCTCTCTAACGGCGCAGAAACGATCCCGCGTTTTCGACTTTGACCTGAAGGGGGCGACTATCTATTGTTCCAGTCAAATATTAACTACTTTAACTGTGCTTCCATATACTCAGCATAAAATTATACCTCCACACACTATAAGCTAGACCTGCAGCCGTTTTTCCACATTTCAGGACTCCATGGTTTGACTGTAGAGCTAATATTGGGGATCTACTGAATTAAGCTACTAATCTGTTTGGAAATTTTAATTCTAACATATCATTTCCTTTTCTTGCAGCTTTTGAATACTAAATGCCCCAAACACTTGAGCCAAAATTAGTGTGCCTGAATATAAGAAGAGGAAACAAAACTAGACAACTATACAGTTCTAGTTTTGTTAGACCTATCATCTTCCGTTTCCAGACTTTCAGATTGACTGCAGAAGGTCTGGACTCTATCGCAGCTTTCATTGGCCAAGGACCGCCCAAGAGGGCTTTGACTGGCAGCCAATCACAGTTCGCTTGGTCATGTAGGGACGTGAAAATGTAAAGTCAATGTCCCTACAATAACAGACCGGCGTGCATCTAATTAATTACTTCAAGAACGTTATAAAAGAACTTCATACTTTTGAAAATCCAGTGTTTAATTGATCCTGGTGAGAGCGTTGTACTTCTACAAAGGGGTTTGAAGTCATGGCATTTGTTTCCGGGCGGACCGTTAAAGAACGCGACACACACGTCTCCCGGACATCCTGCAGAAATCAACCAACCAGATGACGACTTCAAAACTCCTGAAGTGTTTCCAGATAAGTGTCACCGATCCGTGGGAGTGACGCCTGAGGCTGAGACTAGTGGAATACTTATTTTCAACTTATAGTGTTCATAAGAGACAAGACGTCATCCGACTCAGCAAGACAGCGACTCGGAGACGCGCTAAAGGATATGTTTCTTAAGCTGTAACACAGTTCGTAAGAACGGGAAGAAGGAGGCGGGAACTGCCGCCCACACAAACATAATAAAACACAAAATAAAATCCAGGCCTGGTCCTCTCTCGTCCTTCACTGTCATCGCTCCTCTTTTATGCTTCCGGAGCTCCTCCGAGAGAGACACGAGACCGGTGTAGCGCGCAGCTGACGCTCATTAGCAATCTCGTCACATAAGCATTGATGAGGAGACGCAATGCTTGGGTGTTGATTAGGAGATGCCCCGGGTTATCTTAAGTTAGGTGTGCATTTTTACTAGTAAGAATTGTATTCCTGATATATGAAACTGGAATTTCAACTAGTAAGAAATGAATTCTTGATATCAACAATTGAATTTGAATGGCAGCCTATGGTGAGATTTCACTAGTAAAAATACAATTCTTGATATCAAGAATTATAGTTCATACTAGAGGACATTGAATTGTAGATATCAAGAATGAACTTTGTTACTAGTGGAAATCTAATTTCTGATATCAAGAATTAACATTTGAACTAGTGAAAGTTCATATCCTGAGAATGAATAAAAGTCAAAACGGCTTGCCATACAACACAGATATTGCTCATTTTACGAATGCAGAAAACCGGCATTGTGCAATAGCGCGCCAAAACAAGCTTTCAGAAGGTGAACGAGTGCGAAAGTGAAAGAGATCGAAGCCAGAGAACAAGGAAGTGACTGCAACCATCAACTGTGTAAGTACAACTTTAATTTCATTCATAATAAGTCTTATATTAGACGTGTGGCTTTCAGTACAGCTTACGTTAGTTGTCATAAGTAACAGTAACTACAGGCTACTGTATTTCGGGTCTAGCTATAGCCTAGAGTAAGAGTTTTCTTTTCCAGGTTTCAAACATTTGGTTAAAGACGAGACACTTCCGTTTTAATATATTTAAAGTTTAGAACGTTTGAAACCTGCACAGATACTGACACATGTTTGATCTGTTCTGGTGTAGCTTCACGTGATCAACAAAATGCATGGAAAGAAAAAAAAATAAAGATGTTTTTGGACAATACCAGCCACACTTGTGACGTCAATGGCTGCTTTATTTTGCGGCGCACAGGCCAAACAGCTGTACATACACACATCTGTAATATTCAATGTACATGCACATAATATTTACTGATTTTAATTTAAAGTCAGCGATCTTGAATCTCTACTTATTTTGTAAGTTAACATGCAAAAATACACGCTAGTTCAAAAATATTACCTTCAAAATGGAAAGTCTTTATCTGTCATTCACAGCTGCAAATGAGGTTTGTTTTAAAGGTGCAATGTGTACATATTAGGAGGATCCATTGACAGAAATGCAATAAAATATTTACATAATTATGTTTCCAGTGCTGTATAAAGATAATGATTCGTTCAGTCATTTCTATCTCATACACCGAAGGTCCCCTTACATGTTAAGTCGTTATTTTGTACCGGAACGTTTCTACAGTAGCCCTAAATGGACAAACAACGCGTTTGCTTGACTAGCTACTCTCAGACGTAATATCTTTGCCCTGTGTTGGCCACCGTAGCTTCTGTAAATGGCAATTCGCAACATCATAGTGTCACAGAATGTATACGAGACGGCCAGACACGGGTTGAAGATGAACATGTAGACTTTAATCTCTTAGACCTGAAGTAAACAACATACAATACATTCAATAAATACAGGGACTGATGACTGGGACACAGGTGAATGACATAACTGATGATAACGAACAGCTGACGACAGCATGAACTAGGTTACAAGAGGAACACATGACAGGGCAAACAGACAGAAACATACAGAACCCTGACACACAGTTAGATGGGGCTAAAATGTACACGTTCCACCTTTAATAGAAAATGATTGCCATGATATTTGCCATTGCTCTGTATTTATGCTTATTGTGTGGATTTTTATATCAAACAAAATGACAAGCTGCTGATTCCCCAACTAAAAAAAACTCACAAAAACTGTTGGTTGTATCTTTTGTTTGAGCATTAGTTTGATCATGCTCCACATTAATCAAGACTGTTGTATTGTTGTGTTTCTCCATAGAGTGACACAAAATGGCTACCAAAACTGTGCTTCTCGAGGTACTTAGTGACCTACTGGAAAGAGAGTTCAAAGAATTCAAGTGGCACCTGTCGAACAGTGACATCCCTATTCCTAAAGGAAAGCTGGAGAACGCAGATCGCCATGATGTTGTGGATCTCATGGTGCAGCAGTACGGCAAACCAGATGCCGGGAAGATTGCAGTCATAATACTTCGCGAGATGAAGCAAAATGAGCTTGCTGAACAACTGAAGAGAAAACTTCAAGAAGGTAGACTATAAGTTGACACTATATGCATAGTGTCTATCTATCTATCTATCTATCTATCTATCTATCTATCTATCTATCTATCTATCTATCTATCTATCGTCCATCCCTAGGATTTTAAAGGGAATTGAGAAATCAATTTTTTCTTGATGTTTACACATGTAAGGGTTCGTCGTACTTTTAAAAATATCCTGTAAGTTTCAGAACTCAAAACTTCCTTTTTTGTCTAAAAACAGCTTATTGAAACCAAGCTCAAAAAATGACTTGTTTCAGATTTTGTCACATTATTACATCACAGTTTGACAAAAGACACGCCTCTCTAGCAGATCAATGCCTACTTTTACATCATTGCCTCTTTAGCCCCGTCCACCGTTTCGTGCAGACGAGAGTTCCAGTCGTGTCAATAAGACACTGTTTGTTTGTTCGCTTCATTTACTGCGGTTTCGTTTTTAAACAAGACAGTTCAGAAAATAAAAGATGATGCAGATCCAATATACTGTTACATTTAAGGCCCTGTCCCAAATAGCACACTTCATATGCACTTTCGGTCTTGTGGACCTAAAATGTCTGCCGCATGAGAATGTTAAGTCCATGAGACCGTAGGGTGTCCTATTTGTGGTTTTAGGTTTCAGAAAGGTACTCATGAGCGCCCTCTTTGCAGTGAATATGTGCCCTCAAAGTGCACTCACTGAAGCAAGCTCCACAGCAGACTCCAAAGTGCAAACTTGTAGGAAGATCACGAGTGTGTAAGGTGCCATTTGGGCAGGGCCTAAGACATAACTGGCTATAGCCAAGTTTCCATCCAGTTTTTGCAATGTTTTGTCATCGACAAAGCAAATATGCGCAAAAAATTATTTGTAAAATTTGCTGTCTCCAGGATGTTTCCATCCAGTTGGCCTTTTACGGATAAAATGGTGTGCGTGATGACATCATCCCTAAAACGATGCACTGAGGCATAAGTTTTATGTAGCTAAAAAATTCTGCCTTTGAGTCGTTTCTACACATAATTTTGCGAATATCACAAATTCGTATATTTTGTTTCCCAAATATTTGTAAAATGTACAGAGTAATGAGACAATACAAATTCGCCAGTACTGCTTATTTTCACATGTACTGTTATTACATTGGAAATACAAGAGCACAGCTCATTAGTCCTGTGTGCAAAAATGTCCATATTGTAACAGTCTTTAACGCCTTGCACATGCGGCTAAGCCAGTTGCGGTTTGTGAACACATTCAAAGAGAAGAGTTATTCAGTTGTTGATTCACAGTTATTGATTTTCTTTTTAACAGAGAGAGATGCAGCTGTGACTTAAAACATTTTATTTGTTGTTTATTTAACCTTTTTTTTTATTGTACATTTCTTTTTGTCAGCATTGAAAACTCCAACATTCTTCCTTATTTTGACAGACACCCACTAACAGATACAAATACAGTTTGAACAACTTAAAAAATCAGTGGCAAAAGGCATATAGTCCATCAAAACAGTGTAATACTCCCCCTATATTGTTAATCTATCCGATTTTTCAACAGAAGAATGTACCGGGACAATATACCTGGCGTCTTTTGAGACTCGCGGTCAGTTAATGATATGCTAAAGCTCGCCGGCATGTTGACGTGATTGGTTACGAGGTAGTTTGTGACATCATAAACACCAGCTAACTCAAAACACGTTTTTGAAACTTTAGATCACTGCAGTTCTAAACAGAAAATACTCAGCAATGGTGTTGACTGATGAATTTGCACATGGTTTGTCTTAAAGCATATTAAAAACACCACATGAACAACATTAAAAACTTGATTTTCACCACAGGAGGACTTTAAGACTGTAGAATTTAATTTGTAAACGAATGTAGTTGCAGACTACTGTTAAAAGATGGCGTATTAAGCAGTAATAACGAATGTTCTTTTTCCTACGGGCTGTTGATATATTTTGATGTGTGTTTTCTTAGCTTCAGTTCAGTCGCCTGAGGAGGTGGACGGAAGAATTGTGTATCGTGTAAATACTGGAATCGTGAATAATCCAGGATCTGTGCGTCAGCAGCGGCCCATCCAGCTCAACTGGAAGAGACCAGAGAAGATTACTCCATGCAGCCAAGAGTTTAAGGACAAACTTCTTAGAGAAAATAAAGACGCAAGTATCTTTGTTTCAATTAACTTTTGTAACAAAAAAAACCCCCAGTACATTCAGTGACTGGAAGCCCTTCTATTGTTGGGCCGTGTCCTGAAGCTGCAAGTGTTCAGGATTACCTGAAGGTTTCAGACAGGTGTGTTGGAGCTGAAAGCTGATGGACAGAAGCAGGGTTTGACACCCTGAGAAACATTAATCTTAAACTGTTTTCTAATGTAAACTTTTCTCTCTTTACATAATATGTTTGAATGATATCTGATGTGGATCAGTGTTTCCAAACCATTAAAGATACATAATTTTGATTCTGAAAACAGAAAAAAATGAGAAACATAAAAATGTAAGTGGTAAAACAAATGTACAAAATCAAAATCAAAAATCAAGAATCAGCGTATGAATCTTATAACATATTCTGATAAACGGATCAACTCTGAACATTAGAAAACGAGCTACTGAAAATCATAAAAACAGCAAAAAATAATGAGAATAACGGAAATTAAGACAGCTCATAATTTATTCATGCAGCAATGCATGATGGGAGCCATGGATGAATTCTGATTGGTGGCACCCAGAATGCATCGCAACATGCTTTATCGCTGAGATTCACAGGCTGATTCTTGATGTCCGTATCTCTAAATAAAAGAGTTCTTTTTATTTTTTATCAGAACAACTTTTTAGAAATCATCTGGATTATATTGAAAAAACAGATCTTCAGCTGCAACCAATGTACCTCAGAGATTGAGCTCCAAATGAGTTCAGTGATTCAGATCAATAATGATTATGTGAAATAATAACCATCACCACCAGGTTTTGCTCATGTAATCCCTACTCTCCCGCTCTGAGCAGGACTTGAACCAGAGTCTCTGGCATAGGAGGCGGGCGCACTAACACCAACACTGAAAACCTCAGTCTTTAGTTCAAATTTAAACCTCACTCGAGGTTACGGCATGAATGTAAACCCTCCAGTCCTACTCGACTCGCTCCGAGCGGGACTCGAACCTCCGGCTTGGCAGGAGGGCGTGCTTTTCTGATCATAATGTGCACTGTTGGAGAGGCTCCAGAAACAGGGTTGGGAAACACTGATCTAGACACTGATACTGTTGCTTGTGCTTTAATTCTGCATAATTCTGATGGTTTTCCACAGATTTATGTACCAATGAAGAAGTCTCTGAGGAAAGGTTTAGCCCTGCTAATCACCAACATCCACAACAGGCGAGGAGCAGAGAAAGACGAGGAGAACATGGAGTGGCTGCTGACAGCTCTGGGTTACAAAGTTGTGAAGCACACAAATCTCTCTGGAGAAGTGCGTAAAACGTCCGGCTCATGAAACCGATATTGTCTATATAACGCTAGAAGACCTTTATTGTGGAAATAAATATTTTAGTTTAATCCTCATGTTGTGTTCAGGTCATTTTGACCCGGTACGGATTTTTCCGTACCCGAAAATGCTAGTTAATGTTATTGTATTGGACTAAAATTTACTGACTGTACTCACCCAGTACTTCCCATTTTTTTTAATACTTTTTACAATCTTTTTTGTAATTGTAAAAAATTAAAATTTGTCCTTATTAAATCCCCCTGTTGTCAATAATTTTATCACTTAAAACTCATCTTTGATCACCAAAATGATATATTTAAACATTTTTCCTCTGACAAAAGTTTATTCATGCCTTAAAATAGCTTGAATGTAACTCCACTCTGTCAACTTACTGAAGTAAATGCTGCACAATGTTATCGCTCTTTACAACGTCGGACACATAATGATATGATATGATTAGCCCTTTGCTTGACTACATTATCAAACAGCTAATAATGTGTTGCTAATGTCACACAAACCATGTTCCCGTTCTTCATCTCGAAGTCATACATCTTCATCAGAGAGGTCATAGTTAATGATATGCTAAAGCTCGCCGGCATGTTGACATGATTGGTTACAAGGTAGTTTGTGACATCACAAACACCAGCGAATTCAAACCGCGTTTTTGAAGCTATCTTTAGTTTTAAACAGAAAATACTCGGCAATGGTGTTGACTTACATTAAACGAGATTAAAAACTTGATTTTCACCACAGGGCGACTTCAAATGAAATATTTAAAAAAGGCACTGTTTGTCACACTAATGTGTTTTAATGTTTAACCATAAAATTTGTTTGCTTTGAAAAGCTTTTATTTTGTACAAAGTGACACAAAGTCACACTTGTGGTGTTCCTGGTCAAAAATGACCGGCCTACAAAAAAAAAAGCTTGCAAATCTCTTGTTATGCTATTTTATCACCAAATACTGGAGTCAATCTTTTTGTCAACTTGTTTTCTTTAAATTAGGACTCGTTTTGTGTTTGTTTTTGGTGATGATGTAGCATATCGAGAATTTTATAAGCACTTTTTTCAGGCCGGTCATTTTTCACATCACGTGTTAAAGGGTTTTCAACACAGCACAAGGGTTAATTATACTATGCATTTCTTCTATCCATGATATATTGTGTTTTCTAGTCTTTATCTATGTAATAAAGTGCATTTTATTCACAGGAAATAGATTATGCAGTCAGGAACTTCGCTGCACTTCCCGAACATCAAGACTCGGACAGCACCTTCGTGGTTATAATGTCTCACGGGGGGAAAGTCAATAATAAAGATGCCATTACAGGTGTCTATAATACTGGCCGCAATGATCACTTCTTTGTTGAGAAAGTCTTCTCCCATCTGAACTCAGAGAATTGTCCTGCTCTGAGTAATAAACCAAAGGTTATTATCATTCAGGCCTGCAGAGGAGGTACGACATGACGGATAAAACTCAGTTCCTATTAACATATTGCCATTTCTCTTTGTAATTTGCCAGCATTTATCTTTGTTTCTGTGTTCAGGTGAATCAGGAGGCGTGGAAATGAGTGACAGCGAGTCAGATGACTTTGGAGGTGTCTGGGAGCATAAGGAGAAAGACTTTGCCTGTTTTATGTCCAGCGTCCCTAGTAAGTGCTGTTCGTGTTTGTTCTATAATGAGAAAAGTGTCAAAGGCTTCTTTGTAGAGTAACTTACTGAATGACCAATGAATTATCTCCACAGATGTCAAAGCATACAGACGTTCTGACATTGGAAGTTATTTTATCTGTTACATACTGCTGGAGTTCTGTGAACGGGCCCATAAGGAACACATTATGGATTTGTTCTTGAAGGTGAATGAACGAAATCTATTTTTTTTTATTTATTTGGTTTCCTTTATTTTAGCCAAGATACAAAACAATCTCTCACAGTTGTTTTACCTCAAGTGCATTACTCATCTAAAATGAATACAGGGGTTTGTTTCTTGTCAATGCAAATATGTAAATATGATATTGTTTTCATAGGTCACCTCAGACATGGCGGAACACCCAGACAGAAAAGAGAACAAACTCTTGTCGTGTATTGAAAGAACAACCCTTACAAAGAGATTCTTCCTGTTCCCTGGACTCTGATGTCCATCTTAAATCAAAATCACCCTTGATCTCTAATTAGACCTCTAAACAAAAACAGAGTTTTCAAAAAGTTTTAATTTAGTTTGATTTGGTATAATTCATAGCAGTGTTTTTCTGGCCCATTCAAGAGGGCATTCAAGAGGGAAGTTAATGAGATAATGAAGTCATTGATCAAGCAGTAGTGATGAACACCTGCTGTTAACAGACAGAATCATTGAAGGAAAGACGAAAACAACAACAAATGAAACACCTGTGTTATTTCTGAACATGAAGACCAAATTTGCAGTGGTCTCTTTGTCAAGTCCAGTCAAAAAATATCACTTACACATCAGTGCTTGTGTTTTGGGACAACACTTGTGTTAATGAGGAAGGTGATCTGATGTTAACAAGCAGAATCACCAAAGGAGAAAATCACACTTTTTAAGTCACTATCATGGAGATCAGGGTTTTCTTTAGTTGACCTCTTGACCCTTGACTATGTAATGTTAAGTTTTGATTGGGTTTTTCTGATTGAGTTATAAAGGAAAATGGGCTGTGGGCACCGGAGCTGGACTAGAAAATATTGTAGTGTGGGTTTCAGCTCAGTAGTATGACATGAGCTCTTTCTGAAGTTTGTCTCTATAATGATTGATCTGCAGTGGGTAAAAGCTTTGTTTCTGCTATTGAACTTGGAATACAGTTTCCCTGTATTCAAGACATGCACCTGTGATTTCGTACTTTCTTTTTCTTTCATATATATATATATAAAGAGTGCTTAACAAATTTATTAGACCACCACCCAACGTATGCGCCACAGCTGCTCTAAACTAATAGCATTGGTGATTGCCTGTGCAAAACTGTGCAAAGACTATTTGACCAAGACAAAAGAATCTGGAATAGTGGAACTGAAAGTCAAAGTCCCCATTGAAGAAATTTGGGATTTAGTGGATTCAAAGATAGATCAAAAGTTTCATCAAAAGCAAGTCTTTGAGAACAACTAGAAAGTATTTGGAAGTCAATAACAACAGAGACTGTGGAAAAGTACATAAAAACAATGCCAGCACGAATGTAAGCTGTTATCAAGGCCAAAGGAGAACATGCAAAATAAAAAATACATTTTTGGTTATTTTGTGTGAATAAAGACTTAATTGTTTCAGTTATTTGTCTAATACATGACAACACAATTTTTAGTTTTAAACAAGTTTTTGACATTCAAATTTGTGTTTTCTCTTTATGACAGGCGGTCTAATAAATGTTAAGCACTTTACCTTTCTCTTTTTTGAAATTTTTCATATACTTTGCTATTGCCACAAAATAAAAAATAAAAAAATCAATAATAATAATCAATAAAGTAATAATAAAATGATAATCAATAAAACTTTTCTAGCCTTTGTTTCTGGCCTCACCTTCTTTCGTCTGCATCTTGATTTGTAGAAGAATTAAAAGTGTAATAGTTTGACACTTTGACTATGAGGCTGAATCTGATATTTTCAGTGTTGGGGAAAGTTACTTTTAAAAGTAATGCATTATAATATTACGTTACTCCCTAAAAAAGTAACTAATTGCGTCACTTAGTTACTTTTTATGAAAAGAAATGCATTACATTACTTTTGCGTTACTTTTTCTCACCTGGGCTGGGCTTGCTAAGTTTATATTATTAATAACAACAAAAAAGCTCTATTTTTGGCAAATGTTAAGGCCCAAAAGTGAAATGAATAATTTTCAGGCTGAAGGAAATGCATATTTACGCCTGTACAGTAGAGGGCGCAGCTCAAACAAACCTCAGCAAAGTCACGTGAATCGTTGAAATTTCGAAACACTTATAACGTAACAAAGCCTCGTTTACTGAAATCATGTGACTTTGGCAATTTGATACACGCTCCGAACCACTGATTCAAAACAAAAGATTAGTAAAGCTTCAATAAATGTGAAAAAGGAACTTGCGTTACTTATTTGAAAAAGTAACTTAGATATTTTATTGTAAATTGAAAAGGTAATGCGTCACTTTACTAGTTACTTGACCTGTCCTGAACAAGACAAAATGACTGAATTTATAAAAAAATTTGCCCAACTGTCAACTTAACTGTCCTGTCATGACCTGATGATCCACGACTGTTTTCATGTTTTGTGAGTCATTTTATAATTCACTCGTCACTGCAACTTTTTCTCACAATTTGTTTTTTCCCTCACAATTGTGAGTTTGAATTTCACAATTCTGACTTCTTTTTCTCAGTCAGAATTGGGAGATATAAACTTGCTATACTGACTTTTTTTCTTGCAATTGTGAATTTAGTATGTGAGTTTGTATCTCATAATTTTGGTTTTCTCAATATTGTCATTTTATCTCATAATTATGACTTTATAACGTGCAATTGCAACTTTATATCACGCAATTCTGAGGGAAAAAGTCAGAATTGTGAGATAAAAACTTGCAATTACCTTTTTTTGTGTTTCTTTCACACTTATTAGTATTCCAAAGTATTCTAAAGTATTTAGATTAAGTTACTAAACTTACTCTAAAACTTAAATACGAAATACGTTACAAATTACTTTTTAAAGCATGTATTTTGTAATCTGTAGTGAAATACATTTTAAAAGTAACCCAGCCCTGCATATATACAACAAATAGAGGCAATGTCTTTGACATGTGACAGTTCTCGATATGCCTGGCAGGGGATTAAGAATTTAACAAATGTACCTCATAAGGGAATTGGCAAACCACCTCTAGTGCTGCAAAGACGTGAGGAGCTCGAGATTTTTTTCTTTTAGTGGCAGTTTTTACTGATATTTTTAAAGCATCTTATAACTTAGAGATTGCTTCTGCTTTATGGAAAACTTTAAACTAACTCCAGTTGTAAAAAGTTTTTAAAATTAAATGATTTTCAGTAGAGTTGAAGTGTTTTGATCATTTGTATCTGAGACACAGCATCTCATAAACAGTGGATACTGATTTTAAAGAAAAAAAAAACTACAACAGTCAAGGGTCAAGAGGTCAACTAAAGCAAACACTGGTGACCTCAAACGAAACATTGTCAATAAAACACCAACATCTAAACCTCTGTTAATTCTCAATAAGATCTTCTGTAGACGTGTGGCAGAAATAAAGTCAGTCTGGTCAGTAATAAGTGAAGCTGATGCTGTTTGTGGAGTTGATGAATCAGATCTTCAGAGATTTAAAAGATTAAAAAATTCAACTTTATTAAAAAGATTCTATTATTTACAGTTCATTTAAGGCTGTGACTGAAGAAAGTTGTTGTTGAATTTTAAATCAAAATTAAGTTAAGTAAAGAATGTTTGAGGAACATCATACCTTTAAAAACACGTCCCTCTAACATCAAGAAAACTGGACGCAGAACCAACACTGAACATTTAGAGAACGTTTGTTTAACAAAATTTGCATTTATTGCTTAATTAAAGCAAGATCATTTGCAATCGTTGATCGTTTACAGTTTCTATCGCCTATTCGTGGAAAGCATTATATGAAAAAGGTGCATATTATGAAAGGCTTGTATATTTCTTGAGAAACCTTCAGTGAAAGTGTAACAACTTGAGAGAAACAGATCTGGTCAAGACGAGGAAATCTACTCAGGAGGAACCAGCAGCAAACAAACAAACACAAACACATGTCACAGTATCACAGGTGGATTAAATCTACAACTAACATCTTCTTCTTTGCTGTATTTAAGGCAAGTCAAACGATATAGATTGCCCCCTACAGGTCAATCAACCATAGCTCAGTCTATAATAGAAAGCGAAACCCCCAAACGAATTAAACACAAGGAAGAGCAGACCAGACACGAAATTGTGTTCAACCAGATCGTAAGTAGTGTTCTATGTAATTCACTTTAACAAATTCTCTCAGTATCAAATATCAGTTTATATTACTTGTTTATAGAGTTTTGATTTGACTTTTACTTAGAAAGGGCTGTTGGAGGATGACATCGTTTGTTCTGAACGCCTTCAAAAAGTTCTGTCTATCGGAAGTATTGCAAGTCCTCAACTGTTTTACACACACTCCGTTTGCAGTGAGTGTTTTTTTTTCTCCGCGCTCATGTTAATGCATTAGAGCAGGGTCTTTACCAACAAATGATCGATAGAAAAATCGAAGAGATCAACAATTCCTTTGTTGCAGAGTCTATGGAAGTCCATGAAAGGTTTATGATAAAATATTTCAAGTTGTAGGTGCCGTGAGCGATTTATTTGTCATTGGAGTATATAGATATATATATATAATCTTCTTTTTGTTTGTTATTTGATTTATCTTTGTTGAATAGCTTCGCATGTCTACTGGGTTCACCGAGTACTGTAAATAAACATCACTTTACTCCTTCAACTCTGCGAGCGAGTATTGCCATATTTTTGGGGTGTGGTGATGGGGGTTATATTTATTTTTCGGGCAAACTTTTGCGAGTTCTTTCCGTCACGACAGCAATTTCAAAAATTATAAGTATAGGTCTATGTAAAATAGTGACTGGACTGAAACATAGCCTTTTAATGAAACTGGTGCTCTGCTGTACCAAGAGACATTTCGAAACACCGGATACTAATTTCGCTTTTGCCGCATTTTTGAACGGTAACCCGCGCAGCTTTATATTAAAAAGGAAACTCAAAGCCTAAACTTGAAAGAACGTTTGAGGAACACCATGCCTTGTAAAACACGTTCCTCTACCCAGCAGGCAAAGGATGTAGATGTTGGATTTTGGTTGCAAATGAAAATCGGGTTGACGACTAAATCCAACGTTTGTTTGAAGTTAAGCTCCAACGTTGGGCTCACGTTGAATTTTGGTTGGAATAAACACCAAAAACATACAGTGTTTCCAAACGTTTACCATTAATGGAAATAACTGTTAAAAGATATGAAGATCTGATTAAACAACATCCACAATCAGCATTAGCTTCACTTATTACTGACCAGATTGATTTTGAATTTGATTCCCAATAAAAAATTTTTAATCTTTCAAGATCTGATTAAACAACTCCACAAACTCTAGAAAACATCACGAGCTTCACTTAACTAGACTGACTTTATTTCTGTCATACGTCTTATGAGAATTAACAGAGGTTTAGTTGTTGATTTATTGAGTTCGGTCCTTTTAACTTTTGTCCTTTTTCTCCTAGTGACACAGAATGGCCACTACTAAAAGATTGATTTATAACGCACTCCAGAAGCTTAAGAGCGCTGATTTCAAAGCATTCATCTGGCACCTGAAGAATCCTACAGAAGGCATCGAGCCTATTCCTGAAGCAAAGCTTGAGAATGCTAATCAGCATGAAGTTGTGGATGTCATGGTGCAGCAGTACAGTGATGAGGCCGGGACTATTGCAGTAAAAACGCTGCGTGACATCAACCAAAATGATCTCGCAAACGAGCTTGAGCAGAAACTTCAGAGAGGTAAAAAAATAAAAATTTATTCTAGTTTAAGATTTAGTCTTTGTAACGGGGTTAAATGGAAGGAAGGAGGCAGGAACCGGCGAACGTTCAACATAGTTTAATAAACAAATAAGCAAGCAATAAAATGAAAGTAAAAGGGCGGCAGTTCCTCACGGCGACTGCCGCCCACATAAACAAAATAAAACAGACCATAAAGTCCAGGCCTGGTCCTCTCTCGTCCTTCACTGTCGTCGCTCCTCTTTTATGCTTCCGGAGCTCCTCCGTGAGAGACACGAGACCGGTGTAGCGCGCAGGTTACGCTCATTATCTCTCGCGTCACCGGCCTCGCGCCGTTCCCTCACGGCTCTCGCCCGCCCTGCTCGTCACAGTCTTAATGTAGCATTCTAGTAGTCATCATTTTGGAAAAATGAAGAAAAATATACATGAAATGAAACAATTATGTTAATATTTTTGGATATAAAATGGGTGTTTAATATAAATAATAAAATAAAATAACCATCTAAATATTTTGCAAAAGACCAAACAGAAAATTAGGTTGAAAATAAGAGTGTATGATTCATATTGCCATATATAAAAAGCAGTAAAATGGCAGTATTAAAATATATTGTATATGCACTGAAAAAAAAAAAAAAACAAACATAAAAATGTGTAAAAATCGGTGAACTGCAAGGCAGCACAGGGTGCCAAACCTGAAACCATGAATGAAAAACAAACCAACAAACAAAAGTCCATCAACTGAAGTAACATGTTTTGACTGCAACAAGGCAAGCTGACCATAAACTACAATAACACACTTAAATTGCAAATTAACACGGAAATACTTGCAGCAAAGGCGACATTTTAAACTTCTGTCATTGTAATATATCTGTATGTTACTGCAGTAATACTGTGAATGTATTTCATCACAAAACTTTTGATTGTCAGTATTGTTGTGATTCAAACACTGATTCTTGATGTCTGTGTGAATGAACGATGCAGTAGTCACTATCTGTTTACCTTTATGTAGGGGAAAGACCTATTTTTAAGGAAATTTAGCAGTTGTCTAAAAAAATTGTTAAATATTTTCTCTTTAAAAATACATATTTTTTTCACCGTGTAGTATTTGATGTGCATTCTGAGTTTCTCTCTGTGACTCTCAATCAGATGTTCCTGCTGCAGGCGGAGCTTCATCCAGTGGGGCAGCTGTAACTCCTCGGGCCGCTGGAGTTAAAATGACGATAACATCATCCAACGGAGGAACCGTAAATGCCCCTCTTATACATGGTTGTGATGTTAAAGGCTCAGTGATCATTAACGGGAAAAAGCAATCTTAGGTCTATCTATCTATCTGGATTTTAAAGGGCTCACGAATTGAGAAATACATTTTTCCATGATCTTATTACATTTATGATGTCATTGTACTATAAAAATATCCTGTAAGTTTCAGAACTTAAAACTTCCTTGTTAGTCCAAAAACAGCTTTTTTTAAGTCAAGCTGCCAAAACAACTTGTTTATTCCTTCATATTGCGACATAAGACCGCCTCTGCAGAAGATCAACGCCCACTTTTACATCATATTATTTTAAAATGAAAGAATATTTAATAAGAAAGAAAGAACTCCCAGTCACAGCAGTGATCACTTCCAAGTCTTAAACGGAGCAAGCCCATCAAAACAGCGCTTGAACGAGAGGGTCAAAAACAGGATAGAAAATAGCTTACTTAAGGATGTTTCAGATGTAAAAATCTCGATAACGTTATTGTAACACAGTTCTTAGGAACGGGAAGAAGGAGGCGGGAACTGGCGAACGTTCTTTCGTTCTATTGTTTGCTTATTTGTTTGATTAAAGTTGTTGAACGAAACAAACAAAATAAAACACAACATAAAGTCCAGGCCTGGTCCTCTCTCGTCCTTCACTGTCGTCGCTCCTCTTTTATGCTTCCGGAGCTCCTCCGTGAGAGACACGAGACCGGTGTAGCGTGCAGCTGACGCTCATTATCTCTCGCGTCACCGGCCTCGCGCCGTTCCCTCACGGCTCTCGCCCGCCCTGCTCGTCACAGTTATACTTCCAAAAAAAAAAAATGGCTAGAATGGAGAGAATCTAAACTGCAATATTTTACTCATTGGTGGATGAATGTTTGGATAGATCTAGTTTTAGCAGCAACATGGTGTTTGATTCATTGTGTGTTTAGGCTCATTTACTACAGCCACGAACAATTTATGCTTTGAACAATATTAATATTTTATGTTGTATTTGAGCTTATCTCTGTATTAGTAAAAACAGTAAAATCTCAGTTGTCCACATTCTAAAGAGACTGTGGTGATGTGTGGGATATAATTGACTAATGGCCAGCAACATTTTTTTATTTTGGAAATGCCATTTTTTTCACTTCCTTGTCAAAATGGCCAGCTCATCTGAGGAGTATAAAGACAAATGCCATTGTTTGTATTTCAAATTCATTAAAAAATGCTATAAGCACAGATCTGCAGTTTCCACCTTCTTGAATTCACCATAATTTATCCAGACAATGATCATTTGAATGTCTACAGTAAGAAACACATTAGGGCACAAAGTGTTCATTGCTGGAGTTTTATTGAACATGTATGAATGTGTCTTTTGTTGTTTGATTAACATTAAAAACACAGACAACAGCAGGTTTATCGGCTGGCATTTCTTCATCGTGGCTGCAGCCGCTCATCAGTACAACTGGAAGAAAAGCCACCAAAAATACCAACATCTACACAAGACAGTGAGAAAGAGATGAATGAAACTAAGTAACTGAACTTGAGATGAACAGTCTTGTATTGCAGATGACAAACAATGAGATGAAGAGACAACAACGACTGATCAGCTGAAGAGTAAACAAAAAGTCTTAACACAGAAGACAACAACATAGAAACACCAGGAGGTAAACAACATCATGTGAATTGGAAAGATGGACTTAAACCAGGGTGCATCCGGAGGTTTTTTCACGATTATCAGCACAATTTAGCACAGATATGAAAATTATTTTAAACATTAGTGAACAAGAAGTAAAAATGAAGACAGTTACATTGCACAATATTGTCAACAATACTGTTTTTGCTCTATTTACAAACAAAGCAGAACTGTTGTGCATCTTCCAGCAACACACAGATTTCTTATTTTGAACCTAAACCCAAGAAAACAAAATTATTAAATAAACAAATAACTGTATATGTCATGTCAGGGGAAAAAAATTTTTTCTGACACTTGCAAAATTCTATTTCCCTTTCAAGGGAACTCGTGCTGCGTCGAGAGTTTGACGCAATGGGCGACGCAGGGTCTCGTTCCCTCTTCAGGGAACTAAGGTTACAGTCGTAACCGAGACGTTTTTTTAATCTCTGCAAACAATGTGAACAATGTAAAAAATTAGATGTTATTTTATAAACTATTTTTACAAAGTTACATAATGTGTTTGTAGTCTCAAATTTCATCATCAATTTCGGTCATGATGGTTCTTTTCCATAACTCATGATATACGAACGACTGAGGCCCAAAGACTCAGGAGGTGAAATAATCATTTCTGTGTCCGGAACAAACTGCATAAACCTCTCTACTTCTCTGAAGGACTCGCACATCCACCATACTTGTAGTTTTTAAACACTTTTTATTGGTGAATTTGTTTGTAGTACTGAACAGAAAAAAGAAGTAAGAATTTGTAAGAATAATATGTAATCATATAAGCAATAAAAGGTAACTGTATTCTAATTACGAGTATTTTAAAATGTAATATAATCTAATTACAAGTATTAATTTTTGTAATCTGATTATGTAATCCAGACTACATATAATTAGTTACTACCCAGCTCTGTCTAAAGGTCTTGTGCAGATTAACAAAGTGAACAAATGACACTTAAGTCTTAAATGAGACTTCAACCTCAGAGAAAGTTTTCTAAAGAAAAATAAAGGATTTTAATAAAAAAAAATGTGCATGCCTAAAAGGCAAATCCTTAATAATTTCTGAAAATGTGATTCAGTTGTTATACATTTATAGTAAAATGCAGAACCTTTGCATTTACATTCATAAAATCTCTGTTCTACTCAGTCAAACAGAACAAAACAAGGTGGCAATAAATGTGCACAAATGGTAAGATAAAGAGGCTTTCAGGTTACAACAGCGGACAAAAGGACACAGAGTCGCTATCCACCTTGAATGCTGCGTAGAGAGGATCTTTAAAAGATTCAAGGAAGGTGTACAAGTGTGTGAGTGTGTCAGAGACACTGTAAAAGGACAAAACTCCAGCCGTCGTGTCCACATACACACCTACTCTATTAGATGAACGAGAGGTTGGCGTCTTTATATTAATGTCTTCGTTTGCGTGAGAAACATATGGAAAAGATCCACAGGTAATTTTCCATGACACTTCATTGTTTCCAAGCTGACTGGTGGCCTCCACTACACAAAGATCATCGTTTTTCCTCAGGATGTTCTTGTGCGTCACTCCGACTGTCCCTTCCGGACCTGTCCATTCAGCCTCCCAGTAACAGCGGCCGGACAGACTCTCCCTAGACAGAACTTTTTGGACAGGTTCAAAACTCTCTGGATGATCTGGATACGGCTGCATCTGCATCACTTGTGTTGCCATTCTGTCTCCGTTGGAGAGACACAACTGAACGTGAGCTGTGTTTGGATCCAGCGTGAGATCGCAGGCATCTGTGAGACAGAAAACACTTCCATTAGTGTCTCAGAGAGAAACACAGACAGGTGGAGAATGATTCACTTACACTTTCTAATCCCTGGTTTGATGAAGTGTTCACCCATAGGATCAGTTCTGCAGAAGTCAATGAAGATGAAGAGGGGAGTTAGTAATAATAATAATAGGTCATGGGTTTGACTTTCAAGGAATGAATGAATTAAATGAATTAAATTGTCATTAATTAAATTAATTAAATGTCACTTTGGACATGCTTTCTGATTTGACAACACATCCCATGATTCCTTGAAATCAAGGCGTCATCAAGCTAGGCCTTTGTTTTGAATAAGTGACCTCTAGTGGTGAAAATTTACATATTGTGGCTATAAATGACTTTTATAAAAAAAAATCTAGCTGTATAGCTGTTTGGAATCAAAATAAAACATTAGTCTAATCATTTAAATTCAGTGTCAAAGTCACTTTATATTCAACAAATAATCATGAAAAATAAAATGTATCACAGTTTTCACAAAAATATGAAGCCGTACAACTTTTTTCAACACTGATAATAATCAGAAATGTTTCTTGAGCAGCAAATCAGCTTATTAGAATGATTTCTGAAGGATTATGAGACACTGAAGAAAATTCAGCTTTGATCCCAGGAATAAATGAATATTTAAAATATATTCACCTAGAAAACAGCTATTTTAAGTTGCAATAATATTTCATAATATACCTGTTTTTACTGTATTTTTTAATCAAATAAATGAGCCTTGGTGAGCAGAAGAAACTTCTTGAATTACTTTAATAGATCTTTGGGTAAAAATGAATGTCACATCATTGACCCACAACATACTTGAGAATCTGCAGTGAGTAGTTTGAATCATTCAGTTTGTCGTTGAGAAGCTGGACTCCTGATTGTCCTGGGTGATTGTAGCTCAGATCCAGCTCTTTCAGGTGTGAGGGGTTTGAACTCAGAGCTGAAGACACATAACCACAGCCTTCCTCTGTCACCATACAGCCTGACAACCTACAGATGGACAAAACAAATAAGCAAAACTGCATTTCTCAAAGAAATAAACTAAAGTAAAAGTTTTACCTCAGTATCTCCAGCTGACAGTTTGGACTCTTCAGTCCATCAGAGAGCAGCTTCACTCCTGAATCACGCAGGTCATTGTTGCTCAGGTCCAGCTCTCTCAGGGGCGAATCTGAGCTGAGAGTCAACAAAAGGTGCTCACAGCTCTTCTCAGTGAGGTTACACCAGCTCAACCTGAAGAAAAAAATTCTAAATGATCAAACATCTGTCACACATAGTGCTTAATATACTGTATTACAGAAAATTATAGATAGTGTCAAAATGATATTTCACCCAAAAATAAAAATTCTTTTATCACCTTGCTTGTTTATGTCATCAAATTGTTTAAACTGCTGTAATGCTAAATATTGCCAATACTTTCCTCAGAACTTGAAGTTTTCTCTCTGTATTTTCCATCCCATCTAGGAGGAGATGGAGTCCAGAGTTCTGCAGGTCACTGCCACTGAGATCGAGCTCTTTTAGGCGATGTGAGATCGTCTGGATCGCAGAGACCAACTTCATACAGATGTCCTGGCCAAAATGACACTGGGCCAATCTGAATGAATACAATATCAGCATTACATTTCAGGCTAGCCAGTAATTGTTTACACAGCAAAGGCAATTGTAATGACCTCAGTGTCTCCAGATGACAGTGTGGGCTCTTCAGTCCAGCAGAAAGCGCCTTCACTCCTGCCTCGATATTGTAGTTGTGACTCAGGTCCAGCTCCTTCAGAGGACAATCTTCTAGCTGGAGAGCCGAAGCCACAGTTTCACAGCATGTTTCTGTCAGTCCACAGTCTGAAATCCTGTAAACATGGCAAGCTGTTTACTAATCATGAAGAGTTTACCTTTACATTCAATAAATCAAGATCACAATAAATTCAAAATTCAATAAAGAACTTGAATGACACACGAGTACAAACCTCTTCTAGAAGCTCAAACATACTGCATCACCAATGAGATTCATTCTCGTGTGTTGCACAGTACATTTGAGCTTCTGGAAGAGGTTTGTTCTCATGTGTCATTCAAGTTTAGTTGAACATCTGTTCATGTTTACTGATCGAAGTTTATATGTAAAAGAGTAATGGTCTAAATTAAATCTGTTTATCATAAAAAGGGATGGAGTCTCTTCAGAATATTTGGGCTAAACTGCTCGATTCATGTGGATTAGTTTTCGGATCTCTTTAAGAACTTTTTGAAGTGTCAAAGCTCAAGTTGCAAAGGCAGTCAATGGAGGGACAGGCATCTCTCATATTTCATCAAAAACATCTTTATGTGTGTCCGAAGATGAACAAAAGCCTTATGGGTTTGGAACGACATGGGGTTCAGTAATTAATGACAGAATTTTCATTTTGAGGTGAACTAACCATTTAAAACACTGTTTATTTAATTTGTATTATTGTTGTTTTGTATTTATTTGTCCATTTTGTTTGTAATTAGTTTCATTGTTCTTATTGTATTGCTGACTGTTTACTTGTCTTAAGTAACTATTTTGAGGACCTTTTTCTTACATTAGTTAATCTAGTATTAGTTTTTTCTGAAGTGTCGATAATTGTGAAATTTCACTGATATTTAAAATTACTCACATAGTGAAATAAGACTTTGATCATATCGCCCACCAATAATCATGTTAAATAATCATGATTTCAATATCCACCAAAATAAACATGATTTTTACCATAATCAAGTAGCCTTAAAACAATATGTTGAAACAGAATGTAACGTAACACCTGTCATTTGATTCTACTTACAGGGCTTTTTTGCAGCATCTCACGGCTGGCACGAGTCTCCTGCGTCCGGGATAAGTGTTGTTGAATGTCTTCGGGTCAAAGACATCCAGCACCTCTTCGGACATCAGAAGCACATAGACCAATGCTGAGCAGTTAGACTTGGACACCATTTTTGGCTGTTCACTTTCTGACCTCAGATATTTCATGATTTGTTGGTACAGGGTTCTGTCCTGCAGTTCAAGTATGCAGAAGAAGTGGTTGACGGATTTATCTGGGCACTTATCGTTGTTTTGCAATTGCTTGATGTATTGGATGGTTTTATTGATGCATTTTCTACTGTCCCGTGTTTCGTCCAGCAAGCCAATGAGGAGTCTCTGATTGGACTCTAGAGAAATGCCCAGCAAAAAACGCAGGAAGAGGTCAAAATGGCCTCGCTCACTCTTATTGGCTTTATCAATTGCCTTCCTCAGCAAAATGTACAGCATTTGGTCTTTCTTAGGACGCGAATTCTCCAGGAAGAACGCCAGCTCGTCCATATCCTGCTTCAAATAGCAGAGGAACACGTGCAACGCGGCGAGAAACTCCTGCACACTCAAATGTATGAAGTAATAAACCTTCATCTCATGCAGGACAGAGTCTTTCTTGAAGATTTCAGTGCACAATCCTGTGGACTCTTCACTTGCATTGATGCCACATGCTTTCAGATCGTTCTCACAGAACATGACGTTTTCCTTCTTCAGCTGTTCAAATGCCAGTAATGCCAACTTGGAAATAATTTCCTTATTCGAAATCAAGACTTTTGTGCGATCTCTTTCGAGTTTCTCGTCGTACTTCTGATTTTTTAAGTTCATCTGTATCAGCAGGAAATGGATGTACATTTCAGTGAGTGTGGAGGGAATGTCTTGTCCTTTGTTCTTGATAAGAACATCCTGAAGAACAGTGGCTGTGATCCAGCAGAACACGGGAATGTGGCACATGATGTAGAGACTACGAGATGTCCTAATGTGGCAAATCACTTTGGAAGCCTGAGCCTCATCTTTGATCCTTTTTCTGAAGTACTCCTCTTTCTGCTGGTCGGTGAATCCGCGTACCTCCGTGAACAATCCTACGTACTCAGCGGGGATCTGATTGGCCGCCGCCGGTCGTGACGTCACCCAGACGAGAGCCGACGGAAGCAGTTTGCCTTTAACGAGGCTTGTAAACAAAGCATCAGCAGATGATCGTTCATTCACGCATTTTACTGGCTTAGAGTTAAAATTCAGTTCCAGGCGACTCTCATCAAGCCCATCAAAGATAAATGCCAGGTTGCATTTTTTATAAAACTTGGTGTTTTCCACGTCATTCAATTCAGGATAAAATTCCAGCAGAAGCTCATGTAAACTGATCCCTTTATCATCGGTAATCAAATTAATCTCTCTGAACGCAAGCAGAAACACACAGTCCACATCTAGATTGGCTTTTCCTTCGGCCCAGTCCAGGATGAACTTGTGCACGGAGAACGTCTTTCCGATGCCAGCAATGCCTTTGGTCAACACGATGTTTCCCTCGTCCTTTTGCCTCAATAAACAGAATATCTCATTGCAGTCGATTGGTGTGTCGTCGAATTTGGGTGCTTTCAAGGCTCGGTCAATCTTCAGAACCTCATGTTCATCATAGACATCTGTGATGTCCCCTTCAGTGATGAAGAGTTCAGTGTACACTTTGTTGAGATGTGTTTTGTTGTCTTTTTTGCCTTCAAAAACACGTCCTGTTTTGGCCTTCATGTTGTCTTTGTGCCTTTTCAGGATTTTCTTCAAGACATTGCTCTCTAGAAAAAAAATATATGTTGAATAATTGCTGTCAAAGCACATGACTTCTTCCTAAAATCAATGATTAGTTAGGAATTGTAACTTGTAGAGGCTCTGCAATTGATATACTATAAATGCAAGAACCAGAATAAAAATGGGCCTGTTGGTTTTGTACCTTGTTTTTCAGAGTTCTGGCCCTCAGTTCCATATTGCGGCACTTTAAAGATGGCAGCAAGCATCAGAAACAAAGCCAGAAAAAAATGCAAACCCATTAAGCACAAATCATTTATTAAAATGGTAAAAAAAAAAACATATTTATTCCAACCTTACAAGCTATTTTATAGTGAGACATGTTAAAGGTGTGATAGTGCTGGGATCTTACCGGCAGCACCAGTGCTTGAGTTGAAGTTCAAGATTACTGAGCCCTGGATGATGTTTTCAGTGAGTACAGGAGAATATATAGTTGCACCTGTTTCAGCGTTAAGGGCAACACTGACTGCAGTGTGAGAGGGGCTGATTGTCTGCATCACTCCATCCACTGCATTGGCCTTCTCCAGTTCATTAGCCATATTTTCATATTTTCTTTTTTGCCTGTTTGGTTTGTCATTGTCCAGCTCATCCACTGCTTCCAGAAGCTGCTCTGGAACAGATGCCATCTTGTCATCTACAGATCCGTTCACAAGTTAAGTCAAGTCACCCTTTAAGAAAAAGAAGTTTATTCAAGTGTGCAATTTAAGTATACTTCTATTAAACTAAAAAATAAGAAAGTATACTTTTGATCTACTTTTTTGTACTTCTGAGAAAACTTGCACTTAAGTATACTTGACTTACTGACAGAAAAGTCTTAGTATATTTAGCCTATACTTGTACTCAATCTTTTGATGGAGATACACTTAAAAGTATAATTAAGTATTCCAAGTATACTTGGCTTGTAGTTGTGTTTACTCTTTAGCTTGAGTAGCCTATTAAAATAACCTTTTTTCACATAGTTTTACATACAGACTGATAAACTAACATTGTTTTAAAGTATTATTTTATAAAGAAAACAAATATGTCCCTCATTCTGAGTATCTGAATTTTTGTCTAGGCTAGTCCACTTGTAGTGTACATAGGAATTTACTTCAAATCTACTTTCTCTCTTTCCCAGCCATTGACTGAATTTTCAGGCTATCAGTGTTTCCACTGTTATAGGTTGCGCTATTACGCGTCTTCTAGTACAGAATCTGTGATCAAAACACAGGTAAAGAAGAAGCTGAAATCATCAAACATTAACATAACGTTACTGAAAGAAATGTCGACCCAGGGCGAGCTATAGGACTGTGAAGCTTTAGAAGCGTTGATGGACTTGATCTAGGCATATTTCAAGTATAAAATAGGAATATAGAAGTACACTTAGGGTGCATTCACACTTGTCATGTTTGGTTCGATTAAAACAAACCCTGGTGCGATTGCTCAGTTAGTGTGGTTCGTTTGAACATATTTGAACGCTGCCATCCGAACTCTGCTGCGCACCAAACAAGCGGGACGCTAAAAAGATGAGTCTAGGTCCACTTCCAGACAAACTCTGGTGCGGTTCGATTGATATATGAACGCAACACCGACCAAAGACATGTAAACGAACCAAAAACAGGACGTGATGCCTCAAGATGAGACGCTACAAGTCAGCTGATCTGACGACGTGGAAAGATCGGTGTATCCAAAATGAGTCGAGGGCAAACGTGGAGCAACGAGGAGGTGAAGTTTCTGTTTCTGCACACAACGGAGGAAATCTGGAGCTGTTTTGAATGTTTTGAACATTTTATGAGCTCTTCGTGAGTTTTCAGCTGGTAAAAATAAAGCATATGTACACGCATTAAATGATGACGTTTAATCCAGAACACAGCGTTGTTTTGAATGTTCAGTAAGCGAGCTCTGTCGAGAAATATACGTCATAAAAGCCGACCAATCAGGTCGTGACCGTATTCCTATGCCTTTGGTTCGGTAACTTTAGGTTCGCTGTTAAAAATGCCAGTGTGAACGCTAAGCGGACCAGGACTTTATGTTTTGTTTTTGTTTAGTCCGGACCAAACAAACCGAACGAACCGAACTACAAGTGTGAACGCACCCTTAAAGTGCAAAAAAAAGTATGATGTTATGTTCACGTAACGAAAACTTACAAGTTGCAGTATAGAACTACTAGTAGTTTACTGAGAGTATATTTCAAGTGTACTTTCCTAAACTAAAAAAATGTACTAATAATATTAAAATCGTAAACTACTAGTATACTTATAAGTTCACTTGTAGTACAGATGCAGTACAAATGAGAAACCTAGTTGTGAACTTTAAAGTTTACTTATTACTTATTGTACACATAAAAATACACTTTTATATACTAAAATGTAGTCCCAAGCAGTATTGAAATAGTACACTTACAACAAGTTTACTACTAGTACATTGATATTAGTATAGGATAAAGTATATACTTGAAGTATTCTTCGTACAGGAAGTCAGGTCACCAGTGCTTTACAGATTGTTTCAAAGCAGCTTTACAGTGATAACAGGAAAATGATGCATTTCAGCTGTTGTTCAGCTGAAGTCAGTTTAGTTTTTACTCAACAGATCATCAGTTAGTGAATTAATTCACTAAATCTATAAAGCAGTCGTACAAAAAATGATGGCATCGTCCAGCTCAGTTCAGTTCTCATGCATCAATTGTTGAATAATCCTTTTATTAAATTAATTTTATTTATTTCACACAACGATACGTATAACGATAACTACGTTACTATTATTAACATCCACATCTTAAGGGACGATGTTTTTTCTCTTAGCGCGCGCACTGTGAACACTGAAGTAGGAAGTAGGATGTTTTTGTCGTTATTCAACTGGAAAACAAATGGCTCTAAAGTTGATTTCAACAATTTCACGCCTTGTTGTTATAGTTGTGGTGTGGATTTCGCTATTCTCTTCGAGTTAGAGCGATTTTTTCAAACTTTGATCGTTATCACTCTTTGTATGCGCTTATAATTCACGGAAGAGACACAAGACCAGCGCGTGCAAAAGAGACTTTGGCAAACGACAAACAATGTGTTCATTATTTATTATAAATATGTACAACTTATTAAAGCTATTTATTAGGTTTAGTCATTTCAAACTCGTGGCATAACGGTGGATGAATGCAAAATTTTGCAAAAAGTTTTATTTGCATCAAAGACGAAAATGCTTTGGTTCTAACAAGTATTAAAAGATACTCACGGGCACGGCGGCTTTCACATGGCATTAGCGATAAAAGTAACTCAAATGTTTGGTAAATAATAGTCCTGATCGGTCCTGCAGCTCTCGATTCACCACATTACTTTCACTTTAGACTGGCCCAGTTCGTCTCCTCCCATCAGCCTCTCTCTAACGGCGCAGAAACGATCCCGCGTTTTCGACTTTGACCTGAAGGGGGCGACTATCTATTGTTCCAGTCAAATATTAACTACTTTAACTGTGCTTCCATATACTCAGCATAAAATTATACCTCCACACACTATAAGCTAGACCTGCAGCCGTTTTTCCACATTTCAGGACTCCATGGTTTGACTGTAGAGCTAATATTGGGGATCTACTGAATTAAGCTACTAATCTGTTTGGAAATTTTAATTCTAACATATCATTTCCTTTTCTTGCAGCTTTTGAATACTAAATGCCCCAAACACTTGAGCCAAAATTAGTGTGCCTGAATATAAGAAGAGGAAACAAAACTAGACAACTATACAGTTCTAGTTTTGTTAGACCTATAATCTTCCGTTTCCAGACTTTCAGATTGACTGCAGAAGGTCTGGACTCTATCGCAGCTTTCATTGGCCAAGGACCGCCCAAGAGGGCTTTGACTGGCAGCCAATCACAGTTCGCTTGGTCATGTAGGGACGTGAAAATGTAAAGTCAATGTCCCTACAATAACAGACCGGCGTGCATCTAATTAATTACTTCAAGAACGTTATAAAAGAACTTCATACTTTTGAAAATCCAGTGTTTAATTGATCCTGGTGAGAGCGTTGTACTTCTACAAAGGGGTTTGAAGTCATGGCATTTGTTTCCGGGTGGACCGTTAAAGAACGCGACACACACGTCTCCTGGACATCCTGCAGAAATCAACCAACCAGATGATGACTTCAAAACTCCTGAAGTGTTTCCAGATAAGTGTCACCGATCCGTGGGAGTGACGCCTGAGGCTGAGACTAGTGGAATACTTATTCTCAACTTATAGTGTTCATAAGAGACAAGACGTCATCCGACTCAGCAAGACAGCGACTCGGAGACGCGCTAAAGGATATGTTTCTTAAGCTGTAACACAGTTCGTAAGAACGGGAAGAAGGAGGCGGGAACGTTCAACATAACTTTTAATAATAAAATAAACAAACAACAAAACGAAAGTAAAACGGCAGTCGCCGTGAGGAACTGCCGCCCACACAAACATAATAAAACACAAAATAAAATCCAGGCCTGGTCCTCTCTCGTCCTTCACTGTCATCGCTCCTCTTTTATGCTTCCGGAGCTCCTCCGTGAGAGACACGAGACCGGTGTAGCGCGCAGCTGACGCTCATTAGCAATCACGTCACATAAGCATTGATGAGGAGACGCAATGCTTGGGTGTTGACTAGGAGATGCCCCGGGTTATCTTAAGTTAGGTGTGTTGGGGAATTTCTACCACAATACTAAATATTGCATTTTTCCCCACAAAGCTATGGATATTTCCTGCTCATATCAGGTCTCAAGACTCAAATCAGGTGGATCATTTCCTGTGCTACTTCCAGCTTATTCTTACCTGATTGTTCCAGATAGCACACATCTTGTAAAGAGTGTTTCATCTAGAAATCATCTGTCGTGCACAAGCATCTGATAAACATCTGAGATGTTTGTGTGCTATCAGGGGTCCTAATCAGAGCATCACCAGTTGCCATTTCGTGCGTTAAACCTTTTAAAGCCTGAGGAAGTGGCAACCACAGAGACACTTCCTTGATGTTTGCGTCTACATCTGCAAGATGTATTGTTTAGATTGTTTGCTCATCTGTAAAACATCTTTAAGATGTTTCTTAAGATGTTTCCTGTCAGATGTTAGACATTTAGAAAAAGTCTTGATTTAGAGTGTATGCAAAAGTGCTTTTCTAAGATGTTTATCAGATGTTTGTGCACAACAGCTCTTTGCACCATTATTGTAAAAGAAGCAGCACCAGAAAAGATGTTTAGAGTGTGAGAGACGGAAATGGGCGGGTTGTGATGAAGATAACCTGACGACTAATCTCATGAATATTAATTAGCTCGTGCTGACGTTTCGGCCTGTCATATAGAGTCAATTTAGGTAAACTGGGAAACTTTTTGCCGGTGGGATGACTGAAGAAAAATGTCCCAATTTTAACCCGAATTCACTATTCTTTGTTATTCACCTTTTCATTCCGATTTGTATTTTTACTTTTATTAATGCACCACAACATTTCCTTTCTTACTCCGTACTTTGGTTCATTGTTCTATAATATTAAATAACTTGTGGATATAAATAAAGGTCAGTCATTAATGTATCCAAACATATATAAAACAATCTTACGCCTCAAATAATGATTTATCCAAAAAAAAGGCAAGGACACAAAAAAATCACAAAGATCGAGGAGATTCATCCTTAGTTTGGTGTGATCGACCTGATGTCCGTGAATGTCCACAGTCTTTATGGTCTAACGGTGGTGTAGTCACATGTTTCCTCCCCGTCAGAAGCTCTGTCTGAGTGATGTGTAGCTGAAAATTTGAGGGTGGAGTAGTTGAGATCATCAGAGGGGCCGCTGGGTAGTTGTGCTAAAGCATAAACAGGAACGTCACGTCCATCAAACACAGGAAGTACCGAACTGTAGACAGGATCATCAAACATGTTACTGACGTCGTCATAATCAGAGACGGTATGAGTGGCCTGAAAGAAGAGAAGAGAGAAGAGTAAAAACACATGGTTTAAGAGTGGAAAAGATGATTAGAATCCACAAATAAAAGATCAAACTCAAACAGATACATGATGAATCGCACTTCTCTATTTGGTTCACTATTTCCGTTGGGCACATGCTGAGTCTGGCCTTGAACAACATCACTGGGCTGATTTCCTGTTTTGTGTGGCAAAATGTATTAAAGACCTTTATTTCGACAGCTTCGTGACACTGAAGTTCAGTTTGACTGTGAAAATGAGGTAATAAAATGATTCACGAGAAAGACACTTACCGTTGTCCTTTTGTCTACATCTGAAGTACATGAACAGTGAGAATCCAAACCCTGTCAGGATCCCAACGACCATCAACATGATGATCACAGCAAAACCTTTAAAAACAGACAACAAAACCATGTGATTATAACACTAAAATGTCCTATTTCTAAGGAAACTCGAGGGGAAAAAAACACACTCTAAACCTCAAAGCTCAAAAACTTTGAGAGGAGGACGGGATCAAGAAAGATCGGCGAGCCGGGACTCGAACTTAGGTCACCCCAAAACGCAATGGCGCTATATGTCGGCGCACTGCCCACGAGGCTATCAACATCTTAAAGGTGCAGTGTGTAAAATGTAGGAAGATATATTAGTAGAAATGCAGTATAATATACACAATAAAGTCGCATAAAGTGCATAAAGTCGTTCATACAAAATGAATCGTTATGTATTTATTACCTTAGAAAGAACCATTTCTATCACATACACCGTGGCTCCACTTACATGCCAAATTGTCGTTTTGCACCGGCATGTTTCTACAGCAGCCCTAAACGGACAAACTGTTCTACAGAATGCGTTTCGTCACTGTGTTGAATACACACAAAGAAGAAGCAGTAGTAGTCGTCTGGTTCATTAGAAGCAGAGGCTGTTATTTGTTAGAAGTAAGTAGAAACCTCATTGCTTGACTGGCTACTCTCTGCTGTCTTAGACAACGACATCTTTGTCTTTGTGTGGGCCACCATAGCTTCTCTAAGGGGCCGTTCACATATCGCACCTAAAAAAGCATGGAAAGCGCGGCCGCGTCGCTTCCTCCTTTTGCAAGCGTTCGGGAGCTCGCGTTTCTGTAGCGTTTGTCGTTGCTATGCAACCATGAACAGCTTTCTCCACAACTACGTGGTAATTTCAATGGATTTCCATCACCGAAAAGCCCTTGTAGAAGCTCTAGTACAAGATTTATTTATGGAGAAGAAGAAAACAAACTCCCGCAGTGTTTGGGTGCATTTCACAAACTCATCCAAGAGCTCCGTCTGGACGATGAGAGATTCAAAGTCGAGTTGACAAGGACCAGTTTGATAATCTTTTAAGAAAAATTGGCCCAAGCATCACCAAGCAGAGCTTCTGCCGTGAAACCATCTCTCCTGCACAACGACTCTGCGTTCGTCTGAGGTGATTAGGCGACCGTTAGGGTAAGGGTTGATTGGATGGTTCTTGTCACATGACCTGCGGTGCGCTTGCGGCATTCTGAAAAGTTGAGAAGTTTTCATCTCACCGCGGCACAGGCGCGCCCAGAAAAAACGACCGAGTCACGACCGCATCGCTTCTGTTTTGCGCGTGCTTGCTGCGCACCTACATAGGAAATGATGTATATACGCGCGCAAAAGACGCGAAATGTGAACGGCCCCTAAAAGTGCTTTAAAAGGGAGGGGTGAGCTCGGTGCAATATGCAATCTCACCACTAGATGCCACTTTACACATTGCACATTTCAACTAAATTTCAGCAAATGCAAATTGGTAACACAAAATGCTTTGATAACATTAGCGTACCATAGCAATTACTGAAAGAGTACAGCAATATGGAACATTTCTGAATTACCTGTTCTCAAAACTAAGCCCATGATCTACTTGTCACCATGATGACAACCCTCCAATAAAACCACATAACAGAAACTCTTCTAAATTGCAATAGCAAGAGCAGTAAACACGAAATCTCCCAGTCTTGGCCAGCATGCTGGAAAATAGAAGTCCCAGCCCAGTTTCATGTAAATTTGTCTAAATAATAAAAGAAACGAGTTCATAAAACTCGAAACGATGAAACAATTCAGATTACTTAAAGTGTGTCGGTTTCGTGAACTCAAAAGAAAGATCTAAATACTCATAAAAGTTCATTTGATTGACTAATTTGTTTAATTTGAGTTTGCCCTACTCAAACCAATTACTTATTTTGAGTGTTAGGGTTTACAGTGCAGGCATTCAAAACTTTAACCCAAACGTTTATCATACCTGGTTCTTGTTTTGATGCGTTATTAGATGATGATGAATTCAGTAACACTACAGGTGATTTTGTTGCTGCTGATAAAGGAACTACAGATGTGACGGGTCTGTTAGTTGCAGGATCTGCTGTCGCTGGTTTACTGGTGTGATCTGAAGCTGTTGTGGCTGGTTTAGGTGACTCTGATGGGACTGAAGCACAAATAATCAGCTGGTTTAATGCATGACAGATTATGCAGACTGCAAAGCAAAGCTTTTATATATTGAGCATGCATTTTGAGAATAAATATACAGTTTCATTTTTACAGTCTAAAAGTGGCAAGTCAAGTCAAGGGTGTGGTGGAAATAGAGGGGTGTGTGTGTGACCAGCGATGTGTGTTTAGCAGCTTCACTAGTTCTGTAGAGTGTGTAAAATGGCTGATAGCATCTTACCAACAGAAATTTTCAGATCTATGGGTGAAATCCACTTGTTTTTGTGCTCTTTTCCTCTCTCTCCAGCTCCACACCAGTATCTCCCAGAATCCTCTTGTGTCAGATCAGTGATGTTCACAGTAAAAACTCTTGCAGATTCATCATCCCTCAGAGAGAATCGACCGTTACTCTTTCTCTCTGATGAAACTTTGATAGCTGATGTCTCACAGAGGGACAGGTCGCTTCCTTTACAGAGGAATTTGACATCGTTCTTCACGTCACTTTCATAATAGCAGGTGATGTTCAGATGCTCTCCAGCCACAGCGGACACGACAGACACTACATCAGAGCAGAAATGAGAGGTTTAAGTGCCTTTATCGCACAGCAAGACTGACGTCCATCCTCGAGTCTCAGATCTGTTATAGTGACAGTACTGGTGTTACCTCGAGCCCAGGTCTTCCGGCATGGGAGTCGGACACTCTAACAAGGAGGCTAAAGGCTGCAACCCCTATCGTCTGTCGCCAGAGCATCTCTTGAGGTCAGAGGAGTGAGGTTTACTCGCACAGCAACTACTAGCTGGCCTCCGTTACACTTACCCCCTAAACCTCACTCCCATCCGGGTCACGGCACCAATGCAACCCCTCTACCCGGGTCTTCCGGCATGGGAGTCGGACACTGTAACAAGGAGGCTAAAGGCTGCAACCCCTATCGTCTGTCGCTAGAGCATCTCTTGAGGTCAAAGGAGTGAGGTTTACTCGCACAGCAACTACTAGCTGGCCTCCGTTACACTTACCCCCTAAACCTCACTCCCATCCGGGTCACGGCACCAATGCAACCCCTCTACCCGGGTCTTCCGGCATGGGAGTCGGACACTGTAACAAGGAGGCTAAAGGCTGCAACCCCTATCGTCTGTCGCCAGAGCATCTCTTGAGGTCAGAGGAGTGAGGTTTACTCGCACAGCAACTACTAGCTGGCCTCCGTTACACTCACACTAGTCTAAATAATGTCAGCTATTTCTGCTTTATATTCATTCACACTGTTTTTCACTGGCTGCTCCTCTTACAAACACTGATGATGGAAAGAATATGAAATAAAAACATCTTTCTACTACAGAGAGACTTTTTGTATGTAATGAATAATAAGTATATAAAAAAAAATTTTTTACTGCAGAACTCAACTACTCAAAAACATGCCTGGAAAAAGGCTGATGGACAAAGATTAAAAAGCAAACAAGAAAAAGTCTAAGAATATGTGTTGCTCAGTTATACTTTGTTTTTTCAATGAACTATTTCACAAATGAAACTGCGTGTCATGTGATGTGGCAGGAAGTGATGTGGGTCAGTATTTTTGTAGGTGTGGTGTGAACACTTGCTCATCATCATCTGGAGAGGATATTGTGGTTTCTGTTATGTCGACTCTTTACATCTTTTCAACACACAATACTTCTCTCTCACAGACACAGAGACCTCTGTACTGTTACGTTTCCGGTGTATCAGTGATATATTAGTTATGCTTATGTATTTTACACCATATTTATGAGCACTTATGAAGCACTTCAATCATACAGTATATTCTGTCTTACCAGGTTTAACTTCCAGATGAATCTCTGTATAGAGATCTGTTTTCAGAAATCTTGTCGTCACAGCACACCAGTATTGTCCTTCATCGTCTGTTCTCAGATCAGTGATGGTGACGGTGAAGATGTGGGTCGTTGTGTTATCGGTCAGAGAGAATCTCCTGTCTTTAGCTGCAGATCCAGATTCAACAGGTTTGTCTTTATTCAGTAATGGACATTCTCCTCTGCAGAGATATTTATTATACGTTTCATATCCAGACTCATAGGGACACCGTATTTCAGCTTTTCCTCCTTCATGTGCCATGAAATTCAAGATCTCCTTCATCTCACATGCCCAGACTGAAAACATAAAGAGAGACACACAGCTCAGAGCAAACATGGACCTGATTGAGAACAGGTGTTGTTTTAGAAAGACCCAGAAACACAGAATAAACTCTTACCTGACATGATGAGCAGCAGGTTAAATATGAGAAGTTTATGATCACAGATGTGGATCATTCTGCTTTCTGTGTGTGCTGCTGGACAGACTTGATGAAGAGCTGCTGTTTCTCACACACACACACACACACTCTCTCTCTCTCTCTCTCTCTGTCATTCGCTCCTCCTCTCTATGAATACAGTGTCTGCAGCTGGAACTTCCTCTGTTAACATCTTCACTGAATCAGTTCAGTCAAACTCTTACATTTATTAATTTAACAGACACAAATAAATTTAGTCCTGATCTTAGAAGAGATTTAGGACTTTTAAGATGAAAATATACTTCATCTACACTGATCATCAACTAATAGACAACATGCTGTATTCAATAATATTGTGCTGCATATGTGGCCACTTGGTGTCAGTATGATCCAATAATGACATCACTGCCCATAATGAGAGGACGGGCATTTTAAATAGATTAGTTTGGCATTGCTCAATTTGCATATTGTGTCTAAATGTGGTGTTTGACTGAAAAAGTGAGAACATGTGAAAAATGAAGACCCACAACCACATTTATCAGGCAAATGTCCTTCATTTATGAAATGTGATTACTTCAAATCACCATAGTATGAGAAAGGAAATGAAACAGATGTACCAGTATGGTTTTAATTTAAATAACATGACAAGACACACTTATAGTCACAGAAGGTTTTATTGGTTTTTATAAGCCGTGTCACCGATCCGTGGGAGTGACGCCTGAGGCTGAGACTAGTGGAATACTTATTCTCAACTTATAGTGTTCATAAGAGACAAGACGTCATCTGACTCAGCAAGACATCGACTCGGAGACGCACTAAAGGATATGTTTCTTAAGCTTTAACACAGTTCGTGAGAACGGGAAGAAGGAGGTGGGAACCGGCGAACGTTCAACATAACTTTTAATAGGGCGGCAGTTCCTCACGGCGACTGCCGCCCACACAAACATAATAAAACACAAAATAAAATCCAGGCCTGGTCCTCTCTCATCCTTCACTGTCATCGCTCCTCTTTTATGCTTCCGGAGCTCCTCCGTGAGAGACACGAGACTGGTGCAGCGCGCAGCTGACGCTCATTAGCAATCTCGTCACATAAGCATTGATGAGGAGACGCAATGCTTGGGTGTTGATTAGGAGATGCCCCGGGTTATCTTAAGTTAGGTGTGTTGGGGAATTTCTACCACAACACTAAATATTGCATTTTTCCCCTCAAAGCTATGGATATTTCCTGCTCATATCAGGTCTCCAGATATAATGACTCAAATCAGGTGGATCATTTCCTGTGCTACTTCCAGCTTATTCTTACCTACTTGTTCCAGATAGCACACATCTTCTATCACAAGAGTGTTTCATCTAGAAATCATCTGTCGTGCACAAGCATCTGAAAAACATCTGAGATGTTTGTGTGCTATCAGGGGTCCTAATCAGAGCATCACCAGTTGCCATTTCGTGCATTAAACCTTTTAAAGCCTGAGGAAGCGGCAACCACAGAGACACTTCCTTGATGTTTGCGTTGACATCTGCAAGATGTATTGTTTAGATTGTTTGCACATCTGTTAAACGTCTTTAAGATGTTTCTTAAGATGTTTCCTGTCAGATGTTAGACAGGCCGAAATGTCAGCACGAGCTAATTAATACTCATGAGATTAGTCGTCAGGTTATCTTCATCACAACCCGCCCATATCCGTCTCTCACACTCTAAACATCTTTTCTGGTGCCGCTTCTTTTACAATAATGGTGCAAAGAGCTGTTGTGCACAAACATCTGATAAATGTCTTAGAAAAGCACTTTTGCATACACTCTAAATCAAGTCTATGACGGACTGATTAAGCAGGTCACGGAAAACATCATTAACGAACGCCTGGAAGACTGAGGGACTATTGACCAGGCCGAAGGGCATAACGAGGTATTCGTAGAGCCCAGTTGTGGTAGAGAATGCAGTCTTCCACTCATCACCCTCCTGGATGCGTACGAGGTTGTAGGCACTACGCAAGTCAAGTTTAGTGAAAAATTTAGCTGAGCGGAGTTGTTCGAGGGCTGCGGGAACAAGGGGTAGCGGGTATCTGTATTTTACTGTTATCTCATTTAGTCCTCTATAATCAAAACAGGGTCTGAGACCTCCATCCTTTTTATGGACGAAGAAGAATCCAGCCGACACCGGGGAGGTTGATGGTCTAATAAACCCTTTAGATAATTCTTCGTCGATATACGCTTTCATTGACTCAGATTCGGGCTGAGATAAGGGGAAAATACGACCCTTGGGTGGTGAAGTGCCTGGAAGAAGGTCAATGGCACAATCATAAGGACGGTGAGGAGGTAATTTAGATGCGTTGGTTTTGCTAAAAGCCTCGGCTAGGTCTTTGTATTCATTGGGCAATTTAGTCACAGGATCAGTACTGGCTAGGGTTACGTTTTTCAGAGACAGTGGTGAAGCACTAGACAGACAGGTATCATAACATTCTTTACTCCATTGAGTAATCTGACCTTCTCTCCATGAAATACTTGGGTTGTGTCTTCGTAGCCAGGGTAGCCCGAGAATGACTGTCACGGCATGGGTAGGGAGGACATAAAATTGAATGGTCTCTGAGTGGAGAACGCCCGTCTGCATTGTAAGTTAAATCCCTTACACTTGGTGAGATCTCCATCGAATCGTTCAGGGAAAGATAGACGAGGGCTTACAGATGATGGCGTCTCTGCCGCGTGCGAAATGGCGGCTGCAGTTGGCGTTGTAGTGGAGTGCGGAGAGGGAGTGGTGTGTAGATTCTGTAACGCCTTGACAAGCTCCTCGGTAAGGGAAGTCAGCCGGTTCAATTGATGTTGATGGGAAGCGAGCTGACTCGCCTGAGCAGACATGGTCGCGCACAGATGGGAGAAAGCCGCTGGATCGGGTTGAGGCGAGGTCTTCTGTGATGAATCGTCACTCGAGTTAAGATCCATAAGCAGGCTTTAATGTTTAGCAGAGTGGTCAAACAGGCAGTGGTCAAGAACCGGCAAACAATGGTGGCAGAGAGCAGACAAATCGTAATAAATAGACAGGCAGAGATCAGGGCAGGCAGATATCGATCACAGGTTAAAGTCCAGCCAATAAATCATGAGGGTAGGCAGGAAAGAGTCGTCAACGGGAAACAGGCAGATCAGTAACAGGTAATCATAAACAGGAAATAACGCTCAGAAATGATACAGTTAGAATCAAGACCTCGCAAAGTAAGTCTGAGTGAGCGTTCCTTAAATGGGCAGTCTTAATGCGAATCAGCTGGTTCGCAATCAGTACCTAGGTACGGGGCTTATGGGAAATGTAGTGAAAACTGACAGAGGAGAGATGAGAGTTAATATTCAGGAGATGGTGCCCTCCGGCGGCCAGAAGAGGGAACCACGGGGTTCGTCTCAGTGACAGATTCATCCAAAATAAAAGCAAGGACACAGATTTATAAATCACAAAGATCGAGGAGATTCATCCTTAGTTTGGTGTGATCGACCTGATGTCCGTGAATGTCCACAGTCTTTATGGTCTAATGGTGGTGTAGTCACATGTTTCCTCCCCGTCAGAAGCTCTGTCTGAGTGATGTGTAGCTGAAAATTTGAGGGTGGAGTAGTTGAGATCATCAGAGGGGCCGCTGGGTAGTTGTGCTAAAGCATAAACAGGAACGTCACGTCCATCAAACACAGGAAGTACCGAACTGTAGACAGGATCATCAAACATGTTACTGACGTCGTCATAATCAGAGACGGTATGAGTGGCCTGAAAGAAGAGAAGAGAGAAGAGTAAAAACACATGGTTTAAGAGTGGAAAAGATGATTAGAATCCACAAATAAAAGATCAAACTCAAACAGATACATGATGAATCGCACTTCTCTATTTGGTTCACTATTTCCGTTGGGCACATGCTGAGTCTGGCCTTGAACAACATCACTGGGCTGATTTCCTGTTTTGTGTGGCAAAATGTATTAAAGACCTTTATTTCGACAGCTTCGTGACACTGAAGTTCAGTTTGACTATGAAAATGAGGTAATAAAATGATTCTCGAGAAAGACACTTACCGTTGTCCTTTTGTCTACATCTGAAGTACATGAACAGTGAGAATCCAAACCCTGTCAGGATCCCAACGACCATCAACATGATGATCACAGTAAAACCTTTAAAAACAGACAACAAAACCATATGATTATAACACTAAAATGTCCTATTTCTAAGGAAACTCGAGGGGAAAAAAACACACTCTAAACCTCAAAGCTCAAAAACTTTGAGAGGAGGACGGGATCAAGAAAGATCGGCGAGCCGGGACTCGAACTCAGGTCACCCCAAAACGCAATGGCGCTATATGTCGGTGCACTGCCCACGAGGCTATCAACATCTTAAAGGTGCAGTGTGTAAAATGTAGGAAGATATATTAGTAGAAATGCAGTATAATATACACAATAAAGTCGCATAAAGTGCATAAAGTCGTTCATACAAAATGAATCGTTATGTATTTATTACCTTAGAAAGAACCATTTCTATCACATACACCGTGGCTCCACTTACATGCCAAATTGTCGTTTTGCACCGGCATGTTTCTACAGCAGCCCTAAACGGACAAACTGTTCTACAGAATGCGTTTCGTCACTGTGTTGAATACACACAAAGAAGAAGCAGTAGTAGTCGTCTGGTTCATTAGAAGCAGAGGCCGTTATTTGTTAGAAGTAAGTAGAAACCTCATTGCTTGACTGGCTACTCTCTGCTGTCTTAGACAACGACATCTTTGTCTTTGTGTGGGCCACCATAGCTTCTCTAAGGGGCCGTTCACATATCGCACCTAAAAAAGCATGGAAAGCGCGGCCGCGTCGCTTCCTCCTTTTGCAAGCGTTCGGGAGCTCACGTTTCTGTAGCGTTTGTCTTTGCTATGCAACCATGAACAGCTTTCTCCACGACTACACGGTAGTTTCAATGGATTTCCATCACCAAAAAGCCCTTGCAGAAGCTCTAGTACAAGATTTGTTTGGGTGCACCATGGAGAATTTCATAAACTCATCCAAGAGCTCCGTCTGGACGATGAGAGATTCAAAGTCGAGTTGACAAGGACCAGTTTGATAATCTTTTAAGAAAAATTGGCCCAAGCATCACCAAACAGAGCTTCTGCCGTGAAACCATCTCTCCTGCACAACGACTCTGCGTTCGTCTGAGGTGATTAGGCGACCGTTAGAGTAAGGGAAAGGGTTGATTGGATGGTTCTTGTCACATGACCTGCGGTGCGCTTGCGGCATTCTGAAAAGTTGAGATGTTTTCATCTCACCGCGGCACAGGCGCGCCCGGAAAAAACGACCACGTCGCGACCGAGTCACGACCGCATCACTTCTATTTTGCTGCGCGCCTACATAGGAAATGATGTATATACGCGCGCAAAAGACGCGATATGTGAACGGCCCCTAAAAGTGCTTTAAAAGGGTGGGGTGAGCTCGGTGCAATATGCAATCTCACCACTAGATGCCACTTTACACATTGCACATTTCAACTAAATTTCAACAAATGCAAATTAGTAACACAATGCTTAGATAACATTAGCGTACCATAGCAATTACTGAAAGAGTACAGCAATATGGAACATTTCTGAATTACCTGTTCTCAAAACTAAGCCCATGATCTACTTGTCACCATGATGACAACCCTCCAATAAAACCACATAACAGAAACTCTTCTAAATTGCAATAGCAAAGCAGTAAACACCACTAAATCTCCCAGTCTTGGCCAGCATGCTGGAAAATAGAAGTCCCAGCCCAGTTTCATGTAAATTTGTCTAAATAATAAAAGAAACGAGTTCATAAAACTCAAAACAATGCAACAATTCAGATTACTTAAAATGTGTCGGTTTCGTGAACTCAAAAGAAAAAGAAAGTTCTAAATACTCATAAAAGTTCATTTGATTGACTAATTTGTTTAATTTGAGTTTGCCCTACTCAAACCAATTACTTATTTTGAGTGTTAGGGTTTACAGTGCAGGCATTCAAAACTTTAACCCAAACGTTTATCATACCTGGTTCTTGTTTTGATGCGTTATTAGATGATGATGAATTCAGTAACACTACAGGTGATTTTGTTGCTGCTGATAAAGGAACTACAGATGTGACGGGTCTGTTAGTTGCAGGATCTGCTGTCGCTGGTTTACTGGTGTGATCTGAAGCTGTTGTGGCTGGTTTAGGTGACTCTGATGGGACTGAAGCACAAATGATCAGCTGGTTTAATGCATGACAGATTATGCAGACTGCAAAGCAAAGCTTTTATATATTGAGCATGCATTTTGAGAATAAATATACAGTCTCATTTTTACAGTCTAATAGTGGCACACGATCATGTGATCACTGTGTACTTCCCCTCACACAGCTGTTAGTTACACTTCATTAGTGTCAAGGGTGTGGTGGAAATAGAGGGGTGTGTGTGTGACCAGCGATGTGTGTTTAGCAGCTTCACTAGTTCTGTAGAGTGTGTAAAATGGCTGATAGCATCTTACCACCAGAAATGTTCAGATCTATGGCTGAAATCCACTTGTTTTTTCCTCTCTCTCCAGCTCCACACCAGTATATCCCAGAATCCTCTTGTGTCAGATCAGTGATGTTCACAGTAAAAACTCTTGCAGATTCATCATCCCTCAGAGAGAATCGACTGTTACTATTTCTCTCTGATGAAACTTTGATAGCTGATGTCTCACAGAGGAACAGGTCGCTTCCTTTACAGAGGAATTTGACATCGTTCTTCATGTCACTTTCATAATAGCAGGTGATGTTCAGATGCTCTCCAGCCACAGCGGACACGACAGACACTGCATCAGAGCAGAAATGAGAGGTTTAAGTGCCTTTATAGCACAGCAGGACTGACGTCCATCCTCGAGTCTCAGATCTGTTATAGTGACAGTACTGGTGTTACCTCGAGCCCAGGTCTTCCGGCATGGGAGTCGGACACTGTAACAAGGAGGCTAAAGGCTGCAACCCCTATCGTCTGTCGCTAGAGCATCTCTTGAGGTCAGAGGAGTGAGGTTTACTCACACAGCAACTACTAGCTGGCCTCCGTTACACTCACACTAGTCTAAATAATGTCAGCTATTTCTGCTTTATATTCATTCACACTGTTTTTCACTGCCTGCTCTGCTTGCAAACACTGATGATGGAAAGAATATGAAATAAAAACATCTTTCTACTACAGAGAGACTTTTTGTATGTAATGAATAATAAATATATAAAAAAAGGAGAATTTTTTTACTGCACAACTCAACTACTCAAAAACATGCCTGGAAAAAGGCTGATGGACAAAGATTAAAAAGCAAAAGAGAAAAAGTCTAAGAATTTGTGTTGCTCAGTTATACTTTGTTTTTTCAATGAACTATTTCACAAATGAAACTGCGTGTCATGTGATGTGGCAGGAAGTGATGCGGGTCAGTGTTTTTGTAGGTGTGGTGTGAACACTTGCTCATCATCATCATCATCATCATCATCTGGAGAGGATATTGTGGTTTCTGTTATCTCGACTCTTTACATCTTTTCAACACACAATACTTCTCTCTCACAGACACAGAGACCTCTGTACTGTTACGTTTCAGGTGTATCAGTGATATATTAGTTATGCTTATGTATTTTACACCATATTTATGAGCACTTATGAAACACTTCAATCATACAGTATATTCTGACTTACCAGGTTTAATTTCCAGATGAATCTCTGTATAGAGATCTGTTTTCAGAATTCCTGTCCTCACAGCACACCGGTATTGTCCTTCATCGTCTGTTCTCAGATCAGTGATGGTGACGGTGAAGATGTGGGTCGTTGTGTCATCGGTCAGAGAGAATCTCCTGTCTTTAGCTGCAGATCCAGATTCAACAAGAATGTCTTTATTCAGAAATGGACATTTTCCTCTGCAGAGATATTTATTATACGTTTCATATCCAGACTCATAGGGACACCGTATTTCAGCTTTTCCTCCTTCATGTGCCATGAAATTCAAGATCTCCTTCATCTCACATGCCCAGACTGAAAACATAAAGAGAGACACACAGCTCAGAGCAAACATGGACCTGATTGAGAACAGGTGTTGTTTTAGAAAGACCCAGAAACACAGAATAAACTCTTACCTGACATGATGAGCAGCAGGTTAAATATGAGAAGTTTATGATCACAGATGTGGATCATTCTGCTTTCTGTGTGTGCTGCTGGACAGACTTGATGAAGAGCTGCTGTTTCTCACTCTCTCTCTCTCTCTCTCTCTCACTCTCTCTCTCTCATTCGCTCCTCCTCTCTATGAATACAGTTTTTGCAGCTGGAACTTCCTCTGTTAACATCTTCACTGAATCAGTTCAGTCAAACTCTTACATTTATTAATTTAACAGACACAAATAAATTTAGTCCTGATCTTAGAAGAGATTTAGGACTTTTAAGATGAAAATATACTTCATCTACACTGATCATCAACTAATAGACAACATGCTGTATTCAATAATATTGTGCTGCATATGTGGCCACTTGGTGTCAGTATGATCCAATAATGACTTCACTGCCCATAATGAGAGGACGGGCATTTTAAATAGATTAGTTTGGCATTGCTCAATTTGCATATTGTGTCTAAATGTGGTGTTTGACTGAAAAAGTGAGAACATGTGAAAAATGAAGACCCACAACCACATTTATCAGGCAAATGTCCTTCATTCATGAAATGTGATTACTTCAAATCACCATAGTGTGAGAAAGGAAATGAAAAGGACGTACCAGTATGGTTTTAATTTAAATAACATGACAAGACACACTTATAGTCGCAGAAGGTTTTATTGGTTTTTATAAGCCGTGTCGAGTGCAGTTGTATGATAACTGAATGACTCCATGTGACGAGCAGGGCGGGTGAGAGCCGTGAGGGAACGGCGCGAGGCCGGTGACGCAAAAGATAATGTAGCTGCGCGCTACACCGGTCTCGTGTCTCTCACGGAGGAGCTCCGGAAGCATAAAAGAGGAGCGACGACAGTGAAGGACGATAGAGGACCAGGCCTGGACTTTATGTTGTGTTTTATTTTGTTTGTGTGGGCGGCGGTCGCCGTGAGGTCGCCATTTTTATTTATTAAAAAGTATGTTGAACGTTCGCCGGTTCCTGCCTCCTTCCTTCCATTTAACCCCGTTACACTCCACAATAGGCTTTTATCGTCGGCCTTGATCATTTTATTTTTATGAAACTTTTTTCACTAAATTGCAAAGCATAATATCAGACATTTTCCTTCACTTCATTTCAGGAAAACATGCTGTTCCTCTTTATTTTAAAGTGAAGAAATCGAGATCTTCTCCGAGACATGAGAGTGATGTTCGTTTCCTGAGCGAATCTTTTCAGTCTGACTGAGTTAAAGTGAACAATAAACACTTGATCTGGGCTGCGTTTCCCAAAAGCGTCGTAAACCTGTAAGTTGATTGTAGAGACCATTGGTGACAATTATTCTATGATCAGCTTAGGCTTACGATGCTATTGGGTTAGGGATATGAAAAGTTGGGTGTATTTAGCAATATCGTGGGTGTATGATGTATATTATGATGTTATGATGAACTATATGCCTTTCTCCACTGATGTTCTGAGGCATCTGTCAGACTCCGAGATGAAGAACGGGAACATGGTTTGTGTGACATTAGCAACACATTATTAGCTGTCTGATAATGTAGACAAGCAAAAGGCTAATCGCATTAATTACCGTTATATGTCCGACGTTGTAAAGAGCGACACCATTGTGCAGCGTTTACCTCAGTTGACCGAGTGGATCTTTGAGCTCATGCGAGTGAGTGGAGGCGGGGCTAATTATCATATTCATAGATCTATGTATAATAAATGAGGTAAGGGTGTAGAGTTACATTCAAGCGATTTTAAGACATAACAAATGGTTAAATGTGTATTTTGATCAAAGATGAGTACTGGGTTTGCGTTCACTGTCCACCACCATATAAACATTTCATAACTATTTTTCTTGCCATTGCGGGCTGTAGGCTAATGTTTTATTGTCTGTGTATTATAGAGAAGACCACTCTGAACACATTTCCTATGAAAGACGACCGAGCCAATCAGAATAAGTTTGGGGCGGAGTCACACGGGTAGCCCCGCCCCATTCTCCTTCTCATTAATTTAGATCTGATGGATGCATCATGTCAAATATAACCAGACTACGGTTTTATTTTAAAGAAGTTCAACTTTTTTCATCAGATTCAGATATGTAACCAAACAGTTTTACAAGGTCATGGACTAACAGTCTTGGCCTGCTGAAGTCCGGTCTGAATGATCCGTAGTTTGAAACAAGACGGTTGAATAGAGAGTATCAGAGGCGTCATGTTCACCAAACACAGGAAGGCCCAAACTGAAGCCAGGACGATTATCTGAGCAAATGATGTCTTCATAATGACAGATAGTATAAGTGGCCTGAAATAAGAGAAGAATGAGTCAAATCCACTGAATGAGCAAAGACATGGTCAACAGTGGTAAAGATGACTAGAATCCACAAATAAGCGGTTAAAGATTAAACTCAAACACATTTTATCATTTGACAGACGCTTTTATCCAAAGCGACTTACAAGTGAGGCAATTAGGGGTTTTAGTGCCTTGCTCAAGGGAACCTTAGTCATGCTGTTCATTCACAATCCCCACTTTCAATTCCTGCCGGCGTGGGAATTGAACCAGCAACCTTCAGGTTACAAGCCCGACTCCCTCACCATTGGACTACCCTGATATAGTATAAAGACTCATAATGAAACTCACATCTTCAGTAAGCAGGTTCTCAGCTGAGACGTGAGTCACACCGCTCCACTGCACTCCTGTTTCGTGACACCAGATCGAGACAAAATTAATTTAACCCTCTGGAGTCTGAGGCTGATTTGGGGTCCTGGAGTAGTTTTACATGCTCTGACATTTGTGCTTATTTCAGCTACTAATAACATACTATTGGCCAACATGTAATTTTGCTGTATTCAGCACAAACTCTGCTACAATAATATGTGAGCAAAATAGATGTACATGTTTGCATTATTTTAAAAATAAAGATTATGCGTGGTTAGTAAGTTTTGGCAAAAAAAATGCCCTTGCAATAAGGCCATAAAACACATACTGAATAGTTGTTCACAAGACTTTTGAGTTATCAAGCTTGTAGGCTAGAATTTTTACTACACAATGATGTGGAAATCATTCTGAATGCTTCAACACAAACAGCAATATAATGATTTAAATTTTGTAAATCAGTTTTTGTGTCACCACTGCTGTATGCATGGGAGTGGTGATGGCCATGAATACATTAGCAATTCACACCAGGGGAGACAAAAGACACTCCCCCAGTGGCTAACGGCCCATCCAAAGGCCAAAGCTGTGAAGCATCTTGAACTAAGAATGTAAGGAGATTCACAGAATTTAATCTGTTTTATTGTATTTACTTTATGTGTCACATGATCCTTCAGAAATCGTTCTAATGTGCTGCTTTATTATCAATGTTGGAAACAAGATTTGAATGTTCCAATGTTGGAAACAAGACTTTTTGCAAGATGTATTGATCAATAATAAGTTAAAAAGAACAGCATTTATTCAGAATAAAAATCTTTCCTAACAAGTCTTTACTATTGTTGTTTTATCAATTTAACACATCCATGCTGAATAAATGGGAGCATCATGCAAGGAAAATGTCTGGGATTTATTATCAATTAAGGCCGTATTATTGCATGATATATAAACATATATAAACGAATATATAAGAATATACAAGAATATAAAATATATTCGCTCTGAATCACATCATAGATCACCAAAACTGAGCGAAAAATATCACAAAAGTCCAAACTAGGACTAGGACTTTCTATATTATCAGAAAAAGAATTATATAACACTAAACAACTGTTCGAAATGCACCCGTTTGTCATCTGAGTTGCAATCGTCCTCTGAGGAAAAGGTGAATTCTTCCTCGCTGTCCAGAATCATCTGAAGGGCTTCATTACCAGAGTAGCGTGCCATCCTCAAAACGCGATGAACGTTCAGTGAATCTTATGAAGAAACGTCATGTTTTTTATGGCATTGACCGGGGGGCGTGTGAGATGCATATGTGGGCGTTAACTCTGTTACAGTAATCGCCTCAGAATTTGTGTTTGAATAGCGCGCGCTCTCCGTGGGCGTGGTCACATTACAGATAATGAGCTGGCTCGCGAACGACTGATTTCTCTCCGTTTTCAAACAGATTACATAAACAGAGAATATTTGTTTTAGATTTGACTTACATGATTTAAAACCTGACATTTCAACGTTTATTTAGACATGCGTTTCATATTTGTGTGAATAGTATTCACTAAGTTACCGTTCATTTTCTTATGACTATCAGAATGGATTTCATTCGGAGAGAGATCGCAGCTCACGCATCATGTTAGTTTTGCTTATTTTGCAAAAAGCACAACATTTTGTTTTTACTATGAGTGTGCACAAGTCAAAGTAGACATTTCACAGATTGCAATGGTATATATCTCTTGATTGTATGTTCAAAATTGACGGAGCATTTTGAGTCTCTTTCACACTGACAAGAAAAAAGTGAGTAAATCACGCCGGCGTGACGGCCGACCTCAGAGGGTTAAAGGCCTTATCAAAATGCTAAAGGGTGAAAAATATTCTATAGCTTTGATGTGTGTTTTGACAGAGAGAGAGAGTTTTACCTTCTTTCTTTTGCCTCACTCGGAAATAAATAAACAATGAGAGTCCAAACACCATCAGTATTCCCATAACCGACAGCATGAAGATGATTGCTGGAAAACATTGAAAACAAGCATAAAAACATCTGAAAACAATCCAGATGTCCTGTTTTTGAGGGAATCTGGACAGTCAGAGTTGTTTAAGTATCAGAATATGTACCTAGTTGTAATGGTGGTGATAATGAAGTAACAGAAGAGGATGATGAAGGTGGAAGGGGTAGTGATCCTCCATCTTCAGACGCTGCTTCAGTCGAGTGATCTGAAGCTGTTGAGGTTGGTTTAGATGACTTCCTCTCTGATGGGACTGAAGCACAAATGATCATTGGGTTTAATGTCTGATGTCACTTCCTTAATCTATAGATGATAACTTAAATCTAAATGACAGTTTATGCAGTTATTGCAAAACTACGTAAGATTGTTTGCTTGCATATATTGAGCACGCAAGTCAAGTGACGCCTTGAGTGACTTGTGAACTGTCCTGTAACAAAACTGTTATTAACGCTTCACTGGGTGTGGTGGAAATATAGCGCTGTATGTGTGACCAGCAACATTTGTTCAGTACAGCCTTCTAACTTTAAACAAAGAACAAATCATTATTTTGTTATCTAATTTTACAATTAGATTATGTTCTTAAAAATAATGTAAAATGGCTGATAGCATCTTACCACCAGAAATGTTCAGATCTATGGCTGAAATCCACTTGTTTTTTCCTCTCTCTCGAGCTCCACACCAGTATCTCCCAGAATCCTCTTGTGTCAGATCAGTGATGTTCACAGTAAAAACTCTTGCAGATTCATCATCCCTCAGAGAGAATCGACCGTTACTCTTTCTCTCTGATGAAACTTTGATAGCTGATGTCTCACAGAGGGACAGGTCGCTTCCTTTACAGAGGAATTTGACATCGTTCTTCATGTCACTTTCATAATAGCAGGTGATGTTCAGATGCTCTCCAGCCACAGTGGACACGACAGACACTGCATTACATAAAAAATAACACATGTAAGTATTTTAAAGTCTCCATTTCGCACCCCACTACTGTCCTCTTGCCAACAGACAACTCTCTTACACGCTTTTAAATGTAAATGTAACCAGTTCTACATTATTGAAACTGCATGTGGCAGGAAGTGATGCGGGTCAGTGTTTTTGTAGGTGTGGTGTGAACACTTGCTCATCATCATCATCTGCAGAGGATATTGTGGTTTCTGTTATGTCGACTCTTTACATCTTTTCAACACACAATACTTCTCTCTCACAGACACAGAGACCTCTGTACTGTTACGTTTCCGGTGTATCAGTGATATATTAGTTCTGCTTATGTATTTTACACCATATTTATGAGCACTTATGAAACACTTCAATCATACAGTATATTCTGTCTTACCAGGTTTAATTTCCAGATTAATCTTTGTATAGAGATCTGTTTTCAGAAATCTCCTCACAGCACACCGGTATTGTCCTTCATCGTCTGTTCTCAGATCAGTCATGGTGACGGTGAAGATGTGGGTCGTTCTGTCATCGGTCAGAGAGAATCTCCTGTCTTCAGCTGCAGATCCAGATTCAACAAGAATGTCTTTATTCAGTAATGGACATTCTCCTCTGCAGAGATATTTATTATACGTTTCATATCCAGACTCATAGGGACACCGTATTTCAGCTTTTCCTCCTTCATAAGCAGTGAAAGTCAAGATCTCCTTCATCTCACATGCCCAGACTGAAAACATAAAGAGAGACACACAGCTCAGAGCAAACATGGACCTGATTGAGAACAGGTGTTGTTTTAGAAAGACCCAGAAACACAGAATAAACTCTTACCTGACATGATGAGCAGCAGGTTAAATATGAGAAGTTTATGATCACAGATGTGGATCATTCTGCTTTCTGTGTGTGCTGCTGGACAGACTTGATGAAGAGCTGCTGTTTCTCACACACACACTCTCTCACTCTCTCTCTCTCTCTCTCTCTCTCTCTCTCTCTCTCATTCGCTCCTCCTCTCTATGAATACAGTTTTTGCAGTAGGAGCTCCCTCTATTGACATCTTCACTGAATCTTAGAAGATATCTAGAAGAAAAATCTTGATCTTCAAAGAGATTTAGAGCAGTTTAGCAAAATTAAACCGCATTTCATCAGCTCACGAAAACTGATCATAATGACCAAGAGACATCAAGCATCATTCAAAAGTATTGTGTTGTGTTTCACCAGCATATTTGATCACTTGGTGTCGGTACGATCCAAAAATAAAATGAGAGTCCATAATGAGAGGATGAACATATCCAATAAAATATTCCTTTAACATAGCGCTTCCAAAATCTATATTTATACATTCAGATGTTCTGGCAAATATGTCTTGTGTGTGAAATATTGCCCGTTGACCCTTTGTTTAATTGAATTTGCACAATTTTCACGTGGGGATTGTTATAAAAAAGAGAGAAATGGGGAAAAATATGACTTTATGACTTTAGGTTTCAAAATCAATCCTTACTTCTAAATAATCTATAAAGGCCATAAAATTCACATTCGGACAATTTGGTGTTAAAGTGAATGACTTTATTCATACATGTACAGACTTTTATGTGAAAATAGTAGCAGTAGCAGAATATTGGCTCAAGACGAATGGACAAAACCCAGCAAAAACTAGCAAAAACTTTACTTATACAACATATCGAACTGCATACATGAATCAAATGCAATGAAGAATGGACAGATTATGTTGTGTGTTTTTAGGTTTTGGTGTTTTGAGGCTTTTCAGCCAGTGTGTAGAAATCCCTGTCGGAGGGGCTTGTGGGTAAATTTGCTGTGGCGTAAACTGTGTTTAAACCAATGGACTCCTGAGCAGAGTCTTGAATCGCTTCATAATAAGGAGACGTGACTACCTGAAAGAGAATATAAAGTTATATTTAATAACATGATAATTATAATGTTTTTAAATGGCTTTTGCATTTGTACACGAACATGGTTGTACATTGTTTTGGCACTGACAGTAGATGAAGACTGAAACACACAGTTTTACCTCATCAGCATCTCTTGAGTTCCTCTGATCCGATGAGACTGAACCTGCGGATGGACAAAACGATGAGACCATTAAAGTGTTTGTTCGCCCAAAAATGTAAATTCAGTCATTAATTCCTCTCCCTCATGCCGTTCTACACCCGTAAGACCTTCGTTCATCTTCAGAACACAAATGAAGATATTTTTGATGAAATCTTTTGGTCCAATGAGGCAGGTCATGTGACTACAGTGGTTCAACCTTAATATTATAAAGTGACGAGAATACTTTTTGTGCGGCAAAAAAACAAAATAACGACTTTCCAACAATATCTAGTGATGATTCAAAACACTGATTCATGAAGCTTTACGAATCTTTTGTTTCGAATCAGTGGTTCAGAGCGCCAAAGTCACATGATTTCAGTAAACGAGGCTTCGTTACGTCATAAGTGATTCGAAATTTCAATAGTTCATGTGACTTTGGCAGTTTGATGCGAGAACCGAATCACTGATTCGAAACAAAAGATTCGTAAAGCTTCATGAATCAGTGTTCTGAAATCGTCCATCACTAGATATTGTTGAAAAGTCGTTATTTAGTTTTTGTGGCGCACAAAAAGTATTCTCATCACTTTATAATATTAAGGTTGAACCACTGTAGTCACATGACCTGTTTTAAATATGTTTTAGTATCTTTCTGTTCATCTGAAAGTGTTCATTATCTTGCTGTCAATAGAGACTCACTGAACCATCGGATTTCATCAAAAATATCTTCATTTGTGTTCTGAAGATGAACGAAGGTCTTACGGGTGAAGAACGACACGAGGGAGAGGAATTAATGACTGAAATTTCATTTTTGGGTGAACTAACGCTTTAAAGTTCACAGAAGTTAAAACATGTCAGCATCACGTTTGTGTTCATAAAAGCAGAGCGCGTGTGTTTGTACCTTCTGTCTTTTTACATCTCCTCTTGAACAATAACAAACTCAGTCCTGCAGCTATTAACAGAATCACACACACACAGGCCGTAATGATGATGTAGAGATCTGAAACACACACACACACACACACACACAATAAAAAGAGAGATTTGATGCTGCCTTCACATGCTATCGGAAATTTCCCATTCGCGATTATGAGCGTTCAAGTGCTTTGTTGTCGGAAAGAAACAGGGATGTTATACATTCTATTTTGGCTGTGTATAAAACGACAGATATGCGTCAAGTGATTATTCATATATGTAAATATGCAAAACTTTAACGACAAGACAAGGTCATGCTGTCGTGGAGAAACTAATAAAGAAGCAGTCACAGCTGTAGTCAATAATCCCTTAAAACTCATCTTTGATCACCAAAATGACATATTTAAAGTTTTTCCTGTGAAAAAAAATTCTTTATGCCTTAATATAGCTTGAATGTAACTCTACACTCTTACCTCATTTATTATACATAGATATTTGAATATGATAATTAGCCCCGCCTCCACTCACTCGCATGAGCTCAGAGATCCACTCGGTCAACTGAGGTAAACGCTGTGCAATGGTGTCGCTCTTTACAACGATAATTAATGTGATTAGCCTTTTGCTTGACGACGTTATCAAACAGCTAATAATATGCTGCAAATGTCACACAAACCATGTTCACATTCACGAGTCAGAAAGCTGCCTTCTAACAATCAGTATCCTTACAAACGCTTTGAAAAACTCACTGGAGAAAGACATATAGTTCATCATAACATCGTAATATAGCCTCTATATCGCTAAATGTACCGGGACAATATACCTGGCGTCTTTTGAGACTCGCGGTCAGTTAATGATATGCTAAAGCTCGCCGGCATGTTGACGTGATTGGTTACGAGATAGTTTGTGACATCACAAACACCAGCGATTTCAAAACACGTTTTTGAAACTTTAGATCACTGCAGTTTTAAACAGAAAATACTCAGCAATGGCGTTGACTGATGAATTTGCACATGGTTTGTAAAGAATATTAACTAAAAACTTGATTTTCACCACAGGAGGACTTTAGACTCAGGAACTTAGGAATCAAAGTTATCTCTGAGCTTCCCAGTGGAAAATACAACTCGAGAGGAAGTACACGTACAATTCCCGACTAGCGAACTCGAGTTTTTGATGATTCAGATTGCACTTTAAGGCAGCATGAGGTACAACAGAAAGTAGTGCCAGATTCGGCTGGCGAATGTTAGGAAAACATCCTCACGCTGAAGTCGTGAGTCAGAGTCAAAAAATACTCAGACTCCTAAAAAATACTCAGAAATGATATTAGCTAATGAAGTAAAATGAACATTTATTGTAATCACTTCCACTTTACTGTTCTAAATTGTCATTAATCCAATTTCAGGATCTTATGTTAAGGACTCACCAGACAGGACTGGAGCTTCTGTTTGTTGGTGATTTTCCATCGTGGTCCACATACAGACGATAGGACAGGCATCAAAATGACACTGTTTAATTGATTTTATCTACATTTAATATGCAGTTTATTGCTAACTGTTTCTCACCTGAAACATGAAGTTGAATCTCTGTGAAAAGGTGAATGTAGACAGAGTTGAAGCGCTTTACTCCGCAGTAATACACCCCGACATCATGTCTACTCACACCTGTGATAGTCACAGTGAAGACATGTTCCTGTTCGTTTACATTCAGAGAAAACCTCCCACTGCTGTCTGAACTTCCAAATGTATTAATAATAGACTCCAATGATCCATTCTGCACTTTGTACAATAGCTTGAGATAATCTTTAAATTTCTCTGGATATTTGCTGTGGAAGACAGCTGTTTCTCCTAAATAAGCGGTCCGTTCCTCTGATCTCCCACAACACGGGTCTGAAAACAAGAACATTTTAATGTGCAACAAATCCTGTTGCTGTCAAAATGACGTCTCGGGAATAAATATGAGATGAAATAAATATTCATTCTTACCTTGTTCCACATTTAAATTCACCGTCTGAATTGTTGTCCTGCCGGCTTTACATCTGTACGTCCCGCTGTCGTTTATGGTCAGGTTTCTGATGAACACGTTTATATAGCTCAGAGTTGCATTATCAGTCATAGAGAATCTCTCTTCTGGGATCCATAAATCATTGTTTACTTCTGTTATGGTTGTACATTCACTGCCAGACACTTTGCAAAAGCTTTTTGCACTTTTTCTAGTTTCCTCCTTCACATTCATGCATGTGATGATGACACTTCCTCCCTCTATGCTAGTCATGGCATCGGCAGCATCACCCATGTGACCTGTCAATCAAAATTCAGTTCCTCTTTTAAATGCCTTACAATCCAAACAAAAATGTAAAAATTCACAAACAAAGAGAGACAGAAAACACATAATATCACAATGCTTATGATTTAACATCAGTTGAGTAAATATAGTTACAGGCTGTGTTGCTGTAATAAAAAAAAAGTCTGACCTTTAATCAGGCAGAGGAGGAAGAGGAAGGTCTTCATCATCATGAATGATAAAACTGTGAACTTGTCCCCGTGAATTCTCTTGTGTCGTGTTCAGCAGTCAGAGACGTGGCCAGATCTTCTGTTGCGTCTGATTTGGTTTTTCTCTTGTGCTCTTAAAGAGTTTTTTTTAAACTAACAGCTCCACCTCTTCCCTTTCCTTCTTGCTGAACTCGTCTGACTCACTGTGATGAAATACAGGCCTGCCGTCACTGACGCACAGAGAGTTAAACCAAAGATACCTCTGTGGAGCACAACTTTACAGACATCTACTCGGTGTATAACACAGCTGACCGGTGAAGTGAATAACTCTGATCATCTCTTCATCATCTGTCAGTGGTGGATATATTAGGCAGCAAGTGAACATTTTGTCCTCAAAGTTGATGTTAGAAGCAGGAAAAATGGGCAAGAGTTTGACAAGGGCCAAATAGTGACGCTAGACGACTGGGTCAGAACATCTCCAGAACTGCAGCTCTTGTGGGTGTTCCCGGTCTGCAGTGGTCAGTATCTATCAAAAGTGGTCAGAGGAAGGAACAGGTGAACCGGAGACAGGGTCACGGGCGGCCGAGGCTCATTGATACACGTGGACGTGTGGTCCGGTCCAACAGACGAGCTCCAGAAGTTAATGCTGGTTCTGATAGAAAGGTGTCAGAACACACAAAGCATCAGTTTGTTGTGTATGGAGCTACAGACGAGATCGAGACCATGATGACCCCTGTCCACCACTGAAAGAGCCAACAGTGGGACGTGAGCATCAGAACTGGACCACAGAGCGATGGAAGAAGGTGGCCTGGTCTGATGAATCACATGCGTTTCTTACCTGTGAACACATGACACCAGGATGCACTATGGGAAGAAGAAGAGCCGGTGGAGGCAGTGTGATGCTTTGGACAATGTTCTGCTGGGAACCCTTGGGTCCATCCATGTGGACGTTACTGTGACACGAACTACCTACCTGAGCGTTGTTGAAGACCATGATCATCCTTTCATGGAGACGGTATTCCCTGGTGTCTGTGGCTCTTTCAGCAGGATAATGCTCCTAACACAAAGCAAAAATGGTTCAGGAATGGTTTGAGGAGCAGAACAACGAGTTTGAGGTGTTGATTTGACCTCCAAATTCCCCAGATCTCAATCCAATGGAGCATCTGTGGGATGTGCCGAACAAACAAGTCCGATCCATGGAGGATCCACCTCACAACTTACAGGACTCAAAGGATCTACTGAGAACATCAGATCCCACAGAACACCTTCAGGGTCTAGAGGAGTCCACGCCTCGACGGGTCAGGACTGATTTGGTGACCAACACGACATTAGGAAGGTGCTCATAATGTTATGCCTGATCAGTGTATATAATATAAAAAGCATAAAAACACTAAACTTTGGCTTGAAATCAGTCGTAGATTTTTTTTCATAATTCGTGATGTGACCGTTACCTAATAAATAACTGTCAAACCTAAAGATTGTTCAAAACTGCATGTTTAATGTTTAAACAGCAGAGGGTAGCAAACTCAAACAGAATAAGACATATATATATATATATATATATATATATATATATATATATATATAGATAGATAGATATATATATAAGACAAGTATATAAACAAAATAATTAGTAGTCAAACATTGATTAGTTAATAGTCATTCTGGAGGTTAGTGTCTCTGTACGATGATCACTTTTAATATAAAACACCTGATCAAAGATAAACAGAGCTGTATATAAAACACACATGCAGGTGATGAACTGTACAGTACAGACGTGATATGAACGAGCATCATTCATTAAACTGATGCCATCTAACGACACTGCTTTATCTCATATGGTCCTTCTGCTCCAGATGACGCATCTCTAATCAAGATCAGTGCAGTTAGAAAATATAAATTATCAGTTGCAGTAACAAAAATTCATAATGAAAGTACATCTCTAAGTGGTTCATTTTTGGTTCACAGTTGTGGCCTAATGGTTAGAGTCGGACTTGTAACCTGAATATTGAGGGTTTGAGACTCAGTACCGGCAGGAAATGCAGGTTTGGGAGTGAATGAACTCTCATTACCCACAACTGAGGTGCCGTTGAGCAAGACACCGAACCCCTAAAAACCCTGCTGTGTTTTATTTTTTTTAAAAGGTATCGGTTGAGCAGTTTCCTTGTACATTTTTAGCAGATATAATCGCTCTGCTCTTCCTCTTTTGTTCATCAACCCTTTTTTGTGGTTTAGAATGGGTGTGATAAAATTGGTATTTTAAACTAAAATGAGTCAGAACTAAAGTCTCAAACTGTGTACATGATCCATGAACCACAAACACACATTCAGAACTGTTTTCGTCTTCAGCACTGTATGTATCGGTTTAGCATTTCAAATATAAACTAGACTGTATTGTGCATCTTTCTTCACTGTAAATGAAACTTGATTTAATATTTTGCATCTAATGACATTTTTAAGTGTGGCTCAAAGGAGACATATCATGAAAATCTGACTTTTTCCACGTTTAAGTGCTATAATCGGGTCCCTGGTGCATCTACCAGCCCAGAAATGTGAAAAAGGACAACCCAGTAATTTTGTTTTGGTAATCTTTGGTATCTTTTTATAATATAACCGCCCTTAATCTGCATGTTTTCACCCTTGTTTTCGCTAGCGTCAATGGTGTACCAGAAATCCTGGTCCTGGAGTGCAGCTGCACAGTTTAGCTTCAACCCGGATTACTAAAGCTACGTGAAGGACGGTGGAGTTGGGTCGGAGCAAAACGCTGCAGGACAGCAGCACTCAAGAACAAGAGCTCGTGACGTGTCAGCGATGTAAACATTATCACAGATCTGTTAACGTGATCTGATATGTTAAGAACAGTTTTTAATGATCCGTTTTGAGTTGTATTTGAAGCTGTGTGAGCTTCTCCTGTATTGTTTATGCCTCAGTGTATTGGAACGGCGAGCTCGGGGGCGTGGAGCGCGAGCTTATTTACATTTAAAGGTGCACATACCAAATCAGTGCATTTTTTCTCCCACTCAAAAATAGGCAGTTAAAACATGGTATAATAATAAAAAAAGCATGCAGTACCTTGAGCTGAATCTTCACAGACACATTCTGGAGATTCCAGAAACTTATATTACATCGTGTTAAAAGGAGCACAATAGGTCACCTTTAAGTGTCCAAATATCTCCTAAAACACTAGCTGAGTGACGTGCGGTGACTGACCGTGGTGTAATCGGAGTAAATCTCCTCATTATTGAAGATGACTTTACTGTCACTGAGAGACTCGTCGTGCTTCTGGAAACTGACAGACGCGTACAGGAGCCCGTCAGATGGCTTTGTGGGTAACTGTACGGTTGAATATAGCGTGTGGTGAGGATCAGAAGAGTCTGTGGGAAGTTTAACGCTGGAATATAACACGTTCTCCTCAGCTCCCGAGACTAAGCGCTGTCTGACGTCTCTGATATTCTCATAGTCACATGCAGCATCAGAGGCCTGGAAACACACAAGAGAAATAAACTAAATGAAATGAAATCACAATTGAGTTTTTGGCTTTTAGTATGAGTATGTTAGCCTTAAGGTTATCTATAAGCTAGTCTGCTCCAAAAGTGGTGCACATGTGCATATATGTTAGTGTCACGTGGCGCTGACCACAAATTGTATCGGACACATTAAATTCTGCACTGAATGTTATATTTTAAAGTGATATAGAGGAGATTAGAAACAGCATGATTATGATCACTGTTCTGCTTTAGTAACAGCTTCATATTAAATCTAAAAGGGGGAATCTGTTCGGCCGTGGCTGTCATAAACTGTCAAATGAGGCTTTGCCAAATTCAATGGCTCTGGCCGAGCTTTGATATAAATGAAACGCTATTGGCCATTTTAAAAAAGGGGGAGGAGCTGCTTGGTATGTCTCGCCCCGTCTTCCTGTTTCAGTAGACCAGTGGGCCTTTAAATTCAGGAAATAATAGGATTTTCCAAATTATAATGACATAAAAATTCACCCCATCTATTGTCAAAATGCATTATTATTGGTTTTATTGTGAATGAGTGATGCATTCATGCATATGTGTGCCATGTCCACATATCTACAACCACCTGATGGACAGAACCAAGTCTCCACCCTCCATTTTTGTCTTTTTCAATAATTGATTTCACTCGGATGAACAGCACATTAGAGTGAAAAATGATCTGACGCTACTTGCAACTTTACTTTTTTTTTTTTTTAACCCTTGTGCATTGTTCAAATTCACTACCCACTACTTTTAACTGCTTTAAAAATGTATCAGATAAATATTTTTAAAAATTTTTTTTGCTTAAATTTATTAATCAACCTCAGTCCTGATCAAAACTACAAAATTTTAACTCTTTAATTGCCAAATTCATAAATGATGTCACTGATTTGGGAAAAAAAACACACAAAATGACTTATTTTCAATATAAAATTGTGGATTGGATTTTTTTTTTGCCTTTTATCACAGTCTTGGACATGTCAAAGATTAGAAACAACATTGGCTTTGATGCATTGTTAGTTTTTGCGCAGCATCAGATTTTAACTTTTTCTCCCTCATTTACTGTTCGTGGCTGTTTTTGGCCCATTGACTTCCATTATAACCACAATTTTTGATTGCAAAGCCATGACACCATATAATCATGCATTTTTGATGGTTTTCCCTTTTGGGAGGAGGTAAAATTAAATTTAAATTAATTAAAATTATTTTTTACAGTTGAGTTTTTGAAAATTTTCAAAGCATTTTCCCAAAATATGTGTCAAAATAAGATTTGTCACCAAAAATCATTCCATTTGCTGAAACACGGAGAAAGTTATGGCCAAATTAAGACTCAAAAATTCCCCATAGTGGATGAAAACATCCCGAACAGCACATAAGGGTTAATTATTGTTTTTTGCTTTGCATTGCAAACGATCACAATTTACCATTTATTTTCATCCCTGAAAGTCCGCATGTGGGGTCACTGCTGGTCATTCAAAGGACAACAGTCACATGTTCTGCATTTCATGTAAGTCTAGTTCTGCTTTATGTGTCACAGTCATTAAACAAGTATCTGAACACTCCTCACCTCTCTAGCGCTCATCTCTGTCCCGTCTGTGGAGGGGTGCTGATCTGCGCAACATAACCAGAGTGTAATTTAGTCATGTCACTTTATTTCTATAAAGCTTTATACAATACAGATTGTTTCAGAGCAGCATAAATTAAAAAACAGGAAAATTCAGAATTGATGTTGCAGAGTTCAACGCAACTAATTCAAATTGGCAATAAAGCAGCGCCACAGAAGTCAAAATTGTCATTATTCAGCTCAATTTAATTCAGGTTTTATTCTCATCCAATTGTGTTAGTATGGTGTATGGTCGGAAAAAAACGTCATCTAAATAGTTACGGATACAAGAAATCAGATGACAACTGGCTTAAACTGCTAAGCTCATTTGAATTCAGAATTGCAGAGAGAAAGTAAAAGGGCAGGAGGTCACACAAGGCCAGTAGACCGTTAAATCAGATTGTCACCTCGTGTCTTGAAGCATCTTAATTTGTATAATAATAGGACTGACATTCCCGTCAACAGCAGAGTCACGCATACACAAGACATGATGATTCGGTCAGAAACACCTGGAGAACAAACACATAATGAGTTTATTGTCTAAAAATCAATCTCTAAACTACATTTTTCATTAAAACAGACAAAATGTATAGACAGACATTAGATAGATACAATACAACAATAGATAGAACAACAGACAGAAAGAATATTATTTGCATCTGCAAATTTCCTGAAATTTATTTGTGGCTGTTCATCTCTCACTTCTGCTTTCACAACCTGAGGAAATCACAAACCACCAACTTCTTGCTCAACCATGTCATCTCTAAATCTACCACTATTTGTGGGGTCAAAACCATTACTGATGCTAATCACTTTTAAATAGAAACAATGCAGTTCAGGTTGAGCCCTGTTTAGTTTTAACATTCACCAGCATAATGCTGACTACCATGAAAAATAATTTGATTCGTCCCTAATTTTCTTTGAGGTTCATGTCACAATGCAAAGGGGGCAATTTGTGGAGGGTGTAAATGCAAAAATGCGAAGCTTACAATTAAATAAAAGCACTTACATTAATTCATCTGTTAAAACTTGTGTATTATTTGAGCTGTATAACTTATGAGATTAATTTTAGTATAAAATTGGATAACTTTACACAGAAAAGGACAGTAATTGATTTTTCCACACTGAAATAGTTTTAAAACATATTTGTCACATTTTATGTGTTTAGTTTCATTTTCATGGATTTTATTTCCTTTGTGTTTACTACCTGTTTCCTTTGATCTAGTTTCCCGCCACTAGTGGTTATTCGTTCATTAGATCACACCTGTTCATTATCTTGTGTTCATAAGTGAAAGTCGTGACATTTTAGTCATTTAGCAGACGCTTTTATCCAAAGCGACTTACAAGTGAGGCAATTAGGGGTTAGGTGCCTTGCTCAAGGGCACTTTAGTCATGGTATCGAATCCCCACTTTCAATTCCTGCCAGCGTGGGAATCGAACCAGCAACCTTCAGGCTACAAGCCCAACTCCCTCACCATTAGGCCACAACTACCCAGTTTAATTTAATTGACATATTGTCAAGTATGGTGACCCACACTCGAAATCGGTGCTCTGATTTAACCCATCCCAAGTACACACACACAGCAGTGAGTAGTGAACAAGTCCACACACACACACACACACACACACACACACAATGAACACACACCCAGAGAAGTGGGCAGCTATTGCGATAGTTATACCTCGACGAGTTAGGTGCCTTTCTCAAGGGCAATTTAGTCATGGTATCGAAGGTGGAGAGAGTTGTTCATTCATAATCCCCACCTTCAATTCCTGCCGGCGTGGGAATCGAACCGGCAACCTTCACGTTACAAGCCCAACTCCCTCACCATTAGGTAATATACCCCCCTATAAGCTCTTCAGTACATTGTTCTGTATTGTAATTTGTTAAACTACTTTGTTTTGCAATTTGTTCATCCTCATCTCTTTTTTTCATCCTTGTGGATAATATGTTAGAACACTGCTTGTGCGGTTGTAATTTGCTATTTTAATGTTTAAGTACTCAGTGGTTTTTTATAATATTTAACTTATATTGAAACCAGAACATTGCTTTTACCAAGACATGTAGTTTTTGTTTAAACAGTAAATTATAATCAGGGGCATACTTTGACAAAGGCAATACTTACTCTTTTTGACTTCCAGATTGACTTTACTGATGATGTGAGCTCCACACCAGTATATCCCAGAATCCTCTTCTCTCAGATCAGTGATGTTTACAGTAAAGACTCCAGTAGATTCTTCATCACTGAAAGAGAATCGATCATCTCTGATCGTCTCCAATGAAACTCCATCCTTCACACACATGGAGGGTTCATATGCTTTGCAAAAGAGTTTCTGATGTTCATCATGATGTTTGCACTGGATTGACGTGTCGTCTCCTTCATACTTAGTCAAGTTCAGCTCTGGAAATGATCACAAATATAAGAACATCAATTCACAGCCATAGTTTCACATATTCAGATGTGTAAACCTTCCTCACCCTCGTTCATGATGACCATCAGATGAGTGTAAAGATAGTTCACGTCTCTCTCTGATGTCACTGCACACCAGTATTTCCCAGCATCCTCTGCTGTCAGTCCAGTGATGGTTCCAGTGAAGACACTTGCAGTGACGTTATCGTTCAGAGTCAATCTGTCAGTCTTGGTCTCTTTCTCTTCTCTCACAGTCTCATTGAGAGTATTTCTATCTCTAGTGGAGCACTTCCCCTTACAGAGAGACTTTGACTTTGATTTATAGATTGAATCATAAGGGCAGATGATCACAGCAGATTCTCCTTCACGTCTCACTACTGGAGCCACTGCAAAGAAACAAACACTGATATTTAACACACATGATTCTGTACCATTGGCATTCAGCTCCTATAAGCTGCAAATGCTCTGCATACCTGATTGAGTCACCGTCAGTTCCAGCCCTGCTACTACCTAGTATGAAGATGCACCCAATAACAGGTGCTCAGTGCTAAATACAGGTGGAAATGGCATCTAAACAGTTTTGTGATCTTACTGAAATGACATGAACATGGTGTACTTTTTCTAAATACTGATTATTAAAAAAAATCACCTAAATGCAGTTGATGCCACACCAAAGGCTGATTTATACTTCTGCATCGAGTGCACGGCATAGCAACGTTGTAGACTGTGTATAGCACATGCAGCCAACGGCGTAGCCTGACGTGCACCTCGTCAAAAATGTAACAAAGCATCAGTTTCTACGTGGACCACAAGCACCGTGATTGGTCTGCTAGAACCCCTCCCTCAGGTCAAAAACTGGCAAGTGGAGAAGAGAGAGCGTTTTCAATTTCCATAGGAATAAAAAAACGCTCTGTTTCAGGGGACATGCGCTGTCAAACTGCAACAAAAGTTGTTGCCTATTTGCCGCAATCACTGCTGAAGCTTCTCTGACAACGTACATGACAAGGTGCTTCTTCCTCGGCTTTTGCCTTGATACTCAGCATGACTGTGGACACTGCTTACTAGCAGTCTGCATGTCGCACGTCAGACGACTTCGGAGCTCTGGAGGTGATGCGAGCGGGTCAGTACATCACAGAGCCAGGAGCGGACCACGAACTCATCGACCTGTGGGCCGTGGATCCTTTTCGCACCCAAATCCCCACCCTTGCATCTTCACTTCTGGTCCCCTTCCGGAAGCCATCTGTCTGTTCCCTTGCCTGTCTTCACGATCCCGTCGCCAGTTACAGCCAGCCCCCTGGATCTGTGGCCACCACTGCTGTCATCAAGCTCCTCGGCTCTGCCCCCGCTGCTCACTCCATGCGGCTCCTCTCCAGCGCCTCTGGCTTCACCTCCACCAGCTCGGCTTGAGGGGGAGTCCCCGGCTTCACTTCGGGCCTCCAGGCCACTGTCGCCACCTCGACCCATCAGCCTGTCACCATCACCTCAGCCCACGCCTCCCTCATCACCTCCTCGGCCCGTTAACCTGAAAGCTCCGCTGGGCTCCCTCATCTCTCCGGGTCGGCCTACAGGGGTCAATGCTCAGCTTCCACGACGGACTTCCGGGTTGGCGGCTGCACCTCCACCCGTCACCCCTACGCCGTCATCAAGCTCCTCCATTCCTTCGACCTCCCTGTCATCCCCAGTCAACACACAACCGTCGTCGCACCTCGGTCCCGTGAGCCAGTGGTTCGGTGCCAAGCTTCCGGGCCTGCGGGGGGTCGCCCAGGTCCGTCGGCTGGGAAGTTCTGCCGGTTCCTTAGTCATGCACCGTGGTTCCACCACCGTCAATCGGCACAAGGGCGTTACCCCGCCCTACAGTTAGGACTCCTCCCTGGCTCCTCCCACCGTAAGCTCCACCATGGTGCCCGTGGCCAAAGTCTGCTGCCTGTCACCAGCGCCACGCCCTTCTCCGAAGCCTCCACCTCCTTTCCTCAACATAGACTCTGTTATGGCACGAGGACGCGCCTTTTCAAAGGGGGGCGTAATGTCACGTTTCCTTTGTCTGCATTAATTTGATACCATGGTTTTTGATTTACACTCATGTGTCTTACCTGTGTCTTGTTAATTACCTTGTTTAGTCCTAGTTTTCCCCGTGTTTATATTGCCCTGTGTTTGTTTCAGTTCTTGTCAGTTTTCATCAATGTGGTTGTTCTGTTTCCTGTGTTTTTGTTTAAAGTTTTTCAATTTCCTGTAGAAGTATGGTTTTGAGTTCGATTTCATTAAATCATGCGAATAGATCCAGCACTTTTATTTCTGTTTGTTTTCAACCCTTTGCTGACAGAAGAACTGACCTAGAAAGATGCATTTAGCAGCAGTTCAGAACCTCCTCCTCTCCCAGGGGGATCAAATCCTCAAGGTGCATATGCAGATTTCCCTAGATCTGGTTCCATTCCTGCACTATGATGACATCAACCTCTGCATTTTTTTCTGGGCAAGACCAAGGTACGCCTGCCTGGAGATGGCCCTCGAGGGACAATCCATGATTATATAGAGTGGGTGTTACATCAGTGCAGTTTGCCAGGTGCGTGAGCCGGCCATCAATCCTTAAAGGAGCATACCTCGACGATCAAGTTCGTGCCGGAGCCAGAGCCAAAAGAGGAGTCTGACCAGGGGTGTGAGCCAGTCCCTGTGTCCGTTACTGTGGGTTTTCTCTTTGAGTACGAGGGCATGGAATAGAGCCCTGCCCAGAGTACCAAGGCTGATGTGAATGTGCATACTTTGAGCCCTATTATTGAGGAGAGTGAAAGAATTAACCCCCTGCCTGTTTTTCCCAGTTCCAAGCCTGTTTCTTCTCCCAGCAACATGTCACTGATGTTCCTGCCCTACCTCCCACTCCCACCTCCTCTCCCTGTTCAGCGTCGACCAGAAAGCCCGTTCCTGAATTATTTGTCTCTACAGTGTCGGCCAAATTCCTGAAGTATCTCTCTGTCCCAAAGAGGCTGCTTTTAAAATCTCTGCTTGCCCTGCAATGGCCATGGAGGCCGTTTTGTAACCCTCTGCTCATGCCGCCCAGTTCTTCAGCCCTGTCTTCACTGACTCTGTCCAGTCCTTTGGCTCCTCCCAAAGTGTTTATACCAAGCATTCACGATCTGCCTGGGGCTTACAGATTGCTAGCTCTGCCCTGGAGTGTTGACCATCTAGCTCTGCCAAGAACATCCAAGCCATAATTCCATAATCCCATCAAACCGTTGGCTCCACCTTTGTTACTTGCTCCATCAGCTACACCTGGGAGTGTCATGCCTACGGCTCCACTGGGTTTCTTCATCTCTCTGGCTTCGCCTTGGTCAGTTGCCACTCTGCCTTCGCCATGGACTTCTGGGCCTTCGTCTGCGACTCATCCCCGCAACCCTTCGGATCGGTCAAACTTTCGCCACCCCTCTTTGGGTTTTAATACTGAAGCAGCAGTTTTAGCAGATTAATATGAGTTACATAACACATTACATGCACATTACACTCTGCAATATAAATATCAATTCGACTTGGCAGTGTGTTCTTAAACTGCTCCAAAACAACTAAATCGACAAGATCCTCATAAGATTCAACAACTGATGCATTACACCAACCTGTGAAACACAATTCTAGCACGCACTAATTCTGCGGGTGTTTGAGTGGAACGTTTTCTGAATTTTGATGTGGATGTACCTTTTTAGGGGGAGGGGCAGGGTTTCACATGTTTAAGTAAACAAATCATGTATTATCTGGCAACACGGATTTTAAAACTTATCTGAAGTAACGTGTCACATTTAATCTGTGTTTGACTTTTGTTTGAGTTGTTTTGTTTGATTAGCATTGTTCCCAGATCAGTTTCCTTTGTTTGTGTTTAATCATGGCTTGCCACTGTTATTTATCACAATGAAATGATCTGGATTCACTCACTGAAGAGGTTGAGCTGAATTTTGGTGGTCAGAGAGATGAAGGTCAAATGTGTGTCTCTGGTTTCTGCTCCACACCAGTAAACTCCAGCATCTCTCACGCTCACATTACTGATGCTCACTGTCAAAACGCTCTCTTCATTTCTCTCAGATGAACCAATCATTTGTGCCACTTTTATCTGGCAGGTGTGATTATAATCCTCTTTGCAGAAATGAACTTTATGTTCCTCTGGGATCTGACAGGTGATGTTGACTTCTTCACCAAGATGAGCAGATTCAGTCACCAACGTTGCATCTGTAAACCAAGAGAAATGACATGAAAATCAGATCAGATACTTCAAACACTCAAGATGCAGTATTTGTGGTTCCTCACCGTGTGTGACGTCCAGCTGAAGTTCAGTGAAGCTCTCAGTATAGTGAGACACATTCACTCCACACCTGTATGTTCCTGCATCTGCAGCTTTCAGCTCTCTAAAAAACACCATCAAGACTCCTGCTCTGGTGTCGTCATATAAAGAAACATTTCCATTCTCCATCCATTGATCCTGAACTCCTGGATTCTTCCTCTCTGAACATCCATCTGGTTCTTTACAGATGTATTTTGTCTTGGTTTTGTATTGAGGATGTTCACACTTGATCATCATACGACCTCCTGAGGATCCGCTCGCTCTAGACACGCCCACTTTAGCTGTTACAACAGATTTTATTAATTAGTGTTATTAATTTAAATGAAACCTTATTAACTCAACATTGATCTCAATGTAACTTTGTATTGTCACTATAGAAATGTTTAATGGTTACATAATTTGTAAATGATCTGGATTCACTCACTGAAGAGGTTGAGCTGAATTTTGGTGGTCAGGGAGATGAAGGTCAAATGTGTGTCTCTGGTTTCTGCTCCACACCAGTAAACTCCAGCATCTCTCACGCTCACATTACTGATGCTCACTGTCAAAACTCTCTCTTCATTTCTCTCAGATGAACCAATCATTTGTGCCACTTTAGATACACTCATTATCTGACAGGTGTGATTATCAACCTCTTTGCAGAAATAAATTTTATGTTCCTTTGAGATCAGACAAGTAATGTTGACTTCTTCACCAAGATGAGCAGATTCAGTCACAACCTTTGGATATTTTGCACCTATAAACCAGGAAAAAAAGACTAAAAAATCAGAACAAATATATTATACATTATTATACATACTAGATGCAGTATTTGTGGTTCCTCACCGTGTGTGACGTCCAGCTGAAGTTCAGTGAAGCTCTCAGTATAGTGAGACACATTCACTCCACACCTGTATGTTCCTGCATCTGCAGCTTTCAGCTCTCTAAAAAACACCATCAAGACTCCTGCTCTGGTGTCGTCATATAAAGAAACATCTCCATTCTCCATCCATTCATTCTGAACTCCTGGATTCTTCCTCTCTGAACATCCATCTGGTTCTTTACAGATGTATTTTGTCTTGGTTTTGTATTGAGGATGTTCACACTTGATCATCATACGGCCTCCTGAGGATCCGCTCGCTCTAGACACGCCCACTTTAGCTGTCAATCACAAATTCAGCTAATTAAATTTTCCACAAACACAGATTATAGAAACTTTAAAACCAGATTTAATTGAATTTATTCTACTTACTAATAATATGCAAATTAACTGTATTAGTAACTGAGTATCTGTAAGATTCTCCTCTGATCCAAACTCCACATAAATAAACTCCTCCATCATCTGGTGTCACAGCCGAAATTGTCACACTGAAGATATTTTTATGTCTATCATGATAAATGCTCAGTCTTCCTTTTTGAGCCCATGTGTCAATAGTGGAGATCATCTCATCAGTGATGTCATTTCCTGTTTTGAATATAATCTTCCTAGCATATCTTTGATTCTGTGAATATTCACAGTTGAAAGCAGCAGTTTCCCCACTATTTACATTTACTGTCTTTGACGCTCCACAACACGAATCTGTCAACATTAAAGGTTTTATTTGTGAACTGAGAAAAATACATAAAAATATGAAACAAACCAATCATTGAAAAAAATTATTGGCTACTTTTTCCTACTCACCCACAACATGTAGATGAACAGTATTAATGATGGAGTAACTGTAAGATTCTCCTCTGATCCAAACTCCACATAAATAAACTCCTCCATCATCTGGTCTCACAGCAGAAATTCTCACACTGAAGATTTTATGTTTGTCATCAGAAACACTGAATCTTTCTTTCTTCTTCCATGTGCTGTAAATCGTCTCAATAGAGTTTTTTCCTTCTTTGAATATGATCTTGGGATCATTAATATGATTCTGTGAATATTCACAGCTGAATGTGGCAGTTTCTCCAATATTCACTGTCTTTGACCCTTTACAACATGAATCTGTAATTTACAAAATTAAGAAATTCATAGATTCAAGTGGAGAAGAGAGAGCATTTCCAACTTCCATAGAAAAAAAAAAACGCTGTTTCAGGGGACATGCGCTGTCAAACTGCAACAAAAGTTGCATATTCAACTTCCACATATAAAAGCTTTTAAATGATCAGTAGTTTTACGACATGAAGACTTGAATCTTTAAATGACTCACCTTTTTCCACATTCAAAGTCATATCAATATACCCATTGCTATGATATTGAATCCAGTATCTTCCAGCATCTTGTTGATTTAAGTCTCTGATGAAGATCATGAGCTTTCCATCGTTACGAAACAGTGTGAATCGTCCTTCATTAATCCAGTTATCATGTTTCTTATAATTTATTATTGTTCTCCACAGTCCATTGTTCTGTTTGGCCATATATTTATCAGAGTGACTGTACCAAACCTCCCCAGAATTAACAAGCACACTTCCTCCAGAATATCCAGTGACTCTAAAGCATCTCACTGCACCTGTCAATCAGATTGATACTGTGATCAGAAACCTCATGAACAGAAAACAGCATCATTACTGCAGTGATGAAAGAGAAAAGCTCTGACCTGAGATCAGGTAGAAAGTGAAGAAGATGAGGAGGATCTTCATTGTGAGTTGAGTTCAGTCTTCTTTATGCTGAATGTTCTCTGTGTGAATCTCTCTGTCTCTACATCTGTCTGCTTTAGTCACTTCCTCTTTCTTCAGCTCTTTATCAGTAATGAGCAGCTTTACTGGCCCCTCCCACCATCAGCACTGACTGAATATGACATTCATCACACTGAGAGAGCGACACCTAGTGGATAGTGTATGAGAAAGTTCTGAACTGCACAGTGAGCAGGTAAAACAGATTTGGTCCCTCTTTATTTTGATGGTCCTCTTTAGAAACTCTGTTGACTATGTGTATCATGTACATGTCAACTAACTCTCAGTTAAGTATTAGTAGACTGTTAGGCTAGGGTTCAGGTAGTAAAATAAGTTGACAATTACTTGCAAAAGTTACTCATAGTCAGTATGTCTGGGGTGCATCAAAATAAAGAGTTAGCAGTTGGCATATTAAATTTGACTTTGGGATGTCTTTTACCCATGTTTTAAACTAATTCATCAAAAATTATTTGTAGTCAAATATTAAGTGGTGGATCCCCCGTTGAAGACCCTGCATTACACCTTTCCACAGCTTACGAAAATACAGATCAAATACAGTCTCGACCACATTGGTGTTTATTATTATGACACATTTTAACATACTTCTGATCAGTGCGTCAACAGTAGAAAGAGTAGTGATATATTGTTCATTAGCACTTCTGTTTGCCTCAGTCTGTTAGTTTTCTGACCTGTTTACTGGAACGCGGTCTCCTCTAGTGTGACGTCATTCCCAGCCATGACATCTTTTCAGTCATATACGAAGAATGAACGAGTAAAAGGACAAGTAGAAACTATGTATAAATGTCCTTGACCATGAAAAAATGTTTTAATCAAAATCAAAAGACAATGACTCTGGCTTAAGATCTTATGAGTACATCTCTAGTTCAGTTGTCCTCTAACTGGACAGTTGTGTCCAGAACGCAGTATCTGAATGGACATTAAAGCAAAACACTATCTATGATTCCAAGACTTGGAAAAGAGTGGCTTTAGATGGTAAACAGGATGTGACAAGCAGGGCGGGCGAGAGCCGTGGGGAACGACGCGAGGCCGGCGTCAGCTGCGTGCTGCACCGGTCTCGTATCTCTCACAGAGGAGCTCCGGAAGCATAAAAGGGGAGCGACGACAGTGAAGGACTGGGTTTTACTTTATGTTTTCTCATGTTTGTGTGGGCAGTGAGGAACTGCCGCCATTTTACTTTCGTTTTGTGGTTTATTTATTTTGTTATTATTAAAGTTATGTTTAGCGTTCGCCGGTTCCCGCCTCCTTGTTCCCGTACTTACGAACTGTGTTACACAGGACATTTTTCATTATGAAGATAAATGGAATATGTTCCATAGTCCAAGCACAAGCACCATGGCCGTAGCCAGCTATGAGGTCCAGACCTCTGTATTTTTCAGCAAAGATATCACAGCACCAAGATTAAACCTATCTTCTCATCTGAGCTGCCTCAGCCATCTGTCACGGTGCTCGTCAATGTCAAAAATATTTAGATGATCAATCAAATCAAAGTATGATTAATAATGAATGTGGCCATATAGTGAATTCATTAAACTTAATTACCTAGCTTTCCTGGTAGCATTCAGTGAAGTAATTTAGACAGGGTGGGTTGAGTTGCACCAATAAAGATGAATCTTCAATCTAGATTAAATCAAGGTTTACATTTAAACCATCATTTTGATCCTGGATTTAATTTATATTTAAGATAGATTAAATTTAATCCTGTTGCTCCATAACTTTAAACTCAGATTTCAATCTAAATTAAGGATTAACTTTAAACTTACAGATGAAGAGGTTTAATTAAAATATGTGGCTGACTGAACAAAGACAGAAACAGCGTCAGGTCTCAGAGAAATGTTTATTACAAATAAAAATGAAAAAGGTGAAACAATCTATACAAGACACTGAACATTAACAGGGACTGGATGAAACTCAGGGCTTAAATAACAGGAACACAAGATGATAATGAGGCAAATTAACGAAATACAGCTGATGAGAATGAACTACTGATGACGTGGCAGGAACAGACAAAGAGCACAAGAGACACAATGACAACAAAACAGAGTCCAGGACAGAAACACACGTAACATTATCATAAAGCTACTCTGTTTTTATATTTTTTTAAAATGAGATTTGACTGTGAAATCCGTGTGCTGTGCAACACAAGTATCTGTTCAACTGTTACAGGTTATAAATGTGAAGTACAGACCAATTGTGAACCTAAACAAATAAAGGATTACACTTTATTTTAAGGTGTGAGTGTAATTATGCATTTTAGTACTGAGTAATAAACCACATGCACTAACTGTAGGGTTAGGGTTAGGATGAGGGCATGTAATTATGCATAATTTCTAGTTATTACTATAGTAAATACATGTAACATATGTAACAATGACACTGTAAACTAAAGTGTTACTCAAATAAATATAAACTCTAAGTACTAAAAATCACTGACAGAGTTTTAATGCGTAGTTTCATAAATTATATCAATACTATTATCCATGAAAACTGACTTACTCTGCAGTAGAACGAGTGCATTTAGTCTCTCTTCTGCAGATCTGCATCTACTTCATCTCTGTTTCTGTTGAGTCTCATGTGTCTCACTGTGGGTTTCCTGAATAAAGACCGTTAATTCCTCAAAGCCAAATTAAACTTAGACTCTATAACGTAGAAGTACTGTAACAGTGTGCGCTATACACAAACACCAGGCAAAGAACTGAACAAACTGAGGGCTATATAAACATGGGATGGGAACTAAACTAGAGACAGGTGAAACGAATCAATGAGTAACTATGACGAATCAATAAAACCATGACAACCAAGGACACAGAAAGGAAACATCAAACAATCTAAGAGTCCATGACAACTAAACCAATACTGAATGTGACGAACTCCGAATCTTCAGTTTCTTTCTGTGGTTCATCAAACACACTAAACACTTCCTGAGGAGCCAGTCTCTCTAGACCAGAATCAGAGTGCTATAATCCCATAAAAGCACTGATGGAAGTGTACATTTTGGTGGGTGATTTACTGACAATGCACACATTAAAGAACACAGATGCAATAGTGTCTGCTTTAAGATATGCTTTTTTACGCAAATACCTGTAAAATGACTAGCGCAAACCTTAGTAAATGGCATTGTGTTATTCAATTACAACAGTCTCCCCCCATAAATTTTGCATCTGAAAAGGAAACTCCAGCAAATGCATATAATAAGTTTTGACAGTAGTTTATTAATGCCAGAAAAGGCTTTAAATCTGGCCCCAGGTTTACTCACATTTGTGATCCGTGCTGGCAAAATGAGTTACAATGACAAAAATGATCAAAAATCAGTTATTGTTATTTTTACAATCTCTATTAAAAAACTTGTATGATTTGTTGAACAGTGTCTGATACTGAGAGATCAAACAGGTTCATCTTCTCTATATGAGGACAAATGACACTGAAGAGAACTGATCAGCTTTATTTAAATCTTCCACTAGAGGGAGTACATGTACATGTAAATTCACTGAGGTCCAGTAGAACACAAACAGGACACTCTTGGAAATGCCAAAAATGCATCAGATATTTTGGGTTTTTGACATTTTTATCAGTTGTAAGAAACATTAACTGCAGATCTGACTGGCATTTGATTGGATTTGTTTGAATACTTTATACATAAAACAATAATGATATAGTTTGATGTGGATTCAGAACCATGGACAGCAGCCGTCAGACAAACTTCATGATAGTTGAACAAAACAAACACAAGAACTAGAACTTGAGTTCATCTGCTTCCTTCCCTTCACTTTGACAGCTGTCATGAAAGCATTATTAAATATTTTAACAAAATTCCATTCCTCCAGATTGAATATCTCTTTTTGATCATAGACAAGGCGAGTAAATCTGTGACTTTTACAATTCATCATAAGAGAAAACAAGAAAATTAATATATGTTCTGTGTCAACTGCCTTACAACACAAATACATAAAACTAATTTTAATGCAACCAAAAAATGTAATGTTTAGTCACAGAAATGTAACACTCACTGATATTTGCCACTAGATGGAGCCAGAACTTTAAATGAGCTGTCAACTCACCTTTATTTATGTAGCGCTTTTGACAATACAGAGTGTTTGACAGTGGTAACAGGAATATTCTGCATTGTTTGTCAATGTTGTCATTGTTCCGCACTAAGTAAGTTAATTCAGTTCAGTTGTTATAAGTTAATTCAGTTAATTTCATCTCTACAGCAGCTCTGGAGAAAACAGTGATGTCATCAGCTCTGTCCAGCTCTCATATAATAGTGATAATATGCATTCAGATCAATACTATAGTTGAACAGGTGTCCTCAACTAAGCAAGCCAGAGGTGACAGTGGCAAGGATCCCAAACTCCATCAGGTGACAGAATGGAGAAAAAACCTTGGGAGAAACCAGGCTTAGGCTCCTCTCGACAACAACTGTGAACTGTGTGCAACTGTGACAAAAATATCACAAACACTAATGCTGGCCACACACTTGAAGATTTTCAGCCGATTTTGAGTCGGATTTGCACCCCTCAATGATCTGGGGGATGTGGCCCGATTTGAGGCTTGAAATATCCTCAATTATTACGATTATTTTACTGCTCCCGATCGCGTCTGTGTTATATATTCTGAAAGGCTGCAGTTTGGGATCAATAAATTATACTTTTACCCGAATTTCCCATTAGGAACTGGCAACCACACTGCATTGTGGGGGAGATCTTTGCATGAGTAGCCTACATAATATTCACATTTCCTTCTGAAAATAGACATATATAATGTATATTTGAGGTCGGTGTTTAATGTAATAATGCTGTATAATTAAGTATCTTTATAATTTACCTCAGTCACAGAACCCAGCAAACATCCGGCCGTTTAATGACCGTTGAAAAGACGGAAAATATATAGTTAGGAGCCTCAGAGCGACCGTTAGTTAAATCACTGCTGTCACTCTCCAACATCGTCCATACAGTTCGTGAAGTGTAGTCACAAGTCAGTTCTGTGTGAGGAACAGGACAACAATTAAATGGTTACTCACAGAAAATCTTCCACTCGCTGATCTGCCGCTTCAAATGGCGCTTCACCCGCGCGAACTGTTTACATTCAAACGCACGAGCAGCCCTCAGCGCCATATAAGGAGAAAAGGGAGGAGTCGAAACTGCGCCTAAACCTCATTGGCTCTCGCGTGTAGTTTGATCCATCGCGCACGTTACTAAGGAAGTTTTCTTAATTATAGAATAGAGCTGAGAAAAGAGAGCTGAGAAGTTTGACTTTTAGCATCTAAGTATAAATTTTACTATGCAAAACCTTATTTACAGCTGCAGTGAGTAGGACTTATTAACAAGAACAGTTTTTGCATGTGCTCCTGCTTAAATATTTCAGATGAGCTGTAAGAGCTGAGATATAGGCTAACTTTTTCAACATATCACACAAATTCACTGCCTTTGAGTCAATGTACTCAGTACTAAAACTATTTCCTGTTGTTATCACACCTGCAGGAGGCAGAAGGGCATCTTGGTTTGAACAAAATAATTTAAATGCAAGAACAAAAGAAAAGAGCATTTTTATTGATCTTCATCAGTATCAAACAAACACAAAGACCTGAGACACTTACAAGCAAGTCACTTTATCCTAATAAAAACACCTAGAGATGCTGCCTAAGTGTACTTAAAATTGTTACCATAAAATACAAATTTATGACATTTGCAGCATTTTTACAGTCATACTGTGACTTGTGGACTCATTGTTTTTCTTAAAGCATCACTTCTGCTCACAATGACGTCGATCTTCCGTCTCTCTGTTCAGTCTCACGCGTCGCACTGGGTTTCCTGAGTAAGACTTTAATCGTATGTAATGCTGTTAATGCCAACGATGTCATGTTATACTTGCAAATCAAATATGATGTAAAGAATAATAAGCTCCCTCTGACTGTAAGACTTTAACATCTTTGTACAATCAACAAAAACAAAGTATTTTGTGTACGTATGTCGCTCAGGGGTTTTATTTCCTGTCTTCAGATAAACCGAGGTGACAAACTATTTTAAACATGTGAAAGAAGAAACATGAGCGACAGTGGAAACTTTCAAGTGTCACATGATTCAACAGACTGAACTGAAAAAAAAACAAACATCTGTTTAACACTGAATTAAGGATTATGAAGAGATTTTTTTGCGAGTGTAAACAAATAATTCACTCTATTTTTTTTTTTACAGTACTCATGGTAATGTGTGATAATGTTGTGATCTCTGTGAGGAGGGAACTAGTTGAGATTAATCGGAGTGAATCTGGTTCTTACTGAAGGAGACTGAAGCGTCACTGAGAGACTCTTCATGCTTCTGGAAACTGACAGACGCGTAAAGAAGCTCAACAGAGGGGATTGTGGGTAGTTCATCAGGACTGTTCATTTGAGCTGATCCAGGATCTGTGAGAGAATCACGTCTGCTGTCTGCACACGATGACTGAATGAGGAGAAAATAGAGAGAAAAAATAAACACATTAAAAGGGCAAAACACACACACACACACACTGTAACTCACCTTCATGTTTTTCTCTCTCTTTCTCTTGTCTGATGTCGAGGTTCTTCCTAATTCCCCAAAACAAAATGAATCGATCATTAAGAGAAAGAGAAACTAGATCAAACTGGAGACAAACAGCAGCATCTGAGACAGAAACTCATCGAGTCAGAGAGATTTTACTGCTGCTGACAGTCAGAAGATTCAAGTCAAATAACTAATAATTTATTACAACACAATAAATGATCAAACCTCGTCTCTTGTGTCTTAATTTACACACAGTCAGAGTGAATCCAGCAATCAGCAGCAGAATCACACACACACAAACAGTGATGATCGTGGAGGAATCTGAAAATAAAACACATATATCCTAAAGATGAATATCACAAATAATACAATATTCAGCCCCTATCTATGTAACATGAATATCTGTTTTAACAGTAATGAGTTATTCTTTTCACAGAAGGGTGAGTAAAACACGTCGACTCTGTCTTAATGTTTGACAGCTGATCTCTGTCACAAAAGAACTCTATAGCTGAATTTTTCTGCAGTAACATGAGTGTATTTTAGTCGCAGATCTGCACGTTCAACTTCATCTCTGTTTCTGTCAGGTCTTATGCGGTCTCACTGTGGTTTTCTGAATAAAGACCGTTAATTCTTCACAGCTAAATTAAACTGAGACTCTGAGCCTTCAGCTCATTTCTGTGGTTTTGAGCTGCTGTGAAAACCTGTTCATAAACACTGTGGGAAAAAATAACAGCACACTGCGAACACAGACAATCTGCACAGCATTATTTCTCACAGTGAACAGCAGAAATGAGTACAGCCCTTTTGAAAATTCACATATTTATCCATTTCTAAGTGAATATATTTGCTGAAGTTTTACAGAATCGTTTTGATTAAACATCTATTTTTTTATAATCATAAGAGTGTGGTCACCTAACATCTTCAGGATGAGAAAAATCACACAGGTGTTGCAAAATGAACAAATTCAAGAAGTAGAAAGTACAGATATTTGGGTAAAAAATGTAAGGAGTGAAAGTAAAAAGTTAATAAATATTATAAATAAAATGAATAGTCCTGATCTACTTAAGTACAGTAACAAAGTATTTGTACTTCATTACTTCCCATCCCAGTAATGATTTATCCAACTGTGCTGAACTCGCATGGCGATTTTCTTCAGCTTCTCTCATTACAGAATCCTTGTGTCGGCACCAGTAGCCTCATGGACAGTTCCCAATCCTGTCCCCCTTTCTCTGTCCCACTTCGCTTCCTCTCTGTTATGAATATCTTATCTCAACAAAAAGTCAAAATGCCAAAAAAAACAAAACTGTAAAACAAATATGTTCATTTGTGTTCTGAAGATGAACGAAGGTCTTACGGGTGTAGAACGACATGAGGGAGAGGAATTAATGACTGAAATTTCATTATTGGGTGAACGAACCTTTGAAGACTGGCTTGTAAGAGTCACTTGTTCCTGAATCTGACTGTACTAGCTGCACAGTATGTTCTTGATTTACTAAAATGAATCTAGTCATTTGATTATTGTCACATGTCATCTAGTCCTGTCTTGTCATGTTAGTTCTAATCTTCACCTTTGATTGTCATCACCTGTTTTTGTTTAACCATCGTCATCTGTGTGTATTTAAGTTCCTCCCCTAGTCTCATCCTTTGTCGGTAATTGTCTGTGCATAGCACACTGTTACGTGTCTGCTCTCATGTTAATAAACCTGCTTATTATTTGTGACCTAAGACTCCTGTCTTCATCCCCGGCGTTACAGAATTACCGACCTCTCAACGCGAGATAAAATGGAACTGATGGACTCACCCTCGCTGCAGTTCCTGCTAAGCCCGGAGGCTCGTCCCCACCTGGACTACTGGGTCTGGAGGTGCACGGACGGCGGACGCTCCGCCTCCGCTTGGCAGCCCGGGGTGCGCTCCGAGGCCGGAGCGGACATCGACGACTTCGGGGCCCCGGTGGCGAAGCGAGCAGAACTATCCATCACAGAGCCAGGAGTGGTCCACAACATCATCAAACAGTGGGCTGCGGATCCTTTCCCCACCCTAATACCCGCCCTTGTGTCGTCATTCCCGGTCTCGTCCGGAGATCTTCCTCAGTTTCCTCCGCTGATCCCAGTCAGCCCCCAGGATCCGTGGCCACCGCTGCTGACAACCAGCTCCTCGGCTCTGCCCCCGCCGCACGCCCCGTGCGGCTCCTCACCAGCACCTCGGGTTGTCCTTTCATCAGCAAGACTTGAGGCAGAGTCCCAGACTTCCCTTCAGGCCTCCAGGCCCACATCACCACCTAGACCCTTCAGCCCGTCACTTGCACCTCGACCCACAGATCCCTCATCACCTCCTCAGCCCGGAAGCTCCGCTGGACTCGCTCGTCTCTCCAGGTCGGCCTACGGGGGTCGACGCTCAGCTTCCGCCACGGACTTCCGGGTTGGCAGCTGCAACGTCACCCGTCACCTCTACGCCGTCATCGAGCTCCTCCCTCCCTGCAACCTCCCCATCATCCTCACTCGCCACAGCGTCACTCCGATCTGCCAGACCAGCGTCAGCTCCTCGGTCCCGCGTGTCAGCGGCTCGGCGCCAAACTTCTGAGGTCCGTCGACTGAGAAGCTCCCCCGGTTCCTCCACCAACTGCCATGGTTCCGCTGCCATTGATCGTCCCCAGCGCGTCATCCCACCTCACAGTCTGGACTCCTTCTTGGCCCCTCCCACTGTCAGCTTCACCATGGCGGTGGCAGCCATCGTCACCTGGATACTGCTTGTCTCCAGCTCCACGCCCTCCTCCAAAGCCTCCGCCTTCGCCCTCTTCCTTCTACGGCACGAGGACGCGCCTTTCCGAGGGGGGCGCTATGTCACATGTCATCTAGTCCTGTCTTGTCATGTTAGTTCTAATCTTCACCTTGTGTAATTAGTTTGATTGTCATCACCTGTTTTCGTTTAACCCTCGTCATCTGTGTGTATTTAAGTTCCTCCCCTAGTCTCATCCTTTGTCGGTAATTGTCTGTGCATAGCACACTGTTACGTGTCTGCTCTCATGTTGACGAGATTGGATATTAGTTTCAGACACCGGTCCCCGCAGAGGCGGTTCCCCTAGCGTTGATGACGCAACTCGAAGTTCCCTTAATAAACCTGCTTGTTATTTGTGACCTAAGACTCCTGTCTTCATCCCCGGCGTTACAATTATGATTTGGACAACACTGTGTGCACTGCATGTGCTTGCCATTTATCTCATCACAATGAAGCTGAAAATCAATACAAGATATGCCACAAACATTTATATTTTATTCGATGGTGGAGTGGAAATGCTTTTTCTTGCCCCTCCCATCGGTAGACACACTCAATAGAAGATGCAAATAAAAGAAACTGTCTTACATTTGTTGATGTTTAAAAGCATTTTAGTGAAGATCTGAGATTCTCCTTCACGTCTCACTACTGGAGCAACTGCAAACAAACAAACACTGACATTTAACACACATGATCTGAATATACTGTATTGAATACAATGAAATGATCTGGATTCACTCACTGAAGAGGTTGAGCTGAATTTTGGTGGTCAGGGAGATGAAGATCAAATGTGTGTCTCTGGTTTCTGCTCCACACCAGTAAACTCCAGCATCTCTCACGCTCACATTACTGATGCTCACTGTCAAAACTCTCTCTTCATTTCTCTCAGATGAACCAATCATTTGTGATGCTTTAGATACACTCATTATCTGACAGGTGTGATTATCAACCTCTTTGCAGAAATGAACTTTATGTTCCTCTGGGATCTGACAGGTGATGTTGACTTCTCCACCAAGATGAGCAGATTCAGTCACAAATGTTGCATCTGTAAACCAAGAGAAATGACATGAAAATCAGATCAGATTCTTCAAACACTCAAGATGCAGTATTTGTGGTTCCTCACCGTGTGTGACGTCCAGCTGAAGTTCAGTGAAGCTCTCAGTATAGTGAGACACATTCACTCCACACCTGTATGTTCCTGCATCTGCAGCTTTCAGCTCTCTAAAAAACACCATCAAGACTCCTGCTCTGGTGTCGTCATATAAAGAAACATCTCCATTCTCCATCCATTCATCCTGAACTCCTGGATTCTTCCTCTCTGAACATCCATCTGGTTCTTTGCAGATGTATTTTGTCTTGGTTTTGTATTGAGGATGTTCACACTTGATCATCATACGACCTCCAGAGGATCCGCTCGCTCTAGACACGCCCACTTTAGCTGTCAATCACAAATATTATTAAATCTCAAAGGCAAGATTCAGTAGTTATATTCAGTATTAAAGTAGTTTGTTCTACTCACTACTAACATGTAGATGAACAGTATTAATGATGGAGTAACTGTACGATTCTCCTCTGATCCAAACTCCACATAAATAAACTCCTCCATCATCTGGTCTCACAGCAGAAATTCTCACACTGAAGTTTTTATGTTTGTCATCAGAAACACTGAATCTTTCTTTCTTATTCCATGTGCTGTAAATCGTCTCAATTGATTTTTTTCCTTCTTTGAATATGATCTTGGGATCATTAATATGATTCTGTGAATATTCACAGTTGAATGTGGCAGTTTCTCCACTATTCACCATCACTGTCTTTAACACTTTACAACATAAATCTGTAATTTACATAATAAATAAATATATTTCACATATATAAAAGCTTTGAAATGATCAGTAGTTTTAATACATAAAGACTTTAATCTTAAAATGACTCACCTTCTTCCACATTCAAAGTCATATCAATATACCCGTTGCTATTATCCCAAATCCCGTATCTTCCAGCATCTTGTTGATTTAAGTCTCTGATGAAGATCATGAGCTTTCTCTCATTGTTACGAAACAGTGTGAATCGTCCTTCATTAATCCAGTTATCATGTTTCTTATCATTTATTATTGTTCTCCACTCAGGTAATTTGACCATATATTTAGCTGAGTGACTGAACCAAGACTTCCCAGAATCAACAAGCACACTTCCTCCAGAATATCCAGTGACACTAAAGCATCTCACTGCACCTGTCAATCAGATTGATACTGTGATCAGAAACCTCATGAACAGAAAACAGCATCATTACTGCAGTGATGAAAGAGAAAAGCTCTGACCTGAGATCAGGTAGAAAGTGAAGAAGATGAGGAGGATCTTCATTGTGAGTTGAGTTCAGTCTTCTTTATGCTGAATGTTCTCTGTGTGAATCTCTCTGTCTCTACATCTGTCTGCTTTAGTCACTTCCTCTTTCTTCAGCTCTTTATCAGTAATGAGCAGCTTTACTGGCCCCTCCCACCATCAGCACTGACTGAATATGACATTCATCACACTGAGAGAGCGACACCTAGTGGAGGTTACAGTGTCTGATACTGAGAGATCAAACAGGTTCATCTTCTCTATATGAGGACACTAGAGGGCGACAGTATAATTCACATGTAATTTCACTCCCTAGAGTCCATAATGTGCTCTCAGAAATGCAAAAAAAAGACTTTCGGTTTTTGACAGTTTCATCAGTTGTAAGAAACATCAACAGCCTTTTTAGGTGGAAACTACGGTGGCTGAGAGAGTTCAACACGCTGCAAATTAAGAAAACATCTTAGTCAGTTTGACAACACCTGAGCTGCAAATCCTCACAACACACGAAAACACAATGGAAATGATTCAAGTGGACCAAAAAGTGACGAACCCTCCTTGACAACAACACTGGCGAGTATATATTAAACAATAAGCAGGTCCTAGGAGGGTTCGTCACTTTTCTGGTCCACTTGAATCATTTCCATTGTGTTTTCGTGTGTTGTGAGGATTTGCAGCTCAGGTGTTGTCAAACTGACTATCATGTTTTCTTAATTCGTTGGTGTTTTTTCTATTTGCATGTGTTTTCTTAATTTGCAGTGCGTTGAACTCTCTCAGCCACCGTAGGAAACAGACCAGATCTGTCAAGCATTTGACTGGGTTTGTTTGGATTCTTTATGCATAAAAATCAATAATAATCTCTCAGTTTGATGTGGATTCAGCACCACTGACAGCAGCTGTTGGAGAAACATCAGCTGAACTTCATTCCCTTCATCTCTGATTTGGTCATAAAAACATCTGCATGAACAATGGCTCTATGTTATTAGGCCAAAGTTTGATTCACTCTTTCTTTTTGAATATACAGGAGAGAATCTGAATCATTTATATTTCAGCATTTCAGAACACAAGGAAATGATGTTGTGTGTCAACGACCATACAACTACATAAAACTGATTTGAATGAAACCAAGAAATGTAATGTTTAGTCACTGAACATGAACATGAACTTATATCTGCCACTAGATGGAAGCAGAGGTTTCAATAAAACAACTGGCCGTGTGTTTACTGTAGATGCTACACATCTGTAATAAACACAATGATGAAGAGGACTTCACAAACACTGACACTAGAGAGGTTCTCTAGAGGTTTTCACGGCATCTTTTCATGAACAATAAAACGTTCAATGCCTTTATTGTCTCCTCAAATCACACTATCCCTAAAATAGTTGTATAAAATAATAATGTTCTTCTGTTTACATGCAATAAATAAAAATTGATAATATATAATAATTACAATAATAATTAAAACCCTGCAGTATTGGAGTCCGGCGGTGTCAGGAGTCTTTCTGTGTAGTTTCTCCATGTTGATGTTGGTTTTTCTGGGAGAAACCTCAGCGTACAAGCTTAATAAATGTTTGCAGATGGTTAAGTATGAACACCAAAAGTGTTCATGGATTTAGGAAAATGTGGTCATTGAATACATTTTGTGTGAAAGAAATGAAAAATGACTCACAGTCATCCATTCACGACTCGATCCCCCCCAGAAAAAACCCAGAAACTGTTGAAGTTTCAGTGTAATGAGGAAATGAGTGTCTTCTGTGTGTGTGTGTGTGTGTGTGTGTGTGTAGCCCCTCAGGTTCAAACCATCTGCTCTAAGCAGGACTCAAACCCCAGTCTGCTGGTATGGGAGTCGGGTGCTCTAACAAGGAGTCTAAAGACCTTCTCTGGTCACTATAGAGCAACTCTAGAGATCAGGAGAGTGAGGTTTACACACACTCTTACTAGCCTGCGTCTGTTATGTATGAGTGTGAGTGTGAGTGTGTGTATTCCCTACATTATGGGGACCAAATGAATTTGTGGGGACATTTTGTTGGTCCCCATGAGGAAACAAGCTTATAAATCATACAGAATGATCTTTTTTGAAAATGTAAAATAGCAGAACATTTTGTGTGATGGGTAGGTTTAGGGGTAGGGGTAGTGAAGGGGGACAGAATGTACAGTTTGTACAGTATAAAAACCATTACGCCTATGGAATGTCCCCATAAACCATGAAAACACAATATGCGCGCGTGTGTGTGTGTGTGGCTGTACGCTCATTTCTCCTGGTCATGTAACACGGGCCAGCTGAATATATCAGGGGTGTTTTGGAGCAAACATTAAAAAAAGTACTGAAAACATGTGAAAGTGATGCAGAAACCCATGTTTTGTAATTAATATAATTTTAATATTGATATTTTTAATGGAATCGATACCCAATAAGTAGCTTGTGAGTATCGATATATCAATCCTGCAGGTTTGTACAAGCACATATTACAAATAAAACTAAACATTTAAAGGGAACACAAGAGCCAGAATAACAGACGTTGATAATAATGAGCATTTTCAGAGTAAAAAATGAAGCATTTTCCTTTGCCATTGCACACAATTATGATTTTGTTCAGTATATCAGGGTAAAATGATCAACTATGATTTAAAAACATAAAAATGTTGTAAAATGAGAAAAAAAGCATATTTTATTTTCCACAACTGAGCATCACTTTCAGTGTTTTGCTCTGCTAACTAAAACTTAACATTATGTATTTACACAATGACAATTCGCCAGCTTTTAACTTTCATTTAATTCAACGGTTACATCATGTTTCTTCAACTATACAGAAATGAACCTCATCGCTGAAGATCCCTGTCAATCATCAGTGGCTCCGCCCACACAGCTCAGGATTGGTTCATTCATGCTCCGCCTCTTACTTCAGCATCTTCCTGTTGATCTGAACAAACAATAAGATGAAGAAAGACTGACTGAAGTTCATCAACAACATTATAAATCCTTTCACAAGATCCACAATCACACTAACTGAAGAGAGTTTGATTGATGATATTGAGAAGAGCTGCATGTTCAGACACTCACTGATGGATTCTGAGGATCAAGAGTCGTGCAGGAGTCTTCAGGAGCTCTGGGATGAACGGTCTGTGTGAAAGAGAGCGAGAGATCGGTCATGTGATCATCTGTGATGGATCATCTGACTGTGACGTCTCACTTACTGTGAGTGTGTCGTACAGGTCAGAGGTCGTGGACTTGAGCTCCAGAGCTGTATACGTGTCTTCATTGGGATCAGAGATCTACAGGAGAGAGAAGAACGCAAACATTGTGAGTTCATGTTTGAATGTACTGACTGTAATGTTTCGAGGATCTTGATGGAAATCATTTTACTCTTAATATCTCTGTGCGGCTCATAGCGGCTGAAACATCTCTGCATGCAGGAAAACACTGTAAATAATTGTGATCATCTCACCTGATTGACAGCAGATCTTCTTTTCATCCTGTTAGTAAGACTGTCAGAAGAAAGATGAACAAACACATTTAAAGATGTGTCAGTGTGTTCACTTAACCCAGGAGTGTCCAAACTCGGTCCTGGAGGATCATGATCCTACAGAGTTCAGCTCCAACATGCCTGGAAGATTCTAGTATGTATTTAAGAGCTTGATTAAATGTTCAGGTGTGTTTCAGGATCCTCCAGGAGCAGGATTGGACACCATTGACTAAAATTAATTGTAATAAAGTCACACAGAAGTACATTTTTGAAAGGAACATCTTACCAAATGTACATGATGAAAGAACCTGACGCTCCACCGAGTAAAACACCAACACCAACACCAGCAGAAACAGCAACAGAGGAGAAACATCTGACTGCTGAAATACAGACAAAACACAGAGCAAATGTTTAACAGGACTAGATCAGACAATACAGAATATGATTCATAAACTCACACATGACGTTTAGAGTCACAGCATCAGAGTATTTCTCTCCATGTTCATTGATGGATCTGCACTTGTATTCTCCACTGTCATCAGAGCTGATCTTTGAGATGCTGTAGATTCTTCCAGATCCTACAAACGTTCCTCCTTTAAACCAGTTGATTTCTGCAGGAGGGTTTGAATCACTGCTGCAGATCAGAGTCACTGAATCTCCTGACACTATTTCACCAGATGGACTGATGGACACTGAGACGCTCTTTGGAGGATCTAAGAAACACAAAAACACCAACAAATGACTGCATTCAAGTGGTTGATAAATCTGCTCAAGTTCCATGACTGATTTAATTATGGAATTGAAACATTTAATAAAAAAAAATAAAAAAAAAATAAACTAATTCACATGTTGACAAACTCTTGTGCAAAAGTTCAGACTCACTTAGACTTCAACACTGAGACACACTTCAACAATGGTGAAAATAAAAAAAAAGAAAAGAAAAAATATATAAATCGTAAGAGAATCCAGCAGCATGGTTTATTCATGCCGCAATGCATGCTGGGAGACGTGAATGTGTTGTGTTTGCTGGCATTAAGCATGTCTCCATTGTTGAGTTTCATCTGCTGATCGATCATATCTGTGAGTTTATGAATATCACTGTAGTTAATAACTTCCTGCTCACAACATGTTTTATTTTTCAGAAAATCTGATTTTCACAATAAGATCACATGGTCAGTAACACAATATTTAAATGAATTAATAACAAAATACACTTCTGATCAGTGAATCAAGAGGTGTTCCAGAAAACAAGTTTATCTTACCCTCAAACATACACTGAACTCTGATCAACACAAACCTTGAGTAAAAGTTGACTGGATCATTATTCCAGTGATTATTGTGTTTCTACAATGTTTTATGTTTGGAATCAGTTCTTTTAACCCTAAAAGATGAAGTGTGCAGCTTTTCATGTGTTAAACAACCATGTATGAAGACACATCATGGCCATATTCCTGGATGAAAATGCCAATATTCATAAGGTTAAAATTGTGAAAAAATGGTTCAGAGAGCATGAAGAATCATTTTGAACATGATCTTAACCTCAGTGTGAGTCTTTGGGATGTTCTGGAGGAGACTTCAGTGAGTGCTCACCTCTTGAGTTATCAATACAAGATCTTCACCAAAAATTAATGCAGCTATTGATGGAGATAAATGTTGTGGTGTTATTTCATTTCATCAGTTAATGTTGAACAAACACTCTGTTAACTGGAAGAACGATTGTTCATAACTTTGAGAGAACCTTGACAAAACATTACCCTAAATGATGAGAACGTTCCCTGTTATCTGGGACAGTGTTAAAGTGACAGTGAAGCAGTGCTGATTTAACTCTGAGGATTTTGTTCACACTCAAATTCACCACATTTAAAATAATAATAATGTGAACAGCCACACTAAACATCTGAGCAATAAATCACAATTGAGCACTGAGGCTTGCAGTGTGAATGTAGAGACACACGTGATCTCGAGCTGTTTTTTGTTTTTTTGTGTTTCAAAAATAATACATAAATTTATACTCACACATGACATTGATCTCAGCAGCAGGAGAGATGTGATGGTGTCCGTGTACAGCACAGCTATATCTGCCTGCATCCTCTCTTCTGATTCGCCCGAGGTCGTGCTGGTTTTCAATAATTCCTTTCATTACTTGCTTTGAGTTTCTGTACCAGATGAATGTTGCTCCGTCAGTCAGTTTACAGCTGCTTTTACATGTCAGACGGACTGAATCTCCCTCTGTCACTCTCTCAGGAGACTCCACCTGCAGATCTGAACACAACACACACATTATATCTAGTGCTGCTGTCATACACTGATTATTATTCAACATAATGCACAGAAGAAGAGATAAACCTCATGAAAGTCACCTGTGACAGAAAGACTCAGACCTGGAACACCCAGCCATTTACCACCATCTTTATCAGTGATGAATGTGAAATAGTACTTGTGTTCATCGTTCAGTGTCACATGACTCAGTCTGATGGTGCAGTTCTGCTGTTGATCTCCCAGATACTGAAGCCTCTGACTGTATTCAGGGTCATCAGACAGATCTGGAAACTCTTCTGTTTCCTCTTTATCTTGTGTTTTGGTCCAGAACACTCTCCTGATCTGATGTCCAGTAGGGTATGTATAAGAGCATTTCATGATCACTGATGAGTTCTTTAGTGCACAGATGTGTGAAGGACTGTAACTCACACCCCAACCAGCACTAGAAACCCCTGAAACACAGAAATCATTGAGTAAAAATGTTGATTTATCAGTTAGAATGAACCACTGTTACTATTTGAAAACAGTGACTCATTACAGGAAATATAAGCGAATCTTCTCAGAATCTACTGAGTGGTAAATTGATCTCAGTGTGATTTACTTTTTACTGAATTTTTTTTTGGTGTTGCAGAAAAACAGAACCAGAAGTGTGAAAACGTCTCAGGTTACGTATGTAACCATAGTTCCCTGAGTATAGACCACGGCCATCAGGGAGGCTGGCCCGGCCTCTAGCTGAGCTAGTAGCCTAGCCTGCCAACCACCTGACTGTTTCCTCAGAAACAGTGTCTCTAACAGAAGTCTCACAGAGAGACGTCCGGAAAGAGGGACTGCAGAAGGGCAGTAACCAACTCAATCAACGGATCTTAGAGACGGGCATCCTGGAGAGCAGGACTCAGCAAAGTGCTATCGACCCTATCAAGCTAGGGGAGTCAATCTGCTCAATCCTAGGATCAGCACAGCACCTATGTTAACGGCGCCATGGAGGCCGTGGACTCTGAGGCTGGCGATGTCCAGCCACTGGGGCTCATTTCAGAGCGACCACAATGGCCGGCTAACTGGTAGCTGCTGTCTAGGGCCTACCACCACAGGGAGGCCTGCTAGCACACAGGGCGGCCTGCTAAGGCCAGCTTACCTGAAGATTTAGACCAACCAGCTGTCATATATCCGTACCCCTGGGGCTCACCCACAGGGAGGCCTGTCAGCACACAGAACGGCCTGCTAAGGCCAGCTTACCTGACAGTATGACTACTAGCTGTCTAGGGCCTGCAACACTGGGGCTCGCCCACAGGGAGGCCTGCTAGCACACAGGGCGGCCTGCTAAGGCCAGCTTACCTGATAGCTTGGACTAACCAGTTGTCACATGCCTGTAACCCAAGGGCTCGCCCACCAGGGGGCATGCTCGCATACAGAGCGGCCTGTGAAGGCCAGCTTTACCTGACAGCATAATAACTAGTCGTCTTAAGGCCTAAAACCCTGGGGCTCGCCCACAGGGAGGCCTGTCAGCATACAGAGTGGCCTGTGAAGGCCAGCTTTACCTGACAGCAAGACTACTAGTCATGGATAGCCTGCACCGCCGGACTCGTCCACAGGGGGCATGTTAGCGTACAGGGCGGCCTGCTAAGGCTAGCTTACCGGATGGCAAGACCTACTGGTCTATTGATGGCCTGTAACGCTGGGGCTTGCCCACAGCGCGGCCTGCTTTTTTTTCCCCAGCAGTGCTTATTATCTAATATTCCTAAGGTCAAAGTCACAAGACTATCCTGCACTGAAATGGCCATGAGGATGGCCTGTCTTGAATATACAAGAGGGCCTACCCACACACAGCAGCAGCCTTAACCACACTCTCAAGTGGGGAGGCCCACTTACTGATAAATACTAAAGCGGCGGTTTGCCAGAAGACCTAAAGCTTTCTCTCTTAGAAAAAACCCTTACTGGCATTCCTCCTACTCTCATATTTGCCACACACACAGGGACCTCAGGGGACTAATAAGTGCACAACTGCAAACCTTTACTGAAAAAAGGGGAATTGTACACAAATAGCCCTGCTTTTTTTTTTTGTTTTTTTTAATTTTTTATATATATATATATATATATATATATATATATGTATATATATATATATATATATATATATATATATTTTTTTTTTTTTTTTTTAAATGTAACTGCATATATATCAATACATACACACACACACACCCCTCATGTGCATATGTATATGCATACATACATATACAAACATATGGAAAAACTCTGTCAGCCTCCAAAACAGGGAGCGCTTTATTATAAGAAATATTAATTTCCCAAAGCTTGCTTATTTCCTCGCTTCTTTCCTTTTTTTTTTTTTTTAAAAAGGAGAGGAGCAATTCGCCCTGCGGCCACAGGGTGGCGGTCTACCACCATGGAAAAGTGGATCCTACCACCCTTATAGCCTAAAGAGAGTTTCCTTTCACATTATCATGCCAACGGCAGGCCATCAGAATTAATATCATCATGGGCCCCCCTCTGGCCTGATGTAGAAACTGCGGCTACAGAGCTTCCTTTAAAAATGAGGGTGAGTCGTCTTCACCCCCCACCAGAGAAAGAAGATTCATCAGGGCCGTAAATCTCTGCCGCGCCTCTGACGAATCACCTCTCTCAGGTCTTTCTTTTTGTTTCTGTTGTCTCGCCTCTTTTGTGACCTGCTCCTGCCGGGAGGGGGCGCACGAGAGGCGACACTCACTCTCTGGCCCTGTCTGTGATCCTCAGACCGGGACGGGCCAGCCACTTGCCTGGGCAGAGACTGAGACTGCAGCGGTATACAATTTTTGTAAGCTGCTGAGCGTGCGCTCACCTGCCTGAACCTTTCCACCACCGCCTCGACGGAAGTGCCAAAGAGTTCATCAGGCGAAACCGGGGCATCGAGGAGAAAGGCTTTCTCTTTCCCCCCGATGTCTGCCAGATTCAACCACAGATGGCGCTCCGTGGCCACCATCGCCGCCATCGATCGACAGATCGAAGCGGCAGTTTGTTTGGTGGCCCGGAGCGCCAGATCTGTAGTACGGCGCAGCTCAGCGACCGCCTCGGGAGAAAGACCCGCCCCCTGGTCCAAGTCCCTCAGCAGGTCAGCCTGGTATGCCTGCAACACAGCCATCGTGTGCAGTGCAGCACCAGCCTGGCCCGCTGCCACGTATGCCCTGCCATTCAACCGCGATGTCATTTTAAGCGGTCTGGATGGCAGGGATGGAGCACTCAGCGTCGAAATACCTCCCGAAGTGAGATAGTTCGCAAACGTCTCATCAATAGGTGGTATCGACACATACTCGCTTCCCGTCAATCCCTCGACGTCAGCGAAATTTGCTCGCTGACCTCGATGAATCCGCACAGAATACGGGTTCTTCCATGCCTTCATAACCTCAAGATGCAGGTCAGGAAGAAATGGAAGGCTCACTCGAGCTGGGGGATCGTGGGTGGGGAGAAATCGATCACCGAGACGACCGCGCTCGACCTCTCCCCTAACGCGCTGCCATGGCAACTGCAGTTTGCCCGCAGCGCGCTCCACAACCTCCAGCAGCTCATCATACGCGGGGCAGGACGGCTGAGAGAGCCCAGTACTCTCGCATAAACCTCTTCATCAGCCATGTCCTGCTCTGCTGGAAGAGCACTCGCCGCTGAACCAGAGGATGTCAAAACACTGACATCCTCGTCCAGCAGCTCTGCCTCGCCAGCCGCCGAGCCGCCTGAGATATCAACATCTCTCTCAAACTGCTCGGCGAGCTCCATCTGAGAACCCCATGATCTGAGTTTCCGCTGCGCCTCAGCGCAAGCGGGACCCGAACCATGAAGCGCAGATGCCGCGCTCCCTTCCCTCGAGAAGAGAGCCAGACGAGACCTGAGCGTTCTTAAAGGGAACCGCTCACAACTCACACAGGCAGCTCCCTCGAGAACTTCCCGTGCGTGCTCTTCCCCCAGACAGTGAACGCACAAGGTGTGTGTGCCATCTGGCGTCAAGAAACGAGGACACGGATCCACACACTTTACAAACCCCTTGGTTTTCCTTGCACACTTCATTTTATTTGCTTTCTGTTTCAGCAGTTCAAAACAACAGTCCCTGAAGACGAAAAGAGGTTGACATGTTATCTGAGCGCCCCTTATATACACGTGGGACGCATCGATATGACATCATGGGCTGTCGCCGGTCAAGTTCATATTGACGAGATTGGATATTAGTTTCAGACACCGGTCCCCGCAGAGGCGGTTCCCCTAGCGTTGATGACGCAACTCGAAGTTCCCTTTCGAAAGGGAACAGAAAGTTGTCAGTCATTAACAACATGCTGCACTATCAAATATTCAAACACATGACAATTAAGACTAAGAAAATTAATACTCAGTGATGATTTAAAGAAACAAATATATCAAAAAGAGAATTTTATGGCTTTTAGTTTAATGTTTATTAGCTCTGAGATCTTCTAAACAAAGTCCTTTCACACATAAATATCTCCACATTGTCTTCTGAGAAAATGAGCCAAAAATATTGATGATCTGGCGATACACTGATGTTTGTCCAATCAAACGCTTTGATGAGTGAGAAAGCCCCTCCCCTAAACCACCTGACAAGTAGCTAATTAGCAATTCATGATGAAGACTGACATAATGAAAAACTATTGGATATTTATAAAATGGACAAGCCCATTGACACGCCTCACCCAAACTTCCTGTTTCACAAGAAAATACATCAACATAGCGCAGAAAACTGCTCATTAATCGCTCATTATACGACCCAAACAGGCCACAAACTTCAGAGGAAAATGAAAGACACTTTATTACTAAATTATGCAGCGCCTCAGAAGTTGAAATGAAACAGAAACTCACCGTGAATCACGAGCAGAAAGACCAGAGGAAGAGCAGGAGCCATTCTGACCAACATCAGCATCAAATATATCTATAATACAGCATTAATCATCACTTATATACTCATAAACAGTGTCTGTTCATCAACCTAAACAGCTCTTCACATCTGAAGATTACTAATGCTCAACATCAGTGTGTGTAAATGAACGGATCATAATGTCTTCATGTACAGAAGATATCTCTCATGTCAGGAATCATGTGTTATATGAGCTTCATCTATAGAAATAATCATCAGTTTTCATTCGAGTATGAGTGTGTTTGTCTTACCGTGTTGAAGCTCATCAGATCAACTGCAAACAAAGAACTGACACAAGCTCTTTTAGCTTTAAACTGACAGACTGTGGTTAACACAGTTTTTACACAGTTGCCTCCCTAAAAAAAAGAGAACTGAACTACACTGAATGGTAAAATGGTAAATGGACTGCATTTATATAGCGCTTTCACAGACCTATGGCCACCAAAGCGCTTTACAATTTTTGCCTCACATTCACCCATTCACACACACATTCACACACCGACGGCGACGTCAGCCATACAAGGCGCCATCCAGCTCATCGGGAGCAGCTGGGGTTAGGTGTCTTGCTCATGGACACCTCGACACTTGGTCAGGTGGAACCGGGGATTGAACCACCAACCTTCCGGTTAGTAGACAACCTACATGAACCACTGAACCACTGCCGCCCCTAGTTCACTGCCTGAACTATAACCAAAGAAAAATAATGATCTTTTCTTTAAGTTAATTAAATATAGTGAAGGGACTGTGTAGATGTTCTGCTGGATATTTCACATTTATTATGTTAGTTGATGTTTTTGCACTCAGAATGAGAAAACTCTTTGTCCTCTTTCGTCTGTCGCCCCCTATTCGACATCTTTGGCTATTGTGTCACGTGACTCATGCTTCTCTACAGCAGTGACGTCCATTAGAGGCAAGCAGGGGATCAGATGATTTACTTACTAAAGGGCAGAACTTAAACCTGTGTGCACACTGTACGATTTTGGCCATGATTTTGTCCTCAGAGACAAATTTTGAAAAGATTCCTCTGATCCTAGGCTAAAATCTGTCTTTGTTAGTTTGACATGTTCACCGACAGACAATTAATGATCAAATTTGAAAAATTCTGGCAGTGTCAGAAGATTTGGCGCACAGACGTCTCCTAAAACGAACGTCAGATTGTCCTTGTTTTTCAAGACAAACCATGATCAAAATCAACGCCATTATTTTCTTTGTTAGCCACCATTTCAGTCGACAAACCTTAAGAGTGAGAAAAGTGCAGACATACAAGCGCATGCTGACGTGATTGTAACCTCTCTTCCCGTGTCTCCAGAGAAAACTAAACAGACAAGAAAAGCTGGATGGAACAATGACACAACTCAAAGAGTTCATCCTGAAAGTGACTGTCCAAAGCAAGTCCAAGATTAATGGTGGCGCAGAGCTGAGCTTTCATTGGTGAATGACATCATCTTCAGGGGAAACAGGTTTGTCATCCCTGCATCGATGCGCAAGGAAAATACAGAAAGTCAGACTCCAGCCTCATGTGAAATGTGTCTCACATACAGGTCTAAGCAACAAGCAGAGCCACTCATGCCTCATCCAGTGCCTGATCATCCATACCAATAGGTTGGAGTAGATCAGTCTGACTGCAATGGCAAGAGACACATTGTAGTTAATGATGATTTCTCCAACTGTCCAGAATTTGACATCAAGCTGTCGTTGCTTTCATTACAAACCACGCCCCCTACCCTCAAGTTACGCCCCCTACAATGCCATTCGGGATGTCAGAGCCCTTCCCTCAGAAATTGCAGATGTCATCACTAGTATGCTCTTCTTCAACTTATCTTCCTCGCTTTTTAAGCTTCACAATCACCACCTAGTGTTAAAGCATACAGATCATATAGCAAAGATCACCAGACTCAACGTAATTTTTATCAGGAGGGTCAACGGACGTCCGCACACCTAGTCTACATGCAGCTGAATTTTTGTGGCCTCATGGTGTGTGTACAACGTAAAGTGGAAAATTAAGTATTTCCGAGGTGATGGTTCACATCAGGACAACCCCCACCCAAAGTTGCTGTGGCCCTGTTTATGACTGCAGTTGGTTGAACTTATTAGCATAATCACTTTTGAGCTTCCCTCTGTAAATATTTCATATGTCCAGAATAAAATCTTTTGGACAAAGAACTGAGATATATTATAAAGAAACAAGTGGAAAATGTTACCAGTGGGTAATGAAAAACCATTTCCTGTTTTTGTCATGTTTGCGCCTTTGACCTAAAGAAGACAGAGCAAAAGAAACCACAAGCTGAAGAGCATCTCATGATGATCTTTATCACTCATCACAGCATCAAACAACCTGCAAACACAAAGACCTGAAACACTTACAAGAAAGTCTCTTTAACCTAGTAAAAAATATTAATACTAGGTTAAAGAGCATTTAAAATTACAAACCCTTTGTTGATCATAAACTCTCAGTAAATGTTGGTGAATTCCTGAAGGATCAGCTCTCAGTCTTTATTGTCTTCTGCTCACAATGATGTTCATCTTCTGTCTCTCTCTGTTCAGTCTCATGTGTCTCACTGTGGGTTTCCTGAGTAAGTGTTTCATTAAACTGAACCGAGACCCCGAACCTTCACCAGTTTCCTGTGGCTTTGAGCTGGACGGAAAAAACAGCCTGTTCACCACACCAACACAAACAACACCTCCAGCTCTTGTGAGAAACTTTGAGACTGAAACAATATCAGAATATACAGACAGAAACAATTATCAGAGAATATCTTGTTATTTTCAAGGCTTTGAATTCCAAAATAATGACACATCGTATAAAAAAATAAGATAACTGTTCAGACTTTTAATGACCTGGGCACCGTTTCTCAAACATTGTAAACCTTAGTAAGTAGACCGTAGAATCATTCCCAGCAATGACCTCTGTACGATCAATTTATCTCACGATGCTTTTGAGAAACACAGCCCTGATTGTTGGTTGTTAAAATGTGAATATTTAAATCAGTGAAAATAATATAACTTAAATAAAATGATATCTCATAAATTTCAGACTCAAACTTCAGAACGTATAAAACTTTTTTTATTCTTAACTCTTTAAAGTAAATGTTATTTATTGGCATCAATGTTTCCAAAAAGAAACTTTAACATCCATGGAATTTATTATTGTACAAATGGTCCTTCATACTGTAGCAGAAAAAGTTTAGATTTTTAGAATGTTTTTCATACTGAGAAAAAAAAAATCTTTTAAGAACTGTTCAATGAATGGATCTTTGGGGAAGCAAAACTGGTTCTTCTATGGCATCGCTGTGAAAATCCCCTTTTGGAATCTTTATTTTTATGAGAGTAAGATTTTAAATAACAGCTATAGACAATAAACAAGAAATAATAGCACACAATTTTCAATTAATAAAATGATTGTACAGTAAAGGAAGCTGCTGTTATATCAGAAAACTAAATTAAGAACCAACAGAACAAGAATGAACTGAAAAACAGCATCAGCAAAAAATATTAAAACAGTAATGAATAAAGCATTGCTGAGTTTTCAATATGCTAAAATAATGACATTATTAAAAATGCTCTTTCACATAATCTCGCTTTTACGCTTATCTAAAGCATTGTAAATGTACAAACATAGGAATGAAAACTCAGAAATGAGAACAAGAAAACCTCAGCTTATGACTATAACCATAGTTCCCTGAGAACAGGGAACTCGCACTGCGTCAATGATGCTTTGGGGAACGCCTCGCGTGATTGCATCTGAAGCACATGTGTCAACTATAGTCCAATAGTGAGAGTGAACGTCACTGGCGGGTGACGTCATGATCAGGGAAGGATAAAAGCAAAACGTTTGAAAAATAAATTATCTGGGCGGAAACTATATTTTTTACCTCACACCTCACATGTGTTTTCTTTGTTTCAGTTGGGGCGAGCTCAAAAATGATGACGCGAAAGACGAGCTCTACTGGAAGGAGCATCTAACGAAGACCCACTTTGGTGGAGGTGCGGCATGTCCAGGCGCCTTCTGAAACTCTATTTGTAACGGAACACAGACTCACAGAGAAGTATATCAATGAAACAGGTTTATTGAACAACACGGGATCCACAAACACAGGTAAGTTAGAATGTAATTGAGTAAGAGGAGATGGATCGATATACTGACTGTCCTTCTGTTTAACAGATGAATGGATGAGCTGATGATGGCGAGGTACAGGGCACACACTTCGCGTCTGGGGTGGAAGTGATGGAGGATTCCTGGGAGAGATGATGGATGGAGACACAGACAGACGATGATGGAACAGAAACACAGGGTAACTTGGAAGACGAGGGAGCAGGAACATAACAAGGTATGTAGCGCTGGTATAGAGTCTTTAATCGAAGTCGAGACCGGACGAAGTGCAGAGGTGAAGTGTGTGCTTATAACTAGTGCTGGTGATGAGGTGATGAACTTCAGGTGTGGGTGATTAATACTCTGGTGATGATGAGCGTTGTGGTTGGCTGACTGCAGAGCCTGACCGATCTCTGACACTATTGGCTTATTTGTCGTCATCTCTGCGTGCCTGCGACAGTTCCTGCCGAGCACGCTTTTTCAAGTGCAGGGATAATTGATAATCGCCTCAGGTCCCGTCTTTCACCAGACCACGTTGACATGTTAATTTCACTGAACAAAAATGCATGGTCGGAGTAAGTAAAATGGGCATTGTTGCATTGTTTTGTCTTTAGACCAAAGCGTCATTGATGCAGTGTGAGTTCCCTTCGAAAGGGAACAGACATTTAACTGAAAGAGTACAAATGGCTTTTATTCTGGTAAGTCTTTACAACATTAGTTAACTTGAGCTAAGAATGAACTGCACTTCTACAGCTTTTACTAATCTTAGTTAATGTTAAAATATTATTAAAATCAAAAATTGTATTTGTTAACATAGTTTATGCACTAACATGAAGAAACAATGAACTTGTGTCTGTTTAAGAGGGGCTATTAAAGAGATTTTTAAATCCGTGTCAAAAGCTGCATTTTAAATGTGCATTAAGAGAGTGGAAACGTCACAGTATATTCTAGAAGTGTCACTCTGAGGTTTTGTTTCAGGTCATCATCGCTGAACTTTACCTTGATCAAACCAAACATCAGTAAACAACTAAACAATGCTAAACAATGAGTTATAAAGACATTTTTAGCAATGAACTGTAAACATTTGCTAATACTGGAGTAATGTGCTGATCTCTGTTATAAGTGAGTTAGTTGAGTCTTGTGCGGTGACTGACCGTGGCGTATTCACAGTGAATCTGGTTCTTACTGAAGGAGACTGAAGCGTCACTGAGAGACTCTTCATGCTTCTGGAAACTGACAGACGCGTAAAGAAGCTCATCAGAGGGGATTGTGGGTAACTGTGTAGTAGACCGGACTGGCCTGTGTGGATGAGCGTCACCTCGTCTCTTGTGTCTTAATTTACACACAGTCAGAGTGAATCCAGCGATCAGCAGCAGAATCACACACACACAAACAGTGATGATCGTGGAGAAATCTGAAAATAAAACACAAACACACAGTTAATTAAAGGCACACTATGTAGTTTTTTGCCACTAGAGGTCGCCTATTCAAAACAAAAGTGTAGCTTGATGATGCCGAGATTGTGCGCAGAATATTAGAGATTATTAACGTTATTGTAGTGTGAAGCAGAGCAGGACCGAGTGCTGTAAAACGTTGCCGCTGGAGCGATTGTTAATGAGAGACGAGGGCGACACACGCGTTGAGAGCAGCGGGACTTTTACTATGCCACAGTCGCCTTTTCCATTTCTTCCCGTCAAGCGTATGTGGGGTAACGCAGCTCTGTTTTATCATATTAGATACATTTGAGTGTGTTAAAAATTATGTTATAACATTACTTTGTGCGTTCGCTCAGCGGCTTCTATGAGACACTTGTTGCACACAGCAGTAAGATCGATATTAGTCATGATAAAACATGGTACTCACTGTAAATCAAGAAAATGAGATTCAAACAATAAGAAAGATTGATAACAATTATTAGTTTTCTGTCTATAAATGTGTCCAAACAGTTTTATCTAATAAAACAAACAATATATTAAAGCGCCTCTGGTTTCTACAAAATAAAACCAGAAATCGAGTATGATATGATGTCATTGATAGGCGACGCATGGACACGGTCTTAATGACTTTCTTAATAAACGTTCTTGGAAACATCTAGGATAAAGTAAGTACACAAGTCAACAAAATATATAACCCTGTTCTAGTGGATATATAGATAAAATATTATCTACACAAATATTAAATTGTATTACATTAGTTTATAAATAGATTTTAAAGAACAAGTGTGCGTAAAACATTTGAAAATAATTAAGTCTAGTTAAGAATAGTTTAGTCTTGTGAATGTAAATTGCTTCACATTTTATTGCATTTTTAAAAGCTGAAATTTTCTGCAGTAAAATGAGTGCATTTTTGTTCCACTTCATCTGTGTCTGTCGAGTCTCATGTGTCTCACTGTGGGTTTCCTGAGTAAAGACCGTCAATTCTTCACAAACTCTGAACCTTCAGCTCATTTCTGTGGTCTTGAGCTGCTGTGAAAACCTGTTCATCAAACACACTAAACGCCTCCTGCATTCTTCCGTTCAGTTGCTTAACAGCTGACATTTGCCTACGTTGGATGTGAGCGTCGTGTTGAGTCAAAAGAATATTAAACCCATTATATCCACTGATGCTGTCTACACGGGATACAGTAGAGTACAACTAAAAATACCTTTTAGTTTTAGTCATATTTTGCTTATATTACCGTAAATCTTCAGTAGATTTAGTCTAATGGGTTCAATTGTTCAATTGTATTGCATCAATTAAGCATTTCTATAAGAATTAAAATCTAAAAACTCATATACTCCTGGAGAAAACATCTATTAACCTGTTAATATGAATTACATAAGATTGAATATGCAATACAGACAGATTTAACTGCTGTGACATATATGAACTTAAAATTAAATAAAGCATAAAATAATTCATAAAGAAACAATGGTCTTTTTTAATTAAGGATATTGGTCCATGCTTACTTTATAAAAACTTGCATACAACATTCTTCATTCTTTCAAGAAGACATATTTATTTGTATAAATTAAATATAGATTAATCCTTCATATAGCTATTAAAGTTATTCAGTCAAGAACATTGAGTGATTTTTCAATTTCTTTTGTTGTTTGATCCGGTTCTCCCTTTGGATTGCTGTCTCTTCAAGATATCTGATAACCCTCTCCTCTGTCCTGAAACCAGGTGTTTGTTTAATAAACATTTACAACTTTTTTGTTCTGGTCTGAGTATTTTATGGAAAATGGCAGCCATTTGGGAAATTCTGTAGCCAGAAACCATCATGCAGTGCTGGGTGAGTGCCTTAAAAACACCTGCTGTCAGGTATGCATTTCTTACTCCTACTCCTATACTAAGTCCCTGTACAAAAAAGAAGTTTACTCAAATGTGCTATTAGTGTACTTCTTTTACAAAATATGAAAGTATACTTTCAATGTACTTTTAATGTACTTCTGAGAAATATACTTAAAATTCCACTTAAGTGTACTTGACTTGTACTGACAGAAAGGTTTAAATATATTTGGACATGTACTTGATCTTTTGATCAAGATATACTTATTAATTATTCTAATTATACTTGGCTTGTAGTTGTGTTTAATCTCTCTGATCTCTTTATTAAATGCTTTTCCACATAATTTTCCAGTCTTATAAACTTACATTGTTTGAATATACTGATTTATAAAGAAAACGTCTTGGGTTATGAATGTAACTAGAGATGTTCCGATACCCTTTTTCCCTTCCCGATACCGATTCCGATACCTGGGCTCAGGGTATCGGCCGATACCGAGTACTGATCCGATCCGATACCTGGTTGCGAGTGTCGCGTTTCATTTCTTCTTTGCTGCTCTAAACAGTGGTTGCTTGTGGCAACACAGCACAACTTCTTGTGTTTGCAATGCATTCTGAGCAGCGAAGAAGAACCGTGCAGCAGTTAGGCAAAGCTAGCGGTCTTAATAACTGGTCTTGTTTAAGAAAATGGAATCATATTGGTACATGGGTTCAAGTACTCGCCAATACGATGCCAGAATTTTTTGTGGTATCGGTGATATTTCCGGATTAGAATCGGAACAACTCTAAATGTAACCATGGTTCCCTGACAAGGGGAACGAAACACTGCGTCCTAGTAAGCTAATGGGGAATGCCTCCGACATCTCCAGTGTCTGAAGTACATGTCAAAACACGACAATAACATTGGCCGGTGACAGCCCATGACATCCCTACTGACGCGACCAGAGTACAAATAGGGCACCTGTAGTACACATCATCTACTTCTTGTCTGAAGGAGACGTGGGCAGACATTCCCGACACATGGCAGTGGGATGCAGTGTCTCGTTACCTTTCTCAGGGAAACATGGTTACATTCATAATCCGAGATGTTTTTGGATGGGAATGGGAATTTCGAATGGGAACTCGCACTGTGTCCTTGGACGCTAATGGGGAACAAATGCCCACTCCGCCATGCTGAAGGAATGAGTGCTGTATGGCTGACATAAGTCAGTGACTTCGATGGAACTGATCCAGAGTCACACTTCCCAGTCTTAGCAGTACGCACCAGCGGTCGTCATAGACTCTATTCCTTATGGCCAGAAACCCTGGCTACAAAGGACAGCTTAGCACAGGGCCTGATATAAAATAGCTTCAAGGGAAAATGGCAAAGGATACAATATCCTGCCAGTCGCTGCAGGGGACAGACTCCTGAAGAGTGGAGGTCTCACAAGGGGAGATCTAGAAACACTCAAGGGGAACCCTAAGAAAGAAGGCCTCAGCAGAAAGACTCTCTGAAGCAAGAGGAGGCCTAGCTACATTCTAACCTAATTTGCATATTCATTTATTCCTGGAGCAACATGTAATGAAAAAAAAAGTATAAAAATAAGTGTTGTCATGGTGAAACCTCCAAACATTTGGTATCTTTGAAAAACCCTACATCTGCTCTTTACAGGACATCCAGCCTTAGGTTTTCCTAAATAGGCAAGTAAGTAGTTACTTTTAGCCTTAAGATATTTTGTGAATACGGTTCAAGATGTTGATTCTGTAACTAAAAGTGAATTTGAGAGTCATTTGTTCATGAAGTAGAAAACACTGGGTGTGCCACATGTGCGCGTTCCACAAAGATAACTAATGTGTTTTCTTAGAGATTTCTCAGTGGCCCCCACTGCTACATTCGTAGATCCGCCCTTGAGTGATTTTTCAAGTGTTGATATCTGAATATTTAATTTTTCTCAAAAGACAATACAGGAATTATAAAACATCTTACCCTGTTTTACAGTGAGATTGACTTTAGAGGTGATGTGAGCTCCACACCAGTATATCCCAGAATCCTCTTCTCTCAGATCAGTGATGTTTACAGTAAAGACTCCAGTAGATTCTTCATCACTGAAAGAGAATCGATCATCTCTGATCGTCTCCAATGAAACTCCATCCTTCACACACATGGAGGGTTCATGTGCTTTGCAGAAGAGTTTCTGATGTTCATCATGATGTTTGCACTGGATTGACGTGTCGTCTCCTTCATACTTAGTCAAGTTCAGCTCTGGAAATGATCACAAATATAAGAACATCAATTCACAGCCATAGTTTCACATATTCAGATGTGTAAACCTTCCTCACCCTCTTTCATGATGACCATCAGATGAGTGTAAAGATAGTTCACGTCTCTCTCTGATGTCACTGCACACCAGTATTTCCCAGCATCCTCTGCTGTCAGTCCAGTGATGGTCCCAGTGAAGACACTTGCAGTGACGTCATCGTTCAGAGTCAATCTGTCAGTCTTGGTCTCTTTCTCTTCTCTCACAGTCTCATTGAGAGTATTTCTATCTCTAGTGGAGCACTTCCCCTTACAGAGAGACTTTGACTTTGATTTATAGATTGAATCATAAGGGCAGATGATCTCAGCAGATTCTCCTTCACGTCTCACTACTGGAGCCACTGCAAACAAACAAACACTGACATTTAACACACATGATCTGAATATATTGTATTGACTACAATGAAATGATCTGGATTCACTCACTGAAGAGGTTGAGCTGAATTTTGGTGGTCAGGGAGATGAAGGTCAAATGTGTGTCTCTGGTTTCTGCTCCACACCAGTAAACTCCAGCATCTCTCACGCTCACATTACTGATGCTCACTGTCAAAACTCTCTCTTCATTTCTCCCAGATGAACCTTTCATTTGTGTCACTGTAGATGAGTTGATGTTTTGACAGGTGTGATTGTCAACCTCTTTGCAGAAATGAACTTTATGTTCCTCTGGGATCTGACAGGTGATGTTGACTTCTCCACCAAGATGAGCAGATTCAGTCACAACCTTTGGACATTTTGCACCTATAAACCAGGAAAAAAAGACTAAAAAATCAGAACAAATATATTATACATTATTATACATACTAGATGCAGTATTTGTGGTTCCTCACCGTGTGTGACGTCCAGCTGAAGTTCAGTGAAGCTCTCAGTATAGTGAGACACATTCACTCCACACCTGTATGTTCCTGCATCTGCAGCTTTCAGCTCTCTAAAAAACACCATCAAGACTCCTGCTCTGGTGTCGTCATATAAAGAAACATCTCCATTCTCCATCCATTCATCCTGAACTCCTGGATTCTTCCTCTCTGAACATCCATCTGGTTCTTTACAGATGTATTTTGTCTTGGTTTTGTATTGAGGATGTTCACACTTGATCATCATACGACCTCCTGAGGATCCGCTCGCTCTAGACACGCCCACTTTAGCTGTCAATCACAAATATCACAACTAATTAAATTCTCCACAAACAGAGATTATAGAAACTTTAAAACCAGATTTAAATTAATTTGTTCTACTTACTAATAATATGCAAATTAACTTTGTTAATAACTGAGTAACTGTATGATTGTCCTCTGATCCAAACTCCACATAAATAAACTCCTCCATCATCTGGTCTCACAGCAGAAATTCTCACACTGAAGATATTTTTATATCTATCATCATAAATGGTCAGTCTTCCTTTTTGAGGCCATGTGTCAGTAGTGGAGATCATCTCATCAATGATGTCATTTCCTGTTTTGAATATAATCTTCTTAGCATACCTTTGATTCTGTGAATATTCACAGTTGAAAGCAGCAGTTTCCCCACTATTTACGTTTACTGTCTTTGACGCTCCACAACACAAATCTGTAAATATGCATGGTTTTATTTGTGAACTGAGAGAACAACATTAAAATATGAAACAAACAAATTAATGGAAAAAAAATATTGGATCAGACTACATTGTTCTACACACACATGACATGTAGCTTTGAAATGATCAGTAGTTTTACTATATAAAGACTTTAATCTTAAAACAACTCACCTTCTGCCACATTCAAAGTCATATAAATATACCCGTTGATATAATCCCAAATCCGGTATTCTCCAGCATCTTGTTGATTTAAGTCTCTAATGAAGATCATGAGCTTTCCCTCATTGTTTCGAAACAGTGTGAATCGTCCTTCATTAATCCAGTTATCATGTTTCACATCATTTATTATTGTTCTCCTCTCAGATAATTTGACCATATATTTAGCTGAGTGACTGAACCAAGACTTCCCAGAATCAACAAGCACACTTCCTCCAGAATATCCAGTGACTCTAAAGCATCTCACTGCACCTGTCAATCAGATTGATACTGTGATCAGAAACCTCATGAACAGAAAACAGCATCATTACTGCAGTGATGAAAGAGAAAAGCTCTGACCTGAGATCAGGTAGAAAGTGAAGAAGATGAGGAGGATCTTCATTGTGAGTTGAGTTCAGTCTTCTTTATGCTAAATGTTCTCTGTGTGAATCTCTCTGTCTCTACATCTGTCTGCTTTAGTCACTTCCTCTTTCTTCAGCTCTTTATCAGTAATGAGCAGCTTTACTGGCCCCTCCCACCATCAGCACTGACTGAATATGACATTCATCACACTGAGAGAGCGACACCTAGTGGATATGACTACATATGTGAGGCAGTTCTGCACTGGACAGTGCTCAGGTAAAACAAATTTGAGTAAACTAAAAAACTGAAAGTCACTCTAGTGCAGAAGTGAATTCCAGATGACTGTTATTTTACCCACTATAGATGTCTTTCCCTCAAAATAAAGAAGTCGTGGCCAGAGAAAAATATATTGTTCCCTCAACATAAGATCCCGAGCCCATGACTTTACATCACATGGCCATTAAACATAAAGATGTTGTTATCTCGAAAAAATGATCTTGGGATAATAAGTCGTGACCAAGACAAAACTAAGTGAGATGAACACAGAGAGTAGCAACTAAATAGACTTTAATGAAAGACAATTCATTAAACACTTCATTTCTTTATGGTTCTACAGTTTAAGCACATTAACATTATTTGACGAATGAATTAGTATCATAACATGAATTAAATTAAATTAAAAACAACAATCAAGCTAATGGCTGTACAGCAGTTCTGAGATAAAGCTGCCTTCACAATATATTTATGCCTGAAATCCTGGTATGATTCTGAAGCTTCATGAGCTTCATCATAAAGGTTGAACTTGTGTGTGTTTAAGAGCTGCTGTTAATGAGTCTTTATAAAGGTGTCAATAGCTGTTGTGACTCATTTGGAGTGGAAACTTTTCAGTATGTTCTAGACGTGTCGCTCAGGGGCTTTATTTCCTGTCTTCATCACGGCCTCAGATAAACTGAGGTGACAAACTATTTTAAACCAGTGAAAGAAGCAACATGAGCAGCAGCGAGACTTTAACGTGTCTCCTGATTCAACAGACTGCAGGACGTCTGTACTGTAAAACTGGTAGAAACAAGTGATGATCTGATCTGTTATGATTGAGTTAGTCGAGTCTTGTGTGGTAAATGACCGTGGAGTAACTCTCCTCACTACTGAAGGAGACTGTAGCGTCTCTGAGAGACTCTTCATGCTTCTGGAAACTGACAGCAGAAAACAGGAGCTCATCAGAGGGGATTGTGGGTAACTGTGTGTGAGCGTCACCTCGTCTCTTGAGTCTTAATTTGCACACAGTCAGAGTGAATCCAGCAATCAGCAGCAGAATCACACACACATTAATGATGATCATGGAGGAATCTGAAAATAAAACACACAGTGTTAATTCAAGAGAAATAAAGGCATATACATGAATGAAATATCTACACAAATTCACACGAGTGTATTTCGGTCTCTCTTCTGCTGGTCTGCACACGTACTTCATCTCTGTTTCTGTCAGGTCTTATGCGGTCTCACTGTGGGTTTCCTGAATAAAGACCTTTAATTCTTCACAGCTAAATTAAACTGAGACTCTGAGCCTTCAGCTCATTTCTGTGGTTTTGATCTGTAATAAACAGTCTAAACATCTCTCAACCAGACAGATCTCTAGACAGGTGTCTAGTCCTGCTTCTGCAGGGCCAAAGTCATGTTTAGCTCCAACATATTTGTCTGAAAGTTTATTATAATACTTTAAACCAAGAGTTTTCAAACTGTGGGTCACATTGTGCGTCGTAGAGCAAGAAAAAAGTCACTTGGGTGAAGCTGAATTTATGTTTCAGTGAATGACACACACACACACACACACACACAGTTTAATGTAAGGATGCACAACATACCAACATTAAATAGAAAGCGTGATATTGCTTAGTGCGATTTTCAATCACAAAGGCCGTGATTTATATAAACATATGCTCTACATGTTTCAAAGTAAAGGCCGTGGTGTTTTCAGTGTCTTTCAGTGGCTCGATTCATTATTAAAGGGTTATTTCATCCAAAAATGAAAATGATCACATAATTTACTCACCCTCAAGCCACCCTAGGTGTGAATGACTTTCTTCTTTCAGCCAAACACAATCAGAGTTAAAAAATATCCTGGTTCTTCCTAGCTTTATAATGGGAGGGAAAAGTTAACTAAGATTTTGAAGCCCAAAAAAGTGCATCCATCCATCATAAATATGATCAATACAGCTCCAGGTGGTTAATAAAGGACTTCTGCAGTAAAGCAATGTTTTTTATTCATAAGAAAATATCCATGATTATAACTTTATAAACTATAATCACTAACTTCCTGTTACAGTAATCCACAAGTCTAGTTTGGGCAGATTAGTGACCTCTGACCCGACACATGACTCAGGATGTAGGAGTGGCGTAAGCTTAGGAGAGAGTAGACGCCTCACGCGGTTCAAACTAATAGAGCTGCGCAACAAACTCAAGCTCCTCCATCATTTCTGTAACGAGGAGTCAGTGGGTTGAAATCCAAGTGCAGCTTTTTATCCAAAACGTAGTCAGACAGGCAATGGTCAACTCAACAGCAAACAGTAGTAACAGGGAAAAGGCAGACTCGTAGTTAATATCCAGGCTAAACAGGTCAAAGGGCAGGCGGATAAACAGCAAAACGAGAAAACAGGCAGGATCAGAAATCAGACAGGCAAAAACAGGAATAACGCTCAGAACTGTTACAGTGGAACAAGACTTTGCAAATGATAAGTGTGTGAGGGTTAACTTAAATAGGGACATAGATTGGCTACAGCTGGGCAATGATTTACATGAGGGTAAGGGACTTATGGGGAATGTAGTGTATTGGTGTATGTGGTGGATATAGTGTATGGCAGGTGGATGGAGGACAACGGAACGGATTCATTACAGAGCCCCCCCCCCCCCCCCCCAAGGAGCGGCTTCCAGACGCTCCAAAGGAACAACTCGGGAAGGAGGGGTGGGCACAAGGAAGCAATGGAGGACCGGGTCCATGGAGTGGAGGTCGACAGGGCAATGGGGACTGAGTGGATGGCCGGGGTGAATCGGACTGTGCAGACAGCCAGGGCGGATCGGGCTGTGCAGACGGCCAGGGCGGATCGGGCTGTGCAGACGGCCAGGGCGGATCGGCTGTGCAGACGGCCAGGGCGGATCGGTCTGTGCAGACGGCCAGGGCGGATCGGGCTGTGCAGACGGCCAGGGCGGATCGGGCTGTGCAGACGGCCAGGGCGGATCGGGCTGTGCAGACGGCCAGGGCGAATCAGACTGTGCAGGCGGCCGGGGCGGAACAGGCTGCTCGGGGCTGACAGACAGTTTGAGGCTGACAGATAGTTCAGTGCTGACAGACAATTCAGGGTTGACAGATAGTTTGTTGGGTACAACTGACACCTCTGGAGGTTCTGCAGCAGTTGCCGCCACCTCTGGAGGTTCTACAGTTGTGAACACCAGAAAAACAGGAGACTGAGGGACCGACTTGGTTGCGCCCTCTTGAGGCAGGTCAGGAGCTGTACTGGTGTGCTCGGGGAACGACTCAGGAATGCCCTCTTGTGGTTGGTCCAAGGCGGGAGTCGATGAGTGTGTTGCCCACAAACATAATATGGCCATAGTCACCACGGACAGGGCTGCATCCTCTAACAGCTCAGGCGTAGTAAGCATGACGTGAGCAGTCTGAGGCTGAATAGGCGTGACGGGAGCAGTCTGAGGCTGGACAGGCGTAACGTGAGCAGTCTGAGGCTGGACAGGCGTGACGTGAGCAGTCTGAGGCTGGACAGGCGTGACGTGAACCGTCTGAGGCTGGACAGGCGTGACGTGAACCGTCTGAGGCTGGGCAGACGTGACGTGAGCCGACAGATGTTGAACAGGCGTGACGTGAGCAGTCTGAGGCTGGGCAGACGTGACGTGAGCTGACAGAGGTTGAACAGGCGTGACGTGGGTCGACTGAGGCTGAGCAGGCGTGGCCTGAACCTTTAGCGACTGGGCAGACATGGCTTGAACCTTTGGCTGTGGGGCAGGCGTGGCTTGAACCGTTGGTGGCTGGGCAGGTGTGGCTTGAACCGTTGGTGACTGGGCAGACGTGGCTTGAACCTTTGGCTGCGGGATAGGCGTGGATTGAGCCATGAGCAGGTGTTGCTTGAGCTGGTGTGACTTGAATCGGTGGCTGTTTGGCTGGCATGGCTTGAACCGTGGACTGTTGGGCAGACAAGGCTTGAACTGTGGGTAGTTGGGCTGGTGTGGTTTGAGTTGTAGGCTGTTGGGCAGACGTGGCGTGAACCATTGGCTCAGGTGACAGAGGGTCTGGAACTGGATCGTGAAGCGCTGGAGCGGCCTTCTTACGGTGCAGCTTGCGTTTTCGACGAGGCTGGGGATTTTCCACAGTAACTTGGTTCGATTCACAATGAACTTGGATGATCTGACTTGGTTTACGCTGATCTAGGATGACTTGACTTGGTTCACGTTGGTCCAGGATGACTTGACTTGACTCTTTAACCATTCTCATTTTAGACTTCTGGTGTTTTGTTTTGCTCTATTCTCTGCATTCGTTAATAAGTCATGTGTCAGGTCAAAGTTCACTCTTCCGCCGGAGATCAACTCGCATACGGAAGCCAGTAAATATAGGTAATTTTTCTTACAAAAATGCATTGCTTTGCTTCAGAAGGCCTTTATTAACCGCCTGAACCATATGGATTACTTTTATTATGGATGGATGCACTGTTTTTGTTTCAAAATCTCAGTTATTATTAACTTCCATTAAAGCTTGGAAGATATAAAATCCAGGATATTTTTTTTTTTTTACTATAACTCCGATTGTGTTCGTCTGAAAGTCATATACACCTAGGATGTCTTGATGGTGAGTGAATCATGGGATAATTGTATTTTTTGAGTGAATGAACCCTTTAAGCAGGGTTTAATTACATTACCCTTTAATTACATTATTAATAAGATGAAACTCAATCACTGCGGTGTATTTTGCATCAGATTGCATTACACTGGAGAATTCAAATGTCATGAAAGGATGTTTCAGGTCTGTTCACTCATCTCTGTCATACGTTCAAACAGCTCAAAACATGGCCTGCATTTACACCCCGGCTAGGGACTTTGGGGTGGTAAAAATGTCCCCCTCAGAAAATCCCTGCTCACGAGGTAGTACTCTTTCAAAATTCAGGAACTTTCAAGGACTTTATTTCAACTTTTTTACAAGCATTTTATTTCAACCACCATTTTTAAGTCTGTTGCGTTGCGTGCAGTAAGAGTTGTTTGCTATTCGAGCCAACATACCTTAGACTACGATGGAAACGCAGACAGCGACAGGTCTGGGGGAAAAGTTCCTGGGACAAATTGTTCCAGGTAATTTCAGTGTAAGCGCAGCCATGGTCATAAGAGTGCATGTTTGTGTGCATTTGGCAACACATATGGAAGATATGCTTGTAAAAAGCTTTTCACATGAACACACGGAACGACCATGAGAGCGTTTTCTGTGAGTTTCACAACACTCACAGACAGATTACAGTTCACATCCGCACAAGAGAAAGTGTGTTTAAAGTTTTTTATGGACACATTTCATACTTTTTAATGTTTGTAAATTAAAAATTAAAATGTAAATATTAGTATTAGTAATACTATGAAATAACATTATATTTATTCAATATTTGATTTCTGCCATAACAAATGTTTGATTAAGATTAGGCTTACACTTGTCTAGGTGGGTCCTGTAATGGAAAAGTTTGGGAAGCCCTGCTTTAAACCTCGATTAGCTGGATCAGGTGTGTTTAATTGGGATTGGAGCTAAACTCCAGATAGTGGTCCTCTATAAGTCAATCACAAATATCACATGATCAAATCTGCCTCAAACACAGACTGTAGATACTTTTGTACCTGATATGATTGAGCATTTTACTTACTACTAACATGTAGATGAACAGAATTAATGATGGAGTAACTGTAAGATTCTCCTCTGATCCAAACTCCACATAAATAAACTCCTCCATCATCTGGTCTCACAGCAGAAATTCTCACACTGAAGAAGTTTTTATGTTTGTCATCAGAAACACTGAATCTTTCTTTCTTCTTCCATGTGCTGTAAATCGTCTCAATAGAGTTTTTTTCTTCTTTGAATATGATCTTGGGATCATTAATATGATTCTGTGAATATTCACAGCTGAATGTGGCAGTTTCTCCACTATTCACCATCACTCTCTTTGACACTTTACAACATGAATCTGTAATTTACATAATAAATAAATATATTTTGTCATTTTAAAAACTTTGAAACATTTACTACACAAAGACGTATTGAAATGACTGACCTTCTTCCACATTTAAAGTCATATATATACGCCAGTTGTGAAGGACTTCAATTGCGTATCTTCCAGCATCATGTTGGTTCAGTTCTCTGATGAAGATCATGAGGTTTCCCTCATTGTTTCGAAACAGTGTGAATCGTCCTTCATTAATCCAGTTATCATGTTTCACATCATCAATTATTGTTCTCCACTCAGGTAATTTGGCCATATATTTATCAAAGTCACTGATCCAAGACTTCCCAGAATCAACAAGCACACTTCCTCCAGAATATCCAGTGACTCTAAAGCATCTCACTGCACCTGTCAATCAGATTGATACTGTGATCAGAAACCTCATGAACAGAAAACAGCATCATTACTGCAGTGATGAAAGAGAAAAGCTCTGACCTGGGATCAGGTAGAAAGTGAAGAAGATGAGGAGGATCTTCATTGTGAGTTGAGTTCAGTCTTCTTTATGCTGAATGTTCTCTGTGTGAATCTCTCTGTCTCTACATCTGTCTGCTTTAGTCACTTCCTCTTTCTTCAGCTCTTTATCAGTAATGAGCAGCTTTACTGGCCCCTCCCACCATCAGCACTGACTGAATATGACATTCATCACACTGAGAGAGCGACACCTAGTGGAGGTTACAGTGTCTGACACTGAGAGATCAAACAGGTTCATCTTCTCTATATGAGGACACTAGAGGGCGACAGTATAATTTACATGTAATTTCACTCCCTAGAGTCCATAATGTGCTCTCAGAAATGCAAAAAAAAGACTTTCGGTTTTTGACATTTTCATCAGTTGTAAGAAACATCAACAGCCTTTTTAGGTGGAAACTACGGTGGCTGAGAGAGTTCAACGCACTGCAAATTAAGAAAACATCTTAGTCAGTTTGACAACACCTGTGCCTCAAATCCTCACAACACACGAAAACACAATGGAAATGTTTCAAGTGGACCCAAAAAGTGACGAACCCTCCTTGACAACAACACTGGCGAGTATATATTAAACAATAAGCAGGTCCTAGGAGGGTTCGTCACTCCTCTGGTCCACTTGAATCATTTCCATTGTGTTTTCGTGTGTTGTGAGGATTTGCAGCTCAGGTGTTGTCAAACTGATTATCATGTTTTCTTAGTTCGTTGGTGTTTTTTCTATTTGCATGTGTTTTCTGAATTTGCAGTGCGTTGAACTCTCTCAGCCACCGTAGGAAACAGACCAGATCTGTCAAGCATTTGACTGGGTTTGTTTGGATTCTTTATGCATAAAAATCAATAATAATCTCTCAGTTTGATGTGGATTCAGCACCACTGACAGCAGCTGTTGGAGAAACATCAGCTGAACTTCATTCCCTTCATCTCTGATTTGGTCATAAAAACATCTGCATGAACAATGGCTCTATGTTATTATCAAATATTAGGCCAAAGTTTGATTCACTCTTTCTTTTTGAACATACAGGAGTGAATCTGAATCATTTATATTTCAGCATTTCAGAACACAAGGAAATGATGTTGTGTGTCAACGACCATACAACTACATAAAACTGATTTGAATGAAACCAAGAAATGTAATGTTTAGTCATTGAACATGAACATGAACTTATATCTGCCACTAGATGGAAGCAGAGGTTTCAATAAAACAACTGGCCGTGTGTTTACTGTAGATGCTACACATCTGTAATAAACACAATGATGAAGAGGACTTCACAAACACTGACACTAGAGAGGTTCTCTAGAGGTTTTCACGGCATCTTTTCATGAACAATAAAACGTTCAATGCCTTTATTGTCTCCTCAAATCACACTATCCCTAAAATAGTTGTATAAAATAATAATGTTCTTCTGTTTACATCAATAAATAAAAATTGATAATATATAATAATTAAAACCCTGCAGTATTGGAGTCCGGCGGTGTCAGGAGTCTTTCTGTGTCGTTTCTCCATGTTGATGTTGGTTTTTCTGGGAGAAACCTCAGCGTACAAGCTTAATAAATGTTTGCAGATGGTTAAGTATGAACAACAAAAGTGTTCATGGATTTAGGAAAATGTGGTCATTGAATACATTTTGTGTGAAAGAAATGAAAAATGACTCACAGTCATCCATTCACGACTCGATCCCCCCCAGAAAAAACCCAGAAACTGTTGAAGTTTCAGTGTAATGAGGAAATGAGTGTTTTCTGTGTGTGTGTGTGTGTGTGTGTGTAGCCCCTCGGGTTCAAACCGTCCGCTCTAAGCGGGACTCAAACCCGAGTCTGCTGGTATGGGAGTCAGGTGCTCTAACAAGGAGTCTAAAGACCTTCTCTAGTCACTATAGAGCAACTCTTGAGATCAGGAGAGTGAGGTTTACCCACTGTATGAGTATGAGTGTGAGTGTGTATGTGTGTGTGTATTCCCTACATTATGGGGACCAAATGATCTTGTAGGGACATTTTGTTAGTCCCCATGAGGAAACAAGTTTATAAATCATACAGAATGATCTTTTTTGAAAATGTAAAATAGCAGAACATTTTGTGTGATGGGTAGGTTTAGGGGTAGGGGTAGTGTAGGGGGACAGAATGTACAGTTTGTACAGTATAAAAACCATTACGCCTATGGAATGTCCCCATAAAACATGAAAACACAACATGCGTGTGTGTGTGTGTGTGTGTGTGTGGCTGTACGCTCATTTCTCCTGGTCATGTGACACGGGCCAGCTGAATATATCAGGGGTGTTTTGGAGCAAACATTAAAAAAAGTACTGAAAACATGTGAAAGTGATGCAGAAACCCATGTTTTGTAATTAATATAATTTTAATATTGATATTTTTAATGGAATCGATACCCAATAAGTAGCTTGTGAGTATCGATTTATCAATCCTGCAGGTTTGTACAAGCACATGTTACAAATAAAACATTTAAAGGGAACACAAGAGCCAGAATAACAGATGTTGATAATAATGAGCATTTTCAGAGCAAAACATGAAGCATTTTCCCTTGTGAATGCACACAATTATGATTTTGTTCAGTATATCAGGGTAAAATGATCAACTATGATTTAAAAACATAAAAGCACATCTTGTTTTCCACAACTGAGCATCACTTTCAATGTTTTGCTCTGATAACTTCAACTTAACATTATGTATTTACACAATGACAATTCACCAGCTTTTAACTGTCATTTCATTCAACTGTTACATCATGTTTCTTCAACTATACAGAAATGAACCTCATCGCTGAAGATCCCTGTCAATCATCAGTGGCTCCGCCCACACAGCTCAGGATTGGTTCATTCATGCTCCGCCTCTTACTTCAGCATCTTCCTGTTGATCTGAACAAACAATAAGATGAAGAAAGACTGACTGAAGTTCATCAACAACATTATAAATCCTTTCACAAGATCCACAATCGCACTAACTGAAGAGAGTTTGATTGATGATATTGAGAAGAGCTGCAGGTTCAGACACTCACTGATGGATTCTGAGGATCAAGAGTCGTGCAGGAGTCTTCAGGAGCTCTGGGATGAACGGTCTGTGTGAAAGAGAGCGAGAGATCGGTCATGTGATCATCTGTGATGGATCATCTGACTGTGACGTCTCACTTACTGTGAGTGTGTCGTACAGGTCAGAGGTCGTGGACTTGAGCTCCAGAGCTGTATACGTGTCTTCATTGGGATCAGAGATCTACAGGAGAGAGAAGAACGCAAACATTGTGAGTTCATGTTTGAATGTACTGACTGTAATGTTTAGAGGATCTTGATGGAAATCATTTTACTCTTAATATCTCTGTGCGGCTCATAGCGGCTGAAACATCTCTGCATGCAGGAAAACACTGTAAATAATTGTGATCATCTCACCTGATTGACAGCAGATCTTCTTTTCATCCTGTTAGTAAGACTGTCAGAAGAAAGATGAACAAACACATTTAAAGATGTGTCAGTGTGTTCACTTAACCCAGGAGTGTCCAAACTCGGTCCTGGAGGATCATGATCCTACAGAGTTCAGCTCCAACATGCCTGGAAGATTCTAGTATGTATTTAAGAGCTTGATTAAATGTTCAGGTGTGTTTCAGGATCCTCCAGGAGCAGGATTGGACACCATTGACTAAAATTAATTGTAATAAAGTCACACAGAAGTACATTTTTGAAAGGAACATCTTACCAAATGTACATGATGAAAGAACCTGACGCTCCACCGAGTAAAACACAAACACCAGCAGCAGAAACAGCAACAGAGGAGAAACATCTGACTGCTGAAATACAGACAAAAACACAGAGCAAATGTTTAACAGGACTAGATCAGACAATACAGAATATGATTCATAAACTCACACATGACGTTTAGAGTCACAGCATCAGAGTATTTCTCTCCATGTTCATTTCTGGATCTGCACTTGTATTCTCCACTGTCATCAGAGCTGATCTTTGAGATCATGTAGATTCTTCCAGATCCTACAAACGTTCCTCCTTTAAACCAGTTGAAGTTCAGAGCAGGAGGGTTTGAATCACTGCTGCAGATCAGAGTCACTGAATCTCCTGACACTATTTCACCAGATGGGCTGATGGACACTGAGACGCTCTTTGGAGGATCTAAGAAACACAAAAACACTAACAAATGACTGCATTCAAGTGTTTGATAAATCTGCTCTTCTGAAGCTCCATGACTGATTTAATTATGGAATTTAAACATTTAATTTAAAAAAAATAAATAAATAAATAAACTAATTCACATGTTGACAAACTCTTGTGCAAAAGTTGAGACTCACTTAGACTTCAACACTCAGACACACTTCAACAATGGTGACAATGAAAAAAAAAGAAAAGAGAAAATATAAAAATCGTAAGAGAATCCAGCGGCATGGTTTATTCATGTCGCAATGCATGCTGGGAGTTGTGAATGTGTTGTGTTTGCTGGCATTAAGCATGTCTCCATTGTTGAGTTTCATCTGCTGATCGATCATATCTGTGAGTTTATGAATATCACTGTAGTTAATAACTTCCTGCTCACAACATGTTTTCATTTTTCAGAAAATCTGATTTTCACAATAAGATCACATGGTCAGTAACACAATATTTAAATGAATTAATAACAAAATACACTTCTGATCAGTGAATCAGGAGGTGTTCCAGAAAACAAGTTTATCTTACCCTCAAACATACACTGAACTCTCAGATGATCAACACAAACCTTGAGTAAAAGTTGACTGGATCATTATTCCAGTGATTATTGTGTTTCTACAATGTTTTATGTTTGGAATCGGTTCTTTTAACCCTAAAAGATGAAGTGTGCAGCTTTTCATGTGTTAAACAACCATGTATGAAGACACATCATGGCCATATTCCTGGATGAAAATGCCAATATTCATCAGGGTTAAAATTGTGAAAAAATGGTTCAGAGAGCATGAAGAATCATTTTGAACATGATCTTAACCTCAGTGTGAGTCTTTGGGATGTTCTGGAGGAGACACCTCTTGAGTTATCAATACAAGATCTTCACCAAAAATTAATGCAGCTTTTGATGGAAATAAATGTTGTGATGTTATTTCATTTCATCAGTTAATGTTGAACAAACACTCTGTTAACTAGAAGAACGATTGTTCATAACTTTGAGAGAACCTTGACAAAACGTTACCCTAAATGATGAGAACGTTCCCTGTTATCTGGGACAGTGTTAAAGTGACAGTGAAGCAGTGCTGATTTAACTCTGAGGATTTTGTTCACACTCAAATTCACCACATTTAAAATAATAAAAATAATAATAATGTGAACAGCCACACAAAACATCTGAGCAATAAATCAGAATTGAGCACTGAGGCTTGCAGTGTGAATGTAGAGACACACGTGATCTCAATCTGTTTTTTGTTTTTTTGCGTTTAAAAAATAATACATAAATTCATACTCACACATGACATTGATCTCAACAGCAGGAGAGATGTGATGGTGTCCGTGTACAGCACAGCTATATCTGCCTGCATCCTCTCTTCTGACTCGCTCGAGGTCGAGCTGGTTTTCAATGATTCCTTTCGTTACTTGCTGTGAGTTTCTGTACCAGATGAATGTTGCTCCGTCAGTCAGTTTACAGCTGATTTTACATGTCAGACGGACTGAATCTCCCTCTGTCACTCTCTCAGGAGACTCCACCTGCAGATCTGAACACAACACACACATTATATCTAGTGCTGCTGTCATACACTGATTATTATTCAACATAATGCACAGAAGAAGAGATAAACCTCATGAAAGTCACCTGTGACAGAAAGACTCACTCCTGGTTTACCAATCCATTTACCATCTTTATTAGTGGTGAATGTGAAATAATACTTGTGTTCATCCTTCAGTGTCACATGACTCAGTCTGATGGTGCAGATCTGCTGTTGATCTCCCAGATACTGAAGCCTCTGACTGTATTCAGTGTCATCAGACAGATCTGGAAACTCTTCTGTTTCCTTTTTATCTTGTGTTTTGGTCCAGAACACTCTCCTGATGTGATGTCTAGTAGGGTATGTATAAGAGCATCTCATGATCACTGATGAGTTCTTTAGTGCACAGATGTGTGAAGGACTGTAACTCACACCCCACTGGCTACAAACTCCTGAAACACAGAAATCATCAAGTGAAAATGTTGATTTATCAGTTAGAATGAACCACTGTTACCATTTGAAAACAGCGAGTCATTACAGAAAATATAAGCGAATCTTCTCAGAATCTACTGAGTGGTAAATTGATCTCAGTGTGATTTACTTTTTACTGAGTTTTTTCAATGTTCAATTCAATGTTTCAGTTCAATGTTTATTAGCTCTGAGATCTTCTAAACAAAGTCCTTTCACACATAAATATCTCCACATTGTCTTCAGAGAAAATGAGCCAAAAATATTGATGATCTGGCGATACACTGATGTTTGTCCAATCAAACGCTTTGATGAGTGAGAAAGCCCCTCCCCTAAACCACCTGACAAGTAGCTAATTAGCAATTCATGATCAAGACTGACATAATGAAAAACTATTGGATATTTATAAAATGGACAAGCCCATTGACACGCCTCACCCAAACTTCCTGTTTCACAAGAAAATACATCAACATAGCGCAGAAAACTGCTCATTAATCGCTCATTATACGACCCAAACAGGCCACAAACTTCAGAGGAAAATGAAAGACACTTTATTACTAAATTATGCAGCGCCTCAGAAGTTGAAATGAAACAGAAACTCACCGTGAATCATGAGCAGAAAGACCAGAGGAAGAGCAGGAGCCATTCTGACCAACATCAGCATCAAATATATCTATAATACAGCATTAATCATCACTTATATACTCATAAACAGTGTCTGTTCATCAACCTAAACAGCTCTTCACATCTGAAGATTACTAATGCTCAACATCAGTGTGTGTAAATGAACGGATCATAATATCTTCATGTACAGAAGATATCTCTCATGTCAGGAATCATGTGTTATATGAGCTTCATCTATAGAAATGCCGTCAAGTGCAATCAAACCTCTTCAAATGATCCAGAATGCTGCTGCACGTCTTGTCTGCAACGAGCCTAAGAGAGCCCACGTCACGCCCCTCTTCATCTCTTTGCACTGGCTACCCCTCGCTGCTCGCATCAAGTTCAAGGCGCTGATGCTTGCTTACAGATCCACCACAGGCTCTGCACCTTCCTACCTCCACACACTGCTACAACGCTACGTCCCCACCAGAAGCCTGCGATCGCTAAAGGAACGAAGACTTGTGGTACCATCACAGAGAGGCACAAAATCACTCTCCAGAACATTCTCCTTCACTGCTCCCTGCTGGTGGAATGATCTCCCTACTTTCATCAGGAACGCAGATTCCCTGGCAATATTCAAGAGACAGCTGAAAACTCACCTCTTCCGTGAACACTTAATCCCCTCATAAAAAAAAAAAACAAAAAAAAAAAAAAAAACCCTATCCTTCCCCCTTTTTCCCTTCCTACTCTAGCTTATGGTACTGAGCAATGTATGAAACTTGTATTGTGAGCACTTCCTGTGTTATTTGCCAATTCATGAAGAATCGCTTGTTTGTTTTCCTCACTTGTAAGTCGCTTTGGATAAAAGCGTCTGCTAAATGACTAAATGTAAATGTAAATGTAGAAATAATCATCAGTTTTCATTCAAGTATGAGTGTGTTTGTCTTACCGTGTTGAAGCTCATCAGATCAACAGCAACCAAATAACTGACTGTTTGAACTCTTGCACTTTAGCTTTACAGTGAAGGACTCTGTGGTTAACACTGTTTATTAATGACCAGTGGAGGAAATGTCAGTGTCCCTCCCTCAACAAGAGAACAACATTACTGAACTAAACCTAATTCAAGAAAGATGATGATCTTTTACTCCAAGTTCATTTAAATACATTTACTATGAAGACGTTTAGAGAACATGATTTCACACTTATTGTGAAGGTTTTCTGACAGTTTTTCACTCAGAATGAGAAAACTCCTTTTTTTGTCTGTCGCCCCCTACTGGACGTCTTTCATTTCAGTGTCACGTGATTAATGCTTCTGCACAGCAGTGACGTCCATTAGAGGCAAGCAGGGGATCAGATAGATGATTTACTTACTGAAGGGCAGAACTTAGACACATATTTTGAAGCCCAGATGAGTTTTAATGACTTAAAGGTCAGAGGAAGCTGACAGCATAAACTCCTCTCATTACCAAACTGACCAATCAGAATTGATATTCAAATGACGCAACGTCCTTCGTCTTGAAACTCATGAAACTTTGCACACGTGTCAGAAGTGGAGAAAATTTACATCTGGTCTGGTGTGGGTTTCAGAATCAGGTGTGGCAAAATTGCTCGATAGAGCCACCTATAAAATTTCAATGAAGCGCCCTTTGCGGTGTGAAAAAGGGAAAAACATCCAGTATGCGGCAGTCCTGTGGGCCAAAATGCCTTGTTGATGCTAGAGGTCAGAGGAGAATGGGCCGACTGATTCAAGCTGATAGAAGAGCAACTTTGACTGAAATAACCACTCGTTACAACCGAGGTCTGCAGCAAAGCATTTGTGAAGCCACAACACGCACAACCTTGAGGCGGATGGGCTACAACAGCAGAAGACCCCACCGGGTACCACTCATCTCCACTACAAATAGGAAAAAGAGGCTACAATTTGCACGAGCTCACCAAAATTGGACAGTTGAAGACTGGAAAAATGTTGTCTGGTCTGATGAGTCTCGATTTCTGTTGAGACATTCAGATGTTAGAGTCAGAATTTGGCGTAAACAGAATGAGAACATGGAACCATCATCCCTTGTTACCACTGTGCAGGCTGGTGGTGGTGGTGTAATGGTGTGGGGGTGTTTTCTTGGCACACTTTAGGCCCCTTAGTGCCAATTGGGCATCGTTTAAATGCCACGGCCTACCTGAGCATTGTTTCTGACCATGTCCATCCCTTCATGACCACCATGTGCCCATCCTCTGATGGCTACTTCCAGCAGGATAATGCACCATGTCACAAAGCTCGAATCATTGGTTTCTTGAACATGACAATGAGTTCACTGTACTAAAATGGCCCCCACAGTCACCAGATCTCAACCCAATAGAGCATCTTTGGGATGTGGTGGAACGGGAGCTTCGTGCCCTGGATCTGCATCCCACAAATCTCCATCAACTGCAAGATGCTCTCCTATCAATATGGGCCAACATTTCTAAAGAATGCTTTCAGCACCTTGTGGAATCAATGCCACGTAGAATTAAGGCAGTTCTGAAGGCGAAAGGGGGTCAAACACAGTATTAGTGTGGTGTTCCTAATAATCCTTTCGGTGAGTGTAGATATATATATATATATATATATAATGTGTAAATTTAAGTCTAAGTCATATGGTCTTTATAAATATTAGTATTGATGTGTATAAAATATCTATGGAATATTCAGGTGTTAACAAAAGAGTAAAATGAATTTAAGAAAGATGGTAAAATATGATTTTGTGATAAATGACATTAAAGTGATGAAAAAGAAAGAAAGACACAAAAGAATGTGAAGCAAAGCTTTAACAAAACAACAGTATGTACTTGAAATTGATTGTGCACTAAATAAATATAACAACAGAGGAGCTGAGAAAGAGCAGACGCGACTCTCCCAGTCTTTTCATTTGATCTTGTTATCACAGTAATCTGTCTGACGGGTCTCCGGAGGCGGGCCTGCAACATGTCCGTGGAGGCCTAGAAAAATTCGATATTTTGCCATAAAAGAGGAAATTGTTGTAACTTGAGCATACGTCTGATCTGCCCCAAACTTCACATGTTTGATGAGAGTCCTGAGCTGAACTCATGACAATATTCAGTTATGGTAATAGCACCACCCACTGCTAAGAGGAAGTGGCGTGTTTAACACTGTGATGCACTACTAGCAACATACTAAAAGATGCTAATAGAGTGCTAAACATGCTACAAACATTCTAAAACATGTTAGCAACACTTAGCTGAGTGCTAAAGCATGCTATTATCGTCATGAAACAGGAAGTTGTTGTAATTCAATCATACAATGTCCAATCTCTCTCAAACTTCACATGTTTGATAAGTGCCCTGGCCTGAAGACATCTACAGGACAAAATTTAGTTGTAGTCATATCGCCACCAGCTGGTTGCAGGAAGCGTGGCAAATACAAATGACTGACGTAGTCCTCCTATATTTATATCTTAAACGCATATCAACCATCATGCTGTTTTCCTGAAGCCACCGGATGGTGGTGGTGGAACGGATGCGAGGGCCCTTTCATCGCTTGCAGCTGTAATTTTTATTTTATTTTTGGCTCAGTGTATTTCTGGCCTCTATGGAGCAGTGGAAAAGGTCTGCAACAGAAACTAAGGGGTATTTAAAGTATTATTTGCCATTTTAGAAACTTATTCTATCGGCTTGTAAACTTTTGTTTCCTTGATACGGTTGACTGTTGATTTACATGCAAATGTAAAGGAGATGGACAAACATATTTTAACTTGAAAGAAGCTTTATTGAAAGGAATACCACAGTGATCCCAAAGAATTACATTTTTCCCTTTTTTTTTCATTTGCACATTATTGAAAGAGAATTCATTTTAATTCATTAAATTTAAGTTGGAGTTATTCCTTGTATTGTGGTGAATCACATTTAATTTTTATTTTGATATACTGAGGTTTGGAAGCAAAACAGATTAAATTGAACCATCATATTTGTTATGAATCCGGTCCGACATCTTTCATCCACTTACCACCAGAGGTCACCCTTCCACATCATGGACTCTATGCACCACACACACACTCAATACACGAACTACATTTCCCAGAATCCTCGCACCTGTCACTAATCACTGCTCCAGCTGACACTCATCATCCCACCATATTTAAGTTCAACTCACACACACTCAGTTGCTAGGTCTTGTTTACTATTAGTTACATTTCCAAGCGTGTATTCCTGTCTTGTCTTCCTGTTGTCACTCTGCCTGGTTTACCCGTGTCCTGATTGTTTCACTACATACACTTGGATTATTGCCTGTTTACTGGACTATTGCTTATCTGCCGCCTGCCTTCGACCTCTCGCCTGTGAACTGTTCATGAGCCTGCCTTGTCCTTCTACATACCTGTTTGCTGTTTTGTGACCATTGCTTGTCTGACTACGTTTTCAATAAAGCCTGCACATGGATCTCATCCGTTGACTCGATTCGTCCTTACAATATTAAAGCACCTGGGCATCACCCATAAGATTCCCAGTGACAGGACGGGGATGCTGTATTTTTTTTTTGCACAAAGAAAGCACTCGTGTCACTTCATAAAATAGAGGTTAAACCACTGAAGTCACATGGAGTACTTCAATGATGTCTTTACTTCCTTTCTGGACCTTAAAAGTGGTAGTTGAGTTGGATCTCTGTGGAGGGACAGGAATCCCTGGATTTCATAAAAAAAAATCTTAATGTGTTTTGAAGATAAACTTCTGAGAAATCCTTTGGATTATATTGATAAAGCAGGATCTTCTGCTGTAGAATCACAGTTCCGCTGTAATCAATAATGTAAAACTAACTCAGAGATTGAACTTTAAATGAGTTCAGTGATTCAGATGAATTAATGATCATGTGTCAACATTCAACACCACCTGCTCATCTTTTCTGTTTACTTGTCTAATTGTTGAATTTTAATTACTTTTAATTACAGCTATCAAACACTGCCAAATATTAAAAAGTCAAGGGTCCAGAGGTCAACTAAATCAAACCCTGATGTCCATGATAGAGACTTAAAAACTGTGATTTTGTCCTTTGGTGATTCTGCTTGTTATCATCAGGTGTTCATCAATAATGGTCAATCATCACTCAATTAATCACTTCATTATCTCATTAACTTTAACACTGATTCAGTGGGTGGAATAAACATATGACAGGACTTTTACTTTCTGACCTCTGAACTTTATACCGCTGAATGACAGTGATTTACAGGTGATGCTCATCAATGTTGATGTCAGTAACAGGAGATGGTGACCTCTGGTGGTAGTTTGAGGAATTGTTAGTGATGGGAGATACCAAACTTTTTACCAAACAAATACTTTTTGTTACTGATTTAACAATAGAAATGTCAATACCAATTATTTCTTAAATGGGTATGTGATTTTTCAAAATAAAGTCCATTTTTAGAGAGAAAAAAAATAATTACACTTAAAGGCAAATCACACGTACATCCACACACTGGACATTAATAACAAATTTATTGCAAAAAATATGATCACATTGAAATAAAAATATTTGTATCAAGATGTAAAAATAATGTGAAGAATATTAAGATTAGATAATGATAATAATAATACATTTTTATAACAGATATTTAAATAAACAAAAATACCAACAACATAAAAGTACATATTTGCACTTAATCTCAATCAGACCATAATTTTCCCAGACCTAGTTCCATTTTCTACATGTTCCACCTTCAGGCTTCAGTGTAATGAGGAAACGAGCGTCTTCTGTGTGTGTGCGACTGTGGCTGCGTCCCAATTCAGAGGCTGTGTCCTTAGAAGGGCGCATTCGAAGGCCGATTGCGTCACTGTGGCGTTATGAAGGCTGTTCCAGTTTGAAGGATCCTCCAAATGCATTTGGATTTACAGCCTCAGATGCTCCGCGGTGACACAATCATGTTGTAAAAAAAATGTTGTAAAATGAGAAAAAAAGCATATCTTATTTTCCACAACTGAGCATCACTTTCAATGTTTTGCTCTGATAACTTCAACTTAACATTATGTATTTACACAAAGACAATTCACCAGCTTTTAACTTTCTGTGCTGCCTTCCGGCGCTTAAGTTATAGTTCCTAGTCGGACCCGTTTCAGTGACGGACATGTGGAGCAACAGCGCAGAAATCATTCACGAGTCTGCTTCATTACACAGCTTGGTCGAAAATGTGTCTGTAAGTAATTATACGTCAGAATTGTATGACGAATTCTTGCATGATGTATATGTTTATATTCAGTAATGTATTTTACTACGTAAACTGGTTTCGTTTTCTCGCGTATGCTCTAGATCTAGGCCTTGTTTATCTGACACTCTGATCTATCTGTTAGCATGAGTATTAACACTTCGTCTCGGTTTAACTAACTTAGTCGATTTGTTTTCATCTGCCGATTTGCATAGATTATGCATGTAACAGTGTGGCGGTTAATTTGGTGATACTGATGATGTTCGTTCGATTTCTATACATTAAGAACGTCTGTAGTTCATGTAAAAGTGTGATATAGAGAATGTTGTTTAACTTTACTGAGTCACTGGGTAACTTTATTTGATTGTGTAATAGACACAGCAGACGCTACACTTTGTAATGTTTATTCTTTATGTTTATGTTTCCAGTCTTACTGACTTAAATGGAGAAAAGACTAAGAAATAAAACAGAGGAAGAAAAGACAACAAAAGATAAACCTCAATCCTCAACAACATTTCTGGAGTCTCTCTTCTTCGTCACTGTTAACTATCTGTCTAGCTGTACAAAGCAGACGTCGTACATGCGAGGGCAGAATACTTTCATTTAATTCAACGGTTACATCATGTTTCTTCAACTATACAGAAATGAACCTCATCGCTGAAGATCCCTGTCAATCATCAGTGGCTCCGCCCACACAGCTCAGGATTGGTTCATTCGTGCTCCGCCTCTTACTTCAGCATCTTCCTGTTGATCTGAACAAACAATAAGATGAAGAAAGACTGACTGAAGTTCATCAACAACATTATAAATCCTTTCACAAGATCCACAATCACACTAACTGAGGAGAGTTTGATTGATGATATTGAGAAGAGCTGCAGGTTCAGACACTCACTGATGGATTCTCATGTTCAGAAAAGCTCTGAGGATCAAGAGTCGTGCAGGAGTCTTCAGGAGCTCTGGGATGAACGGTCTGTGTGAAAGAGAGCGAGAGATCGGTCATGTGATCATCTGTGATGGATCATCTGACTGTGACGTCTCACTTACTGTGAGTGTGTCGTACAGGTCAGAGGTCGTGGACTTGAGCTCCAGAGCTGTATACGTGTCTTCATTGGGATCAGAGATCTACAGGAGAGACAGACTTACATCACAAAATATCACAACAATAAAAATATGATCAATGATACTTTTAGAAATATACATATTTATGGAAATACTAAAATAAAATAATAGAAAAAAAGATCTGTGACAGTGTTCATGGGATGCCGTACACCTTTCTTGTCTTCTCACTGCCTCTCATGTGTACATATACTTTTCCATTCAAGTAAGAAGCGAAAAGACGAATAAATACTGAATAAATATCGTATTTCATGTTGTATGAAAGCAAAAGCTGTATAATAAAATTAACAAATATACAATAACATGAAAGTTGGTCTTTATGTGTTTATTGTTTCTGCAGTTTTTCTTCCTTTGCTTCCTCTTCATTTGAGCAGAGCTGATATTACACCATGTTTTTTGACCACATAAATGATAAATCACTGATTAATGATTGTATGTGAATGAATCATCTCTGATTGGTCATGTATCTTGTACAAAACCCTTAGAGTCTTCATAGATTTGACCAGATTGGCTAAATCGACTAAAATCTTGTCACGGTCATTCACAACTGCCCACTAAAATCAGTCTCTGTTTCTTGATTTTTTATATTATAGTATGAAATGGTTATTGACTGAATGGGACTTTGAGAAGGTTTGAATCCTGTCGCTCTGTACAGTTACAGTAACGGCTGATCGATTCATTCCCTGCTTTTATGAAGTCATGTTTAGATGATTTACCTGTTTCACTGTGAGATCTTCGGTTTTATCTTCCCTTCGTTTCCTCCTGTTAAAATGACCGACATTTACAGAATATGGACTCTATTAAATTAAGAGAAAATATGAATGTTGTTTTTAAAAATTACTAATAATTTAAAACACAACTGAAACACAATTTCCTACATGAAATCAAAACTGAGCTTTTGCAATCAATTCAGTTTTTATTGATCTCACATTATAAACAGGATGACGATGATGATGATGATGAATAATCCTCCAGATGCTGCTGCGATCACAATCACATTCCTCGCAGCTCCAGGATGAACTGAAAGATGAAGATCATCATGATTAACAACAAACTGATGAATGATGTGAAGATACAGGAGTGTGTTAATAAAAGCTTTAAATTTCAGTTTTAAAAGAACAAATGAGTCTTAACTCACACATGACATTGATCTCAGCAGCAGGAGAGATGTGATGGTGTCCGTGTACAGCACAGCTATATCTGCCTGCATCCTCTCTTCTGACTCGCTCGAGGTCGAGCTGGTTTTCAATAATTCCTGTAGTTACCAGCTGTGAGTTTCTGTACCAGATGAATGTTGCTCCGTCAGTCAGATTACAGCTGCTTTTACATGTCAGACGGACTGAATCTCCCTCTGTCACTCTCTCAGGAGACTCCACCTGAAGATCTGAACACAACACACACATTATATCTAGTGCTGCTGTCATACACTGATTATTATTCAACATAATGCACAGAAGAAGAGATAAACCTCATGAAAGTCACCTGTGACAGAAAGACTCACTCCTGGAACACCAATCCATTGGTCTTTATCAGTGATGAATCTGAAATAGTACTCGTGTGAATTCTTCAGTGTCACATGACTCAGTCTGATGGTGCAGTTCTTCTTTTTATCTCCCAGATACTGAAGCCTCTGACTGTATTCAGGGTCATCAGACAGATCTGGAAACTCTTCTGATTTATTTTTAACTTGTGTTTTGGTCCAGAACACTGTCATGATCTGATGTCCAGTAGGGTATGTATAAGAGCATCTCATGATCACTGATGAGTCCTTTAGTGCACAGATGTGTGAAGGACTGTAACTCACACTCCAATCAGCACTAGAAACCCCTGAAACACAGAAATCATCGAGTAAAAATGTTGATTTATCAGTTAGAATGAACCACTGTTACTATTTGAAAACAGCGACTCATTACAGGAAATATAAGCGAATCTTCTCAGAATCTACTGAGTGGTAAATTGATCTCAGTGTGATTTATTTTTTACTGAGTTTTTTTTTGGTGTTGCAGAAAAACAGAACCAGAAGTGTGAAAACAGAAAGTTGTCAGTCATTAACAACATGCTTCACTATCAAATATTCAAACACATGACAATTAAGACTAAGAAAATTAATACTCAGTGATGATTTAAAGAATCAAATATATCAAAAAGAGAATTTTATGGCTTTTAGTTTAATGTTTATTAGCTCTGAGATCTTCTAAACAAAGTCCTTTCACACATAAATATCTCCACATTGTCTTCAGAGAAAATGAGCCAAAAATATTGATGATCTGGCGATACACTGATGTTTGTCCAATCAAACGCTTTGATGAGTGAGAAAGCCCCTCCCCTAAACCACCTGACAAGTAGCTAATTAGCAATTCATGATCAAGACTGACATAATGAAAAACTATTGGATATTTATAAAATGGACAAGCCCATTGACACGCCTCACCCAAACTTCCTGTTTCACAAGAAAATACATCAACATAGCGCAGAAAACTGCTCATTAATCGCTCATTATACGACCCAAACAGGCCACAAACTTCAGAGGAAAATGAAAGACACTTTATTACTAAATTATGCAGCGCCTCAGAAGTTGAAATGAAACAGAAACTCACCGTGAATCACGAGCAGAAAGACCAGAGGAAGAGCAGGAGCCATTCTGACCAACATCAGCATCAAATATATCTATAATACAGCATTAATCATCACTTATATACTCATAAACAGTGTCTGTTCATCAACCTAAACAGCTCTTCACATCTGAAGATTACTAATGCTCAACATCAGTGTGTGTAAATGAACGGATCATAATATCTTCATGTACAGAAGATATCTCTCATGTCAGGAATCATGTGTTATATGAGCTTCATCTATAGAAATAATCATCAGTTTTCATTCGAGTATGAGTGTGTTTGTCTTACCGTGTTGAAGCTCATCAGATCAACAGCAAACAAAGAACTGACACAAGCTCTTTTAGCTTTAAACTGACTGACTGTGGTTAACACAGTTTTTACACAGTTGCCTCCCTAAAAAAAAGAGAACTGAACTACACTGACCTATAACCAAAGAAAAATAATGATCTTTTCTTTAAGTTAATTAAATATAGTGAAGGGACTGTGTAGATGTTCTGCTGGATATTTCACATTTATTATGTTAGTTGATGTTTTTGCACTCAGAATGAGAAAACTCTTTGTCCTCTTTCATCTGTCGCCCCCTACTGGACATCTTTGGCTATTGTGTCACGTGACTCATGCTTCTCTACAGCAGTGACGTCCATTAGAGGCAAGCAGGGGATCAGATGATTTACTTACTAAAGGGCAGAACTTAAACCTGTGTGCACACTGTACGATTTTGGCCATGATTTTGTCCTCAGAGACAAATTTTGAAAAGATTCCTCTGATCCTAGGCTAAAATCTGACGTCTTTGTTAGTTTGACATGTTCACCGACAGACAATTAATGATCAAATTTGAAAAATTCTGGCAGTGTCAGAAGATTTGGCGCACAGACGTCTCCTAAAACGAACGTCAGATTGTCCTTGTTTTTCAAGACAAGCCATGATCAAAATCAACGCCATTATTTTCTTTGTTAGCCACCATCTCAGTCGACAAGCATGAAAACCTTAAGAGTGAGAAAAGTGCAGACATACAAGCGCATGGTGACGTGATTGTAACCTCTCTTCCCGTGTCTCCAGAGAAAACTAAACAGACAAGAAAAGCTGGATGGAACAATGACACAACTCAAAGAGTTCATCCTGAAAGTGACTGTCCAAAGCAAGTCCAAGATTAATGGTGGCGCAGAGCCGAGCTTTCTTTGGTGAATGACATCATCTTCAGGGGAAACAGGTTTGTCATCCCTGCATCGATGCGCAAGGAAAATACAGAAAGTCAGACTCCAGCCTCATGTGAAATGTGTCTCACATACAGGTCTAAGCAACAAGCAGAGCCACTCATCCATACCAAAAGGTTGGAGTAGATCAGTCTGACTGCAATGGCAAGAGACACATTGTAGTTAATGATTATTTCTCCAACTGTCCAGAATTTGACATCAAGCTGTCGTTGCTTTCATTACAAACCTCAATAAGTAAAAAAAACCTCCCCATGTCTAATAAGTAAAAAAAGGTAATGGTCAGTTCCTAAAGGGGACATCCCATACAGTATGCATACCTCATATAAAACCATTTTCCTGCAGCGTTTTAGAGATATGTCACATTATTTCACTTCAGAGGCCTATAAAGTCCCCATATCTAATTAGTAGAAAAAAGTAATGGTCTATTTCTATAGGGGACATCCCATACAGTATGCATACCTCATATCAAACCATTTTACTGCAGCGTTTTGGAGATATGTCACATAATTTCACTTCAGAGGCCTATAATGTCCCCATTTCTAATTAGTAGAAAAAGGTAATGGTCAGTTTCTATAGGGGACGTCCCATACAGTATGCATACCTCATATCAAACCATTTTTATGCCGTGTTTTGGAGATATGCCAAAATATTTCACTTCAGAGGCCTATAAAGTCCTCATTTTTAATAAGTAGAAAAAACTTATGGTCAGTTTCTATAGGGGATGTCCCATACAGTATGCATACCTCGTATCAAACTATTGTACTGCAGCATTTTGTAGATATGCCACATTATTTGACTTCAGAGGTCTATAAAGTCATCATTTCTAATAAGTAGAAAAAGTAATGGTCACTTTCTATAGGGGACATCCCATACAGTGTGCATACCTCATATCAAACCATTTTACTGTAGCGTTTTAGAGATATGTCACTTTATTTCACTTCAGAGGCCTATAAAGTCCTCATTTCTAATAAGTAGAAAAAAGTGGTGGTCTGTTTCTATAGGGGACATCTCATACAGTCTGTATACATCATATCAAACCATTTTACTGCAGCGTTTTGGAGATATGTCACATTATTCTACTCTATACACCGATAAAATGCTTATTTCTAATAAGTAGGAAAAAATAATGGCCAGTTTCTATAGGGGACATCCCATACAGTAAGTATAACTCATGTCAAACCATTTTACTGCAGCATTTTGGAGATATATATCATTATTCTAATTTATACACCTTTAAAGACAGTGTAACACTAACAACACTTTGCAAAGACACCTGTAAGTAATCAAAGGACACTGCAGAAAATTACCTAAATCATCACATTGGACAAAAATTCATGCTTTTTATTATTTGACTTAAGCTGCATTTTTTATTAACATTATCTGTTTAAAATAAAGTTTTGGCAATTTCATAAGATAAAATTTGTGGACCTTTAAAATTATATTACATTTATAACTTTACTTTATGAAGATATTGTTTTAACTAATGTAGCCTACATATGAATTTGTAGCATGACCAACGCTTAGCAGACACTATTGACACTATCTATTATATTTATGTTTTTTTCTTAAAAGTTACGTTTCGAAATTAAAACAAAATCACAACAATCTCGGATATTTGCTTTTTATTTCATTTATTTATTTATTTTGTGACGTAAATTTAGCATATAATTTTGCTATATAATTATGCATTACTGCCATGAGTTGCCGCAGAAAAGGGTAAGTGGTAATTCTCTGCAATAATTTGAAGAAATACATAAATACATTTGGGCGTGGGTATTAATTTATGATTAACAATGACTGATTAATGGGTGCATTACTTTATTATCCCTAAAGTGAATACGTGACAGAACAGTTGAGGGGGAACAGTGGTACTTTTTTTTCCTCAAACACTGCAATAAAATTAACTAATATGAGTTATGCATACTGTATGAGACGTCTCCTATAGAAACTGGCCATTAATTATTTCTATTTATTAAAAATGCGGTTTTTATAGGTGTATAAATTAAAATAATGTGATATATCTCTAAAATGCTGCAGTAGAATGGACTCAAATTAGTTATAGTTATTGTATGGGGCATCCCCTATAGAAACTGACCATTAGTTTTTTTCTACTTATTAGAAATGAGGTCTTTATAGGTGTATAAAACAGAATAATGGCACATATCTCCAAAATGCTGGAGTAAAATGGTTTGATATGAGGTATGCATATTGTATCGGACGTCCCCTATAGAAACAGACCACCACTTTTTCTACTTAATAGAAATTAAGACTTTATAGGCCTCTGAAGTGAAGAAATGTGACATATCTTGAAAATGCTGCAGTAAAAAGGTTTGAAATGAGGTATGCATATTGTGTTGGATGCCCCCTATTGAAACAGACCATTACTTTTTTCTACTTATTAGAAATGAGGACTTTATCAGCCTCTGAAGTCAAATAATGTGGCATATCTCCAAAACGCTACAGTAAAAAGGTTTGATATGACTTCTGCATACAGTATGGGATGTCCCCTATAGATACTGACCAATAGTTTTTTCTACTTATTAGAAATGAAGATGTTATAGGCCTCTGCATTTAAATAATGTGACATATCTCGAAAATGCTGCAGTAAAATGGTTTGATACGAGGTATGCATACTGTATGGGATGTCCCCTATAGAAATAGACCATTACTTTTTTCTACTAATTAGAAATGGGTACATTATAGGTGTATAAAGCAGAATAATGGCATATATCTCAAAAATGCTACAGTAAAATGGTTTGATATGAGGCATGTACACTGTATGGGAAGTTCCCTATAGTAACAGACCATTACTTTTTTCTGCTAATTAGAAATGGGGACTTTATAGGCGTCTGAAGTGAAATAATGTGACATATCTCCAAAACGCTGCAGTAAAAAGGTTTGATATGAGGTATGCATACTGTATGGGACGGCCCCTATAGAAACTGACCATTACTTTTTTCTACTAATTAGAAATGGGGACTTTATAGGCCTATGAAGTGAAATAATGTGGTATATCTCCAAAACGCTGCAGTAAAAAGGTTTGATATGGGGTATGCATACTGTATGGGACGTCCCCTATAGACATAGACCATGAGTTTTTTCTACTTATTAAAAATGAGGACTTTATAGGCCTCTGAAGTCAAATAATGTGACATATCTCCAAAACGCTGCAGTAAAATGGTTTGATATGAGGTATGCATACTGTATGGGATGTCCCCTATAGAAATAGACCATTACTTTTTTCTACTAATTAGAAATGGGGACATTATAGGTGTATAAAGCAGAATAATGGCATATATCTCAAAAATGCTACAGTAAAAAGTTTTGATATGAGGTATGCATACTGTATGGGATGTCCCCTAAAGAAATAGACCATTACTTTTTTCTACTAATTAGAAATGAGGACATTATAAGCCTCTGAAGTGAAAAATTGTGACATATCTCCAAAATGCTGCAGGAAAATGAAAGTGAAAAGTGAAAGTCGTGACATTGTCAAGTATGGTGACTCATACTCGAAATTGGTGCTCTGCATTTAACCCATCCCAAGTGCACACACACAGTGGTGAGTAGTGAACACACACACACACACACAGTGAACACACACCCGCAGCAGTGGGCAGCTATTGCGACAGCACCCAGGGAGCAATTAGGGGTTAGGTGCCTTGCTCAAGGGCACCTTAGTCGTGGTATCGACAGTGGAGAGAGTGTTGTTTATTCACAATCCTGCCGGCATGGGAATCGAACCAGCAACCTTCACATTACAAGCCCAACTCCCTCACCATTAGGCCACGACTACCCCAATAGGTAAAATGGTTTGATATGAGGTACGCACACTGTTTGGGAAGTTCCCTATAGTACATTACTTTTTTCTACTAATTAGAAATGGGGACTTTATAGGCCTCTGAAGTGAAATAATGTGGCATATCTCCAAAATGCTGCAGTAAAAAGGTTTGACATGAGGTATGCATATTGTGTTGGATGCCCCCTATTGAAACAGACCATTACTTTTTTCTACTTATTAGAAATGAGGACTTTATCAGCCTCTGAAGTCAAATAATGTGGCATATCTCCAAAACGCTACAGTAAAAAGGTTTGATATGACTTCTGCATACAGTATGGGATGTCCCCTATAGAAACTAACCATTAGCTTTTTCTACTTATGATAAATGAGGTCTTTATAGATGTACAAATTTGAATAATGACATACATCTCCAAAATGCTGCAGTAAAATTGTCTGATATGAGGTATGCATACTCTATGTGAAATTTAATTTTTCAAGAGAAAATGTCATTTTAATACAGTAAAAATAGTAACAAACAAACAAGAGAGGCATTTAGAAAGAGTGTATACTTTATTTTAGGCAAAGAACTGAACAAACTGAGGGCTATATAAACATGGGATGGGAACTAAACTAGAGACAGGTGAAACGAATCAATGAGTAACTATAATGAATGAATAAAACCATGACAACCAAGGAAAAAGATAGGAAACACAGGAAACATCATACAAACTAAGAGTCCATGACAACTAAACCAAAACTGAATGTGACAAACTCCGAATCTTCAGTTTCTTTCTGTGGTTCATCAAACACACTAAACACTTCCTGAGGAGCCAGTCTCTCTAGACCAGAATCAGAGTGCTATAATCCCATAAAAGCACTGATGGGAGTGTACATTTTGGTGGGTGATTTTCTGACAATGCGCACATTAAAGAACACAGATGCAATAGTGTCTGCTTTAAGACATGCTTTTTTACGCAAATACCTGTAAAATGACTAGCGTAAACCTTAGTAAATGGCATTGTGTTATTCAATTACAACAGTCTCCCCCCATAAATTTTGCATCTGAAAAGGAAACTCCAGCAAATGCATATAATAAGTTTTGACAGTAGTTTATTAATGCCAGAAAGGCTTTAAATCTGGCCCCAGGTTTACTCACATTTGTGATCCGTGCTGGCAAAATGAGTTACAATGACAAAAATGATCAAAAATCAGTTATTGTTATTTTTACAATCTCTATTAAAAAACTTGTATGATTTGTTGAACACTGTCTGATACTGAGAGATCAAACAGGTTCATCTTCTCTATATGAGGACAAATGACACTGAAGATAACTGATCAGCTTTATTTAAATCTTCCACTAGAGGGAGTACATGTACGTGTAAATTCACTGAGGTCCAGTAGAACCCAAACAGGACACTCTTGGAAATGCCAAAAATGCATCAGATATTTTGGGTTTTTGACATTTTTATCAGTTGTAAGAAACATTAACTGCAGATCTGACTGGCATTTGATTGGATTTGTTTGAATACTTTATACATAAAACAATAATGATATAGTTTGATGTGGATTCAGAACCACGGACAGCAGCCGTCAGACAAACTTCATGATAGTTGAACAAAACAAACACAAGAACTAGAACTTGAGCTCATCTGCTTCCTTCCCTTCACTTTGACAGCTGTCATGAATACATTATTAAATATTTTAACAAAATTCCATTCCTCCAGATTGAATATATATTTTTGATCATAGACAAGGCGAGTAAATCTGTGACTTTTACAATTCATCATAAGAGAAAACAAGAAAATTAATATATGTTCTGTGTCAACTGCCTTACAACACAAATACATAAAACCTATTTTAATGAAACCAAGAAATGTAACATTCACTGATATTTGCCACTAGATGGAGCCAGCAGTTTAAATAAGCTGGTGTTTTTACTGTAGGTGCTACAAAACTATAATAATAAATGCAACGGTGAACAAAACATCACAAACACGAACACTAGAGACGCTCTCACCGCATATTTCCACAAACTATAATGACTATATGTCCATTAAGTCCACAAGACCGCAGGGTGTCCCATTTAGATTTCAGAAGGGAAACCTACAGTCGATATGTGCTCTCGATGCTCACTTTTCCTGTGTGCCATAGTAGGATACAAATACTATGGTAATCAATGGGAGATCTGCTTGGTGACAAACATTCTTCCAAATATCTTCCTTTGTATTCAGCAGAACAAAGATATTCATACAGGTTTGGATCAAGTAGAGGGGGAGTAAATGATGACAAATTTTAATTATTGTGTGAACTATCCCTTCATCACACTTGTATGTGTCTGAAGTGCTTCTTGGTTTGACCAACAGAAGAGCAGAAGAAAACCACAAGCACTTGTTGCTTGATCTTTAACACACTGCAGCCCTGCAGACACACTTACAACAGCTCTCTCTCTCTCTCTCTCTCTCTCTCTCTCTCTCACCTACTAAAACATCAACCAATCATATGCTTCTTTAACTGAGCAGACGCACCATTAACTGCATATCTGATGATGACAATCTCACCCATAACATCACAACAACATCAGAAACTGTTTAAAGTCGTACTGATATAAATGTACATTTTAAACAGTGCAAATGTATGACAAAGATTTTTATACATTCGTATAATGTTGAACAAAGAAATATGAAAACATAAACAGTTTTTGGAGACTCACTGATCACTCTCAGTAAATGTTGGTGAATTCCTGAAGGATCAGCTCTCAGTCTTTATTGTCTTCTGCTCACAATGATGTTCATCTTCTGTGTCTCTCTGTTCAGTCTCATGTGTCTCACTGTGGGTTTCCTGAGTAAGTGTTTCATTAAACTGAACTGAGACCCTGAACCTTCACCAGTTTCCTGTGGCTTTGAGCTGGACGGAAAAAAACAGCCTGTTCTTCACGTGATCAAAAACACAAAAGCTCTTTTGTGCAAATAATCTCTGATTCTACAACTTTAAATAACAACTGTAGGCACTAAACAAAGGAATAACAGCAGAAAATTTAAAAGTTTATTTTTCATAGAATAAAATATATGATTCTACATTCTAATATTAATCACATTACAACTCCTACATGTTGTAATGAAAAATGACCTCAGTTCCAACAGAGCCAGAATGAACTAAAAACATCATTAGCAAAAGTCTCTTCATGTACGAATCTAAAGCGGGTCAAAGAGATTCAACATTCAGAGAAAACAATCATTTATATTTGCAGTGGAAACTTCACAGTTTATTCTACAAGTGTCACTTGTGGTGGCTTCCTGTTTTCATCACACCTTCAGATAAACTGAGAGGACAAACTCTTCACACACACCAGTAAACCTCTGACACAACTGCTGTTTTAAACACATGAAAGAAACATGATCAGCAGTGGAAACTTTAAAGTGTCTCATGATTCAACAGACTGAACGACTGATCAATAAACATCTGTTTAACACTAAACTATGGATTATAAAGAGATTTTATCAACGACCTGTAAAAATACACTGATGTAATGTGCTTGATCTCTGTTGTAAGTGAGTTAGTTGAGTCTCGTGCGGTGACTGACCGTGGCGTAATCAGAGTGAATCTGGTTCTTACTGAAGGAGACTGAAGCGTCACTGAGAGACTCTTCATGCTTCTGGAAACTGACAGCAGAACACAGGAGCCCATCAGAGGGGATTGTGGGTAGTTCATCAGGACTGTTCATTTCAGCTGATCCAGGATCTGTGAGAGAGTCACGTCTGCTGTATGCACACAATGACTGAATGTGGATAAAAAAAGAAGATATTAAAATATAACAAAATAACTGTCACAGTCACGTTTAGTTCTGTCTTGTCTTGGTTAGTCTAGTCTTGTCAGTCTTAGTTAATCAGTCATTGTCTCCACCTGTCATCACTATCAGTTTAACCTCCTTCACCTGTGCATCATTGTCATCAGTGTATTTAAGTTCCTGCCTGTTCTATTGTCTGTCGATGTTTGTGCCATGCACACTGTTGCGTTTGTGTCTCATTCATCTGTGAATAAACCTGTTCTGTTGGATTATACCCTCGTCTCCTGTTCCTGTCAGTACCCCAGCGTTACAGATCGACAGACCTCTCAAAGCGAGAAAAATTTAAGAAGATGGACTCACCCACAGCGGCACTTCTACGGAGACCGGAGACCAGGCCCCATCTGGAAGGCATGTTCTGGGCGATCCGGGGAGACTACCGCTCCATCCCAGCCTGGAAGCCCGGGGTGCCCAACGAGGTCAGAGCGGGGGTGGACGACTTGGGAGCCCCGGAGGTGCAGCATGCGGGTCAGTTCAGCGCAGAGCCAGGAGCTCACCAGAATTCTATCAACTGGTGGGCCGCGGATCCAATCCCCACCCAAGTACCCACCCTCTTTTCTTCCTCTTCGCTCTAGGTCCCGTCCAGAAGCCCTCTACTTGATCCCGTATCCGTCTTCCCGTTCCCGTCGCAGGTAACAGCCAACCCCCTGGATCTGTGGCCACAGCGGCTGTCATCAAGCTCCTCGGCTCTGCCCACGCCGCTCTCTCCGTGCGGCTCCGTACCAACACCTCGGGCTTCTCCTCCAGCCCAGCTCGAGGCGGAGTCCCTGGCGTCCCTTCTGGCCTCCAAGCCCGCGTCACCACCTGGACCCTTCAGCCCGTCACCTACACCTCGACCCACGATTCTCTCAGCACCTCCTCGGCCCGTCAGCCCGGATGCTCCGGTGGGCTCACTCGGCCCTCCAAGTCGGCCTACGGGGGTCGACGCTCTACCTCTGCCACGGACTTCCGGATTGGCGGCTACACCTCCACCCGTCACCCCTACGTCGTCAGTGAGCTCCTCCCTCCCGTCAACCTCCCTGTCATCCTCCCTCACCACACCAGCGTCAGCACCTCGGTCCCGTGTTTCAGCGGCTCGGCGCCCAGCTTCCGGGTTGGCGGCAGCTCCGAGGTCTGTCGGCCGGGAAGTTCCACCAGCACCTCCGCCAATCGCCATGGTTCCGCCGTCGGCGATCGGACCCAAGGCATCATCCCGCTCAACCATCTGGACATCTGGACAACCTTGGCTCCGCCCACCGTCAGCTTCACCATGGCGTCTGTGGCCAACACCTCCAGTCGGTTGCCTGGTACCTTCGTCACGCCCTTCTCCGAAGCCTCCGCCTTCTCTCCTTCATCTCAGACTTCGTCACGGCGCTAGGACACACCTATTTCGGGGGGGCGTACTGTCACAGTCATGTTTAGTTCTGTCTTGTCTTGGTTAGTCTAGTCTTGTCATTCTTAGTTAATCAGTCATTGTCTGCACCTGTCATCACTATCAGTTTAAATTCCTTCACCTGTGTATCATTGTCATCAGTGTATTTAAGTTCCTGCCTGTTCTACATTCATTGTCTGTCGATGTTTGTGCCATGCACACTGTTGCGTTTGTGTCTCATTCATCTGTGAATAAACCTGTTCTGTTGGATTATACCCTCGTCTCCTGTTCCTGTCAGTACCCCAACGTTACAGAAACATGTATCCACAATGTATGTACAAACACACACACACACACACTGTAACTCACCATTGTATTTTTCTCTCTCTTTCTCTTGTCTGATGTCAAGGTTATTCCTAATTCCCCAAAACAAAATGAATCGATCATTAAGAGAAAGAGAAACTAGATCAAACTGGAGACGAACAGCAGCATCTGAGACAGAAACTCATCGAGTCAGAGAGATTTTACTGCTGTCAGAAGATTCAAATAACTAAGAATTTATTACAACACAATAAATGATCAAACCTCGTCTCTTGTGTCTTAATTTACACACAGTCAGAGTGCATCCAGCAATCAGCAGCAGAATCACACTCACACAAACAGTGATGATCGTGGAGGAATCTGAAAATAAAACACAAACACAGTGTTAATTAACATTCTCACATTTGACTGACTATTGATTGAAACTTGAGCACATTTTAGTCTGCAGACTTGCATGTAATCTATGCTCTACTTCATCTGTTTCTATTGAGTCTCATGTGTCTCTGTGGGTTTCCCGAAGAAAGCCAAAATAACTTGAGACTCTGAACCTTCAGCTCATTTCTGTGGTTTTGATGTTAAATAAAGACACTCAATTCTCCACAAACACTAAACACCCGCTGCATTCATGAGCAGAGGGAAGTTCAAAAGCAATGAAGCAATTATCAGGAATCACAAAAACAGAAAAAGTTTTCAGAAAATAGTATGTTTGAAAGAAAGTTACATAAAAATCCAGTGTGCAGAAGAACAATATTTTTATCATGTGAGGATAAATTATGATATTAATATCTAACATTATCCTTGTGTGAAATAAGTTTCAGAGCAACAAAATTAAAGGGGTCACGAAGTGCATTTTATAATGTTATCAATCCTAATGTAGAAGTGATGAGCTATTTTCTATCCTATTTTTGATCCACTCTTTGAGAGCAGCTCGTTTGGAGGGACGCGCTGCAAACGAAGCTTAGACATCAATGCCCAGAGCTGTGATTGGGTAACACCTTTTTAGAAAATGTCCACGTCCCGCCATTGGAATTGTTTTGAAAAATATCTCGTTACATAGTTATGCCAACATTATGAAACATTTATGAGTATTATTATTATTATTATATGATGATAGAGATGATAGAGTGACCAGACACCAGACCTGTTTTTCCCAGGGCGATCCTGTATTTCAGCTCTTTTTTAGTATCCCAACTTATTCTTTCCCAAATTGTCTTTGAAAAGTGATCATAAAAGCAAGCAGTAGTCTTCTGTAACGCTGTTGTAAGGCTTGATTTTCCTGCTAAGACAAAAGCTGAGATCAAGCCTCCTGCAATAAAGCAATAAAACTCATCTGGCAATAAGACAAAAAATTGTTACATTTGATTTTATTCTGACTGAAATTATCGTCTTCCGTAGATTACGATGTATCCGTTGTTACCGCAAAGCTGGATCAGGATCAGACATACTCAAGGCTCAATGAATGGAGCAGCACATCATACGAGACCTTTGGATTTCTGTCTATCGCTGACTTAGCTGCATTTTTGTATGAATAAGCATGTGGCTGGAATGTCTAGTTTTGGTTTTGTTCATGTTCATGTTTCATGTCTAAGTCATTGTCATGTTTGTTTATCCATGTGCTCCTTCTGTCATATTATGTCATGTGATCCTTGTCATGTGATTCCCCCGTCTCATGTCATGTTTTGATTGGTTCACTGGGTTAATCATTGTTCACAGGTGTTCCTTGTTTGTAATTAGTCAATGTATATAAACCCTCATGTTTCCCTTGTTCCTTGTCGATGTTTGTGGAATTGTGGATTATATTCCCTGTAACACTGTTGGTGAGTCCATGCTGTTCCTGTTTTGTTTTTGTCATGTGAAGACTTCATGTTGGATTTATGTTTTATGTACAATAAACTGCACTGCAACTCGCCTTCAGTGGATTAGCTGCAGTGGCGAATGGACTCTGGATCTCTGACTAAGAATCAAAATTGACAAATTTGTGATCGTGGGCCCGCATAATAAATAAATGGCCGGTGCGAGGACCCTGTGCGAGACCCGAATGAACGTACAATAAGAGTAAAGAGTTAAATAGAACAATCAAACACTGATTAATACATCACCAATGATTAATTCCTAATTAGAAGCACGTGATAATAATTTGAAATTGGAGTCAGATTAAGCGAGCAGCTAAAGTGAAGTTTAAACTAAATTCTAAAAACAAAGTGAACTTCACCTTCGCCCAGACCGTCAGAATTCGTCCTTTGGCTGACGGTGGTCCTCATACTGTCTTCTGTTAGTCAATCTAGTCATTTTGGAGAACAAAATTACCGTCCAATCACAATTCATTATTGATTAACTTGCAGTTCGTCAAGGCGGGATATTAGAGAGCTGTCAAAGAAGCACGTGTTTATCGAGGATCTTCAAAAAGAGTTGATCAAGTTATTATGCACAGTAAGTTGTGAAAAAAAGAGCTTGATGTGTTATCGGTATGACACGATCCCGAATTCAGTTCTCTTTGTGCATGAAGGGTACAACTGTGTTGGCTAAAATGCCCATCACGTGGAGTATCTCACGAAACCGTTGATTATGGCTTAAGTGAACACATCGCGTCAAAATATCTCCGCAATAGTGACCCGTAGTAAACATTGTAACTCACTCGTGTTGACACAACGGCTGTCGTCTGCAATTTTGAGCAAAATTCTATGTCTTCTGTCTTTCTCTAGTATTCACTACACGACGTGAGCCAATCAGTGGCTCCTCGACTGAACATTTACAGGATAGTTCACCCAAAAATGAAAATTACCCAAAGCTTAACTCGCCCTCAAGACATCCTAGCTGTAGCTTCTTTCAGATGATTATATTAAAATATATCCTTGCTCTTCCAAGCTTTATATTTGGAGTGATTGGAGGTTTTGAATCTCAAAGAAGTGCGTCCATCAATCATAAAACATACTCCACGTGGCTCCGGGGGTTAATAAAGGCCTTCTGAAGCGACTTGATGCATTTGTGTAAAAAATATCCTTATTTAAAACTTTATTAAGTAAAATAACGAACTTCTGGTGCGACAGCCATACGCATTCAACTTTCATCTAAAAAACGTTAACTTCTGCGACAATGACATGAAGTACTGCACTCTGTCGTATGTTATAACATGTACTACGTCATTTGATTTCTCATGTCATGACCCCTTTAAAGTTATTAAGAATGACTTTATAACAACCCTCTCACTGCAGTGTTCATATTTGACAATGAAAATAAAGTAAACTCTTACCCTTATAATTGTTGACCTTTAAGAGCACTTTGGTGATTAAGTGAGCTCCACACCAGTATATCCCAGAATCCTCTTCTCTCAGATCAGTGATGTTTACAGTAAAGACTCCAGTAGATTCTTCATCACTGAAAGAGAATCGATCATCTCTGATCGTCTCCAGTGAAACTCCATCCTTCACACACATGGAGGGTTCATGTGCTTTGCAGAAGAGTTTCTGATGTTCATCATGATGTTTGCACTGGATTGACATGTCGTCTCCTTCATACTTAGTCAAGTTCAGCTCTGGAAATGATCACAAATATAAGAACATCAATTCACAGCCATAGTTTCACATATTCAGATGTATAAACCTTCCTCACCCTCGTTCATGATGACGATCAGATGAGTGTAAAGATAGTTCACGTCTCTCTCTGATGTCACTGCACACCAGTATTTCCCAGCATCCTCTGCTGTCAGTCCAGTGATGGTCCCAGTGAAGACACTTGCAGTGACGTCATCGTTCAGAGTCAATCTGTCAGTCTTGGTCTCTTTCTCTTCTCTCACAGTCTCATTGAGAGTATTTCTATCTCTAGTGGAGCACTTCCCCTTACAGAGAGACTTTGACTTTGATTTATAGATTGAATCATAAGGGCAGATGATCTCAGCAGATTCTCCTTCACGTCTCACTACTGGAGCCACTGCAAACAAACAAACACTGACATTTAACACACATGATCTGAATATACTGTATTGACTACAATGAAATGATCTGGATTCACTCACTGAAGAGGTTGAGCTGAATTTTGGTGGTCAGGGAGATGAAGGTCAAATGTGTGTCTCTGGTTTCTGCTCCACACCAGTAAACTCCAGCATCTCTCACGCTCACATTACTGATGCTCACTGTCAAAACTCTCTCTTCATTTCTCTCAGATGAACCAATCATTTGTGCCACTGTAGATGAGCTGATGTTTTGACAGGTGTGATTGTCAACCTCTTTGCAGAAATGAACTTTATATTCCTCTGGGATCTGACAGGTGATGTTGACTTCTCCACCAAGATGAGCAGATTCAGTCACAACCTTTGGACATTTTGCACCTATAAACCAGGAAAAAAAGACTAAAAAATCAGAACAAATATATTATACATTATTATACATACAAGATGCAGTATTTGTGGTTCCTCACCGTGTGTGACGTCCAGCTGAAGTTCAGTGAAGCTCTCAGTATAGTGAGACACATTCACTCCACACCTGTATGTTCCTGCATCTGCAGCTTTCAGCTCTCTAAAAAACACCATCAAGACTCCTGCTCTGGTGTCGTCATATAAAGAGACATCTCCATTCTCCATCCATTCATCCTGAACTCCTGGATTCTTCCTCTCTGAACATCCATCTGGTTCTTTACAGATGTATTTTGTCTTGGTTTTGTATTGAGGATGTTCACACTTGATCATCATACGACCTCCTGAGGATCCGCTCACTCTAGACACGCCCACTTTATACTTACTAACAACATGTAGACGAACAGTATTAATGATGGAGTATCTGTAAGATTCTCCTCTGATCAAAACTCCACATAAATAAACTCCTCCATCATCTGGTCTCACAGCAGAAATTGTCACATTGAAGATATTCTGTCTGTTTTCATAAATGCTCAGTCTTTCTTTATGATCCCACGCAGTAGTGGAGATAATCTCATCAATGATGTTATTTTCTGTTTTGAATAGGATCTTCCTAGCATTCCTTTGAAACCATGAATATTCACATTGGAAAGCAGCAGTTTCCCCACTATTTACTATCACTGTCTTTGACGGTCCACAACACGAATCTGTCAACAACTTTTATTTTTGAACTGGGAGAACTGCATAAAAATATGAAACAAAGCAAAAAAGGAAAAAAATCATCAAACCAGTTTTCTGTACTCACCCATAATGTGTAGATGAACAGTATTAATGATGGAGTAACTGTAAGATTCTCCTCTGATCCAAACTCCACATAAATAATCTCCTCCATCATCTGGTCTCACAGCAGAAATTCTCACACTGAAGAAGTTTTTATGTTTGTCATCAGAAACACTGAATCTTTCTTTCTTCTTCCATGTGCTGTAAATCATCTCAATAGAGTTTTTTCCTTCTTTGAATATGATGTTGAGATCATTAATATGATTCTGTGAATATTCACAGCTGAATGTGGCAGTTTCTCCACTATTCACCATCACTCTCTTTGACACATTACAACATGAATCTGTGAATGACATAATAAATAAATATATTTCACATTTATGAAAGCGTTGAAATTTTCAGGAATTTACTACAAAGACTTTGATCTTAAATGACTGACCTTCTGTCACATTCAAAGTCATATCGATGGACCACAAGCCTTCAACCCCAATCTGATATCTTCCAGCATCATGTTGACTTAAATCTCTGATGAAGATCATGAGGTTTCCATCATTGTTTTGAAACAGTGTGAATTTTCCTTTACTAATCCATTTATGAGAAGTCTTATACAAAATTGTTCTCCACTCAGGAAGCATATGTATCTTCATGTATTTAGCAATGTGACTGATCCAAACCTCCCCAGAATTAACAAGCACACTTCCTCCAGAATATCCAGTGACACTAAAGCATCTCACTGCACCTGTCAATCAGATTGATACTGTGATCAGAAACCTCATGAACAGAAAACAGCATCATTACTGCAGTGATGAAAGAGAAAAGCTCTGACCTGAGATCAGGTAGAAAGTGAAGAAGATGAGGAGGATCTTCATTGTGAGTTGAGTTCAGTCTTCTTTATGCTGAATGTTCTCTGTGTGAATCTCTCTGTCTCTACATCTGTCTGCTTTAGTCACTTCCTCTTTCTTCAGCTCTTTATCAGTAATGAGCAGCTTTACTGGCCCCTCCCACCATCAGCACTGACTGAATATGACATTCATCACACTGAGAGAGCGACACCTAGTGGATAGTGTAAGAGAGAGTTCTGAACTGCACAGTGAGCAGGTAAAACAGATTTGGTCCCTCTTTATTTTGATGGTCCTCTTTAGAAACTCTGTTGACTATGTGTATCATGTACATGTCAACTAACTCTCAGTTAAGTATTAGTAGACTGTTAGGCTAGGGTTCAGGTAGTAAAATAAGTTGACAATTACTTGCAAAGTTACTCATAGTCAGTATGTCTGGGGTGCATCAAAATAAAGAGTTAGCACTTGGCATATTAAATTTGACTTTGTGATGTCTTTTACCCATGTTTTAAACTTATTCATCAAAAATTATTTGTAGTCAAATATTAAGTGGTGGATCCCCGTCGAAGACCCTGCATTACACCTTTCAACAGCTTACGAAAATACAGATCAAATACAGTCTCGACCACATTGGTGTTTATTATTGTGACACATTTTAACATACTTCTGATCAGTGCGTCAACAGTAGAAAGAGTAGTGATATATTGTTCATTAGCACTTCTGTTTGCCTCAGTCTGTTAGTTTTCTGACCTGTTTACTGGAACGCGGTCTCCTCTAGTGTGACGTCATTCCCAGCCATGACATCTTTTCAGTCATATACAAAGAATGAACGAGTAAAAGGACAAGTAGAAACTATGTATAAATGTCCTTGAAGATGAAAAAATGCTTTAATCAAAATCAAAAGACAATGACTCTGGCTTAAGATCTTATGAGTACATCTCTAGTTCAGTTGTCCTCTAACTGGACAGTTGTGTCCAGAAAGCAGTATCTGAATGGACATTAAAGCAAAACACTATCTATGATTCCAAGACTTGGAAAAGAGTGGCTTTAGATGGTAAACAGGATGTGACAAGCAGGGCGGGCGAGAGCCGTGGGGAACGACGCGAGGCCGACGTCAGCTGCGTGCTGCACCGGTCTCGTATCTCTCACAGAGGAGCTCCGGAAGCATAAAAGGGGAGCGACGACAGTGAAGGACTGGGTTTTACTTTATGTTTTCTCATGTTTGTGTGGGCAGTGAGGAACTGCCGCCATTTTACTTTCGTTTTGTGGTTTATTTATTTTGTTATTATTAAAGTTATGTTTAGCGTTCGCCGGTTCCCGCCTCCTTGTTCCCGTACTTACGAACTGTGTTACACAGGACATTTTTCATTATGAAGATTAATGGAATATGTTCCATAGTCCAAGCACAAGCACCATGTAACGGTTTGCTTGTGGTGCGTGCACAGAAGCACGGAGACTCAGGACTGAGGAAATAGTGAAACGATTTATTCAAACTGAACTGATTACAAAGACGGATAAAACAAACCATGTAACGTTAACAAAGAACAAGGACTGGACTGACACAGAGGGAATTTATACAGATGAACACAAGAGGAATAATTGGTGGGGCACAGGTGATCGACATAACTGATTAACAAACACAGGTGATAATGATGAACTAATAATGAGACAGGCACATGGCAAAGCAAAACAAAGATCACATGACAAAACAGAACTGGAAATCACAACAAGGAACATGTGACAGATGACAGGACAAACACAAACACCAAGTGACAAATGACAGGACAGGGGAACAGAATAAACAGATGAACACAGACACGATAAAGACAATAAACAGACACGATTATGACACACCATGGCCGTAGTCAGCTATGAGGTCCAGACCTCTGTATTTTTACACGGTGCACTTTGTGAAATAATTGCCTAATATAGTATTAACTCTTTGTTTCAGCAAAGATATCACAGCACCAAGATTAAACCTACCTTCTCATCTGAGCTGCCTCAGCCATCTGTCACGGTGCTCGTCAATGTCAAAAATATTTAGATGATCAATCAAATCAAAGTTGGATTAATAATGAATGTGGCCATATAGTGAATTCATTAAACTTAATTACCTAGCTTTCCTGGTAGCATTCAGTGCAATTTAGACAGGGTGGGTTGAGTTGCACCAATAAAGATGAATCTTCAATCTAGATTAAATCAAGGTTTACATTTAAACCATCATTTTGATCCTGGATTTAATTTATATTTAAGATAGATTAACTTTAATCCTGTTGCTCCATAACTGTAAACTCAGATTTAAATCTAAATTAGGGATTAACTTTAAGATTACAGATGAAGAGGTTTAATTAAAATATGTGGCTGACTGAACAAAGACAGAAACAGCGTCAGGTCTCAGAGAAGTGTTTATTACAAATAAAAATGAAAAAGGAGAAACAATCTATACAAGACACTGAACATTAACAGGGACTGGATGAAACTCAGGGCTTAAATAACAGGAAAACAAGATGATAATGAGGCAAATAAACGAAATACAGCTGATGAGAATGAACTACTGATGACGTTGCAGGAACAGACAAAGAGCACAAGAGACACAATGACAACAAAACAGAGTCCAGGACAGAAACACACGTAACATTATCATAAAGCTACTCTTTTATATTTTTTTTAAATGAGATTTGACTGTGAAATCCGTGTGCTGTGCAACACAAGTATCTGTTCAACTGTTACAGGTTATAAATGTGAAGTACAGACCAATTGTGAACCTAAACAAATAAAGGATTACACTTTATTTTAAGGTGTCAGTGTAATTATACATTTTAGTGCTGAGCAATAAACTACATGCACTAACTGTAGGGTTAGGGTTAGGATGAGGGCATGTAATTTTGCATAATTTCTAGTTATTACTATAGTAAATACATGTAACATATGTAACAATGACACTGTAAACTAAAGTGTTACCCAAATAAATATAAACTCTAAGTACTAAAAATCACTGACAGAGTTTTAATGCGTAGTTTCACAAATTATATTATATATCCATGAAAACTGACTTACTCTGCAGTAGAACGAGTGCATTTATTCTCTCTTCTGCAGATCTGCATCTACTTCATCTCTGTTTCTGTTGAGTCTCATGTGTCTCACTGTGGGTTTCCTGAATAAAGACCGTTAATTCCTCACAGCCAAATTAAACTTAGACTCTATAACGTAGAAGTACTGTAACAGTGTGCGCTCTACACAAACAACACCAGGCAAAGAACTGAACAAACTGAGGGCTATATAAACATGGGATGGGAACTAAACTAGAGACAGGTGAAACAAATCAATGAGTAACTATGATGAATGAATAATACCATGACAACCAAGGACACAGAAAGGAAACATCAAACAATCTAAGAGTCCATGACAACTAAACCAAAACTGAATGTGACGAACTCCAAATCTTCAGTTTCTTTCTGTGGTTCATCAAACACACTAAACACTTCCTGAGGAGCCAGTCTCTCTAGACCAGAATCAGAGTGCTATAATCCCATAAAAGCACTGATGGGAGTGTACATTTTGGTGGGTAATTTACTGACAATGCACACATTAAAGAACACAGATGCAATAGTGTCTGCTTTAAGACATGCTTTTTTACGCAAATACCTGTAAAATGACTAGCGCAAACCTTAGTAAATGGCATTGTGTTATTCAATTACAACAGTCTCCCCCATAAATTTTGCATCTGAAAAGGAAACTCCAGCAAATGCATATAATAAGTTGACATTAGTTTATTAATGCCAGAAAAGGCTTTAAATCTGGCCCCAGGTTTACTCTCATTTGTGATCCGTGCTGGCAAAATGAGTTACAATGACAAAAATGATCAAAAATCAGTTATTGTTATTTTTACAATCTCTATTAAAAAACTTGTATGATTTGTTGAACACTGTCTGATACTGAGAGATCAAACAGGTTCATCTTCTCTATATGAGGACAAATGACACTGAAGATAACTGATCAGCTTTATTTAAATCTTCCACTAGAGGGAGTACATGTACGTGTAAATTCACTGAGGTCCAGTAGAACCCAAACAGGACACTCTTGGAAATGCCAAAAATGCATCAGATATTTTGGGTTTTTGACATTTTTATCAGTTGTAAGAAACATTAACTGCAGATCTGACTGGCATTTGATTGGATTTGTTTGAATACTTTATACATAAAACAATAATGATATAGTTTGATGTGGATTCAGAACCATGGACAGCAGCCGTCAGACAAACTTCATGATAGTTGAACAAAACAAACACAAGAACTAGAACTTGAGTTCATCTGCTTCCTTCCCTTCACTTTGACAGCTGTCATGAAAACATTATTAAATATTTTAACAAAATTCCATTCCTCCAGATTGAATATTTCTTTTTGATCATAGAGGAGTAAATCTGTTACTTTTACAATTCATCATAAGAGAAAACAAGAAAATTAATATATGTTCTGTGTCAACTGCCTTACAACACAAATACATAAAACCTATTTTAATGAAACCAAGAAATGTAACATTCACTGATATTTGCCACTAGATGGAGCCAACAGTTTAAATAAGCTGGTGTTTTTACTGTAGGTGCTACAAAACTATAATAATAAATGCAACGGTGAACAAAACATCACAAACACGAACACTAGAGATGCTCTCACCGCATATTTCCACAAACTATAATGACTATATGTCCATTAAGTCCACAAGACCGCAGGGTGTCCCATTTAGATTTCAGAAGGGAAACCTGCAGTCGATATGTGCTCTCGATGCTCACTTTTCCTGTGTACCATAGTAGGATACAAATACTATGGTAATCAATGGGAGATCTGCTTGGTGACAAACATTCTTCCAAATATCTTCCTTTGTATTCAACAGAACAAAGATATTCATACAGGTTTGGATCAAGTAGAGGGAGAGTAAATGATGACAGATTTTAATTATTGTGTGAACTATCCCTTCATCACACTTGTATGTGTCTGAAGTGCTTCTTGGTTTGACCAACAGAAGAGCAGAAGAAAACCACAAGCACTTGTTGCTTGATCTTTAACACATTGCAGACCTGCAGACACACTTACTACAGCTCTCTCTATCTTTCTCTCTCTCTCTCTCTCACCTACTAAAAAATCAACCAATCATATGCTTCTTTTAAACTGAACTGAGACCCTGAACCTTCACCAGTTTCCTGTGACTTTGAGCTGGACGGAAAAAGAGTCTGTTTTTCACACCAACACAAACAACACCTCCAGCTCTCGAGATAAACTTTGAAATAGAAAGTATCATCTATAAGTCAATGCCATGACAATGTTTGAACTTTCAAATATAATGTTAAAACAGTCAAATAATCTCTGATTCTACAACTTAAAATAACAACTGCAGGCATTAAACAATGAATAACAGCAGAAAATATAAAAGTTTATGTTTCAATGAATAAAATATGATTCTATAGTAAAACTGATAAAAACAATTGTGCATTCTTTCAAGATCCTTGCCAACATGTCTAAAGAAAATGAATATATTTCTCTTTCTTAAGTTTGGTTGCTATTGAAATATTCAAACACATTTAATTCAAAATACAACGACTTTTCAATGCATGATCGATGCTTTGACCTCATCTGAACAAACACTCCATCACAGTGAATCCTCCAATCAGCAGCAGAGTCGAACATATAGAAATAATGTTGAACAAAGAGAAATCTGAAAATACATAAACATATATAGTGATGACTAGAGAGAAAACGGAGGTATTTACAGTCATATGTAGACACAATAAACGGAAATATAAGGCAAATCAACAGTTAACAATCAAAATATAATTTTTTACAAAGCTGACTGATTTTATGAATGTTGTTCTTCTAATTACAGCCACCACAACAACTAATCGATAAACTGTTAATGATCAGTAATGAAAAACCGTGTTCTCTGATGATACACGTTCATGTCGTAGTCATGTGTCTGTTGATCTGTTCCTTCAGTCCTGTCATGTGTAACATGTGGTCTTTGTTTTGAGTTTTAGTTCTGTCATCTGTCACGTGTTCTCTGTTTTATGTCTGTCAGCTGTGCCCTACTCGTTATCCTCGTGTTCATCTGTATATATTCCCTCTGTGTCAGTCCAGTCTTTGTCTGTCGTTAAAGTTGTGTGTAGTGTTTAAACCTGTATTCCCTATTCTTTGATTCATTAAACTGTTCTACGTGAAGCCATCTTCTCCGTGCCTTCTTCCGAGTCTACACGTTACAGAACGACAGACCAAAACAACAACTACAGCGATGAATCCAGCAGAAGCTGAAGATCGCCTGTGGGGCATCCGGCAGCGGGGACGTCCATTGGAGAGGTATGTGGGGGAGTTTGTCGAGCGCTCTCATCAGGTGGGCTGGCCGGATGCCTCAATCAATGCGGTGTTTTGGTTGGGGCTGGACGAGAACACCATTCGCCCTAGCGAACCCATATGTACTTTTTCTCTAGTTGATTTAATTCATTTAGTCCCAGAATTAAACGGATCTAGGTTCGAGGTTGAAGAATGTGTACCTCGTCCAGTCCCATCCAAGACACCCCTGGCCATGCCAGCCCGCCTCACACCGACTGCCCTTACATACCCCTCCAACGGAGCAGTTCCTGTATGCCTATCCAGTGAAGTCTATGATGACCAGGAAGAGCTTCCTGAGCTTCTCGGACCCGATCCAGTCATTCAGCCTGATCTCGCTCCAGTTTGTCATTCTGAGCCCACTCCAGTTTATCATTTCGAGCCTGTTTCTACTCTACCGCCTGAGCCCGCTCTCCAGCCACAACGTAAGCGCAAGCCGCGTAGGAAGAAGGCCAAAACAAATGAGCCAAAAATCCCCACAACCGCTGCCTGCCCTGCGATGACCAAGAGAGTGGAGCAGAGCTTTCTGTTGTCCTTGAACTTTCTGTCTGCCTAGAAGAGAACACAGAGATCGCGCCCGCACTTTGTTTACCCTAAAGTGATCACAGAGATCGCGCATGACCTTTCTGTTTACCCAGGACTTTTTGTTTTCCCTGCTTGCCCTGAAGCGACCACGGAGGTCGCCACTGAACCTTCTGTCAGCCCTGAACTTTTAGTTGGCCCTATTTTCCCTGAAGCGACCACGGAGGTCGCCACTGAACGATTTGTTTGCCCTGTCTGCCCTGATGCGACCACAGAGGTCGTCCTGAACCTTTCTGTCAGCCCTGTACCCTCTGTCAGCCCGGAACTTTCTGCCTGCCCGGAGGTGACCCTGGAGGTGAGCGACGAGCCCGCTCCAGCGCTCCACGAGCCTGAGCCAGCGCCTGACCTTCCGTCGCCAGAGCCAGCGCCTGACCTTCTGTTGCCTGGCCTTCTGCCAGACCTTCCGCCGCAAGATCGTCCGCCGCCAGATCATCCACCGCCGGACCGTCCGCCAGATCATCTGCCACTTGAGTCTGGTCCCGATCATCAGCCGCCTGAGTCAGTCAAGGGGGTTAATTCTCCCATTAAATTTTTTTTGGGGGGGCCCAGTGTCCGTGGCTATGGTGGCCAGATGGACAAAGGCCAAGGAGGCCATGTCCTAGGCTCCGCCCTGGCCACCAGAGCTCCCAGCTCTGCCCTTGACTCCACATAAGACTCCGCCCTGGTCTTTGTTTTGAGTTTTAGTTCTGTCATCTGTCACGTGTTCTCTGTTTTGATTTCCTGTTTGTCATTTTCTCGTTATCAGTTCATTTGAGTCAGCCGTGTCTTGTAATTAGTTATGTCTGTCAGCTGTGCCCTACTCGTTATCCTCGTGTTCATCTGTATATATTCCCTCTGTGTCAGTCCAGTCATTGTCTGTCGTTAAAGTTGTGTGTAGTGTTTAAACCTGTATTCCTGCCTGTATTCTTTGATTCATTAAACTGTTCTACGTGAAGCTTCTTCGTGCCTTCTTCCGAGTCTACATGTTACACTTCTGTTTAATGTGTTTGAGACATTTTACTCAGAGCATATCTAAACTTTTTTTTTTTTGAAACCAGTAAAATCTTAATTTTCAATACAAAAAATACAAATGTTTCTTACCCTGTTTTACAGTGAGGTTGACTTTGGTGATGATGTGAGCTCCACACCAGTATATCCCAGAATCCTCTTCTCTCAGATCAGTGATGTTTACAGTAAAGACTCCAGTAGATTCTTCATCACTGAAAGAGAATCGATCATCTCTGATCGTCTCCAATGAAACTCCATCCTTCACACACATGGAGGGTTCATGTGCTTTGCAGAAGAGTTTCTGATGTTCATCATGATGTTTGCACTGGATTGACATGTCGTCTCCTTCATACTTAGTCAAGTTCAGCTCTGGAAATCACAAATATAAGAACACAATATAAGAACATCAATTCACAGCCATAGTTTCACATATTCAGATGTGTAAACCTTCCTCACCCTCGTTCATGATGACCATCAGATGAGTGTAAAGGTAGTTCACGTCTCTGTCTGATGTCACTGCACACCAGTATTTCCCAGCATCCTCTGCTGTCAGTCCAGTGATGGTTCCAGTGAAGACACTTGCAGTGACGTCATCGTTCAGAGTCAATCTGTCAGTCTTGGTCTCTTTCTCTTCTCTCACAGTCTCATTGAGAGTATTTCTATCTCTAGTGGAGCACTTCCCCTTACAGAGAGACTTTGACTTTGATTTATAGATTGAATCATAAGGGCAGATGATCTCAGCAGATTCTCCTTCACGTCTCACTACTGGAGCCACTGCAAACAAACAAACACTGACATTTAACACACATGATCTGAATATACTGTATTGACTACAATGAAATGATCTGGATTCACTCACTGAAGAGGTTGAGCTGAATTTTGGTGGTCAGGGAGATGAAGGTCAAATGTGTGTCTCTGGTTTCTGCTCCACACCAGTAAACTCCAGCATCTCTCACGCTCACATTACTGATGCTCACTGTCAAAACTCTCTCTTCATTCCTCTCAGATGAACCAATCATTTGTGCCGCTTTAGATACACTCATTATCTGGCAGGTGTGATTATCAACCTCTTTGCAGAAATGAACTTTATGTTCCTCTGGGATCTGACAGGTGATGTTGGCTTCTTCACCAAGATGAGCAGATTCAGTCTCAAACGTTGCATCTGTAAACCAGGAGAAATGACATGAAAATCAGATCAGATACTTCAAACACTCAAGATGCAGTATTTGTGGTTCCTCACCGTGTGTGACGTCCAGCTGAAGTTCAGTGAAGCTCTCAGTATAGTGAGACACATTCACTCCACACCTGTATGTTCCTGCATCTGCAGCTTTCAGCTCTCTAAAAAACACCATTAAGACTCCTGCTCTGGTGTCGTCATATAAAGAAACATCTCCATTCTCCATCCATTGATCCTGAACTCCTGGATTCTTCCTCTCTGAACATCCATCTGGTTCTTTACAGATGTATTTTGTCTTGGTTTTGTATTGAGAATGTTCACACTTGATCATCATACGACCTCCTGAGGATCCGCTCGCTCTAGACACGCCCACTTTAGCTGTCAATCACAAATATCACATCTAATCAAATTTTCCACAAACAGAGATTGCTGAAACTTTAAAACCAGATTTAAATTAATTTGTTCTACTCACTACTAACATGTAGATGAACAGTATTAATTATGGAGTAATTGTAAGATTCTCCTCTGATCCAAACTCCACATAAATAAACTCCTCCATCATCTGGTCTCACAGCAGAAATTCTCACTCTGAAGTTTTTATGTTTGTCATCAGAAACACTGAATCTTTTTTTCTTCTTCCATGTGCTGTAAATCGTCTCAACAGAGTTGATTCCTTCTTTGAATATGATCTTGGGATCATTAATATGATTCTGTGAATATTCACAGCTGAATGTGGCAGTTTTTCCACTATTCACCATCACTGTCTTTGACCCTTTACAACATGAATCTGTAATTTACATAATAAAGAAATTCACTTTTCGTATGTAAAGTTTGAAATTACTAGTTTTACAAAGACTTTGATACACAACGACTCACCTTCTTCCACATTCAAAGTCATGTACATATACCAGTTGCTATAATACTGAATCCCGTATTCTCCAGCATCATGTTGATTCAGTTCTCTGATGAAGATCATGAGGTTTCCCTCATTGTTACAAAACAGTGTGAATCGTCCTTCATTAATCCAGTTATCATGTTTCTTATAATGTATTATTGTTCTCCACTCAGGTAATTTGGCCATATATTTAGCTGAATGACTGTACCAAACCTCCCCAGAATCAACAAGCACACTTCCTCCAGAATATCCAGTGACTCTAAAGCATCTCACTGCACCTGTCAATCAGATTGATACTGTGATCAGAAACCTCATGAACAGAAAACAGCATCATTACTGCAGTGATGAAAGAGAAAAGCTCTGACCTGAGATCAGGTAGAAAGTGAAGAATATGAGGAGGATCTTCATTGTGAGTTGAGTTCAGTCTTCTTTATGCTGAATGTTCTCTGTGTGAATCTCTCTGTCTCTACATCTGTCTGCTTTAGTCACTTCCTCTTTCTTCAGCTCTTTATCAGTAATGAGCAGCTTTACTGGCCCCTCCCACCATCAGCACTGACTGAATATGACATTCATCACACTGAAAGAGCGACACCTAGTGGAGGTTACAGTGTCTGATACTGAGAGATCAAACAGGTTCATCTTCTCTATATGAGGACAAATGACACTGAAGATAACTGATCAGCTTTATTTAAATCTTCCACTAGAGGGCAATAGTAAAGTGTACATGTACGTTCACGGCCTAGAGTTATACAAAGCACTCCTGAAAAAAAACTGCATCTCATTCTTTTGTTTTGATATTAATAATTTAATATTTTTACATTTTTTATGTTCTAAGAAACAGACCAGGTTTAACTGGTATTTGACTGTATTTGTTTGGATACTTTATACATAGGAAGTCATGGATTCAGCACCACGGCCAGCGGCTCTCAAACAAACTTCACCAATGACAGTTTAACAAAACAACACAAAAATGAGCCATTGAAACTTGAATTTATTTAGTTATATAATAAAAACAGAACAAAATACAAAATCTTTTCACTCTATCGATTACAATTAAATACAACTACACAAGCCAACCATTTGCTCATAGTTGCCAGAAGATGGAGCCAGAGGTTCCAATAACACATCCAGTTGTTTGTTTACAGTAGGCGCAACAAAAAAATATGTATTTGTGACCACAAAATAGTACTGTTCAACCTGTTTATTTATTCTGAATGGTTTCAACTTGCTTAATAAAGCTACATTCGGGATAAAAATAATTATACATTTACGTATCTGTACCATTAAGTACTGATGTTATACACTCTTCGCTTGTTTCTTCTCTCAAAACTGCTGTGATAACTCCTATACTTAAGAAACCAGGGGCTGATTCAAGTAACATTGATCATTTTTGCCCCATTTCAAGTCAACAGTTTCTTTCTAAAATACTGGAAAGGATTGCTGCAGCCCAGTTCTGGGATCATCTAACAATTCTGTCCTTATCATAGAGTTGAGACCACATTAGTTAACTTATAGTTGTAAGTTACTGTTTGTGAAAATAACTTAATAATGAACAACAGCTTCGGTGATGGTGTAAATCATGCTTCTTTTGTTTATGTTCTTCTTTGTAACAAATGATGTGCTTTTGCAAACACTGTTACAGTACAAAGACCATAAATTTACTATAAAAACCAAGAGTCATGATGAAGTACAGCTGAAGTCAGTTGTAGTTCTTGTGTTTCTCTTTCCTTCAGTGATTCTGCTTGTTATCATCAGGTGTTCATCAATAATCACACAATCATCACTCAATTAACTCAATTACTTTAACACCTGCTGCTGGTTCCCATGTGAACACCCATTTTACTGTGAATTTACTGTGTATGCCAATGACATACCTATCTATACCTATACCTATGCCAATGACATGCTTTACCTATCCTCCAAAACTACCTCTACTTTTCCTCCATCTATCCTCTCAGACTGTTTATCAGAGATTAAAGAGTTTACATTAAATCTTAAACTTAACAGCAGTAAAACGGAAATTCTTCTTGTCATCTAAAAAAAACAATCTGGCCAAATCTACATGTTCTTCTGTGAATATTCATAACTTTCCAGCATCTGTTAAAAGTTTGAGTGTCATCTTTGACAGTACTTTGAAATGTATAAACAGTGCCATTCACTCTGCATATTTCCACATACATATTATAATATATATATATATATATAATTAACTGACTGTGGACATTTTCAGATTTATGTTGGATTTGTTTTTTTTTTGTTTTTGACAAATGAAAAATACCCCCCCCCCCCCCCTCACCCTTTTCCATTCATTTTCAACTGGGGTCTTATTAACCATAAAACACAAAAAAGTGTGATTTTTATCTAGGGAAAACTCCCTTGGGGTCATATTGAGTCACTGAATACTGTCCTCCAGTAAGAAAGAGAAAGAAGAACAAACTAGAAGTTTCTTCAGCCACAGTCTTAGATGAACTGAAGATACTGAAGATCTGATTCATCAACTCCAGCTTCACTTATTACTGACCAGACTGACTTTATTTCTTTATTACAGAAGATCTTGTTGGATGAAATACTCTGCAATATAAATATGTTTCATTACTGCACAATGGTTTTTATTTTACTGAGGAGGTATACTTTTTAAATTCCACATAGATGAAAGTTGAATGTAAAATGTACAGTAGCTGGACCTTTTAACATTTGAAAAGCAAGCAAATCTTTTATAATGCATACCTATTTATGACTGCAGTTCATTAGGCTTATTAGCAAATTAGTTTTTATTAGTTTTTGGACTATACTTTCCTCCAGTAAGTATTTCAGATGACCTGACTATAACCTTTTTGGATGAAAACTGGGATGTTATAAATACTGTAATATTTTTATTTTTCAAATTCACAGTGTCTTTTATGCAGTGGAAATTCTGTGCTTTTTTTTAATTCACACCTTTAGTTTCAAAGAACATAAACAGAGCAAAAGTAAACCACAAGCTGAAGAGCGTCTCGTGCTGATCTTTATCACACTGACCACAGCATCAAACAACCTGCAAACACAAAGACCTGAAACACTTACAAGCAAGTCTCTTTACCGAAGTAAAGAAAATACTGGTCTAAAGAGCATTTTTTGTTTGAATTGCACACCCTTGTATTTTTATTATTTTTTTTAAATCAAATGTATCTTTTATTTGAAAGAATTTAGTAAAAGTTCAAACAACTGTAGACTCGCCACTTCCCGTGTGTCATCTGTTTGCAGTCTGATGATAATCATATCACAATGCAACATCAGAAACTGACATTTCATAATCATTTTCTGTTCTCTATGGTTTTAGTCTGCACTGAAAAAACCAGCCCGTTTGTCACGCAAACAGAAAAACACCTCCAGAATTTGTGAGAAACTTTAAGACAAAAAACAACCTCAGATTAAAATGTCTTTTTCAAGTCCTTGAATATCATGATAAAAACAAATCATAAAAAAAGAGATTATAAACGTCCAGACTTTAAATGACCTGAGCATCGTAAACCCAAGTTGATCGAAGCTCCATTGGTGGCAATGGATCTATGATCGACTTAGGCTTATGATGTTACCAATCAGATTTCAAGATTTTAAACACCACTGGACAATACACAGGAAACAATAGCACAAAACAGTAATTTAACAGCTCTGAACAGTTTCATGTGTCTCATCATAAACGTCTGTTCAAGAGCTGCTATTGTGTCAAAAGCTGTGGTTCGCGTGAATATGAAAGCTATAATGTGGGTGCGCACTTGTTCAGGAAGTAAAGTAAATGCGTTTTAGCCGATTATACTATATTGTGACGAAGTGTCAAGCGAGGATGCGGTATTCTGTTGAAATGGAGTGATACTGGCACTGGAAAACAGTATTTTATGAATTGAGTTTTGCAGTGTGTATTTGAGGTTTTGTTTATACTGCTGTTTTAACTAATTAATGACTTTAAAAAAAGAGTTCTCTATTGTCAATATTATTGAGAACAAAACAATTATTGCAACATGATGGTGTTGATGATTTACCTTGGATTCGAGCGAGCGTTAGCCTGCAGTGAATTTAAATGATTAGCAATCATCTGTCTCCTCAAAAGTGTCTTTTTGCAAGACTTCTACATGCGACACACACACGTGTTGTTTACTCTGCTGCTCATAATAGCACCAAATTAATAAAAAATACAATTTACTGACCCGTGTTCTGTTTTGTATCATGCATCGTGCACGTTTGTGGTGATGTAAGATGAACACAAACGCACCAGGGTTCAATAGAATCAAGTTGTGAAAGCAGACCAACGGGAACAATCACGCCCGGTGTGAAAGCACCCTTAGAGTGTCAAGAAACCCCCTTTTTCTCACTGGCAGTTCACTCCTCAGAGTTGAAAAAGAATGAAATAGCCCAGGATGTTGTTTTCATTGATGTGCAAAATGCATGTATCTGTTAGCATCTCAAGAAAAATGTTTTAGGGTTTCATGACCCTTTAAGGTTTGTATTTCCTGCTTTTATCACATCCGCACATAAACAAACTCTTTACACACAAACACCAGTAATAAACATCTTATACATCTGCTATTTTAATCATGTGAAAGAAGCAACATGAATGACCCTGATAAAACTAATAAAACACGTTTAACAGCTAATTATGGATGTGTGATAATCAGTGTTCTTTCAGTTAGTTGAGTCTCGTGCGGTAAATAACCGTGGTGCAATCAGAGTGAATCTGGTTCTTACTGAAGGAGACTGAAGCGTCACTGAGAGACTCTTCATGCTTCTGGAAACTGACAGACGCGTAAAGAAGCTCATCAGAGGGGATTGTGGGTAATTCATCAGGACTGTTCATTTGAGCTGATCCAGGATCTGTGAGAGAATCACGACTGCTGTCTGCACACGATGACTGAACAAAAGAGAAAATAATATAAGGGCAAGATATTTATACACACACATACATACACACACACACACACACTGTAACTCACCATTGTATTTTTCTCTCTCTTTCTCTTGTCTGATGTCGAGGTTCTTCCTAATTCCCCAAAACAAAATGAATCGATCAGTAAGAGAAAGAGAAACTAGATCAAACTGGAGACGAACAGCAGCATCTGAGACAGAAACTCATCGAGTCAGAGAGATTTTACTGCTGCTGACAGTCAGAAGATTCAAGTCAAATAACTAATAATTTATTACAACACAATAAAGGATCAAACCTCGTCTCTTGTGTCTTAATTTACACACAGTCAGAGTGAATCCAGCAAGCAGCAGCAGAATCACACACACACAAACAGTGATGATCGTGGAGGAATCTGAAAATAAAACACAAACATAGACATGAATGAAATAATATCTTCACAATTATTAAAATTCATTACATACATTTTCAGCCCTTTTATATTATAACATAAATGTGTGTTTTAACACTTATGGGAGAGTCCCGTGTGTCTCGCTGTGGGTTTCCTGAATAAAGACACAGTCACATTAAACTAAGACTCTGAACCTTCAGCTCAACAGAAAGTGAAATGCGGAGAAGATCTTGAGATTTGAATATGTGTTAAATAAAAAAATAAATCAAATACTGTAATACCACAGAATCAATATATAGAATTAAGATAGATGATAAACTTAACATTAATCAAAAATCTGTTAAAATGAGAAAGTTAATTAATCAAATACTATATACATGGAAATAATTAATTATTATCTGATGATGCTCAAGAAAATGTTAGTTATAGTACTCGACAAAAGTCAAAATAAATGAGGAGAAGAGTTGTGAAAAATAACAATATACTGTGGGGTTGCAATTAACCATTATTTTCATAATTGAACAGTTGGCTAGTTATTTCTTTGATTAATCACTTAATCGGATAAAATGCCCTATTTTCTTTTCTTTTTTTTAACACACTACTCCACATTTTGTCCATAGATATGCATTATTTAGTGCTGTAATTTGATGCAACTGGCGGATGTTTCCCATTAGAATTTTGTCCAAGAATAAAACAGCAGTCCCTCTCAAATACTTCCAGAATCTCTAGGGGTATATGCCATCCTGGCCATAGTAATGTCTCTAAGGTTGAAGTATATAAGGCCACTTCTGCACTGGCTTCATGTCCAAGTCCCAAGATGGGCCACAGCACACACTGTCTGGCCATCGCACTGAAGTTTCATTGCACATTCAGCCCTTGGTTGGACCTTTCATTTTTACAGGCAGGCGTGTCCAGAATTCTTCTGGCATGGGCAGCTTCAGGTGGGCCTGCGACTGCACTGGCACATCCAAATGCTTCGTGTTGTTGGCAGTGCTGTTAGCCCTGAGGTGGTTTTTACCTTTGATCTGGGGCAAACATGTTTTGGTCTGGACAGAAAACACAGCGATATATCAACCACCAGGGTGGTATCCACTCTCATTGTGTGTCACAACTCGCCAGCCATGTCTTCCTCCTTCATTCCTTGACTGAGACGCCCCTCTGCATGGACGCACTGGCACACAGCTGGCCCAGGGCCTGTGCAAGTGCGCATTTCTCCCAGAGAGCCTAATTTTAAGGCCTACCTTAGCTTAATAAACATTTCATTGTTTTCATAGCACTGTTTCATGGTACAGTTTTTTTTTAATCTCATCACATTGACCCGCCGTTGCTGAAACATGGTTCACTCCTTACATTCAAAATATATATCAGAAGACTAAACGCTTCCGTGGCAATTCTTTATCTTAGTAGCCCCATTTTTGCATTGGTAGATTGTTCAGGTGTTAATATCTAAATCTATGTAAACCTGCCCTAAAATACAATGCAGAAACAATAAAACATCTCACCCTGTTTTACAGTGAGGTTGACTTTGGTGATGATGTGAGCTCCACACCAGTATATCCCAGAATCCTCTTCTCTCAGATCAGTGATGTTTACAGTAAAGACTCCAGTAGATTCTTCATCACTGAAAGAGAATCGATCATCTCTGATCGTCTCCAATGAAACTCCATCTTTCACACACATGGAGGGTTCATGTGCTTTGCAGAAGAGTTTCTGATGTTCATCATGATGTTTGCACTGGATTGACGTGTCGTCTCCTTCATACTTAGTCAAGTTCATCTCTGGAAATGATCACAAATATAAGAACATCAATTCACAGCCATAGTTTCACATATTCAGATGTGTAAACCTTCCTCACCCTCGTTCATGATGACCATCAGATGAGTGTAAAGATAGTTCACGTCTCTCTCTGATGTCACTGCACACCAGTATTTCCCAGCATCCTCTGCTGTCAGTCCAGTGATGGTCCCAGTGAAGACACTTGCAGTGACGTCATCGTTCAGAGTCAATCTGTCAGTCTTGGTCTCTTTCTCTTCTCTCACAGTCTCATTGAGAGTATTTCTATCTCTAGTGGAGCACTTCCCCTTACAGAGAGACTTTGACTTTGATTTATAGATTGAATCATAAGGGCAGATGATCTCAGCAGATTCTCCTTCACGTCTCACTACTGGAGCCACTGCAAACAAACAAACACTGACATTTAACACACATGATCTGAATATACTGTATTGACTACAATGAAATGATCTGGATTCACTCACTGAAGAGGTTGAGCTGGATTTTGGTGGTCAGGGTGAAAGTGTCTCTGGTTTCTGCTCCACACCAGTAAACTCCAGCATCTCTCACGCTCACATTACTGATGCTCACTATAAAAATGCTTTCTTCATTTCTCTCAGATGAAGTATTTAATTGAGTCACTTTTGATGTACTAATTATCTGACAGATGTGATTATCAACCTCTTTACAGAAATGAACTTTATGTTCCTCTGGGATCTGACAGGTGAAGTTGACTTCTCCACCAAGATGAGCAGATGCTGCAACTGTAAACAAAGAGGAATTACTATAAAAATCAGAAGAAATACTTAATGAGTCAAAATCTGCTAAGGAGCAATAATGGAACAGTTTAAAAAAGTGGTATAAAATAAAAACAATTGTGCAAATATAGCACTCCTTTCCTGATCAAAATAAAGAAAACAACTTGACTGTCAATGAATTTGCAACAACTGAGCGTCACATTTTTGGTAAACCTAATGTCATTTTCTGAGATGAAATTTATTTAAGCCACAAAACAAATTTAATTACTTAAAATAAGTACAATGAACAATGCAAAAAGCATTTCAAACGTCTCCAGCACATTTCATAATTACCCAAAATCCTTTTTACCAACTTTTAAAAAATTGACATGACATTTTTTTATGCATGAACTATATATTATGATTCTACCATTCCTCATATGAATGTTTTTAATTTCCCATAAGAAGACAAAAGGTTTTCTCATGATTTGATACATGTAATTACCCTTTTGCAGATTTTGACTCATACAACGTTTCTTACTCTCTGAATATCTATCTGATTCTTTTCAGATGAATTTTAGGTTGTTTTTTTATTGAGGTTGTTAACACTTCATATGTGATCATACAACCACCTGAGTAGAAAGTCAATCTAGACATTTTTGTTTGTTTGTTTGTTCTTTGACAGATTTTATTGAGAGTTTGATCTACTTACTGACAATATGTAGATGAACAGTATTAATGATGGAGTAACTGTAAGATTCTCCTCTGATCCAAACTCCACATAAATAAACTCCTCCATCATCTGGTCTCACAGCAGAAATTCTCACACTGAAGAAGTTTTTATGTTTGTCATCAGAAACACTGAATCTTTCTTTCTTCTTCCATGTGCTGTAAATCGTCTCAATAGAGTTTTTTCCTTCTTTGAATATGATCTTGAGATCATTAATATGATTCTGTGAATATTCACAGCTGAATGTGGCAGTTTCTCCACTATTCACCATCACTCTCTTTGACCCTTTACAACATGAATCTGTAATTTACAAAATAAATATTTACCATTTATAAAAGCTTTGAAATGATCAGTAGTTTTATTAAACAGACTTTGTTCTTAAAATGACTGACCGTTTTTCACTTTCAACGTCATTTCCAGGTACCAGTTGCTATGAACCCAAATCCAGTATTCTCCAGCATCATGTTGGTTCAGTTCTCTGATGAAGATCATGAGGTTTCCCTCATTGTTTCAAAACAGTGTAAATCGTCCTTCATTAATCCAGTTATCATGTTTCGTATCATTTATTATTATTCTCCACTCAGGTAATTTGGCCATATATTTATCAGAGTCACTGATCCAAGACTTCCCAGAATCAACAAGCACACTTCCTCCAGAATATCCAGTGACTCTAAAGCATCTCACTGCACCTGTCAATCAGATTGATACTGTGATCAGAAACCTCATGAACAGAAAACAGCATCATTACTGCAGTGATGAAAGAGAAAAGCTCTGACCTGAGATCAGGTAGAAAGTGAAGAAGATGAGGAGGATCTTCATTGTGAGTTGAGTTCAGTCTTCTCTATGCTGAATGTTCTCTGTGTGAATCTCTCTGTCTCTACATCTGTCTGCTTTAGTCACTTCCTCTTTCTTCAGCTCTTTATCAGTAATGAGCAGCTTTACTGGCCCCTCCCACCATCAGCACTGACTGAATATGACATTCATCACACTGAAAGAGCGACACCTAGTGGAGGTTACAGTGTCTGATACTGAGAGATCAAACAGGTTCATCTTCTCTATATGAGGACAAATGACACTGAAGATAACTGATCAGCTTTATTTAAATCTTCCACTAGAGGGAGTACATGTACATTTACATTTAGTCATTTAACAGACGCTTTTATCCAAAGCGACTTACAAGTGAGGAAAACAAACAAGCGATTCTTCATGAATTGGCAAATAGACACAGGAAGTGCTCACAATACAAGTTTCATACATTGCTCAGTACCATAAGCTAGAGTAGGAAGGGAAAAGGGAAGGATAGGGGTTTTTTTTCATGAGGGGGATTAAGTGTCCACGGAAGAGATGAGTTTTCAGTTTTCAGCTGTCTCTTGAATATTGCCAGGGATTCTGAATTTACATGTACACATTCATTCACTGAAGTCCCGTAGAACCCAAACAGGACACTCTTGGAAATGCCAAAAATACATCTGATACTTTGGGGTTTTGACATTTTTATCAGTTGTAAGAAACATTAACTGCAGATCTGACTGGTATTAGATTGGATAACCCCCCCCCCCCCCCCCCCCAAACCAAGCATTGTATTGTTAGAAATGTAACATTCACTGATATTTGCCACTAGATGGAGCCAGCAGTTTAAATAAGCTGGTGTTTTTACTGTAGGTGCTACAAAACTATAATAATAAATGCAACGGTGAACAAAACATCACAAACACGAACACTAGAGACGCTCTCACCGCATATTTCCACAAACTATAATGACTATATGTCCATTAAGTCCACAAGACCGCAGGGTGTCCCATTTAGATTTCAGAAGGGAAACCTGCAGTCGATATGTGCTCTCGATGCTCACTTTTCCTGTTTACCATAGTAGGATACAAATACTATGGTAATCAATGGGAGATCTGCTTGGTGACAAACATTCTTCCAAATATCTTCCTTTGTATTCAGCAGAACAAAGATATTCATACAGGTTTGGATCAAGTAGAGGGGGAGTAAATGATGACAAATTTTAATTATTGTGTGAACTATCCCTTCATCACACTTGTATGTGTCTGAAGTGCTTCTTGGTTTGACCAACAGAAGAGCAGAAGAAAACCACAAGCACTTGTTGCTTGATCTTTAACACATTGCAGCCCTGCAGACACACTTACTACAGCTCTCTCACTCTCTCTCTGTCTCTCTCTGTCTCTCTCTGTCTCTCTCTGTCTCTGTCTCTGTCTCTGTCTCTGTCTCTGTCTCTGTCTCTGTCTCTGTCTCTGTCTCTGTCTCTCTCTCTGTCTCTGTCTCTGTCTCTGTCTCTGTCTCTGTCTCTGTCTCTCTCTCTCTCTCTCTCTCTCTCTCTCTCTCTCTCTCTCTCTCTCTCTCTCTCTCTCTCTCTCTCTCTCTCTCTCTCTCTCTCTCTCTCTCTCTCTCTCACCTACTAAAACATCAACCAATCATATGCTTCTTTAACTGAGCAGACGCATCACTTCACTGTCATCTGATGATGACAATCTCACCCATAACATCACAAGAACATCAGAAACTTTAAAGTCACACTGATATAAATGTACATTTTAAACAGTACAAATGTTTGACAAGGATTTTTATACATTCGTATAATGTTGAACAAAGAGAAATATGAAAATACATTAAACTGAACTGAGACCCTGAACCTTCACCAGTTTCCTGTGACTTTGAGCAGGACGGAAAAAGAGTCTGTTCATCACGTGATCACAAACACCACCTCCAGCTCTCGAGAGACACTTTGAAACAGAAAGTATCATCTATAAGTCAATGCCATGACAATGTTTGAACTTTCAAATATAATGTTAAAACAGTGCAAATAATCTCTGATTCTACAACTTAAAATAACAACTGTAGGCATTAAACAAATGAATAACAGCAGAAAATATAAAAGTTTATTTTTCAGAGAATAAAATATGATTCTACAGTGAAACTCTTAGATCAGAAAAATGACCTCAGTTCCAACAGAGCCAGAATGAACTAAAAACATCATTAGCAAAAGTCTCTTCATGTACGAATCTAAAGCGGGTCAAAGAGATTCAATATTCAGAGAAAACAGTCATTTGTATTTGCAGTGGAAACTTCACAGTTTATTTTAAGTGTCACTCAGTGTTTTTATTTCCTGTTTTCATCACACCTTCAGATAAACTGAGAGGACAAACTCTTCACACACACCAGTAAACCTCTGACACAACTGCTGTTTTAAACACGTGAAAGAAACATGATCAGCAGTGGAAACTTTAAAGTGTCTCATGATTCAACAAACTGAACGACTGATCAATAAACATCTGTTTAACACTGAACTATGGATTATAAAGAGATTTTTATCAACTAATTGTAAACATCAGCAAATACTGGTGTAATGCGTGCTGATCTGTTGTAAGTGAGTTAGTTGAGTCTCGTGCGGTGACTGACCGTGGCGTAATCAGAGTGAATCTGGTTCTTACTGAAGGAGACTGAAGCGTCACTGAGAGACTCTTCATGCTCCTGGAAACTGACAGACGCGTAAAGAAGCTCATCAGAGGGGATTGTGGGTAGGTCATCAGGACTGTTCATTTGAGCTGATCCAGGATCTGTGAGAGAATCACGTGTGCTGTCTGCACACGATGACTGAATGAGGAGAACATAAGTACATTAAAACTAGAAATCATCTCATAAGCACACTATTTACACACACACACACACACACACACACTGTAACTCACCAACATGTTTTTCTCTCTCTTTCTCTTGTCTGATGTCGAGGTTCTTCCTAATTCCCCAAAACAAAATGAATCGATCAGTAAGAGAAAGAGAAACTAGATCAAACTGGAGACGAGTTGTTGTGAGAACCCAAGTGCAGCTTTATTCATAAATCCACAAAACAAACATAAATCTAATAACTAGACTACAGCGTTACAGGGATAATATCCACATAATCCACAAACATCGACAAGGAACAATGGAAACATGAGGGTTTAAATAGACAGACTAATGACAAACGATGAACACCTGTGCACAATGAATACACCCAATAAACCAATCAGAACACGACATCAAACTGGGGAATCACATGACAAGGAGCACATGGCAGGGTCACATGACAAACTGGGGAATCACATGACATAAAACAGCTGGAGCACATGGATAAACATGACACATGACAACGACAATGAAACAAGAACATGAACAATGAACAGAAACAAGACAAAACGAGAAAACATAACGCCAAGGAGGGTGGTGAAGATGCTGTGACTCTAGGGGAGGGATGGTGGGCCAGGCTCATGCAGGGGAACAGGACATGGACAAGGCAGACCAGGGTCATGGGTCGGGGGCGGTCCTGGGCCGTGGAGCATGGGCAGTTCAAGGGACCACGGAGGTGCAGGCGGTTCAAGGGACCACGGAGGTGCAGACTGTTTCAATGGGCCCGAGTGGCACGGCCAACGTGGCCTTAGCCATTTTCTGACAGCTCAGGCCTAGCAGGCATGATGTGAGGCGTCTGACGGGGCAGGCGTGGCGTGAACCTTTGGCGGCGGGGCAGGCGTGGCTTGAACCGTGGGCTGCTGGGTAGGTATGGTGTGAAACATCCATGGCTGGGCAGCTGTGGTTTGACCAGTAGATAGCTGGGCAGGTATGGCGTAATCCGGTTGTGGCTGGACAGACATGGCGTAAATTGGTGGTTGAGTAGGCATGGCATAAACCGGCTGTGGCTGGGCAGACATGGCTGGAAACGTCCTTGGCTGAGCAGGCATGGCATGGGTAGTCCGTGGTTGCGCAGGCATGGTGTGAACAATTCCAGATTTTATGGTTGGGGTGTTGAAGCTTTCTGGAGGGCTGGCGGTGGTGTGTGCGGTGGGATTACGGGGTCCCTCATCTGCAATACCCACAGTAAACTGTGATCCAGCCAGCAACAATGCATGGTGTATGTACTTTTCCAGTGACCAGTTAATTCTCCCTCCAGGAAGCAATGACGAAACCGGTTTGTTAAGTCCGAGGAGAAAAATTTCCTTTAGGGAAACATCATTGAAATCCACTAAGTGACAAAGTTCGCAGAAGTCCTGCACATAGTCCTCTATGGTTTGGTTGCCTTGACGTAGGTTCAGAAGACACGAAACTGCTGGGTTCATGGTTGGGTCGATGTTTCTGTAACAACTGATCCACTGGAGGAGAGTTGTTGTGAGAACCCATGTGCAGCTTTACTCATAAATCCACAAAACAAACATAAATCCGATGACTAGACTAGACTAGACTAGACTAGACTAGACTAGAGCGTTACAGGGATAATATCCACATAATCCACAAACATCGACAAGCAACAATGGAAACATGAGGGTTTAAATAGACAGACTAATGACAAACGATGAACACCTGTGCACAATGATTACACCCAATAAACCAATCAGAACATGACATCAAACATGGGAATCACATGACAAGGAGCACATGGCAGGGTCACAAGACAAACTGGGGAATCACATGACATAACTAGACAGCTAGAGCACATGGATAAACATGACACATAATAATAATTCCTTACATTTATATAGCGCTTTTCTGTGGTACTCAAAGCGCTTTACATATGGAAGGGGAAATCTCCTCATCCACCACCGATGTGCAGCATCCACCTGGATGACGCGACGGCAGCCATATTGCGCCAGAACGCACACCACACACCAGCGTATTGGTGGAGAGGAGACAGAGTGATGAAGCCAGTCAGTATGGGGATGATTAGGAGGCCATGATGAACAGAGGCCAGTGGGCAAATTTGGCCAGGATGTCGGGGTTATACCCCTACTCTTTCCGAAAGACATCCTGGGATTTTTAATGACCACAGAGAGTCAGGACCTCGGTTTAACGTCTCATCCGAAGGACGGTGCTTTTTGGCAGCATAGTGTCCCCATCACTATACTGGGGCATTAGGACCCACACAGACCACAGGGTGAGCGCCCCCTGCTGGCCTCACTAACACCTCTTCCAGCAGCAACCTAGTTTTCCCAGGAGGTCTCCCATCCAGGTACTAACCAGGCTCAGCCCTGCTTAGCTTCAGTGGGCAACCAGTCTTGGGCTACAGGGTGACATGGCTGCTGGCATGACAACGACAATGAAACAAGAACATGAACAATGAACAGAAACAAGAAAACATGAACATGAACATGAACAAAACAAAAGCTAGACATAATAGAGTCAGAGAGATTTTACTGCTGCTGACAGTCAGAAGATTCAAGTCAAATAACTAATAATTTATTACAACACAATAAATGATCAAACCTCTTCTCTTGTGTCTTAATTTACACACAGTCAGAGTGAATCCAGCAATCAGCAGCAGAATCACACACACACAAACAGTGATGATCGTGGAGGAATCTGAAAATAAAACACAAACACAGTGTTAATTAACATTCTCACATTTGACTGACTATTGATTGAAACTTGAGCACATTTTAGTCTGCAGACTTGCATGTAATCTATGCTCTACTTCATCTGTTTCTATTGAGTCTCATGTGTCTCTGTGGGTTTCCTGAAGAAAGCCAAAATAACTTGAGACTCTGAACCTTCAGCTCAATTCTGTGGTTTTGATGTTAAATAAAGACACTCAATTCTCCACAAACACTAAACACCCGCTGCATTTATGAGCAGAGGGAAGTTCAAATGCAATGAAGCTGTTACATTCTGTCAGGTCCTGTCAGCTGTGTTTTGTATTTATTCCCTTCACCTGTGTTCCTGTCATCACTTCCTGTATTTAAGTTCCAGTGTCTACCCTTTTCATTTGTCGGTTATTGTTTATGTATGGACTGTGTGTTACCTTCGCTCTCTTCATTGTGTTACGATTAAAGCCTTCATGTTATTTGTAAACCTCGTGTCTGTGCATCTTTGGAACAGTCACGTTACAGAATAACTGACCTAAAAACATAACCCGCAGCACGCTTCCTGCTCAGTCCAGAGGCCAGGCCTTACATGGAGTACATAGTCTGGATGCTCCGGAATGGCGACCGCTCTCCCTCAGCCAGCAAGCTCGAGGTGCCCGTCGAGATCGCCGCTGGACTGGAGAACATCGAAGCCCCGGAGTCGACGCGAGTGGGTCACTCCACCCCAGAGCCAGGAGCGGACCAGAACCTGAACGACCTGTGGTCCGCGGATCCTCTCCCCACCCAAATCCCCACCCTTGAATCTTCTACGTTGCCGGTCCCGTCCAGAGATCTTCTTCTGTCTGATTCCCTGCCTGTCTCCCTGATCCCATCTCCTCCGCTGATCTCAGTCAGCCCCCTGGATCCGTGGCCATCGTCCAGCTCCTCAGCTCTGCCCCCGCCGTTCACTCCGTGCGGCTCCTCTTCAGCGCCTCGGGCTTCCCCTCCACCAGCCCGGCTTGAAGCGGAGACCCTGGCTCCACTTTAGGCCTCCAGGCCCGTGACGCCACCTCGACCCGTCAGCCAGCCACCATCGCCTGGGCCCACGCCTCCCTCGTCGTCTCCTCGGCCCATCTGCTCGGGGGCTCGGCTGGGCTCCCTCGTCTCTCCAGGTCGGCCTCCGGGGGTCGACATCCAGCTTCCACCACAGACCTCCGGGCCAAACTTCCGGTCCGGCGATGTCGGCCGGGAAGTTCCGCTGGGTCCTCCTGCCCTACTGTCTGGACTCCTCCCTGGCTCCTCCCACCGTCGGCTCCACCATGGGGTTTGGGGCCATCTTCCCCAGTTTGCTGCCTGTCTCCAGCTCCACGCCCTCCTCCGAAGCCTCTGTCACGGCGCGAGGACGCTCCTTCCCGAGGGGGGGCATACTGTTACACTCTGTCAGGTCTTTGTTTCACGTATTCTTTGTTTTTGTTTTTTCCAGCCACTCGTTTGTTCTAATTATGTTCAGCTGTGTTTTGTAATTATTCCCTTCACCTGTGTTCCTATCATCACTTCCTGTATTTAAGTTCCTGTGTCTACCCTTTTCATTGTTTATGTATGGACTGTGTATTACCTTCACTCTCTTCATTGTGTTACGATTAAAGCCTTCGTGTTATTTGTAAACCTGGTGTCTGCGCGTCTTTGGAACAGTCACGTTACAGAAGCAATTAAATGGACATTTGTTATATGAGATTACCAGGAATCACAAGAACACACAAAAATGGGAAGTTTGCAGAAAATAGTATGTTTGAAATGAAGTTGCTTAAAAATCCAATGTGCAGAAGAACAATATCTATCTAATCTAAACAATATCAGACGAACAATTATAATATCTAGTATTATCCTTGTCTGAAATAAGTTTCAGAGCAAAAAAATTAAAGGGGTCACGAAGTGCATTTTATAATGTTATCAATCCTAATGTAGAAGTAATGAGCTATTTTCTATCCTATTTTTGATCCTCTCTTTGAGAGCAGCTCGTTTGGAGGGGCGCGCTGAAAACGAAGCTTAGACATCAATGCCCAGAGCTGTGATTGGGTAACAGCCTTTTAAAAAATTTCCACATCCTTTTGGAAAACAAAATTACCATCTAATCACAATTCGCTATTGATTAACTTCACTTCGTGAAGGCGGGATATTAGAGAGGTGTCAAAGAAGCGCGTGTTTAACGAGGAAAAGAGTTTATCAAGTTATTATCCACAGTAAGTTGTGAAAAAGAGCTCAACGTGTTATTGGTTCTCTTTGCGCCTGAATGTTCAACACAGCTGTCAAAATGCCCGTCATGTGGAGTATTTTACGAAACAGTTGATTATGGCTTAAGTGAACGTAAACAGTGTCATCGCGTCAAACTATCTGTAACAGTCAAAGCATCAGTGAAACACTGTAACTCGCTGTCGTCCTCATCGCTTCGAGTCTGCAAAGACTGTTTTTGCACAATTTTGAGCAAAATTCTGTCCGCGTCTTTCTTTCTCTAGTATTCACTACATGACATGAGCCAATCAGTGGCTCCTCGACTGAACATTTAAGGGATAGTTCACCCAAAAATGAAAATTACCCCAAGCTTTACTCATCCTCAAGCCATCCAAGGTGTATCTTCTTTCAGACTAATTATATTAAAAAATATCCTTGATCTTCCAAGCTTTATATTTGGAAAAAATATATGTGCAAAAAAATATTCTTATTTAAAACTTTATAAAGTAACATAACAAACTTCTGGTGCAACAGCTATACACATTTGTCTAAAAAACGTTAACTTCCGCGACAATGACATGAGGTACTGCGCTCTGTCGTACACTATAACATACTACGTCATTTGAAAAGTTACTAACAATGACTTTATAACAACCCTCTCACTGCAGTGTTCATATTTGACAATGAAAATAAAGTAAACTCTTACCCTTATACTTGTTGACCTTTAAGAGCACTTTGGTGGTGATGTGAGCTCCACACCAGTATATCCCAGAATCCTCTTCTCTCAGATCAGTGATGTTTACAGTAAAGACTCCAGTAGATTCTTCATCACTGAAAGAGAATCGATCATCTCTGATCGTCTCCAATGAAACTCCATCCTTCACACACATGGAGGGTTCATGTGCTTTGCAGAAGAGTTTCTGATGTTCATCATGATGTTTGCACTGGATTGACATGTCGTCTCCTTCATACTTAGTCAAGTTCAGCTCTGGAAATGATCACAAATATAAGAACATCAATTCACAGCCATAGTTTCACATATTCAGATGTGTAAACCTTCCTCACCCTCGTTCATGATGACGATCAGATGAGTGTAAAGATAGTTCACGTCTCTCTCTGATGTCACTGCACACCAGTATTTCCCAGCATCCTCTGCTGTCAGTCCAGTGATGGTTCCAGTGAAGACACTTGCAGTGACGTCATCGTTCAGAGTCAATCTGTCAGTCTTGGTCTCTTTCTCTTCTCTCACAGTCTCATTGAGAGTATTTCTATCTCTAGTGGAGCACTTCCCCTTACAGAGAGACTTTGACTTTGATTTATAGATTGAATCATAAGGGCAGATGATCTCAGCAGATTCTCCTTCACGTCTCACTACTGGAGACACTGCAAACAAACAAACACTGACATTTAACACACATGATCTGAATATACTGTATTGACTACAATGAAATGATCTGGATTCACTCACTGAAGAGGTTGAGCTGAATTTTGGTGGTCAGGGAGATGAAGGTCAAATGTGTGTCTCTGGTTTCTGCTCCACACCAGTAAACTCCAGCATCTCTCACGCTCACATTACTGATGCTCACTGTCAAAACTCTCTCTTCATTTCTCTCAGATGAACCAATCATTTGTGACGCTTTAGATACACTCATTATCTGGCAGGTGTGATTATCAACCTCTTTGCAGAAATGAACTTTATGTTCCTCTGGGATCTGACAGGTGATGTTGACTTCTCCACCAAGATGAGCAGATTCAGTCTCAACCGTTGCATCTGTAAACCAAGAGAAATGACATGAAAATCAGATCAGATACTTCAAACACTCAAGATACAGTATTTGTGGTTCCTCACCGTGTGTGACGTCCAGCTGAAGTTCAGTGAAGCTCTCAGTATAGTGAGACACATTCACTCCACACCTGTATGTTCCTGCATCTGCAGCTTTCAGCTCTCTAAAAAACACCATCAAGACTCCTGCTCTGGTGTCGTCATATAAAGAAACATCTCCATTCTCCATCCATTGATCCTGAACTCCTGGATTCTTCCTCTCTGAACATCCATCTGGTTCTTTACAGATGTATTTTGTCTTGGTTTTGTATTGAGGATGTTCACACTTGATCATCATACGACCTGCTGAGGATCCGCTCACTCTAGACACGCCCACTTTAGCTGTTACAACAGATTTTATTAATTAGTGTTATTAATTTATATGAAACCTTATTAACTCAACATTGATCTCTATTTAACTTTGTATTGTCACTATAGAAATGTTTAATGGCTACATAATTTGTAAATGATCTGGATTCACTCACTGAAGAGGTTGAGCTGAATTTTGGTGGTCAGGGAGATGAAGGTCAAATGTGTGTCTCTGGTTTCTGCTCCACACCAGTAAACTCCAGCATCTCTCACGCTCACATTACTGATGCTCACTGTCAAAACACTCTCTTCATTTCTCTCAGATGAACCAATCATTTGTGCCGCTTTAGATACACTCATTATCTGACAGAAGTGATTATCAACCTCTTTGCAGAAATGAAGTTTATGTTCCTCTGGGATCTGACAGGTGATGTTGACTTCTCCACCAAGATGAGCAGATTCAGTCTCAACCGTTGCATCTGTAAACCAAGAGAAATGACATGAAAATCAGATCAGATACTTCAAACACTCAAGATGCAGTATTTGTGGTTCCTCACCGTGTGTGACGTCCAGCTGAAGTTCAGTGAAGCTCTCAGTATAGTGAGACACATTCACTCCACACCTGTATGTTCCTGCATCTGCAGCTTTCAGCTCTCTAAAAAACACCATCAAGACTCCTGCTATGGTGTCGTCATATAAAGAAACATCTCCATTCTCCATCCATTCATTCTGAACTCCTGGATTCTTCCTCTCTGAACATCCATCTGGTTCTTTACAGATGTATTTTGTCTTGGTTTTGTATTGAGGATGTTCACACTTGATCATCATACGACCTCCTGAGGATCCGCTCGCTCTAGACACGCCCACTTTAGCTGTCAATCACAAATATCACCACATCACACTATGACATCTTACCTATTTGGTTTTTTTCAAGTCAAATATTTTATTAAGAACGACTAATTCAACATGACTGTATTGGGTTACGGCAATGAAAGGTAACATCATATCTGTTATCTACAGTGTACTCACTCATAATAATATGCAGATGAACAGTATTAATGATGGAGTAACTGTATGAGTATCCGTTGATCCAAACTCCACATAAATAAACTCCTCCATCATCTGGTCTCACAGTAGAAATTGTCACAGTCATAAATTGTTGATCTGTTTTATCAGACACACTGAACCTCTTGTTCTTATTCGTTGTGCTGTAAATCGTCTCAATGGAGTTTTCTCCTGCTTTGTAGATTATCTTGTCTTTATAAATATGATTCTTTGAATATTCACATTTGAAGACGGCAGTCCTACCGTTCTTCACCTCCACTCTCTTTGCCTCGTTACAGCACGAATCTGTTATTTACACACAATGGAACATTTTTTAAATAATGATATTTTGTTTAATATTTTTGAGAAGGTTTCTGGACATATAACTAGGGTGACCATACTTCCTCTTAAAAAGTGATTTCTAAATCATCACATATGTCCAGGATTTGGCTTTTTTCATATTGACATGCTCTCTACCTTATATGTACACGTACTCGGGTCTTTTCTGTAGATCCCGCCTTCTCACACACAACTGGCTGAATATATTTGATGCCTGCATGCTATTGGTCAAGATGCTTCTCAACAAATAAATGTGTTGCGTTTCACTGCACTGCTTTTAAATAGTTTATCTCTGTAAACATGCTTTACACTGACGTCTTTGACCGTCGCACAAGAACGCCCCGTTTTCAAGATGTCAGGTTAAAAGAACTTTAGAAAAGTGAGTCTCATATGTGCCCTCGCCTCTTTTTCTCCCACATAAATGGGTTCGGTCATGTGTAAACTACACTAAAAGAAGAGCATCAGGAACAGGAACGGATGGATGGCTGATCCGATAAAGGTGATAAAGGTGTGATTTAGATGCACATGATATTAGCTCAACAAAGCACAAAACATGAACCAAAGGAGAATGTTTGTCAGCTAAGTTAACTGGTTACACAGAAAATTTTCATTTCTTTACATAGTTAAAGCATTAAATGAGCTCACGGAGAACAACTGTTTTTCCTGCTTTTATAAATCTAGATTGATCCTATTTTCCACATATACTTCTAGGATTTATTTTTTTTTACATTTCAAGATGTGTAAATAAGCATCTGTTAATGAAATTCTTCTCTTTTTTTTGGAAACATAATATGGACACACTAGTTTAACATCAGAATTGAAATCATACAGTAAATCTGGAAATGTTGCAAAATAGTCTATTCATTAAATTGTATATTCTGCCTCATTTGTGTTTCATATGTCAAAATTACTCACCGATTATCACGTTCAAATCTATTTCAATATGCCCTGAACCTGAAAGCCTAATCCGATATCTTCCAGAGTCCTGTAGCTTCAGTTCTCTGATGAGAAGCATGATGTGTCTGTTTTCATTGACATACAGAGTGAATCTTCCTTTATTAATCCATTGATTGTGTTTATTATTCTCTGTTATTATATTCCATTCCCAGTTGGTTTGTTTTTCCAGATATTGATTGTTATTGGATGAAGACTTCCCAGAATCAACAAGCACACTTCCTCCAGAATATCCAGTGACTCTAAAGCATCTCACTGCACCTGTCAATCAGATTGATACTGTGATCAGAAACCTCATGAACAGAAAACAGCATCATTACTGCAGTGATGAAAGAGAAAAGCTCTGACCTGAGATCAGGTAGAAAGTGAAGAAGATGAGGAGGATCTTCATTGTGAGTTGAGTTCAGTCTTCTTTATGCTGAATGTTCTCTGTGTGAATCTCTCTGTCTCTACATCTGTCTGCTTTAGTCACTTCCTCTTTCTTCAGCTCTTTATCAGTAATGAGCAGCTTTACTGGCCCCTCCCACCATCAGCACTGACTGAATATGACATTCATCACACTGAAAGAGCGACACCTAGTGGAGGTTACAGTGTCTGATACTGAGAGATCAAACAGGTTCATCTTCTCTATATGAGGACAAATGACTGATAACTGATAAGCAGTAGTTGTAGCATCTATCAAGCAACTAGCTTGTTTCAGCAGTCGTTATGGAACACAATTATTCTTTACTGAACGTCAACCAAATGACCCAAGAAGATTTTGGGACAAGAAGAGAAATAAAACGAGGTGTCGCATTTCCTAAATGAAGAGAACTGCACGACAAACTTCAACTGGACAGAGACGGCGATCTTGCATGTGTTTTCATAGACAGATGAGGAACTATTGATTCCTTTACTGACAGAAAACTTGTGATTATTATATCGATCAACAGCATGGGTCTTCAACCGGGGGTCCGCGGCAGTATTGCAGGGGTCCGTCAATTAATGTTTGATCACAAATAATTAAAAAAAATAAAACGTGTAAAAACATCACAAAGTCAAATTTAAATAAAATATATATGATTTTACAAATAGTATTACATTAACAGCTTTAATAAAAACCCTTCCGTCCATGTGCAGTCACGTGATCTCATGATACGCAGACTATGAGCTCTATAATTTGAAAACGCTACTGGCTAATAATTTATATGCAATTTAGCTCGCCAGAATAGATCGTTTGTAAGTTCAGGTAAATTTATAATCGTCCACCTGACAGTAAAATTAAAATGTGAAGTTCTGTTTAAACTTAAAGGCCGGGACACACCAACCCGACGTCCAAGAACTAGCGGCAACGAAAGCCGACGGTGTTGTCGCTCATGTCGGCGGAAAAATATGAGCTTGAACACACCGAAAGAATTTAAGCCGACTGTCAACTAGCGCGCGTTCTGCGCCTGCGTATAAAGGTGCTAACTGTCTATTTAAGCAGATATATTTGTCTATATTCGTCATTCAAAAAGGGAAAGTGAAACCAAGATTGCAAGTATACAAACCATAAACAAAGCAGCGCTTGCTTACCGTTTTGAATATCAATCATGCTGATCACGTTCTTTATTCCACTCCGCTCATGTTATTATGAAAATATTCGTGGATTCGATTGTTCAGGTAAGATGATGTAAAATTAGAACAACCTTCTGTCGGTGCCGTCATGACTTATTTGCTTGCTTTCATAACCTTTGCTTTATATTCTCGTGAACTGACTCGTTTGCTATACTGAACAGCCAATCAGAGCTCTCTCTCACTCACCGACGGCCCGACGCTGATTCAACATGTCGAATCGGCCGAAAAATAGCCGATGAGGACCAGCCGACGTGCAGAACACACTGAGAAAACTTAGTTGGCCGACGAACAAAAACTGCCCGACGGCCGAGCATCGGCTTGGTATTTTTCAGGCTTTAAGTTGAAGTTCAGAGAAATGTATAATTGTCCACCTGACAATAAAATTTAAATGTATGAAACAAGCAAATCTATTAATATAATTGTGATTGAGACAACTGTGAACTTAATAAATTGTGATTTTAATTGCTGCATGTTTGTTATGATGCATAAATCTCTTTAACAATGAAAATATAGCTTACAGACAATGTACAACAACATAGTTCTAATCTATATTGTCTCAACATAATATTACTATCGTAATATGATTGATTTCTATTAATATCAGAGGCTGTTTGACACATTTTGTGTCGGGGGTTTCTGCTCCATGTCTCTCTCATCGAAGGGGTCCTTGCCCTGAAAAACGTTGAAGACCCCTGATCAACAGTGTTCGTCTTATTGTTTGCATGTGTTGTTCTCGTCTATGAATATGATGTGAAAGATGGTGAGGTGATGTTCACTACGAATCCTTCAAGGCATGTTATGAACTGTCTCTAAATATTCACTACATCAAATGTGTCAAATGCCAAAACTGCGTATGAGTTCATTCTGTACAGTAATGTTTATTAAGGACAGCGTTATTTGGTTTGTGATTAGTTTGTTGAGATTGCCATACACTTCATCCGACGTGATAATGGAAATTAATACAGTGTTATATATAAATATTGATCAGCCTTTTGCAAATGATGTGGATACATTCAACTGTACTTTTACTATGATTGTTTTGAACACTCAAAACAGTGCAGCGTTATCACACCAATGAATCGGACAAACAATTTAGTGTTAAACCTTGTTTTACTTGCGGCTAATTCATCAAGCGCAACATTTATAAAACTACTACTTTACCTCATGAACATGATATACGATTCCCGTCTGACTGATTTAAATCAGTGGTGGAGTTGAAGACGACAGTTCCCATAATTCAAGCTACGCCATTGCTGTTGTTTTGATTGTACGCCCTCTAGTGGCCAACAATTTCACATATTGCACCTTTAAAGGTGGGGTGAGCAATATTTGAAAGACGTTTTTTGGAAGTTAGTCGGACCGACACACCAGCAAACAGCAACAAACGTGTAGCCAATCAGCATTAGGGGGCTTATGACGGTCGAGGAGAGAGAATGAGCAAGAAAAACTGCCAGAGAGAGATGAGACACAATACAAAAGAGCTCTAAGGAATATCACTGGAATGAAGGTTGATGATTGGGCGAGAGCTAATATTAGAAAAGCTTTCCAGCGCTGCTTTGATTCCTCTTGTGAGTAACACTGATTGTCTGGAGCTGCTGTGCTGTTGGCGACTAACAGCGAACACTTGTTTGTGTTTACTCTTGTGTACTGTACATTCATTTTTTGTGCTTCCTTGTCGTTCGCTCTTTATTTTTGTGAAGCATTATTTTGTTGTGCGTCAGCTGTGATAAACAGACATCCACTCTCGCATTGCGTGTGAAACAGTGGGCAGATAGAAAGAGTTGTGCAGGTAAACCACTGCGCATCGACGACCGAATGTGTTGTTTAGAGCCAGTGTTGGTGTACTCGGCGTGTTCGAGACCGGCTCGGTCCAGGTTGGTTCAGGATTGAAGGGTGAGTTTGGGAGGCGGAGCAATGAAGAGAGGGGTGTGTTTGTTTGGGTTTATTTTAAATATCAACAATGTCCAACAGTGTTTTTGAAATATTGCTTAGGTTAAAGGTTAAAACAGCAAACCATAATGAAAATGCTAAAAACATAAGATATAGCACATGAAACTGACATAATTCACACATCAGGAAATTCATGAGGCTTTATTTAATAGTTCTTCCTGTCTCTCTGGGAAATCAAAAATGCATCCGATACTTTTAGCATTTATACTTTGAGATTTTGACATCTTTATCAGCTTTTATATGTACATTATTAGGAAATAGATGTGATCTAACTGCAGGATAAATACATTATGCCTATAATAATAATATATGTTTACATTGTACAACTGTTGTCTTATGAACATCCATAAGTTTTGTAACTTGTGCTCTAAAAAGGTAAATGTGTTCAAATCTGAACGTGTCATTCTGTCTACAGTGTTTCTGGTCTTTCTGAGTCTGATTCTGCTTCTGTTGTGGATTCAGCACCACGGACAGCAGCTGTCAATCAAACTTCAGCATCACTGATGAGTTTAACAACACAAACTGGACAAAGAGTGAAATGATGGAGGTGTAAATCAGTTACAGTTATTCAGAACTGAAGAACGAGAAACAAGCATCTCCTCTATCAACTACCACACCATCACCTACACAAAGATCATTTCACTAAAACAAGAGATTTAACAGGCATTTACACATATGTACCACTAGATGGAGCCAGAGGATTGAATAACACATTTGTGTTTGTGTTTTCAGTCTCAGACAAGTTGATGCTCTCAAGTAAAACGGTCAATGCCCTTGTTGTCTCTACTTAAATGATACGATCCCTAAAGGAATTTCACAAGATTTCCCCTTTTTGTCCTTTCAGAAAATAGTCACAAACTTAGAGTAGGACTACTCTTGGAGTCATATTGATATTACAGCAAGTTTAAGAGTAAAATATTTAGTACTAATAATATTTAATATTTCATTATATAATGAGGGATTTCATAATTCATAGTCAGTTTACAGTGAAGATATTGTGAGATTCACGAGCCTCAGCGCGACTGCAGTCCAGATCAAATAAAGCACCATAAAAGTCATTCAGACGCTTCGTGCTCTGTAAATTGTTCTTCTGAAGACATAAAACAGCTTTGTGTGTGTGTGCTGAGGGTCTTCTTGGTTTGACTCAAACAAGACAAATGGAGCAAAAGAAAACCACAAGCTGAAGATCATCTCACATTGATCTTTATCACTGACCACAGTCTCAAACTACCCTGCAACACAAAGCATCTTTACAAGCAAGTCTAGTCAAAAAGTTCAGGGTTTATTATTTATAACACCATATAAAGATACATTTTGTCGAAATTAGCCAAAGAAATAATGAAAATAATGTAGAAAACTGGAAAAAAAAGAAATTTAAAGCAAAACCTGGAGATGTTTCTAGTTTTAAGACGTACTGACATAAATGTATATAAACCTAAACAGTACAAATGTGTGTTGATTTTTTGGGGGCACATTATTTTTATTTTGTTTGAGTTATTTTTATGAAAGTAAAATTGACAAGTCAAAATAATCTGTTGATCATAATCACTTTTTTAGGTGAATTCCTGAAGGATCAGCTCTCAGTCTTTATTGTCTTCTGCTCACAATGATGTTCATCTTCTGTCTCTCTCTGTTCAGTCTCATGTGTCTCACTGTGGGTTTCCTGAGTAAGTGTTTCATTAAACTGAACTGAGACCCTGAACCTTCACCAGTTTCCTGTGGCTTTGAGCTGGACGGAAAAAACAGCCTGTTCACCACACCAACACAAACAACACCAATCGTGCATTTAAAAGGTTTTCGATACAGCAACAAAACATTTTTTAAAATAAAAAATATTAATTTTCATAGACATTGCATGGCAAATATATCTAAAGGCTATTGCTTTGAAGATTAAAAATGAAGATTAAAAGCAGCATTTTATCCAATTATGGGTGGGTGTTCGGTAAAGAGGCTAATGTAGGTCAGAGAGGACTGTGGGAAGGTCAGTAGATGAGTAATTTGGGTCTGCTTATGAATATGCAATCTGAGATTAAACAAGAGAAAGACATTGTGTGCAGAATGAAATTGTCACACAAAGACACACAAGAACTTCAGTGCATGAAGATACAGAGTCACTGCAAAACAACATCATAAGTTAACGCAAGTAGATGCATTTGACTAAACGTCCTTTTAAGGACATTTGAAAATGTCCTCATTTGGAAAAAGACTACTCATAAAAAGGATTAGACTGTAGTTATAATCAGTATAATATTACAGTTTTTCTCAATTGCTTAAACACTATAACTAAAATTTCTAAATCATAACAGCATTTATCAAAAAGCTCACCCATTTCCCTGAACTATAAACTCTATTCCTCTGTTTTGACACGCGAGTCAGATTTGTTGAACTATCGCTGCAAAACTCTACACACAAATCCCTTCTTTTCTCATTGCCGACACCATGTTGTCATTCAGAAAGCAGCAGAAGTCAGCTTGAGCTCAGTTAGCACACAATCACTGAGGTGGAAACATGAAGAGTCAACATTTATCACTCAGAACCTTCAATAAAAGAGCTCGAGTCAGTTCCTTCAGTAACGGATCAATGGATCCATAGAGACGTGATTGAACAGGCTGAGGACACCAGAGAGGATGAAGAGGAGGAGGAGGAAGTGGAGGAGGAAAAGGAGGAGAAGAAGGAGGAGGAGGAGGAGGAGAAAGAGGAGGAGAAGAAGAAGGAGGAGGAGAAGAAGAAGGAGGAGGAGGAGAAGAAGAAGGAGGAGGAAGAAAAGAAGGAGGAAGAGAAGAAGAAGAAGGAGGAGGAGGAGAAGAAGAAGGAGGAGGAGAAGATGGAGGAGAAGAAGGAGTAGGAGAAGAAGAAGAAGGAGGAGGAGCAGTAAGGAGTGGAGGAAGAGGAGGAGGAAAAGGAGGAGGAGGAGGAGAAAGAGGAGAAGAAGAAGAAGAAGAAGGAGGAGGAGGAGGAGAAGAAGAATGAGGAGCAGGAGAAGAAGAAGGAGGAGGAGGAGGAGAAGAAGAAGAAGAAGAAGGAGGAGAAGAAGAAGGAGGAGAAGAAGAAGAAGAAGAAGGAGGATGAGAAGAAGAAGGAGGAAGAGGAGAAGAAGAAGGAGTAGGAGAAGAAGAAGGAAGACGAGGAGGAGAAGAAGAAGGAGGAGGAGGAGGACAAGGACAAGGAGGATGAGGACGAGGAGGATGAGCAGGAGGACGATGAGAAATGGGAAGGGCAAGGAGACAAGCAATCCTGGATGAAATTCGTGTCGGTCTAGTTGACCATGTCCTTGTCCATGGTATGACTGTGAGGGAGGCTGGGCAACAAGTAAAGCCAAACTTGACCGTCGCCTCGATCATAAGAACCTTCAGGGAGGAAAACAGGTAGGTGTACTTCAGACAATGTTGTAGTGTGTGTGTTTTTGAGGGCTTGTGTGTCATGTCTGAGGGCAAAGCTTGGTTTTTCAGCTAGATTGAATGTCTTTGAGTGGAGACCGGAGAGCTTCATTTTGACCAGAAAATATTAAACTCATATTAATATTAAATATAAATATATATTGTTACAATATATTGATTAATATTAAAGTTTGGGGAATTGGGTGAGAAGTTACAGATTTGTGTTTAGAGTTTGGAGAAAAGGAGGCACAATTTCAAGAAATGTGTTTAAACAAAATGGGTCGGTTGCATAAACTGCTAAGACTAGTTTGACATTTTTTTCTTTGAGACTGTTCTTACCATTCTTAAATCACATAAAAACATAGATTGAACTAATTTGATAGTAAAAATTAAGATCTAACTAACTGCTAGTTGGTCATATTAGTTCTTAAGACATAGTCTTAACATAATGGCTATATTTAGGCAACTGGCTCCAGATGTCTATAATGTGTGTGTGTGTGTGTGTGTGTGCGGGTATTCCCTACGTTATGAGGACCAAATGTCCCAATGTGACATTTTGTTAGTCTCCATGAGGAAACAAGCTTATAAATCATACAGAATGATCTTTTTTGAAAATCTAAAATAGCAGAACATTTTGTGTGATGGGTAGGTTTAGGGGTAGGGGTAGTGTAGGGGGACAGAATGTACAGTTTGTACAGTATAAAAACCATTACGCCAATGGACTGACCCCATAAAACATGAAAACACAACATGTGTGTGTGTCTCTGTGTGTGTGTGTGTGTGTTCATGAAGGACAGCATCACCTCATCTGAACAAACACTCCGTCACAGTGAATCCTCCAAACAGCAGCAGAGTCGAACATATAGAAATGATGTTGAGCAAAGAGAAATCTGAAAATATATAAACACACACAGAGATGAACAGAGAAATGGGGATGTAGAAATGTAAATTTAAATATATTTTAGAATTCATGAGAAATACACACAGTTGTGAATAAATAAAAAGTATTTTTATGAAGCTGCTCTGATGTTGCTGTTCTGATTACAGCCACAACTTATCAATTAAATCATTAATATTAATCAATAATGACATAGTCATCACATCCCTTACGGAAAGAAAATATATTTCCCTATATATGAATGATCAATATACATGATATAACAGGATATTTGAAATTATACAGAAAGATATATTGTGTAAATATATTACAATATATTAAATAATAATAAAGGAATTGCCGCTTTTCATATATTAAAAAATGTGTGACAATATATTTAAAAATATATCATAATGTATGTAATTTTATATTCAGTAAAACACTTAATAATATTTACAGTGCTACTTGAATGTTTGTGAACCCCTTGCAGAAGTTGTGAAAATGTGAATAATTTTAACAAAATAGCAGGCCATAGCAGAGTGGCCCGAGGAAGAGGAAGTTGCATGCGTGGTGGAGGAGCCGCAGCAAGAAGACAAAACACAGCTCAAGTTTCAAATGAAATTCGATCAACAATTATTGACCATGTCATCAATCATGGCTTGTCTTTTAGAGAGGCTGGACAAAGGGTCGGAGCACTGTGGCATCTATTGTCAGGCTTTTTCAGAATGAGAACAGGGAAGTCACAATGTTACTGCATATCACTGTGTATTTCAGCATTTCATTGGTAGCAGAACAAACTCTACAGTAATGCAGATATTTCAATCCCATTTATGTGACTGTCAAAATGTCAATTGATATGCTTTTTGTTTTTACTTTATAGAATCCACACACTGGTGGCAGAGGAACTGAGGAACTGAAACACCACTATTGAAAAAGTTGCAAACATTCACTGATACTCCAGAAGAGTCATTAAGAGTCTTTTTAATTTGAAGATTAATTGTACTTAAATTGTATCCGGAAACATGTAAATATCTTCTGTTGCTTCCAAAGGGAAGTACTAAATGAAAAAAAAATGATCTTAAACAAAATAAGAAATTTCCACACATCTTCATTCTGTTTTTTTTTTCTTTTGCTGTTTAATGCGCTTGAGACTTATCTAAGTAGTGCAAATCTAATATTTCTGCAACCAGTAAAATTATCGTAATTTTCAATGCAAAATAATACAAACATGTTTCTTACCCTTTTTAACAGTGAGATTGACTTTAGTGGTGATGTGAACTCCACACCAGTATATCCCAGAATCCTCTTCTCTCAGATCAGTGATGTTTACAGTAAAGACTCCAGTAGATTCTTCATCACTGAAAGAGAATCGATCATCTCTGATCGTCTCCAATGAAACTCCATCCTTCACACACATGGAGGGTTCATGTGCTTTGCAGAAGAGTTTCTGATGTTCATCATGATGTTTGCACTGGATTGACATGTCGTCTCCTTCATACTTAGTCAAGTTCAGCTCTGGAAATGATCACAAATATAAGAACATCAATTCACAGCCATAGTTTCACATATTCAGATGTGTAAACCTTCCTCACCCTCGTTCATGATGACCATCAGATGAGTGTAAAGATAGTTCACGTCTCTCTCTGATGTCACTGCACACCAGTATTTCCCAGCATCCTCTGCTGTCAGTCCAGTGATGGTCCCAGTGAAGACACTTGCAGTGACGTCATCGTTCAGAGTTAATCTGTCAGTCTTGGTCTCTTTCTCTTCTCTCACAGTCTCATTGAGAGTATTTCTATCTCTAGTGGAGCACTTCCCCTTACAGAGAGACTTTGACTTTGATTTATAGATTGAATCATAAGGGCAGATGATCACAGCAGATTCTCCTTCACGTCTCACTAATGGAGCCACTGCAAACAAATGTAAGACTTGATTTTCCTGCTAAGACAAAAGCTTATTGCAATAAAGCAATAAAACTCATCTTGGGAGAAGATCTCAAAGAAAAAGGAAAAATCCTTGCCCAAACTCTCCTCACTCATCTATACATGCTTTTCTTACTCTTAGAGTCATCTTTGAGTAATGATGTTATGTATTTATTATGTCTGAATTGTGTGTGTGTGTATATATATGAGTGTGTGTGAAGCGTCTAGTGCAGTAGTGTTGGTAGTTAGTGCTTGCTGCATGCCATGTTGTGCTTTTGCTTGCTACTCTCTGCTCATAGCTATTGCCGCTGGCAAGCCTCCTTGATAGAGGGTGAAAGGAGGAGCCGAGTGCGTAAGCCTCCGCTTGCCAGTACAGAGCCTCTCCATCACCAAGACTCCTGTAGTGCCTCTTCGCGGCCACACATGGAAACTGGGTATCATACGATCCCAGGCTAAACTTCAGGGGATCTCGGAGCAGCAGTGGGCCCCAGAGACGCGGTGCGCAGGCTCATCACTGTGTGGACATGCCCTGGCGCCTGTCAACCACTGTCCCAGCTATGGGTAAATAGCCCCACTGCCTTGTGGAAAGTCTGTAGAGACAAGGCTAAGGGAGCACACCCTGACAGAAAAGCAATGCGCTGGAGGCGCGCAATAGGCAGGCCTTAACAGACGACAGATCCGGCAGTCTCCTGCAGTCAAGATGGGGGACCGGTTGTCCTGGGACCACCCTTGCAACTGGCGTCTACCTCATCATGGTGAAGATAGTGCTGCTGGGGATGGCGCACCCCCTCTGGCACTTTAAAACCCTCCTTGCGCAGGTCTCCACCACGGTGACAATACTTAGACCTTACATATGGTTAAAGTCTGATGGTGATGGGGTGTCTGGCAACGGGAGCAGGTATGAATAGACTGGTAGTTCCTAGTCAGAACCCTGCACGGCAGCGGCACAAGGTATTTGGTCGATATCAACTGGGACTGAGTGGCAGCTGTTTCGGCAGACCCTTGTGCGACTGAGCAGCCCTATTTGGGGACCGCACTGCTCACCCCAATTGAGGAGGGGCCTAGAAAAGGTGGCCAAAAAATTGCCCAGTTAATTACTAACCTGGATAGGTTACCACGCCTATCGGGTTATTCCACTACTGCGGTCGAAATAAAGGAAATAAGAAACAATACAATTTAAAACTGGCAACATGGAATGTAAGAACTCTCCTGGACTCGTATGGCATCTCTGACAGACCTCACCGGAGAACAACCCTGATTGCTGCTGAGCTGAGCCGCTATAACATCGACATTGCTGCCCTGAGTGAGACCAGGCTCCTAGATGAAGGCACTCTAACAGAGGAAGAGATGGGCTACACCTTCTTCTGGAAAAGTTTTCCCCCAGGTGGACAACATCTTTATGGAGTAGGACTGGCGATTATGAACACCCTTCTACCAAGTCTCACAAAAACACCTGTTGGCACTAGTGAAAGGCTGATGACCCTCCATGTCCCCCTGGCAAAAAAAGCGTTATGTCACCTCAGTGCCTATGCACCAACTTTGTCATCTGAGAACGAGGCCAAGGAACGTTTTTATCAGGCACTGGATGAAGCTCTTTGTCTGATACCTAAGAGTGATAAGATCCTCTTGCTTGGGGACTTCAACGTTAGGGTCGGACAGAACAACAGGATATGGAGTGGAGTACTAGGGAGCATTGGCATTGGCAGGCTAAATGCAAATGGCACGAAGCTACTTACTCTTTGCTCTGAGCATAATCTTACCATAAGCAACACCATCTTCCAACAGAAGGCAAAATATAAGACCTCGTGGATGCACCCTCGATCTAAACATTGGCACTTGACTGACTTCATCATTGTGAGGTGTAGTGACATCAAGGACGTTCTCAACACTCGTGCCATGAGAGGTGCAGAGTGCTGGACCGACCATCATATGATTATGGCCAAGCTCCATATGAAAGTGCATCCCCCTTTGCGGCTGCAAAACCCCATCAAAAAGAGGCTAAATTGTAAACGCTTGGGAAACATAGAAGCAAGAAGTGAGTTTCGACGCTTACTAGCTGAGAAACTAAGGGAGTCGGAACCATGTCTGAGTTCCGATAACACCATGGAACAACAGTGGACCTATATTTGTTCTGTGCTCTATGATGCAGCAGCCCAGTCCATTGGCTATAAGAGCAGGAACCACCAAGACTGGTTTTATGATAACTCAGACACCATCCACAACTTGCTGAAGGATATGCGCAAAGTACAACAGGCAACTTTAAACAACCCTTCATCCACCAAGATTAGACAGCATTGGCAAGTAGTTCGGAGGACAGTTCAAAGGGAAATACGGGGCATACAGAATGAGTGGTGGACTGAAAAGGCACATGAAATCCAGTCCTTTGCCGATAGAAATGACATGCATAATTTTTATAATGCTGTCAAATCCGTCTACGCACCAATAAATTGCTGCATCACTTCCCTGAAAACAGCAGATGGTCAAACACTTCTGAAGGACCAGAACAGTATCCTGTTGAGGTGGGCCAACCATTTTGACACCCTGTCAGAACTCTGATACAGACCCCACTATCCTGGATGAACTGCCTAAATTTCCTCCTATCCTCGATCTCAGTCTACCACCAAGCTTTCAGGAGGTTCTATCATCTGTCCGTTCCTTTAAGGACAACAAGTCCCCTGGAGCTGATAATATCCCTGCTGAGTTACTGAAGGAGGGAGGGTACATATATATGCGTACTCTCTACCAGTACATCACCAAGGCCTGAAATGATGAGAACATTCCACAGCAATGGAGAGATGCAAATATTGTTGTCATCTATAAGAACAAGGGTGACAAGACCATCTCTGGCAATAGTAGGGGCATATCACTCCTTTCTGTTGGTGGTAAGGTCCTGGCTAAGGTGCTGCTTCAGAGACTCATTAACAACATCACTGAGTCAGTGCTGCCTGAATCGCAGTGTGGATTTAGGAAGAACAGGAGCACGATTGACATGATCTTCACAGCCCGGCAGCTTCCGGAAAAGTGTCGGGAGCAACATCAGGACATGTTCATGGCCTTTGTCGATCTCTCCAAAGCATTTGACACTGTGCAAAGAGCGCTCCTATGGGATGTACTCCTTAGGTTTGGCTGTCCTAATAAATTTGTAAATATCCTCCATCAGTTTCATGATGAGATGACTGCTCGGGTGACCATAGGAGGACAAGAGTCCAAGCCCTTCTGTGTACGTACAGGGGTGAGGCAGGGGTGTGTGCTAGTGCCAGTGCTCTTTAACATCTTCCTCCTGTGTGTCACCAAGCTTCTCCACAACAAGATTGAAAACAACAGCAGTGTGGCAGTGGACTTCAGACTAGATGCCAACCTCTTTAACATTAGGAGGCTACATGCCACCACAAAACTCTGTAGAGAGCAGGTCCTGGAGCTGCAGTATGCAGATGACTGTGCTTTTGAGGCCCATACACCGGAAGATCTCCAAACTGTCCTTGCTGTGGTGGTGAGGGCATACAGCAGAATGGGGCTGACTGTCAATACCTCTAAGACAGAAGTGGTTTGCCAATGGAGTACCAATGTCCCACCTATACTACCTGTCTTCGCTGTTGGGGATGAACAGCTGTCAATAGTGCCATCCTTCAAATATCTGGGGAGTATTCTCGCTGAAGACAGCAGCATTGACAAGGAAATCCAGAACCGTATTAAACAGGCATCTGCTGCCTTTGGAAGATTTCTGTGCAGAGTCTTTTACAACAACAACCTTCATTTCTCCACAAAGGTCGCCGTGTATCAAGCGGTCTGTGTACCTACCCTCCTTTATGGTTCTGAAACTTGGGTAACCTACAGCCATTAAATCAAGTCCTTAGAGCACTTTCACATAAGCTGTCTTCAGCGCATCCTGGGAATCACTTGGCGTGATCGCGTGCCTCACACTGAAATACTTAGAAAGACCAACTGCAGAAGTATTGAGGCCACGATAATCCAGCACCAGTTGCATTGGTTGGGGTACGTGATAAGGATGCCCCCATGCCGGCTGCCCCGGAGAGTGTTATACGGCCAGTTACATCATGTTCGACGCTCAGCCGGGAGGCCAAAGTAGCGCTCTAAGGATCAGATGAAGAACGCCTTGAGGAAGTGTAAGATCAGACCTGAGGATTTGGAGGATGTTGCTGCTGACCTATCTGGAGACAGCTGTTTAGAGGGGGTTTGTACACTGGAGATGGAGAGGACAACCAGAAGTCAGCAGAAGCGAGCCAGGAGAAACACAGTCATGACGGCCACCGCCATTACTACCAGCAAGCATATATGCCCCACCTGCAATAGACATTGTGGGTCCAGGATAGGACTATATAGCCATCAAAGAACTCACCGTTAAAGACGTGGATGTCGTCATCGGATTTCGATGGACAACCAAGAGAAGAAGAATATGTCTGAATTGGCTTCTAATTGTTTGATTATGTAATTGGTAATGACACATTTTTACCTGACAAATAAAATGTTATATTTGATTCATTCTGGACTCTCCTGAAATCATTGACCAGTAGATTAAGTGGAGTCGAACTAAAGCCCCAATGAAAGGAGCATGTGTCTATCACTGACTTAGCAAGTTGCAGTATCATGTCTAAGAAAACTGTGTTTTTGTATGAATAAGCGTGGAGTAGTTCGACTCGAATGTTTTAGTAAACTCTGCACCCTCTAAGAATCAGAACCGGCGAATTTGTGTCTGTGAGATCCACGCAAACCTGGGGAGTGTGACTCAATGCGATACTGGGTCCCTAATGAACAAATACTTGAAAGTACGGGACACCCAGAATAATCAAACACCTAAATTAATACATGACCAATGATTAATTCCTAATTAGAAACACAATATAAAAGTAATAATAATTAAGCGTTATTACAGATTAAGCGTGCAGCTAAAGTAAAATTTAAACTAAATTCTAAAAATTAAGTGAACTTCACAGGGGCGCTGAAAAGACATCCACGGATTATACCTTCGCCCAGACTGTCAGAATCCGTTCTTTGTGCCAACGGGTGGACCTTACACCATTAAAATAAAGGGCTGATCAACACAAAACAATGACTGTGCATATGAACTTCAAAGGCCTGGAAATACAGTACTGTGCAAAAGTTTTAGGCAGGTGTGAAAAAATGCTGTAAAGTAAGAATGCTTTCAAAAATAGACATGTTAATAGTTTATATTTATCAATTAACAAAATGCAAAGTGAGTGAACAGAAGAAAAATCTACATCAAATCAATATTTGGTGTGACCACCCTTTGCCTTCAAAACAGCATCAATTCTTCTAGGTACACTTGCACACAGTTTTTGAAGGAACTCGGCAGGTAGGTTGGCCCAAACATCTTGGAGAACTAACCACAGTTCCTCTGTGGATTTAGGCAGCCTCAGTTGCTTCTCTCTCTTCATGTAATCCCAGACAGACTCGATGATGTTGAGATCAGGGCTCTGTGGGGGCCATACCATCACTTCCAGGACTCCTTGTTCTTCTTTACACTGAAGATAGTTCTTAATGACTTTCGCTGTATGTTTGGGGTCGTTGTCATGCTGCAGAATAAATTTGGGGCCAATCAGATGCCTCCCTGATGGTATTGCATGATGGATAAGTATCTGCCTGTACTTCTCAGCATTGAGGATACCATTAATTCTGACCAAATCCCCAACTCCATTTGCAGAAATGCAGCCCCAAACTTGCAAGGAACCTCCACCATGCTTCACTGTTGCGTGCAGACACTCATTCGTGTACCGCTCTCCAGCCCTTCGGCGAACAAACTGCCTTCTGCTACAGCCAAATATTTCAAATTTTGACTCATCAGTCCAGAGCACCTGCTGCCATTTTTCTGCACCCCAGTTCCTGTGTTTTCGTGCATAGTTGAGTCGCTTGGCCTTGTTTCCACGTCGGAGGTATGGCTTTTTGGCCGCAAGTCTTCCATGAAGGCCACTTCTGACCAGACTTCTCCGGACAGTAGATGGGTGTACCAGGGTCCCACTGTTTTCTGCCAATTCTGAGCTAATGGCACTGCTCGACATCTTCCGATTGCGAAGGGAAGTAAGCATGATGTGTCTTTCATCTGCTGCAGTAAGTTTCCTTGGCCGACCACTGCGTCTACGGTCCTCAACGTTGCCTGTTTCTTTGTGCTTCTTCAAAAGAGCTTGGACAGCACATCTGGAAACCCCTGTCTGCCTTGAAATTTCTGCCTGGGAGAGACCTTGCTGATGCAGTATATCTACCTTGTGTCTTGTTGCTGTGCTCAGTCTTGCCATGGTGTATGACTTTTGACAGTAAACTGTCTTCAGCAACCTCACCTTGTTAGCTGAGTTTGGCTGTTCCTCACCCAGTTTTATTCCTCCTACACAGCTGTTTCTGTTTCAGTTAATGATTGTGTTTCAACCTACATATTGAATTGATGATCATTAGCACCTGTTTGGTATAATTGTTTAATCATACACCTAACTATATGCCTACAAAATCCCTGACTTTGTGCAAGTTTACCTTGAAGAATTGATGCTGTTTTGAAGGTAAAGGGTGGTCACACCAAATATGGATTTGATTTAGATTTTTCTTCTGTTCACTCACTTTGCATTTTGTTAATTGATAAATATAATCTATTACCAAGTTTATTTTTGAAAGCATTCTTACTTTACAGCATTTTTTCACACCTGCCTAAAACTTTTGCACAGTACTGTATATTTATAGTATCAATTAATGGAGTAATATCTGAGATAAGAAAAACAATGGGCATGATTCAATGACTATCACCCCTCTTGACAGCGCCACCCTGTCACCTTGATTTAATCTAGTTTTAAGATTAATCCTTGTTGCTGCAACCCACCCTCAGATATATAAACCTTCCTCACCCTCTTTCATGATGATGATCAGATGAGTGTAAAGATAGTTCACGTCTCTCTCTGATGTCACTGCACACCAGTATTTCCCAGCATCCTCTGCTGTCAGTCCAGTGATGGTTCCAGTGAAGACACTTGCAGTGACGTCATCGTTCAGAGTCAATCTGTCAGTCTTGGTCTCTTTCTCTTCTCTCACAGTCTCATTGAGAGTATTTCTATCTCTAGTGGAGCACTTCCCCTTACAGAGAGACTTTGACTTTGATTTATAGATTGAATCATAAGGGCAGATGATCTCAGCAGATTCTCCTTCACGTCTAACTACTGGAGCCACTGCAAACAAACAAACACTGACATTTAACACACATGATCTGAATATACTGTATCGACTACAATGAAATGATCTGGATTCACTCACTGAAGAGGTTGAGCTGAATTTTGGTGGTCAGGGAGATGAAGGTCAAATGTGTGTCTCTGGTTTCTGCTCCACACCAGTAAACTCCAGCATCTCTCACGCTCACATTACTGATGCTCACTGTCAAAACTCTCTCTTCATTTCTCTCAGATGAACCAATCATTTGTGCCACTTTAGATGAGCTGATGTTTTGACAGATGTGATTATCAACCTCTTTGCAGAAATGAAAATGTTGACTATGAATATGTTCCTCTGGGATCTGACAGGTGATGTTGACTTCTTCACCAAGCTGAGCAGATTCAGTCTCAATCTTTGGATATTTTGCATCTAGGCAAACAAAAATGATATCAAACTTTGGAACAAATATTTTACATAGGCAAGATGCAGTATTTGTGGTTCCTCACCATGTGTGACGTCCAGCTGAAGTTCAGTGAAGCTCTCAGTATAGTGAGACACATTCACTCCACACCTGTATGTTCCTGCATCTGCAGCTTTCAGCTCTCTAAAAAACACCATCAAGACTCCTGCTCTGGTGTCGTCATATAAAGAAACATCTCCATTCTCCATCCATTCATCCTGAACTCCTGTATTCTTCCTCTCTGAACATCCATCTGGTTCTTTACAGATGTATTTTGTCTTGGTTTTGTATTGAGGATGTTCACACTTGATCATCATACGACCTCCTGAGGATCCGCTCGCTCTAGACACGCCCACTTTAGCTGTCAATCACAAATATCACTTCTAATCAAATTTTCCACAAACAGCGATTGCTGAAACTTTAAAACCAGATATTACTGTGTTATTTTCCCTTACTCATAATATGTAGATGCACAGTATTAATAATGAAGTAACTGTGTGATTCTCCTCTTATCCAAACTCCACATAAATAAACTCCTCCATCATCTGGTCTCACAGCAGAAATTCTCACACTGAAGTTTTTATGTTTGTCATCAGAAACACTGAATCTTTCTTTATTCTTCCATGTGCTGTAAATCGTCTCAATAGAGTTTTTTCCTTCTTTGTATATCATATTTGCATCATTAATATGATTCTGTGAATATTCACAGCTGAATGTGGCAGTTTCTCCGATATTCACCATCACTGTCTTTGACACTTTACAACATGAATCTGTAAATGACATAATAAAGAAATATATTTCACATATATAAAAGCTTTGAAATGATCGCAAAGACTTTAATCTTAAAATAACTGACCTTCTTCCACATTTAAAATCATATCAATGTACCGCTGACCAATAACTCTAATCCAGTATCTTCCAGCATCTTGTTGATTTAAGTCTCTGATGAAGATCATGAGCTTCCCATCATTGTTACGAAACAGTGTGAATCGTCCTTCATTAATCCAGTTATCATGTTTCTTATAATTTATTATTGTTCTCCACTCAGGTAATTTGGCCATATGTTTAGCTGAGCGATTGTACCAAACCTCCCCAGAATTAACAAGCACACTTCCTCCAGAATATCCAGTGACTCTAAAGCATCTCACTGCACCTGTCAATCAGATTGATACTGTGATCAGAAACCTCATGAACAGAAAACAGCATCATTACTGCAGTGATGAAAGAGAAAAGCTCTGACCTGAGATCAGGTAGAAAGTGAAGAAGATGAGGAGGATCTTCATTGTGAGTTGAGTTCAGTCTTCTTTATGCTGAATGTTCTCTGTGTGAATCTCTCTGTCTCTACATCTGTCTGCTTTAGTCACTTCCTCTTTCTTCAGCTCTTCATCAGTAATGAGCAGCTTTACTGGCCCCTCCCACCATCAGCACTGACTGAATATGACATTCATCACACTGAGAGAGCGACACCTAGTGGAGGTTACAGTGTCTGATACTGAGAGATCAAACAGGTTCATCTTCTCTATATGAGGACAAATGACACTGAGGATAATTATTTAAATCCTCCACTAGAGGGCTTAACCAGCTGAAGTCTGAGTCTGATTGCTGCTTCTGTTGTGGATTCAGCACCACGACAGCAGCTGTCAATCAAACTTCAGCATCACTGATGACAGTTTAACAACACAAACTGGACAAAGAGTGAATGATGAGACTTCAGTTCATCTGCTTCATCTTTAACTTTGGTTTATAAAACATGTACATGAACAATGAGTCCATGTAATTATCAAACATTATATGAAAACTTTCATTCCTGCAGAGTCGCTCATTTATTTCAAAATAAAGGAGGCATGTAAATCAGTGTCATTTATAATTAATCAAAACAAAACTGAAGAATGAGAAACAAGCATCTCCTCTATCAACTACCACACCATCACCTACACAAAGATCATTTCACTAAAACAAGAGATTTAACAGGCATTTACACATATTTACCGCTAGATGGAGCCAGAGGTTTGAATAACACATTTGTGTTTGAGGCTCTTCTCAAGGTATTTTTTGTCAGACTGTTAGTTTAGTGACTTTGTTGTCTGTACTTCAATTATATTATATCTAAATTAATTTTCCAAAATGTACCTTTATTTTCCTCAGAAATGTACACATAAACAAGTCGGATACAGGCCTACTTTAGGAGTAATTTTGTTATTTCAGCAAGATTTAGAGTAAAATGTTTAATGTACTAATGTATATACTGTATAATGAAGCATTTCATATCGTATCGGTCAGTTTACAGTGTTGTTGTGAAGATATTGTGAGATTCACGAGCCTCAGCGCGACCGTTAGTTAAAGCACAACTGTCAAAAAAACAAGATCAAATAAAGCACCATAAAAGTCATTCAGACGCTTCCTGGTGTGTGATTAAGTCTTCTGACGAGATAAAACATGTCTGTGTGAGGAACAAATCTAAATGTAATGGATTACTCACAGAAAATCTTCCTCTCGCTGATCCGTCAGTTCAAATTTCAATTCACCTTTCTTTTCATTCAAATTGAAGCGCAGCGCTCAGCGCCATATAAGGAGAAAGGGTAGGAGACTGTGCTTAAACCTCATTGGCTCTCGCGTGTCTGTTGTCGTGTCATATTTGAATATTCAGAATCTGAATATTACAGACACTAAATCCATGACTGCCCAGTTACACCAACAAACTTAAAAGCATCACAAATAAAACTGAATTTTGTATATCAATCTAGACCAAGTTGGCGACTCACTGTATCTTTTCACAAACTATGAAGTTTATCGTCTGTAACAAAGTTCTTAAGAACGGGAAGAAGGAGGCGGGAACCGGCGAACGTTCAACAAGTTTTAATAAATAAATAAACCAACAATAAACCAAAAAGTATAAGGGCGGCAGTTCCTCACGGCGACTGCGGCCCACACCAACAAAATAAAACACAACATAAAATCCAGGCCTGGTCCTCTCTCGTCCTTCACTGTCGTCGCTCCTCCTTTATGCTTCCGGAGCTCCTCCGTGAGAGATACGAGACCGGTGCGCCGAGCACCTGAAGCTCGTTAACACTCGCGTCACCGGCCTCGCGCCGTTCCCTCACGGCTCTCGCCCGCCCTGCTCGTCACATCGTCCTTGCTGTCTTTTCCGTAAACGCATTTCACGAAACTGTAGCATTCATACTGCTTATTTATTCTAAAAAGTTGCAGTTTAATAAAGCAGCATTCTACATGTCATTTACCATTTACACCTGGCAACCACTCCACTGCACTGTGGGGATGATGAACATGCATTATAGTCACTTTGAAAATGTACAAATATAGTTTGATACTTTTTTTTAAGCATGTTTTAGAGAATGGTGATTAATATGACAATATACATCTATGTATTGGTCATGTTTAATATTTATCATAGTCGTTTAATGGTGTTGTTTAGGTTGGTAAAGAGATTCACAAGCCTCAGCGCTTCTCTAGAACTTAAATCAGCTCTTCGTGAGGAATAGCTGTAAATTTCAGTGATTAACTGTCAGGGAAAATACGGATTCAGATTGCAGGTAACAGAAAAAGTTTATTCAGCTCTCACTGAGCACAATGGAAAAAACACAGGAACACAAAAGAAGATCAAAACAAAATCCACAGGTCCAGGAATTCTTTAACGTTCTGTGGCACAGTGTTGAAGTCCTTGAATAGACCAGTGACGCAGTGTCACAATACTCCTCGAGGAGAGAGCTAGACTTGCAGAGATGAGCTGGGGTGATAATCCGAGTATCCACCAGACCAGAGAAGGCGGAGGCCAAAAGCCAAACAACAGAAGTCAGGCCAGACGAGACAAAAAAAACAAAAAAAATAAAATAAAAAAAAAACATCCTTCGGGGTCTAAACAGACACAGCAAGACACGACTAACAGGAGAGGGTCATGAACACAGCAATGGCAACGCATACAATGACGGTCTGACAAACGACTGAGCACAAGAGGATCTAAAATAGAGGAGGGCTAATGAGGAAAGATAGGCAACAGGTGTGACAGAAACACAAACGAGAATGAGGATAACGAGTGGGAGGGAAAAACATTGAATATGCTTATATTGTGCCAATGTTGATTACAGAGTACAGACACAAAAACAACTATTTGATTTCCCATTTCAAATGCTGATGTATTATTTCAGCAAGCAGATATTTTATAATGCACACTTATTGATTAATGATTGTAGTTGGACAGTTTGAGGAATGTCCCTATGGTAAATATTTCAAATGAGCAGAATAAAACCTTCTGGGTGAACAGCTTTTATAAACACGATTTTTATTTTTCATATATTACACAATCTACAACTTTTTTTCTAACTTTTTACTTGGTGGAAAATCTGTGACCATTGGTAAAACCATTTCCTGTTTTTATCACACATCCTGGAAGGAGTCTTTGGTTTGACCTACATAAAACATAGAGAAAGAACAAAACCACAAGCTGAAGAGCATCTCATGTTTAGTGCACGGACCACAGTACAGACCTGCAAACACAAAGACCTGAGGCATTTGCAAGCAAGTCTCTTCAACCTAGTAACCAATACTGTTAAAAAGCATTTTATTTTGAAATTACACACCTATATATAAATATATAAAACTTATGTTTATTTACAAGATTGTAGCAAATGTTAGCCACAACTGTATAGACTCATCGTTTTACTGTTTATCGTCTTTCTGTTGTCTGATAATGATCTCACTCATAATATCACAACACAAAATCAAAAACCAACTTCTCACATTCAGTCATACTGTTACATCTCTTTATGTTGACAAATGTTATGCAGAAAAGCGAATTAACATATACATCTTACAGTTAATGCCATACAAAGCTACTCCCTTATATTTTGATGTTAGCCATAGAGATCTTAAAGTGTCAATAATGTCAATCAAAGGACAAAGGTAAGAGAGAATTACTCGCTGCTCTTGAATAAAAAAACTTAAACATTCTGTTCCACAGTTTCATTTTCAGTATTTTTTATATAAACATTGTGTAAGTTAGCCTATTTGTTATTTTATATTATGCCTAGCATGGTGTATTCGTATTTGTTTTGTTAATGAAAGTTCTATGTTTAATGTAAGCAAGTTTGTCGTTGTACTGTTTTGTTGTTGTGAGGCACTTTAAAGCAGGTCAAAGAGATTCAATATTCAGAGAAAACAGTCATTTGTATTTGCAGTGGAAACTTCACAGTTTATTTTAAGTGTCACTCAGTGTTTTTACTTCCTGTTTTCATCACACCTTCAGATAAACTGAGAGGACAAACTCTTCACACACACCAGTAAACCTCTGACACAACTGCTGTTTTAAACACGTGAAAGAAACATGATCAGCAGTGGAAACTTTAAAGTGTCTCATGATTCAACAAACTGAACGACTGATCAATAAACATCTGTTTAACACTAAACTAAGATTTTTATCAACAAACTCTAAACGTACACTGATGTGATGTGCTTGATCTCTGTTGTAAGTGAGTTAGTTGAGTCTCGTGCGATGACTGAACGTGGCGTAATCAGAGTGAATCTGGTTCTTACTGAAGGAGACTGAAGCATCACTGAGAGACTCTTCATGCTTCTGGAAACTGACAGACGCGTAAAGAAGCTCATCAGAGGGGATTGTGGGTACTTCATCTGGACTGTTCATTTGAGCTGATCCAGGATTTGTGAGAGAATCACGTCTGCTGTCTGCACACGATGACTGAATGTGGATAAAATAGAGAGAAAACGTACATTAAAACTAGTAATCATCTCATAAGCACACTATTTACACACACACACACACACACACACACTGTAACTCACCTTCATGTTTTTCTCTCTCTTTCTCTTGTCTGATGTCGAGGTTCTTCCTAATTACCCAAAACAAAATGAATCGATCAGTAAGAGAAAGAGAAACTAGATCAAACTGGAGACGAACAGCAGCATCTGAGACAGAAACTCATCGAGTCAGAGAGATTTTACTGCTGCTGACAGTCAGAAGATTCAAGTCAAATAACTGATAATTTATTACAACACAATAAATGATCAAACCTCGTCTCTTGTGTCTTAATTTACACACAGTCAGAGTGAATCCAGCAATCAGCAGCAGAATCACACACACACAAACAGTGATGATCGTGGAGGAATCTGAAAATAAAACACAGAGAAACATTAGAGAGAAAACAAGAAATAAGTTTATGATATTTTATATTTTTCAACCCTTTTCTATCCACCAAAAATGTCTGTTTTAACACGTATGGGTTTTATATATATATATATATATATATTTTTTTTTTTTTTTTTTTTTTAAAGTGTGAATAAAAACATTTTATATAAATAAATAAAACATTTATAAAACTCTAGGCACTAATTTAGACTTGTGAGCTAAATGTTTACGTTTCACATTTTATTAGGGGTGTGACGAGACCCCTATCCCACGAGACGAGACGAGACACGAGATTGGGTTCACGAGACGAGATTTTTATAGTATTTTTAAGAAATCCTCAATAATGAAACGTATGAAGGGAAAATAGTCTTTTATTCAACTGAAAATCATAAAATGCAAAAATGTTGGTGCATTTTGAAATCAACTTGTAATGCATGTCATTTTACTTCTATTTTAATGAATTATTTGCAGTAAAACAACATGCAAACACTGCTAAATGTTTTGCCACAAAATCAACCAATTGTTTTCTGCCCTGTATAATTTCACATGAGAAATCTCACCGAACTTCTTTCTACAGATTGAACATAAATTAAACAGTATAAATAAAATAAACACATAAATAAAAAATTCAAATAACACTTTAAGTGTCACTTTAACTGCAGTACAAAGTTGACCATTTCCCCGTCACTATTGATTGTGTGGCTGTAACTGTGATATAGCTCTGTGTACACCGAGAAGTCCAACCGTTAGCAGTAATAGCAAGCGTGAGATCACTGAAGACGGCAAGAGCGCGTGAGTGTTTAATTAATACCCGTTTCTGCTCTATTGCGAAGTTATTATTTGCTGCTAGGAAGGATTCGTTCGATTCTTTGCTTAGTTGTATGTTTGCGCTTTGATTTGTATCTGTTTGTATTTGTATTCGCTGCCATTTAGTAGAACTGTAGCGGTTGTTGTTTTGGTATTGCTGGGCTGTGAACTTAAGTGCTGTACGTGCGCTTCCTGCAGTAGTTTCGATTTGGCCCATTCACGGCGAAACTCTTTTGCTGAGCTAATTGTTAGGGCGGGCTCAGCGACTGAAGCATATATAAACTGGGATTAGTTAGGAACAAGCAGGACAAGCGTGAGATCACTGAAGACGGCAAGAGCGCGTGAGTGTTTAATTAATACCCGTTTCTGCTCTATTGCGAAGTTATTATTTGCTGCTAGGAAGGATTCGTTCGATTCTTTGCTTAGTTGTATGTTTGCGCTTTGATTTGTATCTGTTTGTATTTGTATTCGCTGCCATTTAGTAGAACTGTAGCGGTTGTTGTTTTGGTATTGCTGGGCTGTGAACTTAAGTGCTGTACGTGCGCTTCCTGCAGTAGTTTCGATTTGGCCCATTCACGGCGAAACTCTTTTGCTGAGCTAATTGTTAGGGCGGACTCAGCTGTTTCCACTCATACGTTAGTAAGTACGCTATTTATTTAGTGTGTACGCGCTGTCGCGGAAGCGTCAGCGGAAGCGTTCAGCCTCCTCGTGTGAAGACCGACTCGGGTAAAGACCTGCGACTCTACCTGCGCGACTCCACCGAGCAAGGACACCGACACGACACCTAAGTATCCCCCTCCCCCCCCTCTTTTGCTCCCATATACAACATGTGCTTTCAATATATTCCTGTTGTCACTCGCATACGCTCCACTATCACCCGCAGAAGGCAACGCAACACTACTAACCTGCGTCCTATTTACTCCTCTTCTAACCAACCTCTATCTGTTTCAGTAGGTCTATGGAATTGTCAGTCAGCTGTTAACAAAGCTGACTTCATTCCAGCCTTTGCCACTAACTCTTCTCTCAATATCTTAGGCTTGACTGAGACATGGATTCGTCCAGAGGACTCCTCAACCCCCGCTGCTCTTTCTAACAACTTCACTTTTACTCATACCCCTCGTCAGTCAGGAAGAGGAGGGGGCACAGGTTTCCTCATTTCTAACAATTGGAAATACTTAACTCACCCTGCTCTATACAACAACTGTTCGTTTGAATCTCATGCCATTACAATTACATACCCTGTCAAAATTCATCTTGTACTCATCTATCGCCCCCCAGGTCAATTGGGTACCTTTGTTGAGGAATTGGACATGCTGCTGTCCTCATTCCCAGACGATGGTAGTCCACTTGTACTACTGGGCGATTTCAACATTCACCTTGATAAACCGTATGCTTCTGATTTCCTCTCTCTCCTAGCCTCATTTGATTTCAACCGACTCATCACCACAAGCACCCACAAATCTGGCAACCAATTGGACCTGATCTACACACGTAACTGTATCACTGACAACATTCTGGTAACACCTCTGCACGTCTCTGACCATTTCTTTATCACTTTCAATCTGCAACTTATTTGTGCACCACCAACCACTTCACATGTTTCCTTCAGAAGAAACCTGCGCTCTCTTTCCCCTTCCCATCTCTCTTCTGTTGTGTCATCCTCCCTTCCCTCCCACACACAATTCTCATCTTTGGATGTAAATACTGCAACACACACATTATGCTCCACTTTATCTTCCTCCCTAGACAGTATCTGTCCTCTGTCATCCAGACCATCAAAAGCAACTCCTTCCAACCCCTGGATATCCGATGCGCTTCGTGAAGACCGGACCAAACTCAGGGCAGCAGAAAGGAAATGGCGCAAATCACAAGACCCATCCGACCTAGGTTCGTACCAAGATCTGCTGTCATCCTTTTCTGATGGAGTCCTTGCAGCTAAGTCCTCATACTTCCACAACAAAATCAACGGCGCTACAAACCCACGCTCACTCTTCAAGACATTCAACACACTCCTCTGTCCCCCTCCACCACCTCCCACCACATCTTTAACTGCTGATCGATTTGCCAAGTTCTTCACCGACAAGACATCTGCCATCAGCAGCCAGTTCTCTACACCACCCACACAGGAACTCAGCCCCTCCTCATCCACTAATCTTTTCCCTTCCTTTTCCCCTCTCACGGAGGCAGAAGTATCAAAACTTCTCCTCTCCACTCATCCCACCACCTGCCCTCTAGACCCCATCCCCTCACACCTTCTACAAGCCATCTCTCCCACTCTTTTACCAGCACTTACACACATCATTAACTCGTCTCTCCACACAGGCACTTTCCCTACCGCATTCAAGCAGGCTCGAGTAACCCCACTGCTTAAAAAACCCACGCTAGACACATCACTCGTGGACAACTACAGACCTGTCTCTCTCCTACCGTTCATATCAAAAACACTTGAACGAGTTGTATTCAACCAGGTGTCATCCTTCCTCACACAGAACGACCATCTGGACGTCAACCAATCTGGTTTCAAGAGCGGCCATTCAACAGAGACTGCGCTACTGTCTGTCACGGAATCCCTGCGGATTGCTAAGGCTGGCTCCAAATCATCTATTCTCATCCTACTGGATCTATCTGCTGCCTTCGACACCGTAAACCATCAAATTCTTCTGTCCACCCTCTCGTCACTGGGCATCTCAGGTACTGCGCTTCAGTGGTTTGAGTCCTATCTCACAGGTAGGTCTTTCAGAGTTGCCTGGGGAGGGGAGGTATCCAAACCTCATGAACTGATCACTGGGGTTCCTCAGGGTTCAGTTCTCGGTCCCCTCCTATTCTCCATTTATACTACGTCACTGGGTCCCATCATACAGGCACATGGTTTCTCCTACCACTGCTATGCTGATGACACACAACTCTACCTGTCCTTCCAACCAGATGATTCCACAGTAGCTGCACGGATCTCAAGCTGTCTGGCGGACATCTCGACGTGGATGGAAGAACACCACCTGCAGCTCAACCTGGCAAAGACTGAGCTTTTAGTCTTCCCTGCCACTCCTACTCTTCAACATGACATCAACATACAGCTTGGTACAACCACCATTACCCCATCAAAGTCGGCTAGAAATCTTGGAGTTATCTTCGATGACCAACTGACCTTCAGTGACCACATCTCAAAGACGGCGCGGTCGTGCAGATTTGCACTTTGCAACATCAGGAAAATCCGTCCCTTCCTGACTGAGCACGCAACACAACTGCTTGTCCAGGCCCTGGTCATTTCAAGGCTTGACTACTGCAATGCTCTTCTGGCTGGTCTGCCGTCAAGTGCAATCAAACCTCTTCAAATGATCCAGAATGCTGCTGCACGTCTTGTCTGCAACGAGCCTAAGAGAGCCCACGTCACGCCCCTCTTCATCTCTTTGCACTGGCTACCCCTTGCTGCTCGCATCAAGTTCAAGGCGCTGATGCTTGCTTACAGATCCACCACAGGCTCTGCACCTTCCTACCTCCACACACTGCTACAACGCTACGTCCCCACCAGAAGCCTGCGATCGCTAAAGGAACGAAGACTTGTGGTACCATCACAGAGAGGCACAAAATCACTCTCCAGAACATTCTCCTTCACTGCTCCCTGCTGGTGGAATGATCTCCCTGCTTTCATCAGGAACGCAGATTCCCTGGCAATATTCAAGAGACAGCTGAAAACTCACCTCTTCCGTGAACACTTAATCCCCTCATAAAAAAAAAAAAAAAAAAAAAAAAAAAAAAAAAAAAAAAAAAAAAAAAACCCTATCCTTCCCCCTTTTTCCCTTCCTACTCTAGCTTATGGTACTGAGCAATGTATGAAACTTGTATTGTGAGCACGTCCTGTGTTATTTGCCAATTCATGAAGAATCGCTTGTTTGTTTTCCTCACTTGTAAGTCGCTTTGGATAAAAGCGTCTGCTAAATGACTAAATGTAAATGTAAATGTAATAGCGATGCTTTCTGCCTCTTTAGGGGTCGTTCACATATCGCGCCTAAAAAAGTGTGTAAAGCGCGGCCGCGTCGCTTCCTCCTACTTTTGCAAGCGTTCGGGAGCTCGCGCTTCTGTAGCGTCTGTCGTTGCTATGCAATCATGAACTGTGCTCTGCACGACCATGAGGAAGTTTCAGCAAGGGATAAATTGATTTTTAGCCCTTGCTTTAGCTTTACTACTAGATATATTTATGGAGATGAGATATAACAACCCCCCTGTACAGCTATGATCCGCTGTTTGGCTGAGATGTCCAAGTTTTGTTACGGAAAGGTCGAAGATGATCGGTGGGATCTTGTCACATGACCTGCGGTTTTCATGTTTTCATCTCGCCGTGGCACAGGCGCGCCAGGAAAAAACGAGCGCGCCGCACCGCATGTGCGTCGCTTCCATTTTGCGCGAATGAAAATGCGCGCGATATGTGAACGGCCCCTAAGAGTCTGTACAACCTTGGCCGAGGTGTACGGCATAGTTTTCTTACAATGTTTACATATTGTTTGTGTCTTGTGTGTTATTCTTTCGCCGTTTATTATTTCTACTGGAAAACCAAAATGTTTCCACACAAACGATTTGAAAGTGGCGGGGGCATCTTCAATAATAATTTCACCCTCACACTGATAGCACGACGAGACAACTTTTCACCTCGACGAGAAATCTCGTCACGTTTTAGTCTCGCGAGATCTCGTGGTACGAGATCTCGTCACACCCCTACATTTTATTATTCATTTTTTATGAAGCTGAAGTGTTTTCAGTAACAAGCGAGTATTTTAGACCCTTCTGCAGTCTTACACATAACCTGTTCCACTTCATCTGTATCTGCCGAGACTCATATGTCTCACTGTGGGTTTCCTGAATAAAGACTGTTAATTCTTCACAGTCACATTAAACTGAGACTCTGAACCTTCAGCTCATTTCTGTGGTTTTGAGTTGCTGTGAAAACCTGTTCATCAAACACACTAACATTCTGCTCAAGCTCTTTCTTTCTCTCTTTGTTAGGGGTTAGATTTGTAGGCAGAGTGCAGAAACTTTCTCTCTCAATCCTTTTCATCTCTGTCACACAAGTGAAAAGCGATCACACACTCACCTAAAGGATTATTAGGAACACCACACTAACACTGTGTTTGACCCCCTTTCGCCTTCAGAACTGCCTTAATTCTACGTGGCATTGATTCCACAAGGTGCTGAAAGCATTCTTTAGAAATGTTGGCCCATATTGATAGGATAGCATCTTGCAGTTGATGGAGATTTGTGGGATGCACATCCAGGGCACGAAGCTCCCGTTCCACCACATCCCAAAGATGCTCTATTGGGTGGAGATCTGGTGACTGTGGGGCCATTTTAGTACAGTGAACTCATTGTCATGTTCAAGAAACCAATTTGAAATGATTCGAGCTTTGTGACATGGTGCATTATCCTGCAGGAAGTAGCCATCAGAGGATGGGTACATGGTGGTCATAAAGGGATGGACATGGTCAGAAACAATGCTCAGGTAGGCCGTGGCATTTAAACGATGCCCAATTGGCACTAAGGGGCCTAAAGTGTGCCAAGAAAACACCCCCACACCATTACACCACCACCACCAGCCTGCACAGTGGTAACAAGGCATGATGGATCCATGTTCTCATTCTGTTTACGCCAAATTCTGACTCGACCATCTGAATGTCTCAACAGAAATCGAGACTCATCAGACCAGGCAACATTTTTCCAGTCTTCAACTGTCCAATTTTGGTGAGCTTGTGCAAATTGTAGCCTCTTTTTCCTATTTGTAGTGGAGATGAGTGGTACCCGGTGGGGTCTTCTGCTGTTGTAGCCCATCTGCCTCAAGGTTATGCGTGTTGTGGCTTCACAAATGCTTTGCTGCAGACCTCGGTTGTAACGAGTGGTTATTTCAGTCAAAGTTGCTCTTCTATCAGCTTGAATCAGTCGGCCCATTCTCCTCTGACCTCTAGCATCAACAAGGCATTTTCGCCCACAGGACTGCCACATACTGGATGTTTTTCCCTTTTCACACCATTCTTTGTAAACCCTAGAAATGGTTGTGCGTGAAAATCCCAGTAACTGAGCAGATTGTGAAATACTCAGACCGGCCCGTCTGGCACCAACAACCATGCCACGCTCAAAATTGCTTAAATCACCTTTCTTTCCCATTCTGACATTCAGTTTGGAGTTCAGGAGATTGTCTTGACCAGGACCACACCCCTAAATGCATTGAAGCAACTGCCATGTGATTGGTTGATTAGATAATTGTATTAATGAGAAATTGAACAGGTGTTCCTAATAATCCTTTAGGTGAGTGTATAATATGTGTATATACGCAGGAAAAGAAAGTATGAGTGATTAAACAAACGGTGTGTGTTCTCGTGTTCATGGCTCGTGCCTGTATGCCACACACACGTTTGCTTTGTGTGTTTGGGGGAAGAGCACGCCGCCCTTGAGTTTGAGCTTAGTGATTGCAAGCATTGTGAATGTTCACGCTTAAAATGCTTCGCGTTCGCTGTGCTTATTTCAAAGGGGTAGCACCCACAGTGTAATCGTTGGGCTCGTGTGCGATTTGGTGAGGAGCGAGAGACGGGTCCGTCCCTATCGCTCGCTCTTTCTCCGGATCGTGATGTCCTTTTGCCTGGACCAAAGCGTCCCTCGCTTCTTCGGCTCAGGCGAAGGACACTGAAGTGTTCACATTGAGAATGGAATATGAGTTCGCCTGCCTCCGAGCGTTACTCCCACTATGATGAAGCGAAAGGAGAAATGCTCTGGGCGGTCACTCATGCGGTGGCCAGATTACATTGGTCACAGAAAGCACCCCCAAAAGCACTTAAAGTTAATTCACTAATAAATAAGCCTTTCTGCCCTCAATGCCAATTTATTCGACTATCATGATTGCAAGGTTGTGTGATTTATATGATGCCCCAGTTTAAAGAGACACACAAGCTATCTCTTCTCTGGAGCTCATTTTCACTTAAAGAGACAGCGCTCCCCACCAAGTCATGCATAACAACATTCATGGTGGTGGGGAAGGTGTTTCTGTCAGCGTGTCAGACTGCTGCTGCTCTGCACACTATGGCAGTGTTGCAGGCGTACCAGGCCGAACTTCTGAAAGTAGACTGTGGGGAGTCGCACTTCCCCTTGTAAAAACTGGGAACCAGCTCAGCACGCTCAACAGCCTCATAATACACCTGAAACAAAAATGTTTTTGTGCCCAGGTCTGTGGAGGTGTGCCCCTTCGGGACGGGGCATGTAAAAATACATCAGCTCCTACCCGAAACCACTGTGACAACCCTGCTACCTCTGGTTATTCGGCGGGCAGTGGTTTCCAGCGAAGTCTTAGATGTTCCGTTGATTCCTGTCACAAACCAGGACGCGGAACATCTAACATCTCCTTAAGGGGAAGTATCAAAGTTAGTGCCCATTTCAGAGAACTTGGCAGTGTCGAAACTACTGCCAGGGATTTTTGCGTGGGTTCTAAAGACAGTAGAAATAGGATACAGAATAGAGCGTGTTTCCCCTCTAGAGAGAGAGTCAGGTTACAGCAGATACTTCCTAGTTCCCTAGAAGGACGTAAGGCTGCGTCTAATCTTAGATTTTCAAGGCTTAAAGCGTTCAGTCAAAGCTCTCAAGTTCAAGATGTTAACTGTGAAGATGATTGTGTCGCAAATTCAACATCACGATTGGTTCGTCACAATCAATCTCAAGGACGCATATATTTCACATAGAAATATTGCCACAAGACAGGAAGTTCCCGAGGTTCGCTGTCAGGGACGAAGCTTACCAATATCGGGTTCTTCCTTCAACCCAGCCTTGTCATCCTGCACTGACTCAGTCTCAAGAGCTTGTGCTTCGACATCAAGATCGATCCTCGCTCATCTTGCCTCTCTGGGGCTGAGAAGCAACGCTAAGAAAAGCGCTCTCTCTCCCACTAGAGGGCAACGTGCTTGTGGGGTTAAATGGGACTCGGTCACCATCGGGGGCACAACTGCCTCCCGCTCATGTCAAGATCATTTTAAACACCCTAAGTAACATCAGGCTAGGTCAGGACATTACTGTTTGTAAAATCCTAGGTTTAATAGCAGTAATGTCCACGGTGATCCCTATGGACCTTTTGGACATGAGACCGCTTCAGTTGTGGCTCAATTTCATCAGCAAGAGAATTCATTAGCAAGCAAATCCCCACAGCAAATAAGGGCAGGAGCACGCGTAGAGTGCTTCGTGCCCTTTCTAAAAATCTATGTTTATGGTAAGGGTTACAAGCTGCGTAAAAATGCGTCCATCTATAAAAAAATAAATAAAACAAATGAATCTATATGACTTAAGAGTGTTAATAAAGGCCTTCTGAAGCGAATTGATGCATTTGTGTAAGACAAATATCCTTATTTAAAACTGTATACAGCAAAATAATGAGCTTCCGGTGGACGACAGTAGGCAAAGTCTATTTGTGTGGAAGAGCAACCTTTGACCTGACGCGATTACACAATGAACAACACGGAGGGGCAGAGGAGAGAGCAAAACAAATCGCTGGTCACGGATTATTGAGGGTGAGTAATTCATGGAATAATGTTCATTTTTGGGTAACAATGAATTCACTAAGCTCAGGGAAAACTAGTCCTCTTTAACCCCTTAAGCCCGAAGTCTCCTGCTGCCTCTTTACTTATTTGTCCGTCACTCAGAAAAAAAAAACTCTGAAAATTAAGGGTTAAAATAAAAGGTTAATTATTTTTACCCTGGGAGAACAAGTACTGATATCTTGCAGGTTAGAAAGTGGTCTGATGTTGATTTAGTAATTACTGTAAAAAGACACTAAATTAATTTAATGAATCGGTCAAAAAAATCTTTTTGAATGATCACAAATATAAGAACATCAATTCACAGCCATAGTTTCACATATTCAGATGTGTAAACCTTCCTCACCCTCGTTCATGATGACCATCAGATGAGTGTAAAGATAGTTCACGTCTCTCTCTGATGTCACTGCACACCAGTATTTCCCAGCATCCTCTGCTGTCAGTCCAGTGATGGTCCCAGTGAAGACACTTGCAGTGACGTCATCGTTCAGAGTCAATCTGTCAGTCTTGGTCTCTTTCTCTTCTCTCACAGTCTCATTGAGAGTATTTTTATCTCTAGTGGAGCACTTCCCCTTACAGAGAGACTTTGACTTTGATTTATAGATTGAATCATAAGGGCAGATGATCTCAGCAGATTCTCCTTCACGTCTCACTACTGGAGCCACTGCAAACAAACAAACACTGACATTTAACACACATGATCTGAATATACTGTATTGACTACAATGAAATGATCTGGATTCACTCACTGAAGAGGTTGAGCTGAATTTTGGTGTTCAGGGAGATGAAGGTCAAATGTGTGTCTCTGGTTTCTGCTCCACACCAGTAAACTCCAGCATCTCTCACGCTCACATTACTGATGCTCACTGTCAAAACTCTCTCTTCATTTCTCTCAGATGAACCAATCATTTGTACCGCTTTAGATACACTCATTATCTGACAGGTGTGATTATCAACCTCTTTGCAGAAATGAACTTTATGTTCCTCTGGGATCTGACAGGTGATGTTGACTTCTTCACCAAGATGAGCAGATTCAGTCTCAAACGTTGCATCTGTAAACCAAGAGAAATGACATGAAAATCAGATCAGATACTTCAAACACTCAAGATGCAGTATTTGTGGTTCCTCACCGTGTGTGACGTCCAGCTGAAGTTCAGTGAAGCTCTCAGTATAGTGAGACACATTCACTCCACACCTGTATGTTCCTGCATCTGCAGCTTTCAGCTCTCTAAAAAACACCATCAAGACTCCTGCTCTGGTGTCGTCATATAAAGAAACATCTCCATTCTCCATCCATTCATCCTGAACTCCTGGATTCTTCCTCTCTGAACATCCATCTGGTTCTTTACAGATGTATTTTGTCTTGGTTTTGTATTGAGGATGATCACACTTGATCATCATACGACCTCCTGAGGATCCGCTCGCTCTAGACACGCCCACTTTAGCTGTCAATCACAAATATTACTAATTAAATTCTCCATAAACAGAGATTATAGAAACTTTAAAACCAGATTTAAATGAGTTTATTTTACTTACTACTAACATGTAGATGAACAGTATTAATGATGGAGTAACTGTAAGATTCTCCTCTGATCCAAACTCCACATAAATAAACTCCTCCATCATCTGGTCTCACAGCAGAAATTCTCACACTGAAGAAGTTTTTATGTCTGTCATCATAAATGCTCAGTCTTCCTTTTTGAGGCCATGTGTCAGAAGTGGAGATCATCTCATCAGTGATGTTATTTCCTGTTTTGAATATGCTCTTCCAAGCATATATTTGATTCTGTGAATATTCACAGTTGAAAGCAGCAGTTTCCCCACTATTTACTATCACTGTCTTTGACGCTCCACAACACAAATCTGTCAACATTAAAGGTTTTATTTGTGAACTGAGAAAAATACATAAAAATATGAAAAAAAAAACATTGAAAAAAAAAAATATTGGATCAGACTACTTTTTCCTACTCACCCATGACATGTAGATGAACAGTATTAATGATGGAGTAACTGTAAGATTCTCCTCTGATCCAAACTCCACATAAATAAACTCCTCCATCATCTGGTCTCACAGCAGAAATTCTCACACTGAAGTTTTTATGTTTGTCATCAGAAACACTGAATCTTTCTTTCTTCTTCCATGTGCTGTAAATCGTCTCAATAGAGTTTTTTCCTTCTTTGAATATGATCTTGGGATCATTAATATGATTCTGTGAATATTCACAGCTGAATGTGGCAGTTTCTCCAATATTCACCATCACTGTCTTTGACCCTTTACAACATGAATCTGTAATTCACATAATAAAGAAATTCATCTTGCATATATAAAAGCTTTGAAATGATCAGTAGTTTTAATACATAAAGACTTTAATCTTAAAACGACTCACCTTCTTCCACATTCAAAGTCATATCAATATACCGGTGGCTATGATACCAAATCCGGTATTCTCCAGCATCTTGTTGATTTAAGTCTCTGATGAAGATCATGAGCTTTCCCTCATTGTTACAAAACAGTGTGAATCGTCCTTCATTAATCCAGTTATAATGTTTCTTATAATTTATTATTGTTCTCCTCTCAGATAATTTGGCCATAGATTTAGCTGAGTTACTGAACCACAGTTTCCCAGAATTAACAAGCACACTTCCTCCAGAATATCCAGTGACTCTAAAGCATCTCACTGCACCTGTCAATCAGATTGATACTGTGATCAGAAACCTCATGAACAGAAAACAGCATCATTACTGCAGTGATGAAAGAGAAAAGCTCTGACCTGAGATCAGGTAGAAAGTGAAGAAGATGAGGAGGATCTTCATTGTGAGTTGAGTTCAGTCTTCTTTATGCTGAATGTTCTCTGTGTGAATCTCTCTGTCTCTACATCTGTCTGCTTTAGTCACTTCCTCTTTCTTCAGCTCTTCATCAGTAATGAGCAGCTTTACTGGCCCCTCCCACCATCAGCACTGACTGAATATGACATTCATCACACTGAAAGAGCGACACCTAGTGGATATGACTACATATGTGAGGCAGTTCTGCACTGGACAGTGCTCAGGTAAAACAAATTTGAGTAAACTAAAAAACTGAAAGTCACTCTAGTGCAGAAGTGAATTCCAAATGACTGTTATTTTACCCACTATAGATGTCTTTCCCTCAAAATAAAGAAGTCGTGGCCAGAGAAAAATATATTGTTCCCTCAACATAAGATCCCGAGCCCATGACTTTACATCACATGGCCATTAAACATAAAGATGTTGTTATCTCGAAAAAATGATCTTGGGATAATAAGTCGTGACCAAGACAAAACTAAGTGAGACGAACACAGAGAGTAGCAACTAAATAGACTTTAATGAAAGACAATTCATTAAACACTTCATTTTTTTATGGTTCTACAGTTCAAGCACATTAACATTATTTGATGAATGAATTAGTACCATAACATGAATTAAATTAAATTAAAAACAACAATCAAGCTAATGCGTACAGCAGTTCTGAGATAAAGCTGCCTTCACAATATATTTATGCCTGAAATCCTGGTATGATTCTGAAGCTTCATGAGCTTCATCATAAAGGTTGAACTTGTGTGTGTTTAAGAGCTGCTGTTAATGAGTCTTTATAAAGGTGTCAATAGCTGTTGTGACTCATTTGGAGTGGAAACTTTTCAGTATGTTCTAGACGTGTCGCTCAGGGGCTTTATTTCCTGTCTTCATCACGGCCTCAGATAAACTGGTGACAAACTATTTTAAACCAGTGAAAGAAGCAACATGAGCAGCAGCGAGACTTTAACGTGTCTCCTGATTCAACAGACTGCAGGACGTCTGTACTGTAAAACTGGTAGAAACAAGTGATGATCTGATCTGTTATGATTGAGTTAGTCGAGTCTTGTGTGGTAAATGACCGTGGAGTAACTCTCCTCACTACTGAAGGAGACTGTAGCGTCTCTGAGAGACTCTTCATGCTTCTGGAAACTGACAGCAGAAAACAGGAGCTCATCAGAGGGGATTGTGGGTAACTGTGTGTGAGCGTCACCTCGTCTCTTGAGTCTTAATTTACACACAGTCAGAGTGAATCCAGCAATCAGCAGCAGAATCACACACACATTAATGATGATCATGGAGGAATCTGAAAATAAAACACACAGTGTTAATTCAAGAGAAATAAAGGGTTAAGGTTAATATGAAATATCTACACAAATGCACACGAGTGTATTTCGGTCTCTCTTCTGCTGGTCTGCACACGTACTTCATCTCTGTTTCTGTCAGGTCTTATGCGGTCTCACTGTGGGTTTCCTGAATAAAGACCTTTAATTCTTCACAGCTAAATTAAACTGAGACTCTGAGCCTTCAGCTCATTTCTGTGGTTTTGATCTGAAATAAACAGTCTAAACATCTCTCAACCAGACAGATCTCTAGACAGGTGTCTAGTCCTGCTTCTGCAGGGCCAAAGTCATGTTTAGCTCCAACACATTTGTCTGAAAGTTTATAATAATACTTTAAACCAAAAGTTTTCAAACTGTGGGTCACATTGTGCGTCGTAGAGCAAGAAAAGGTCACGTGGGTGAAGCTGAATTTATGTTTCAGTGAATGACACACACACACACACACACACACAGTTTAATGTAAGGATGCACAACATACCAACATTAAATAGAAAGCGTGATATTGTTTAGTGCGATTTTCAATCACAAAGGCCGTGATTTATATAAACATATGCGCTACATGTTTCAAAGTAAAGGCCGTGGTGTTTTCAGTGTCTTTCATTATTAAAGGGTTATTTCATCCAAAAATGAAAAGGATCACATAATTTCCTCACCCTCAAGCCACCCTAGGTGTGAATGACTTTCTTCTTTCAGTCAAACACAATCAGAGTTAAAAAAATATCCTGGTTCTTTCTAGCTTTATAATGGGAGGGAGAAGTTAACTAAGCCCAAAAAAGTGCATCCATCCATCATAAATATGATCAATACAGCTCCAGGTGGTTAATAAAGGACTTCTGCAGTAAAGCAATGTTTTTTATTCATAAGAAAATATCCATGATTATAACTTTATAAACTGTAATCACTAACTTCCTGTTACAGTAATCCACAAGTCTAGTTTGGGCAGATTAGTGACCTCTGACCCGACACATGACTCAGGATGTAGGAGTGGCGTAAGCTTAGGAGAGAGTAGACGCCTCACGCGGTTCAAACTAATAGAGCTGCGCAACAAACTCAAGCTCCTCCATCATTTCTGTAACGAGGAGTCAGTGGGTTGAAATCCAAGTGCAACTTTATATCCAAAACGTAGTCAGACAGGCAATGGTCAACTCAACAGCAAACAGTAGTAACAGGGTAAAGGCAGACTCGTAGTTAATATCCAGGCTAAATAGGTCAAAGGGCAGGTGGATAAACAGCAAAATGAGAAAACAGGCAGGATCAGAAATCAGACAGGCAAAAACAGGAATAACGCTCAGAACTGTTACAGTGGAACAAGACTTCGCAAATGTCAAGTGTGTGAGGGTTAACTTAAATAGGGACATAGATTGGCTACAGCTGGGTAATGATTAACATGAGGGTAAGGGACTTATGGGGAATGTAGTGTGGTGTACGGAGTCCATGATATGAGCGCGTGACCTCTGGTGGCAGGTGGATGGAGGACAACGGAACGGAGGACGCTCCAAAGGAACAACTCGGGAGGGAGGGGTGGGCACAAGGGAGAAATGGAGGACCGGGTCCATGGAGTGGAGGTCGACAGGGCAATGGGGACTGTGCAGACGGCCAGGGTGGATCGGCCTGTGCAGGCGGCCGGGGCGGAACAGGCTGCTCTGGGCTGACAGACAGTTTGAGGCTGACAGAGAGTTCAGGGTTGACAGACAGATCAGGTCTGACAGATAGTTCGTTGGGTACAACTGACACCTCTGGATTTTCTGCAGCAGTTGCCGCCACCTTTGGAGGTTCTACAGTTGTGAACACCAGAAAAACAGGGGACTGAGGGACCGACTTGGTAGCGCCCTCTTGAGGCAGGTCAGGAGCTGTACTGGTGTGTTCGGGGACCGACTCAGGAATGCCCTCTTGTTGTTGGTCCAAGGCGGGAGTCGATGAGTGTGTTGCCCACAAACATAATATGGCCATAGTCACCACGGACAGGACTGCATCCTCTAACCGCTCAGGCGTAGTGAGCGTGACGGGAGCAGTCTGAGGCTGGACAGGCGTGACGTGAGCAGTCTGAGGCTGGGCAGACGTGACGTGAACCGTCTGAGGCTGGGCAGACGTGACGTGAGCCGACAGAGGTTGAACAGGCGTGACGTGAGCAGTCTGAGGCTGGACAGGCGTGACGTGAGCAGTCTGAGGCTGTACAGGCGTGACGTGAACCGTCTGAGGCTGGACAGGCGTGACGTGAGCAGTCTGAGGCTGGGCAGACGTGACGTGAGCCGACAGAGGTTGAACAGGCATGACGTGGGTCGACTGAGGCTGAGCAGGCGTGGCCTGAACCTTTAGCGACTAGGCAGACATGGCTTGAACCTTTGGCTGTGGGGCAGGCGTGGCTTGAACCTTTGGCTGCGGGGCAGGCGTGGCTTGAACCGTTGGTGGCTGGGCAGACGTGGCTTGAACCTTTGGCTGCGGGATAGGCGTGGTTTGAGCCATGAGCAGGTGTGGCTTGAGCTGGTGTGACTTGAATCGGTGGCTGTTTGGCTGGCATGGCTTGAACCGTGGACTGTTGGGCAGACGAGGCTTGAACTGTGGGTAGTTGGGCTGTTGGGCAGACGTGGCGTGAACCATTGGCTCAGGTGACAGAGGGTCTGGAACTGGCTCGTGAAGCGCTGGAGCGGCCTTCTTACGGTGCAGCTTGCGTTTTCGACGAGGCTGGGGATTTTCCACAGTAACTTGGTTCACAATGAACTTGGATGATCTGACTTGGTTTACGCTGATCTAGGATGACTTGACTTGACTTGACTTTTTAACCATTCTCATTTTAGACTTCTGGTGTTTTGTTTTGCTCTATTCTCTGCATTCGTTAATAAGTCATGTGTCAGGTCAAAGTTCACTCTTCCGCTGGAGATCGACTCGCATACGGAAGCCAGTAAATATAGGTAATTTTTCTTACAAAAATGCATTGTTTCGCTTCAGAAGGCCTTTATTAACCGCCTGAAGCATATGGATTACTTTTATCATGGATGGATGCACTGTTTTTGTTTCAAAATCTCAGTTATTATTAACTTCCATTAAAGCTTGGAAGATATAAAATCCAGGATATTTTTTTTTTTACTATAACTCTGATTGTGTTCGTCTGAAAGTCATATACACCTAGGATGTCTTGACGGTGAGTGAATCATGGGATAATTGTATTTTTTGAGTGAATGAACCCTTTATGCAGCTCTACGCACATTATTAATAAGATGAAACTCAATCACTACGGTGTATTTTGCATCAGATTGCATTACACTGGAGAATTCAAATGTCATGAAAGGATGTTTCAGGTCTGTTCACTCATCTCTGTCGTCTGTTCAAACAGCTCAAAACATGACCTGCGTTTACACCACGGCTAGGGACTTTGGGGTGGTACTCTGTGTGTTTCAACCAAAGGGACCAGGATCTAAATCAGAGGTGTCCAAATTCGGTCCTGGAGGGCCACTGTCCTGCAGAGTTTAACTCCAACTTTCCTCAACACACCTGCCTGGAAGTTTCTAGTACGTCTAGTAAGACCTTGATCAGCTGTTCAGGTGTGTGCAATTGGGGTTGGAGCTGAACTCTGCAGGACAGTGACCCTCCAAGAGCAGGATTGGACACCTCTGGTCTAAATAAAGATCCGGGTAAAAATGTCCCCATCAGAAAGTCCCTGCTCGGGAGGTAGTACTTTTTTCAAAATTCAGGAACTTTCGGTGACTTGGGCGCTCAACATTGGTTGAGTCCGTGCAGCATTTTATTTCAACCACCATTTTAAACATCTGTTATGGTGCGTGCAGTAAGAGATGTTGCTATTCGAACCAACATTGGTGTTTAAAAATACGACCGATGGACCGACGACGAGGTTCAGGCTTGATTAAGCTTATATGTGGAGGACGAAATCCAGCGGGAACTGGAAAGTCGCACACAGTCCAACATCATCAGACTGATCTTCACAGTATTTTACACTGCGATGGAAACACAGACAGCGACAGGTCTGGGGGAAAAAGTTCCTGGGACAAATAGTTCCAGGTAATTTCGATGTAAACGCGGCTATGGTTATAAGAGTGCATGTTTGTGTGCATTTAGCAACACATATGGAAGATATGTTTGTAAAAAGCTTTTCACATGAACACACGGAACGACCATGAGAGTGTTTTCTGCGCTATATTTAAGGCTTACACTTGTCTAGGTGGGTCCTGTAATGGAAAAGTTTGGGAAGCCCTGCTTTAAACCTCGATTATCTGGATCTGGTGTGTTTAATTGGGATTGGAGCTAAACTCCAGATAGTGGTCCTCTTGGAGTCAATCACAAATATAACATGATCAAATCTGCCTCAAACACAGACTGTAGATACTTTTGTACCTGATATGATCGAGCATTTTACTTACTACTAACATGTAGATGAACAGTATTAATGATGGAGTAACTGTAAGATTCTCCTCTGATCCAAACTCCACATAAATAAACTCCTCCATCATCTGGTCTCACAGCAGAAATTCTCACACTGAAGTTTTTATGTTTGTCATCAGAAACACTGAATCTTTCTTTCTTCTTCCATGTGCTGTAAATCGTCTCAATAGAGTTTTTTTCTTCTTTGAATATGATCTTGGGATCATTAATATGATTCTGTGAATATTCACAGCTGAATGTGGCAGTTTCTCCGATATTCACCATCACTATCTTTGACTCTTTACAACATGAATCTGTAATTTACATAATAAATAAATATATTTTGTCCTTTTAAAAACTTTGAAACATTTACTACACAAAGTCGTATTGAAATGACTGACCTTCTTCCACATTTAAAGTCATATATATACGCCAGTTGTGAAGGACTTCAATTGCGTATCTTCCAGCATCATGTTGGTTCAGTTCTCTAATGAAGATCATGAGGTTTCCCTCATTGTTTCGAAACAGTGTGAATCGTCCTTCATTAATCCAGTTATCATGTTTCACATCATTTATTATTGTTCTCCAATTTGGTAATTTGGCCATATATTTATCAAAGTCACTGATCCAAGACTTCCCAGAATTAACAAGCACACTTCCTCCAGAATATCCAGTGACTCTAAAGCATCTCACTGCACCTGTCAATCAGATTGATACTGTGATCAGAAACCTCATGAACAGAAAACAGCATCATTACTGCAGTGATGAAAGAGAAAAGCTCTGACCTGAGATCAGGTAGAAAGTGAAGAAGATGAGGAGGATCTTCATTGTGAGTTGAGTTCAGTCTTCTTTATGCTGAATGTTCTCTGTGTGAATCTCTCTGTCTCTACATCTGTCTGCTTTAGTCACTTCCTCTTTCTTCAGCTCTTTATCAGTAATGAGCAGCTTTACTGGCCCCTCCCACCATCAGCACTGACTGAATATGACATTCATCACACTGAGAGAGCGACACCTAGTGGAGGTTACAGTGTCTGATACTGAGAGATCAAACAGGTTCATCTTCTCTATATGAGGATAATTATTTAAATCCTCCACTAGAGGGCTTAACCAGCTGAAGTCTGAGTCTGATTGCTGCTTCTGTTGTGGATTCAGCACCACGACAGCAGCTGTCAATCAAACTTCAGCATCACTGATGACAGTTTAACAACACAAACTGGACAAAGAGTGAAATGATGAGACTTCAGTTCATCTGCTTCATCTTCAACTTTGGTTTATAAAACATCTACATGAACAATGAGTCCATGTAATAATCAAATATTATATGAAAACTTTCATTCCTGCAGAGTCGCTCATTTATTTCAAAATAAAGGAGGCGTGTAAATCAGTGTCATTTATAATTAATCAAAACAAAACTGAAGAATGAGAAACAAGCATCTCCTCTATCAACTACCACACCATCACCTACACAAAGATCATTTCACTAAAACAAGAGATTTAACAGGCATTTACACATATTTACCACTAGATGGAGCCAGAGGTTTGAATAACACATTTGTGTTTGTGTTTTCAGTCTCAGACAAGTTGATGCTCAATTAATCTTTTCAGACCATTATTACTTCATGTTTTTATTTTCTCTACTTAAATGAAACTTTTTACCACAAAATGGTGCTTTTCATATTGTTTCTGAAAGGTTGCAGTGCATAAAGAAAATACATAATCATACAATTAATCAAATTTGTAAAGACCTGACACCCATCCCATTGCATTGTGGGGCGAGTTTTACATGCGGTATTCACATTTCGTTCAAAAATTGTACATATAGTTGGATATAGGTCTAGTGTTTGAATCCTTTTTATATTTCACAGGTTTTAGAGTGAAATGTTTAATATATTAATGTAAATACTGTATCATGAGGGATTTCATCATTTATCAGTCAGTTTACAGTGTTGTTGTGAAGATATTGTGAGATTCACGAGCCTCAGCGCGACCATTAGTTCAAGAACTGCAGTCCAGATCAAATAAAGCACCATAAAAGTCATTCAGACGCTTCGTGGTGTTTTTCAAATGTTCTGAATACATAAAACAGCTTTGTGTGAGAAACAGACCTAAATTTAATGGATTACTTACATAAAATCTTCTTCTCTGATCCGTCAGTTCAAATTCTGAGTCACCCGCGAACTGTTTTCATTCAGACGGAAGAGCAGCAGTCAGCGCCATATAAGGAGAAAAGGGCGGAGTAGAAACTGCGCTTGAATCTCATTGGCTCTCGCGTGAGTGTTGTCATATCATATTTGAATATTTACTATCTAAATGAGAAAAGAAGGTTCTGTGTGTCACCGTGAATAAAATACAGAGTCAGACACATTCACATACGGGTCAGTTTCAAAGTATCTGTTTAGCTGAGCATATTTGTTTCATCGTCACAGAATAAAGCTGAATGCCAAAATCGAGGAATGTAAAAATGTTCCAGTGCTACAGAAATTAAAGTGGATGAAACAGAGACACTAATTTAACATATGCGAAAAGTAAGCAGATTTAGTAGTGAAAACTTATTTATGACTGAAGTTACTTGGGTTTATTTGTAAATATAGTGAAATTTACTACCCTATAGCAAATATCTTTAGTTGGCCTGATTAAAACCATTTGGAGAAGAATATATTAATAGAAGTCTGAATAGCTGGGATATATTTATAAATAATAATGTTATTTTTCATATATTAATTAAATAAACAGCAACTTTTTATGGAGTGGAAAGTCTGTGTCCATCATTACTAAGATAAACATTTCCTTTATTTCTCACACCTGGAGGCGCTGAAGGGTGACGGTGTGACCAACACAATATAAATAGAGCAAAAGTAAACCACAAGCTAAAGAGCATCTCATGATGAACTTCATCACACTGATCACAGTCTCAAACAACCTGCAAACACAAAGACCTGAAACACTTACAAGCAAGTCTCTCTTCTCTTTCTAGTAGGAAAAAAAACAGTTAAAAAGCTTTATTTCCTTCTACTTATTTTTTGTTGTTGAATTAAAAAATGCAAACTCTCATACTATTACTGCCATTCAAAGATATGATGATATTTAGAATTGGATCAGGAAGACGGTGATGAAAAAATTTGAGAAAAAACAGTGAAAATCAAAGTAAATCTTGAAGATGTTTCTTGTTTAAAGTGGTGTTGAAATAAATGTACTAATAATACAAATGTATAACATTTAAAAGACTATTACAGACATCGTCAATTCCCACATGTATTTATTTTATTTTTTTCGATGAGAAAAGTTCATCACTCTCAATAAATGTTGGTGAATTCCTGAAGGATCAGCTCTCAGTCTTTATTGTCTTCTGCTCACAATGATGTTCATCTTCTGTCTCTCTCTGTTCAGTCTCACGTGTCTCACTGTGGGTTTCCTGAGTAAGTGTTTCATTCAACTGAACTGAGACCCTGAACCTTCACCAGTTTCCTGTGGCTTTGAGCTGGACGGAAAAACAGCCTGTTCATCACGCCAACACAAACAACACCTCCAGCTCTTGTGAGAAACTTTTGTGCAAATAATCTCTGATTCTTCAACTTTAAATAACAACTGTAGATATTAAACAAGGAATAACAGCAGAAAATATAAAAGTTTATTTTTCAGAGAATAAAATATATGATTCTACAGTAAAACTCTTAGATCAGAAAAACGACCTCAGTTCCAACAGAGCCAGAATGAACTAAAACAACATTAGCAAAAGTCTCTTCATGTACGAATCTAAAGCGGGTCAAAGAGATTCAATATTCAGAGAAAACAGTCATTTGTATTTGCAGTGGAAACTTTACTGAGCGACTGAGCGACCCTGATCAATAAACATCTGTTTAACACTAAACTAGGGCATTTAAAGAGATTTTTATCAACAAACTCTAAACGTACACTGATTTAATGTGCTTGATCTCTGTTATAACTGAGTTAGTTGAGTCTCGTGCAGTAAATAACGTCTCGGTTACGTATGTAACCCTCGTTCCCTTAAGGAGGCAATGGAGACGTACGTCAGAACTGAACCGACGAATTGGGATATCGCATGAGAGCCTTATCATCTTCGAGTGTAAACTAAACGAGCCAATGAAGATTGGCGTGCGAGCTTTGCATGTCGCACTCTGCCCCCACAAGCGGGTATAAATATGGAAGCGGTAGCGCTCGCACTTTGTTTTTCGCTGAGGAGACGAGCAGTGGTCCGCGCTCAGCGGGGTACAGGAACTGTGGCGACGGGACGTACGTCTCCGTTCCCTCCTTCAGGGAACTAGGGCTACACACGTAACCGAGACATTCCCTTTCAGTCGGTCACGTTCGACGTACGTCAGAATTGAACCGACGAATTGGGATCCCTAATAAAACGCCACAGTTACTGACCCCCTCCAGCGCCCAGCGTAAGCCGCAGCATCCCGGCGCGCACTTGGGACGGAGAAGGGACCGGACTTACGCCAGGGTAGTCTACAGCTGTTCCGCATGACCCACTCAGTAAGACTTGGATAACACTGGGAAAGCGTGCGCATTGGGGACGCTGCGGAGACCACAACCTACCCGAAGGGAGGAAAATTACGTGGGAATGTACATATGGACTGACCGTGGGCAGTGCACATATGAAGTCCCTGGGATGGCTCCAGCCTAGGTAAGGGGGAGACACATCTAACAGGGACAGCAGAGTGGGCTCTGCTGAGGGAAGACACGGGCTTACATAGGAAGGCTACCGTGGACATACACATATGGGACCGCCTTAGGGGTCACAACATATGGAACCCAGCCTAACAGAGGCAGTATGCATGCTAAGCCTAGTAACGGACACTCCGGGTGGGAGTGGCGTATGCAAGCGGACACTAGAAAGGGTTCTTCGCGCTACCAGCCAGTAGGGGCTAGTACACGGGAAGATACAAATTCTACATGAAGGCTATAGAACCTAGCGAACGTGTTGGGTGTCGCTCAGCCCGCAGCTCTACATATATCTGTCAGTGAGGCACCGTGAGCCAGCACCCAGGAAGAAGCTACTCCTCTAGTGGAGTGAGCCCTCAACCCGAGCGGGCAAGGCACGCCGAGCCTGATCGTGCGGATGAGCCAGCGGGACAGGCTGGGATGCGCTAGCCAGGCTTCCAGACACCAAACCCAAACCAGCGGGACCAATGGCACAACAGACGTACCCGCGGTGGGGCAGCGAGGCAGAGCCAGGGGACCTGACGGCAGAGCGGCCCGAAGTGAGGTCCGCAGAGTGATAGTGCGCGTGGGAGATGGCACGGGGGCGGCCTCGACCAGCAAACTGCCCTCTGCTGGCGAAATGAGAGGGGATTGAGGGAGGCCACCACCAGACGCGCCCTCTTGTGACCAGAGGATGAGGAAACTGCTCTTTTACTGAGAATGTGGGTACCACATACCCACATCATGTGCGGAACAGAAATAAACCGGAACCAAGAATTCTTCACCTGGCCCTCCGCCTTCACTGTCTCTTGAAGAGCAGCTCCAACTTCCTCCGGGTCGCCCGTCTCAGGACCGCTTTCTGGTTCGCTTGCCACCTGGCTTGGCTGCGGGCTGGGCGCTGCGTCTGCGACCGGCTCCCTGCGGTCTGCTGGGTGAACTTTGCAGACTTCGCAGGGGTGGAGGACGACCCAGGCGGGCACCCTCGGCGACAAGCAGATGAGGAGGCCACCGCCGGCGGCTGGTTGGAGGCAGCAGCTGCACGCTGGGGCAGGACATGTTTCAGGGCCTCCGTCTGCTTCTGTGCGGCCGAGAACTCTTGGGCGAAGCTCTCGACCGCGTCGCCGAATAGCCCAACCTGAGACACGGGGGAGTTCAGGAACCGATATTATCGGCCTCCCTCATGTAAGCCAGGTTGAGCCAAAGATGGCGCTGCTGAATCACCAGCGTGGCCATCGCTTGACCAATCGAGCGTGCAGTCACCTCTGTCACCTGGAGGACGAGGTCAGTGGCGGCTTGCAGCTCTTCCACGAGCTGTTGGTCAAGACCGTCCGGGGGCATGTCACAAAGTGCCTTGGCCTGGTAGAACTGCAGCAACGCCATGGCAGGCAGGGCAGATGCAGCCTGCCCGCAGTCTCTGTAAGCCTTATCTGTCAGATTGGATGAGAACTTACAGGCCTGGGACGGGAGGCGTGGGTTGCCCCGCCAATTGGCGGCCGCCGGACACAGCTGCATCCCGACGGCCCGCTCAACTGGGGGGATACGGAGAATGGCTCGGCGGGGAGGCCCTGACCGTGATCCCGCATCCAGCAGCGCACGAGCGGAATGACATCTTTAAAAAGACGCACTCCACGCTCGTGAGGGAAATAGAATTGCTCTTTGTGAATTGTGCTGAAGCACACAGGGTAATTCACCACGGTGCTGCTGCAAGATGGCAATCTGCAGAGCGCTCTCAAAACCGGCCCAAATCGCAACCCTTCTATTACTACTCTTTAAGTTGCTGTGAAAACAGCAGTTTTTGCAAAGACCAGGAGATCGCGGGACCGCTGTTGCGCCTTTCCGCCAACACAAACACGTTTTCTACACTCTTCAGAGGAAGTTGTCAGAACAATTGCACGGCTCCGAAGCGAATGACAAAGTGCGAGCGCTACTGCTTCCGTATTTATACCCGCTCGCGGGGGCGGAGCACGCCAATCTTCATTAGCTCGTTTAGTTTACACTCAAAGATGATAGGGCTCTCATGCGATATCCCAATACGTCGGTTTAGTTCTGACATACTTCGAACATGACCGACTGAAAGGGAACCGTGGTATAATCAGAGTGAATCTGGTTCTTACTGAAGGAGACTGTAGCGTCACTGAGAGACTCTTCTGGCAGACGCGTAAAGAAGCTCATCAGAGGGGATTGTGGGTAATTGAGCAGTAGACAGACCTGAACTGTATGTGAGCGTCACCTCGTCTCTTGTGTCTTAATTTATACACAGTCAGAGTGAATCCAGCAATCAGCAGCAGAATCACACACATACAAACAATGATGATCATGGAGAAATCTGAAAATAAAACACAAACACATGGTGTTTAGAGAAACCAGATACACATGAATGAAATAATATCTACACATACTACATTTTACGATGTTCATTTTTAGCCATTTCTATCCTACATGAACATCTGTTTTTTATGGGTTTTTGGTTATAAATATATTTTAAATTCATTTTATGGTTTCTTTTTTGTGGCTAAGAAGGCCTTGCATTGATTACCGGGGTACACAGCAGAATAACAGTAATGTTCTGCTAAACACTTCCTTATCTTCACCAAAGCTGGACCTCCTAAGTGCGTAAAACCTCATCCAGATACCTGAGGGGGATGACCAGTGCATGAAGTGGTGAAATAAAAGTCTCTGTCCTCCAGATGCTCGGTACAAAACATGTTTCTGAGGAAGGGAAGGCGCGACGGGCTTTCATACGTGCAACGTCAGAAGTGCCGGCACGCAAGGAAAACTAGCAGTACGCTGAAGGTAAAAATAGAGAAGTGCTGGTACTGCGTAACTTGCCCACTTCAAGCGCTGGGGACGACTGTCAAATGATATCTTGGTATACCCCTGTAACCTGGCCAAACATCACAAGCACGTTTCAGTGGTCCTCGAGCAGCTGATGGAATACCTTCTCTTCCACACGGTCGGGAAATGCACCTTCCACCAACCCTCAATGTAGTTCCTTGGTTAGCATGTCAGTGCAGATGACATCAATATGGACGAGGGAAAAGTGGATACTGTCTGTTTCTGGCCACAACGCACCACCACCAAAGAACTCCAGTGTTTCACAGGTTTCTATAACCAATTCATAAAGAATTACTGTACCCCTCACCTCTCTCCTAAAAAGCAAGCCCAAATCTCTGCCTTGAAACCCCAACACCACTCTAGCATTCCAGCACCTCAAGGAAGCCTTTATATCTGCTCCATTATTAGTCCACCCTTACCCACACAACCTGTTACTGTAGAGGTGGACGCTTCAACATCTGGGATAGGAGCAGTGTTGTCACGACTGCATTCATGTCCCTTCTTCTCCATTCACCCCGCTACAGCGAAATTTGACATCTATAATTATGAGATGCTCTCCATGAAGCTGGCTCTAGAAGATTGGAGACATTGTCTAGAAGGACTATGTCATACCTTTGCTGTACTCAAAGATCACAGAAATCAGGAATTTCTATGAAGTCAAAAATCTCAACCCAAAACATGCCAGATGGGCTGTCTTTAACATTCACTTTGAATTCATAATTTCCTGCCATCCAGGGACCAAGAAAATCAAGGCAGATGCACTGTCAAGTCTCCACACTACCGAAGAAGCACCAGAACATCCAGAGCCTGTCATCTCTCCTAACCTCATTGTCAGCCCTATCCATTAGTCCCTGGATGATTCTGTTGCCAAAGCCACAGCCACTGAGCCAGCTCCGAGGAATTCAGACATTCATCTGTGAGCACTGGTCACCCAGGCACCAGTCAGGCCATCGTACTGCAAGATTGCTTCTGGTAGACCAGCATGGCAAAGGACATCAAAGGGTTTATCCAGGAAAGCCTGGAGTGTGCCATGTCTAAGATCCACTTTCCACATCAGTCCTAGTCACACCTAGGAGTGGATTTCATCACTTACTTGTCATCTGGTACCTCTCAGAGCCCTACCTACCAGCATGGAGTTGGCAGCTTTCACGTTCAACCATCTTTCACTACGATCCCTGAGCTTTTTAGCCATGCCCACCAGAATTCCTGCAACCGCTTCCACGCCTGGGCACAGTACCCTTAAAACTCCCTCCTCCAAGCAACTACTTGATTAACATTGTTCCAGTGCATAGTCAGCTTCCAGCCCCTGTGAGAACCCTCACAAGTTCCATTTGTCAATCACTTGCTTCAAGAGAGCGAAAGGGTCTGGGATGCAGCTCACCACCATCTTGCCTGAAGATCCAACACTCCCACCTCCAAGCCTAGGCAGAATGTGTTGTCACAGAGACACCAGGTTCCCCATCACCACCACTCAACGTTCCCAGTAATTTGATTACTGAACACTAGCACCTGTCCCTCATTAGCAACACCGGTATAAAGAGCACAAACCTCTAGTCACTCATTGCCTCGTTTAATCTATGGATACAATTAGCTTACCTGCTAAACTTACCTTGAGGTAACAACTTGTCTACAACTATCTCCATTGTGTATCTCCGGTGATCTCCAGGTTCTCTGCAATTGCATTCCATGAAAGCTCTAGCGCAAGTTCTGCCAGGAAGACTCAAATGTTACGTCACTATTAGTTTAGATCTAACCAATCATTATCTAACAGTGAAGTATATAAAATCAGTACTTACACATGTCTGATTTCACAGATGCTGACGCCAACCTTCACCTCCATCCTCCCCATTACCACCATGATGGTCCCTGTCCATACCTCCCCGGGGGTCGGCTACGCTCCTGCCTTCATCTTTAGGCCGAAAATGCAGAGTCTTCAACCCTCAGAATGTAAGCTATGGACGGGGCCTACGCCAAAGAACTTTATCTTACCACATTTTGCTTGCTGATTGTTAATAAATATCATTGTTACGTTATCTTGCCTCCCGAGTGTTCCAGGTAGAACTTTAAAGTCTCTCAGAGTACCTGTTTGGAAAGACCTGTTAACCTGCTCTGTGGTGTGTGCTCTCCGGTTCATTCAAACGCCGACTGCATCCAGTGTCCATTTCATCATTCGTGGTAAAAGACTCTGTTAATTATCTCAAACTCCATTGAACTGCTTGACTGTCATATAACTGACCTGCATTGTCTTTGTTTCTCAATATACTATACCTGTTTGATTTCAATCACATTGTGTCTCTCAGTTTGGTTTTTCTTTGACAGTCTTCTGCTTACTTACGCATAACCAATGCTTGACTTCATCTGCCTCTGTCGAGTTTCATGTGCTTATTGTGGGTTTCCAAAATAAAGACCGTTAAATTAAACTTGACTTTGAACCTTATGTTTATTTGACGCAAAGGAATTAAAACATCTCCTGCATTTATAAGGAGCTTTGTAGCAAAGAAAAACTCACTTACATTTTAAAAAAAATTACATTTTACTTACAATTTAACATGATTGTTTACTATATAAACTGACCTTTTCTGATCATTAGTGGTAGTTTATAGTTATAGTTCTAAATATTTTATGTCCTGAGGGAGAAGAAAATGTATTTATTAAATGAAGATGTTTTACCCTTTTTGACAGTTAAGTGCACTTTACTGATGATGTGAGCTCCACACCAATATATCCCAGAATCCTCTTCTCTCAGATCAGTGATGTTTACAGTAAAGACTCCAGTAGATTCTTCATCACTGAAAGAGAATCGATCATCTCTGATCGTCTCCAATGAAACTCCATCCTTCACACACATGGAGGGTTCATGTGCTTTGCAGAAGAGTTTCTGATGTTCATCATGATGTTTGCACTGGATTGACATGTCGTCTCCTTCATACTTAGTCAAGTTCAGCTCTGGAAATGATCACAAATATAAGAACATCAATTCACAGCCATAGTTTCCCATATTCAGATGTGTAAACCTTCCTCACCCTCGTTCATGATGACCATCAGATGAGTGTAAAGATAGTTCACGTCTCTCTCTGATGTCACTGCACACCAGTATTTCCCAGCATCCTCTGCTGTCAGTCCAGTGATGGTTCCAGTGAAGACACTTGCAGTGGCGTCATCGTTCAGAGTCAATCTGTCAGTCTTGGTCTCTTTCTCTTCTCTCACAGTCTCATTGAGAGTATTTCTATCTCTAGTGGAGCACTTCCCCTTACAGAGAGACTTTGACTTTGATTTATAGATTGAATCATAAGGGCAGATGATCTCAGCAGATTCTCCTTCATGTCTCACTACTGGAGCCACTGCAAACAAACTGAGCATGAATAAATGTGCTTATTTAATATTTCTGCATTTGGTATATAATGTCAACAATACTTTAACTCCTCAGGTTTTCATACCAATATCATATCTTAAAAATTCTACCACGAACACAGAATTTAGAAACTTTTCACAAGGATTTGTTTAAGAGTTTGTTTTACTTACTACTGCTATGTAGATGAACAGTATTAATGATGGAGTAACTGTAAGATTCTCCTCTGATCCAAACTCCACATAAATAAACTCCTCCATCATCTGGTCTCACAGCAGAAATTCTCACTCTGAAGAAGTTTTTATGTTTGTCATCAGAAACACTGAATCTTTCTTTCTTCTTCCATGTGCTGTAAATCGTCTCAATAGAGTTTTTTCCTTCTTTGAATATGATCTTGGGATCATTAATATGATTCTGTGAATATTCACAGCTGAATGTTGCAGTTTCTCCAATATTCACCATCACTCTCTTTGACACTTTACAACATGAATCTGTAAATAACATAATAAATTAATATATTTTACTTTTAGACAAGCTTTAAAAAATAATCAGGGATTTTGACCTTAAAATGACTGACCTTTGTCCACATTTAAAGTCATATCTATACCCCACTTGTAAAGAACACCAATCCAGTATTCTCCAGCATCAGCTTCGTTCAAATCTCTGATGTAGATCATGAGGTTTCCCTCATTATTTTGAAACAATGTGAATTTTCCCTCATTGATCCATTTATCATGCTTCGTATCATTCATTATACTTCTCCACTCAGGTAATTTTTTAAAGCATTTAACATTTGCACTGAACCAAGACTTCCCAGAATCAACAAGCACACTTCCTCCAGAATATCCAGTGACTCTAAAGCATCTCACTGCACCTGTCAATCAGATTGATACTGTGATCAGAAACCTCATGAACAGAAAACAGCATCATTACTGCAGTGATGAAAGAGAAAAGCTCTGACCTGAGATCAGGTAGAAAGTGAAGAAGATGAGGAGGATCTTCATTGTGAGTTGAGTTCAGTCTTCTTTATGCTGAATGTTCTCTGTGTGAATCTCTCTGTCTCTACATCTGTCTGCTTTAGTCACTTCCTCTTTCTTCAGCTCTTTATCAGTAATGAGCAGCTTTACTGGCCCCTCCCACCATCAGCACTGACTGAATATGACATTCATCACACTGAAAGAGCGACACCTAGTGGATAGTGTATGAGAAAGTTCTGAACTGCACAGTGAGCAGGTAAAACAGATTTGGTCCCTCTTTATTTTGATGGTCCTCTTTAGAAACTCTGTTGACTATGTGTATCATGTACATGTCAACTAACTCTCAGTTAAGTATTAGTAGGCTGTTAGGCTAGGGTTCAGGTAGTAAAATAAGTTGACAATTACTTGCAAAGTTACTCATAGTCAGTATGTCTGGGGTGCATCAAAATAAAGAGTTAGCAGTTGGCATATTAAATTTGACTTTGTGATGTCTTTTACCCATGTTTTAAATTACTTCATCAAAAATTATTTGTAGTCAAATATTAATTGGTGGATCCCCACTGAAGACCCTGCATTACACCTTTCAACAGCTTACGAAAATACAGATCAAATAGTCTCGACCACATTGGTGTTTATTATTGTGACACATTTTAACATACTTCTGATCAGTGCGTCAACAGTAGAAAGAGCAGTGATATATTGTTCATTAGCACTTCTGTTTGCTGTTAGTTTTCTGACCTGTTTACTGGAACGCGGTCTCCTCTAGTGTGACGTCATTCCCAGCCATGACATCTTTTCAGTCATATACGAAGAATGAACGAGTAAAAGGACAAGTAGAAACTATGTATAAATGTCCTTGACCATGAAAAAATATTTTAATCAAAATCAAAAGACAGTGACTCTGGCTTAAGGTCTTATGAGTACATCTCTAGTTCAGTTGTCCTCTAACTGGACAGTTGTGTCCAGAAAGCAGTATCTGAATGGACATTAAAGCAAAACACTATCTATGATTCCAAGACTTGGAAAAGAGTGGCTTTAGATGGTAAACAGGATGTGACAAGCAGGGCGGGCGAGAGCCGTGGGGAACGACGCGAGGCCGGCGTCAGCTGCGTGCTGCACCGGTCTCGTATCTCTCACAGAGGAGCTCCGGAAGCATAAAAGGGGAGCGACGACAGTGAAGGACTGGGTTTTACTTTATGTTTTCTCATGTTTGTGTGGGCAGTGAGGAACTGCCGCCATTTTACTTTCGTTTTGTGGTTTGTTTATTTTGCTATTATTAAAGTTATGTTTAGCGTTCGCCGGTTCCCGCCTCCTTGTTCCCGTACTTACGAACTGTGTTACACAGGACATTTTTCATTATGAAGATTAATGGAATATGTTCCATAGTCCAAGCACAAGCACCATGGCCGTAGTCAGCTATGAGGTCCAGACCTCTGTATTTTTCCGCGGTGCACTTTGTGAAATAATTGCCTAATATAGTATTAACTCTTTGTTTCAGCAAAGATATCACAGCACCAAGATTAAACCTACCTTCTCATCTGAGCTGCCTCAGCCATCTGTCACGGTGCTCGTCAATGTCAAAAATATTTAGATGATTAATCAAATCAAAGTTTGATTAATAATGAATGTGGCCATAGTGAATTCATTAAACTTAATTACCTAGCTTTCCTGGTAGCATTCAGTGAAGTAATTTAGACAGGGTAAAGATGAATCTTCAATCTAGATTAAATCAATGTTTACATTTAAACCATCATTTTGATCCCGGATTTAATTTATATTTAAGATAGATTAACTTTAATCCTGTTGCTCCATAACTTTAAACTCAGATTTAAATCTAAATTAGGGATTAACTTTAAACTTACAGGTGAAGAGGTTTAATTAAAAAATGTGGCTGACTGAACAAAGACAGAAACAGCGTCAGGTCTCAGAGAAGTGTTTATTACAAATAAAAATGAAAAAGGAGAAACAATTTATACAAGACACTGAACATTAACAGGGACTGGATGAAACTCAGGGCTTAAATAACAGGAACACAAGATGATAATGAGGCAAATTAATGAAATACAGCTGATGAGAATGAACTACTGATGACGTTGCAGGAACAGACAAAGAGCACAAGAGACACAATGACAACAAAACAGAGTCCAGGACAGAAACACACGTAACATTATCATAAAGCTACTCTTTTATATTTTTTTAAAATGAGATTTGACTTTGAAATCTGCGTGCTGTCCAACACAAGTATGTGTTCAACTGTTACAGGTTATAAATGTGAAGTACAGACTAATTGTGAACCTAAACAAATAAAGGATTACACTTTATTTTAAGGTGTGAGTGTAATTATGCATTTTAGTACTGAGTAATAAACCACATGCACTAACTGTAGGGTTAGGGTTAGTATGAGGGCATGTAATTATGCATAATTTCTAGTTATTACTATAGTAAATACATGTAACATATGTAACAATGACACTGTAAACTAAAGTGTTACTCAAATAAATATAAACTCTAAGTACTAAAAATCACTGACAGAGTTTTAATGCGTAGTTTCATAAATTATATCAATACTATTATCCATGAAAACTGAGTTACTCTGCAGTAGAACGAGTGCATTTATTCTCTCTTCTGCAGATCTGCATCTACTTCATCTCTGTTTCTGTTGAGTCTCATGTGTCTCACTGTGGGTTTCCTGAATAAAGACCGTTAATTCCTCACAGCCAAATTAAACTTAGACTCTATAACGTAGAAGTACTGTAACAGTGTGCGCTATACACAAACAACACCAGGCAAAGAACTGAACAAACTGAGGGCTATATAAACATGGGATGGGAACTAAACTAGAGACAGGTGAAACGAATCAATGAGTAACTATGATGAATGAATAAAACCATGACAACCAAGGACACAGAAAGGAAACATCAAACAATCTAAGAGTCCATGACAACTAAACCAAAACTGAATGTGACGAACTCCGAATCTTCAGTTTGTTTCTGTGGTTCATCAAACACACTAAACACTTCCTGAGGAGCCAGTCTCTCTAGACCAGAATCAGAGTGCTATAATCCCATAAAAGCACTGATGGGAGTGTACATTTTGGTGGGTGATTTACTGACAATGCGCACGTTAAAGAACACAGATGCAATAGTGTCTGCTTTAAGAACCTTAGTAAATGGCATTGTGTTATTCAATTACAACAGTCTCCCCCCATAAATGTTGCATCTGAAAAGGAAACTCCAGAAAATGCATATAATAAGTTTTGACAGTAGTTTATTAATGCCAGAAAAGGCTTTAAATCTGGCCCCAGGTTTACTCACATTTGTGATCCGTGCTGGCAAAATGAGTTACAATGACAAAAATGATCAAAAATCAGTTATTGTTATTTTTACAATCTCTATTAAAAAACTTGTATGATTTGTTGAACACTGTCTGATACTGAGAGATCAAACAGGTTCATCTTCTCTATATGAGGACAAATGACACTGAAGATAACTGGTCAGCTTTATTTAAATCTTCCACTAGAGGGAGTACATGTACATGTAAATTCACTGAGGTCCAGTAGAACCCAAACAGGACACTCTTGGAAATGCCAAAAATGCATCAGATATTTTGGGTTTTTGACATTTTTATCAGTTGTAAGAAACATTAACTGCAGATCTGACTGGCATTTGATTGGATTTGTTTGAATACTTTATACATAAAACAATAATGATATAGTTTGATGTGGATTCAGAACCATGGACAGCAGCCGTCAGACAAACTTCATGATAGTTGAACAAAACAAACACAAGAACTAGAACTTGAGTTCATCTGCTTCCTTCCCTTCACTTTGACAGCTGTCATGAAAACATTATTAAATATTTTAACAAAATTCCATTCCTCCAGATTGAATATTTCTTTTTGATCATAGAGGAGTAAATCTGTTACTTTTACAATTCATCATAAGAGAAAACAAGAAAATTAATATATGTTCTGTGTCAACTGCCTTACAACACAAATACATAAAACCTATTTTAATGAAACCAAGAAATGTAACATTCACTGATATTTGCCACTAGATGGAGCCAGCAGTTTAAATAAGCTGGTGTTTTTACTGTAGGTGCTACAAAACTATAATAATAAATGCAACGGTGAACAAAACATCACAAACACGAACACTAGAGACGCTCTCACCGCATATTTCCACAAACTATAATGACTATATGTCCATTAAGTCCACAAGACCGCAGGGTGTCCCATTTAGATTTCAGAAGGGAAACCTGCAGTCGATATGTGCTCTCGATGCTCACTTTTCCTGTGTACCATAGTAGGATACAAATACTATGGTAATCAATGGGAGATCTGCTTGGTGACAAACATTCTTCCAAATATCTTCCTTTGTATTCAGCAGAACAAAGAAATTCATACAGGTTTGGATCAAGTAGAGGGAGAGTAAATGATGACAAATTTTAATTATTGTGTGAACTATCCCTTCATCACACTTGTATGTGTCTGAAGTGCTTCTTGGTTTGACCAACAGAAGAGCAGAAGAAAACCACAAGCACTTGTTGCTTGATCTTTAACACATTGCAGACCTGCAGACACACTTACTACAGCTCTCTCTATCTTTCTCTCTCTCTCTCTCTCACCTACTAAAAAAATCAACCAATCATATGCTTCTTTTAAACTGAACTGAGACCCTGAACCTTCACCAGTTTCCTGTGACTTTGAGCTGGACGGAAAAAGAGTCTGTTTTTCACACCAACACAAACAACACCTCCAGCTCTCGAGATAAACTTTGAAATAGAAAGTATCATCTATAAGTCAATGCCATGACAATGTTTGAACTTTCAAATATAATGTTAAAACAGTCAAATAATCTCTGATTCTACAACTTAAAATAACAACTGCAGGCATTAAACAATGAATAACAGCAGAAAATATAAAAGTTTATGTTTCAATGAATAAAATATGATTCTATAGTAAAACTGATAAAAACAATTGTGCATTCTTTCAAGATCCTTGCCAACATGTCTAAAGAAAATGAATATATTTCTCTTTCTTAAGTTTGGTTGCTATTGAAATATTCAAACACATTTAATTCAAAATACAACGACTTTTCAATGCATGAGCGATGCTTTGACCTCATCTGAACAAACACTCCATCACAGTGAATCCTCCAATCAGCAACAGAGTCGAACATATAGAAATAATGTTGAACAAAGAGAAATCTGAAAATACATAAACATATATAGTGATGACTAGAGAGAAAACGGAGGTATTTACAGTCATATGTAGACACAATAAACGGAAATATAAGGCAAATCAACAGTTATGAATGAATGAAAATATAATTTTTTACAAAGCTGACTGATTTTATGAATGTTGTTCTTCTAATTACAGCCACCACAACAACTAATCGATAAACTGTTAATGATCAGTAATGAAAAACCGTGTTCTCTGACGATACACGTTCATGTCGTAGTTATGTGTCTGTTGATCTGTTCCTTCAGTCCTGTCATGTGTAACATGTGGTCTTTGTTTTGAGTTTTAGTTCTGTCATCTGTCACGTGTTCTCTGTTTTATGTCTGTCAGCTGTGCCTACTCGTTATCCTCTTGTTCATCTGTATATATTCCCTCTGTGTCAGTCCAGTCTTTTTGTCTGTCGTTAAAGTTGTGTGTAGTGTTTAAACCTGTATTCCCTATTCTTTGATTCATTAAACTGTTCTACGTGAAGCCATCTTCTCCGTGCCTTCTTCCGAGTCTACACGTTACAGAACGACAGACCAAAACAACAACTACAGCGATGAATCCAGCAGAAGCTGAAGATCGCCTGTGGGGCATCCGGCAGCGGGGACGTCCATTGGAGAGGTATGTGGGGGAGTTTGTCGAGCGCTCTCATCAGGTGGGCTGGCCGGATGCCTCAATCAATGCAGTGTTTTGGTTGGGGCTGGACGAGAACACCATTCGCCCTAGCGAACCCATATGTACTTTTTCTCTAGTTGATTTAATTCATTTAGTCCCAGAATTAAACGGATCTAGGTTCGAGGTTGAAGAATGTGTACCTCGTCCAGTCCCATCCAAGACACCCCTGGCCATGCCAGCCCGCCTCACACCGACTGCCCTTACATACCCCTCCAACGGAGCAGTTCCTGTATGCCTATCCAGTGAAGTCTATGATGACCAGGAAGAGCTTCCTGAGCTTCTCGGACCCGATCCAGTCATTCAGCCTGATCTCGCTCCAGTTTGTCATTCTGAGCCCACTCCAGTTTATCATTTCGAGCCTGTTTCTACTCTACCGCCTGAGCCCGCTCTCCAGCCGCAACGTAAGCGCAAGCCGCATAGGAAGAAGGCCAAAACAAATGAGCCAAAAATCCCCACAACCGCTGCCTGCCCTGCGATGACCAAGAGAGTGGAGCAGAGCTTTCTGTTGTCCTTGAACTTTCTGTCTGCCTAGAAGAGAACACAGAGATCGCGCCCGAACTTTGTTTACCCTAAAGTGATCACAGAGATCGCGCATGACCTTTCTGTTTACCCAGGACTTTTTGTTTTCCCTGCTTGCCCTGAAGCGACCACGGAGGTCGCCACTGAACCTTCTGTCAGCCCTGAACTTTTAGTTGGCCCTATTTTCCCTGAAGCGACCACGGAGGTCGCCACTGAACGATTTGTTTGCCCTGTCTGCCCTGATGCGACCACAGAGGTCGTCCTGAACCTTTCTGTCAGCCCTGTACCCTCTGTCAGCCCGGAACTTTCTGCCTGCCCGGAGGTGACCCTGGAGGTGAGCGACGAGCCCGCTCCAGCGCTCCACGAGCCTGAGCCAGCGCCTGACCTTCCGTCGCCAGAGCCAGCGCCTGACCTTCTGTTGCCTGGCCTTCTGCCAGACCTTCCGCCGCCAGATCATCCACCGCCGGACCGTCCGCCAGATCATCTGCCACTTGAGTCTGGTCCCGATCATCAGCCGCCTGAGTCAGTCAAGGGGGTTAATTCTCCCATTAAATTTTTTTTGGGGGGGCCCAGTGTCCGTGGCTATGGTGGCCAGATGGACAAAGGCCAAGGAGGCCATGTCCTAGGCTCCGCCCTGGCCACCAGAGCTCCCAGCTCTGCCCTTGACTCCACATAAGACTCCGCCCTGGTCTTTGTTTTGAGTTTTAGTTCTGTCATCTGTCACGTGTTCTCTGTTTTGATTTCCTGTTTGTCATTTTCTCGTTATCAGTTCATTTGAGTCAGCCGTGTCTTGTAATCAGTTATGTCTGTCAGCTGTGCCCTACTCGTTATCCTCGTGTTCATCTGTATATATTCCCTCTGTGTCAGTCCAGTCATTGTCTGTCGTTAAAGTTGTGTGTAGTGTTTAAACCTGTATTCCTGCCTGTATTCTTTGATTCATTAAACTGTTCTACGTGAAGCCATCTTCTTCGTGCCTTCTTCCGAGTCTACATGTTACACTTCTGTTTAATGTGTTTGAGACATTTTACTCAGAGCATATCTAAACTTTTTTTTTTTTGAAACCAGTAAAATCTTAATTTTCAATACAAAAAATACAAATGTTTCTTACCCTGTTTTACAGTGAGGTTGACTTTGGTGATGATGTGAGCTCCACACCAGTATATCCCAGAATCCTCTTCTCTCAGATCAGTGATGTTTACAGTAAAGACTCCAGTAGATTCTTCATCACTGAAAGAGAATCGATCATCTCTGATCGTCTCCAATGAAACTCCATCCTTCACACACATGGAGGGTTCATGTGCTTTGCAGAAGAGTTTCTGATGTTCATCATGATGTTTGCACTGGATTGACATGTCGTCTCCTTCATACTTAGTCAAGTTCAGCTCTGGAAATCACAAATATAAGAACACAATATAAGAACATCAATTCACAGCCATAGTTTCACATATTCAGATGTGTAAACCTTCCTCACCCTCGTTCATGATGACCATCAGATGAGTGTAAAGGTAGTTCACGTCTCTGTCTGATGTCACTGCACACCAGTATTTCCCAGCATCCTCTGCTGTCAGTCCAGTGATGGTTCCAGTGAAGACACTTGCAGTGACGTCATCGTTCAGAGTCAATCTGTCAGTCTTGGTCTCTTTCTCTTCTCTCACAGTCTCATTGAGAGTATTTCTATCTCTAGTGGAGCACTTCCCCTTACAGAGAGACTTTGACTTTGATTTATAGATTGAATCATAAGGGCAGATGATCTCAGCAGATTCTCCTTCACGTCTCACTACTGGAGCCACTGCAAACAAACAAACACTGACATTTAACACACATGATCTGAATATACTGTATTGACTACAATGAAATGATCTGGATTCACTCACTGAAGAGGTTGAGCTGAATTTTGGTGGTCAGGGAGATGAAGGTCAAATGTGTGTCTCTGGTTTCTGCTCCACACCAGTAAACTCCAGCATCTCTCACGCTCACATTACTGATGCTCACTGTCAAAACTCTCTCTTCATTCCTCTCAGATGAACCAATCATTTGTGCCGCTTTAGATACACTCATTATCTGGCAGGTGTGATTATCAACCTCTTTGCAGAAATGAACTTTATGTTCCTCTGGGATCTGACAGGTGATGTTGGCTTCTTCACCAAGATGAGCAGATTCAGTCTCAAACGTTGCATCTGTAAACCAGGAGAAATGACATGAAAATCAGATCAGATACTTCAAACACTCAAGATGCAGTATTTGTGGTTCCTCACCGTGTGTGACGTCCAGCTGAAGTTCAGTGAAGCTCTCAGTATAGTGAGACACATTCACTCCACACCTGTATGTTCCTGCATCTGCAGCTTTCAGCTCTCTAAAAAACACCATTAAGACTCCTGCTCTGGTGTCGTCATATAAAGAAACATCTCCATTCTCCATCCATTCATCCTGAACTCCTGGATTCTTCCTCTCTGAACATCCATCTGGTTCTTTACAGATGTATTTTGTCTTGGTTTTGTATTGAGAATGTTCACACTTGATCATCATACGACCTCCTGAGGATCCGCTCGCTCTAGACACGCCCACTTTAGCTGTCAATCACAAATATCACATCTAATCAAATTTTCCACAAACAGAGATTGCTGAAACTTTAAAACCAGATTTAAATTAATTTGTTCTACTCACTACTAACATGTAGATGAACAGTATTAATTATGGAGTAATTGTAAGATTCTCCTCTGATCCAAACTCCACATAAATAATCTCCTCCATCATCTGGTCTCACAGCAGAAATTCTCACTCTGAAGTTTTTATGTTTGTCATCAGAAACACTGAATCTTTTTTTCTTCTTCCATGTGCTGTAAATCGTCTCAACAGAGTTGATTCCTTCTTTGAATATGATCTTGGGATCATTAATATGATTCTGTGAATATTCACAGCTGAATGTGGCAGTTTTTCCACTATTCACCATCACTGTCTTTGACCTTTTACAACATGAATCTGTAATTTACATAATAAAGAAATTCACTTTTCGTATGTAAAGTTTGAAATGACTAGTTTTACAAAGACTTTGATACACAACGACTCACCTTCTTCCACATTCAAAGTCATGTACATATACCAGTTGCTATAATACTGAATCCCGTATTCTCCAGCATCATGTTGATTCAGTTCTCTGATGAAGATCATGAGGTTTCCCTCATTGTTACAAAACAGTGTGAATCGTCCTTCATTAATCCAGTTATCATGTTTCTTATAATGTATTATTGTTCTCCACTCAGGTAATTTGGCCATATATTTAGCTGAATGACTGTACCAAACCTCCCCAGAATCAACAAGCACACTTCCTCCAGAATATCCAGTGACACTAAAGCATCTCACTGCACCTGTCAATCAGATTGATACTGTGATCAGAAACCTCATGAACAGAAAACAGCATCATTACTGCAGTGATGAAAGAGAAAAGCTCTGACCTGAGATCAGGTAGAAAGTGAAGAAGATGAGGAGGATCTTCATTGTGAGTTGAGTTCAGTCTTCTTTATGCTGAATGTTCTCTGTGTGAATCTCTCTGTCTCTACATCTGTCTGCTTTAGTCACTTCCTCTTTCTTCAGCTCTTTATCAGTAATGAGCAGCTTTACTGGCCCCTCCCACCATCAGCACTGACTGAATATGACATTCATCACACTGAAAGAGCGACACCTAGTGGAGGTTACAGTGTCTGATACTGAGAGATCAAACAGGTTCATCTTCTCTATATGAGGACAAATGACACTGAAGATAACTGATCAGCTTTATTTAAATCTTCCACTAGAGGGCAATAGTAAAGTGTACATGTACGTTCACAGCCTAGAGTTATACAAAGCACTCCTGAAAAAAAACTGCATCTCATTCTTTTGTTTTGATATTAATAATTTAATATTTTTACATTTTTTATGTTCTAAGAAACAGACCAGGTTTAACTGGTATTTGACTGTATTTGTTTGGATACTTTATACATAGGAAGTCATGGATTCAGCACCACGGCCAGCGGCTCTCAAACAAACTTCACCAATGACAGTTTAACAAAACAACACAAAAATGAGCCATTGAAACTTGAATTTATTTAGTTATATAATAAAAACAGAACAAAATACAAAATCTTTTCACTCTATCGATTACAATTAAATACAACTACACAAGCCAACCATTTGCTCATAGTTGCCAGAAGATGGAGCCAGAGGTTCCAATAACACATCCAGTTGTTTGTTTACAGTAGGCGCAACAAAAAAATATGTATTTGTGACCACAAAATAGTACTGTTCAACCTGTTTATTTATTCTGAATGGTTTCAACTTGCTTAATAAAGCTACATTCGGGATAAAAATAATTATACATTTACGTATCTGTACCATTAAGTACTGATGTTATACACTCTTCGCTTGTTTCTTCTCTCAAAACTGCTGTGATAACTCCTATACTTAAGAAACCAGGGGCTGATTCAAGTAACATTGATCATTTTTGCCCCATTTCAAGTCAACAGTTTCTTTCTAAAATACTGGAAAGGATTGCTGCAGCCCAGTTCTGGGATCATCTAACAATTCTGTCCTTATCATAGAGTTGAGACCACATTAGTTAACTTATAGTTGTAAGTTACTGTTTGTGAAAATAACTTAATAATGAACAACAGCTTCGGTGATGGTGTAAATCATGCTTCTTTTGTTTATGTTCTTCTTTGTAACAAATGATGTGCTTTTGCAAACACTGTTACAGCACAAAGACCATAAATTTACTATAAAAACCAAGAGTCATGATGAAGTACAGCTCTTTCCTTCAGTGATTCTGCTTGTTATCATCAGGTGTTCATCAATAATCACACAATCATCACTCAATTAACTCAATTACTTTAACACCTGCTGCTGGTTCCCATGTGAACACCCATTTTACTGTGAATTTACTGTGTATGCCAATGACATACCTATCTATACCTATACCTATGCCAATGACATGCTTTACCTATCCTCCAAAACTACCTCTACTTTTCCTCCATCTATCCTCTCAGACTGTTTATCAGAGATTAAAGAGTTTACATTAAATCTTAAACTTAACAGCAGTAAAACGGAAATTCTTCTTGTCATCTAAAAAAAACAATCTGGCCAAATCTACATGTTCTTCTGTGAATATTCATAACTTTCCAGCATCTGTTAAAAGTTTGAGTGTCATCTTTGACAGTACTTTGAAATGTATAAACAGTGCCATTCACTCTGCATATTTCCACATACATATTATAATATATATATATATATATAATTAACTGACTGTGGACATTTTCAGATTTATGTTGGATTTGTTTTTTTTTTGTTTTTGACAAATGAAAAATACCCCCCCCCCCCTCACCCTTTTCCATTCATTTTCAACTGGGGTCTTATTAACCATAAAACACAAAAAAGTGTGATTTTTATCTAGGGAAAACTCCCTTGGGGTCATATTGAGTCACTGAATACTGTCCTCCAGTAAGAAAGAGAAAGAAGAACAAACTAGAAGTTTCTTCAGCCACAGTCTTAGATGAACTGAAGATACTGAAGATCTGATTCATCAACTCCAGCTTCACTTATTACTGACCAGACTGACTTTATTTCTTTATTACAGAAGATCTTATTGGATGAAATACTCTGCAATATAAATATGTTTCATTACTGCACAATGGTTTTTATTTTACTGAGGAGGTATACTTTTTAAATTCCACACAGATGAAAGTTGAATGTAAAATGTACAGTAGCTGGACCTTTTAACATTTGAAAAGCAAGCAAATCTTTTATAATGCATACGTATTTATGACTGCAGTTCATTAGGCTTATTAGCAAATTAGTTTTTATTAGTTTTTGGACTATACTTTCCTCCAGTAAGTATTTCAGATGACCTGACTCCTTTTTGGATGAAAACTGGGATGTTATAAATACTGTAATATTTTTATTTTTCAAATTCACAGTGTCTTTTATGGAGTGGAAATTCTGTGCTTTTTTTTAATTCACACCTTTAGTTTCAAAGAACATAAACAGAGCAAAAGTAAACCACAAGCTGAAGAGCGTCTCGTGCTGATCTTTATCACACTGACCACAGCATCAAACAACCTGCAAACACAAAGACCTGAAACACTTACAAGCAAGTCTCTTTACCGAAGTAAAGAAAATACTGGTCTAAAGAGCATTTTTTGTTTAAATTGCATACCCTTGTATTTTTATTTTTTTTTTAAATCAAATGTGTCTTTTATTTGAAAGATTTTAGTAAAAGTTCAAACAACTGTAGACTCGCCACTTCCCGTGTGTCGTCTGTTTGCAGTCTGATGATAATCATATCGCAATGCAACATCAGAAACTGACATTTCATAATCATTTTCTGTTCTCTATGGTTTTAGTCTGCACTGAAAAAACCAGCCCGTTTGTCACGCAAACAGAAAAACACCTCCAGAATTTGTGAGAAACTTTAAGACAAAAAACAACCTCAGATTAAAATGTCTTTTTCAAGTCCTTGAATATCATGATAAAAACAAATCATAAAACAAGAGATTATAAAGGTCCAGACTTTAAATGACCTGAGCATCGTAAACCCAAGTTGATCGAAGCTCCATTGGTGGCAATGGATCTATAATCGACTTAGGCTTATGATGTTACCAATCAGATTTCAAGATTTTAAACACCACTGGACAATACACAGGAAACAATAGCACAAAACAGTAATTTAACAGCTCTGAACAGATTCTTTAGTTTCATGTGTCTCATCATAAACGTCTGTTCAAGAGCTGCTATTGTGTCAAAAGCTGTGGTTCGCGTGAATATGAAAGCTATAATGTGTGTGCGCTCTTGTTCAGGAAGTAAAGTAAATGCGTTTTAGCCGATTATACTATATTGTGACGAAGTGTCAAGCGAGGATGCGGTATTCTGTTGAAATGGAGTGATACTGGCACTGGAAAACAGTATTTTATGAATTGAGTTTTGCAGTGTGTATTTGAGGTTTTGTTTATACTGCTGTTTTAACTAATTAATGACTTTAAAAAAAGAGTTCTCTATTGTCAATATTATTGAGAACAAAACAATTATTGCAACATGATGGTGTTGATGATTTACCTTGGATTCGAGCGAGCGTTAGCCTGCAGTGAATTTAAATGATTAGCAATCATCTGTCTCCTCAAAAGTGTCTTTTTGCAAGACTTCTACATGCGACACACACACGTGTTGTTTACTCTGCTGCTCATAATAGCACCAAATTAATAAAAAATACAATTTACTGACCCGTGTTCTGTTTTGTATCATGCATCGTGCACGTTTGTGGTGATGTAAGATGAACACAAACGCACCAGGGTTCAATAGAATCAAGTTGTGAAAGCAGACCAACGGGAACAATCACGCCCGGTGTGAAAGCACCCTTAGAGTGTCAAGAAACCCCCTTTTTCTCACTGGCAGTTCACTCCTCAGAGTTGAAAAAGAATGAAATAGCCCAGGATGTTGTTTTCATTGATGTGCAAAATGCACGTATCTGTTAGCATCTCAAGAAAAATGTTTTAGGGTTTCATGACCCTTTAAGGTTTGTATTTCCTGCTTTTATCACATCCGCACATAAACAAACTCTTTACACACAAACACCAGTAATAAACATCTGACACATCTGCTATTTTAATCATGTGAAAGAAGCAACATGAATAAAACTAATAAAACACGTTTAACAGCTAATTATGAATGTGTGATAATCAGTGTTCTTTCAGTTAGTTGAGTCTCGTGCGGTAAATAACCGTGGTGCAATCAGAGTGAATCTGGTTCTTACTGAAGGAGACTGAAGCGTCACTGAGAGACTCTTCATGCTTCTGGAAACTGACAGACGCGTAAAGAAGCTCATCAGAGGGGATTGTGGGTAATTCATCAGGACTGTTCATTTGAGCTGATCCAGGATCTGTGAGAGAATCACGACTGCTGTCTGCACACGATGACTGAACAAAAGAGAAAATAATATAAGGGCAAGATATTTATACACACACATACATACACACACACACACACACTGTGACTCACCTTCATGTTTTTCTCTCTCTTTCTCTTGTCTGATGTCGAGGTTCTTCCTAATTCCCCAAAACAAAATGAATCGATCAGTAAGAGAAAGAGAAACTAGATCAAACTGGAGACGAACAGCAGCATCTGAGACAGAAACTCATCGAGTCAGAGAGATTTTACTGCTGCTGACAGTCAGAAGATTCAAGTCAAATAACTAATAATTTATTACAACACAATAAATGATCAAACCTCGTCTCTTGTGTCTTAATTTACACACAGTCAGAGTGAATCCAGCAATCAGCAGCAGAATCACACACACACAAACAGTGATGATCGTGGAGGAATCTGAAAATAAAACACAAACATAGACATGAATGAAATAATATCTTCACAATTATTAAAATTCATTACATACATTTTCAGCCCTTTTATATTATAACATAAATGTGTGTTTTAACACTTATGGGTGAGTCTCATGTGTCTCGCTGTGGGTTTCCTGAATAAAGACACAGTCACATTAAACTGAGACTCTGAACCTTCAGCTCAACAGAAAGTGAAATGCGGAGAAGATCTTGAGATTTGAATATGTGTTAAATAAAAAAATAAATCAAATACTGTAATACCACAGAATCAATATATTGAATTAAGATAGATGATAAACTTAACATCAATCAAAAATCTGTTAAAATGAGAAAGTTAATTAATTAAATACTATATACATGGAAATAATTAATTATTATCTGATGATGCTCAAGAAAATGTTAGTTATAGTACTCGACAAAAGTCAAAATAAATGAGGAGAAGAGTTGTGAAAAATAACAATATACTGTGGGGTTGCAATTAACCATTATTTTCATAATTGAACAGTTGGCTAGTTATTTCTTTGATTAATCACTTAATCGGATAAAATGCCCTATTTTCTTTTCTTTTTTTTTAACACACTACTCCACATTTTGTCCATAGATATGCATTATTTAGTGCTGTAATTTGATGCAACTGGCGGATGTTTTCCATTAGAATTTTGTCCAAGAATAAAACAGCAGTCCCTCTCAAATACTTCCAGAATCTCTAGGGGTATATGCCATCCTGGCCATAGTAATGTCTCTAAGGTTGAAGTATATAAGGCCACTTCTGCACTGGCTTCATGTCCAAGTCCCAAGATGGGCCACAGCACACACTGTCTGGCCATCGCACTGAAGTTTCATTGCACATTCAGCCCTTGGTTGGACCTTTCATTTTTACAGGCAGGCGTGTCCAGAATTCTTCTGGCATGGGCAGCTTCAGGTGGGCCTGCGACTGCATTGGCACATCCAAATGCTTCGTGTTGTTGGCAGTGCTGTTAGCCCTGAGGTGGTTTTTACCTTTGATCTGGGGCAAACATGTTTTGGTCTGGACAGAAAACACAGCGATATATCAACCACCAGGGTGGTATCCACTCTCATTGTGTGTCACAACTCGCCAGCCATGTCTTCCTCCTTCATTCCTTGACTGAGACGCCGCACTGCATGGACGCACTGGCACACAGCTGGCCCAGGGCCTGTGCAAGTGCGCATTTCTCCCAGAGAGCCTAATTTTAAGGCCTACCTTAGCTTAATAAACATTTCATTGTTTTCATAGCACTGTTTCATGGTACAGTTTTTTTTTAATCTCATCACATTGACCCGCCGTTGCTGAAACATGGTTCACTCCTTACATTCAAAATATATATCAGAAGACTAAACGCTTCCGTGGCAATTATTTATCTTAGTAGCCCCATTTTTGCATTGGTAGATTGTTCAGGTGTTAATATCTAAATCTATGTAAACCTGCCCTAAAATACAATGCAGAAACAATAAAACATCTTACCCTGTTTGACAGTGAGGTTGACTTTGGTGATGAAGTGAGCTCCACACCAGTATATCCCAGAATCCACTTCTCTCAGATCAGTGATGTTTACAGTAAAGACTCCAGTAGATTCTTCATCACTGAAAGAGAATCGATCATCTCTGATCGTCTCCAATGAAACTCCATCTTTCACACACATGGAGGGTTCATGTGCTTTGCAGAAGAGTTTCTGATGTTCATCATGATGTTTGCACTGGATTGACATGTCGTCTCCTTCATACTTAGTCAAGTTCAGCTCTGGAAATGATCACAAATATAAGAACATCAATTCACAGCCATAGTTTCACTTATTCAGATGTATAAACCTTCCTCACCCTCGTTCATGATGACCATCAGATGAGTGTAAAGATAATTCACGTCTCTCTCTAATGTCACTGCACACCAGTATTTCCCAGCATCCTCTGCTGTCAGTCCAGTGATGGTCCCAGTGAAGACACTTGCAGTGACGTCATCGTTCAGAGTCAATCTGTCGGTCTTGGTCTCTTTCTCTTCTCTCACAGTCTCATTGAGAGTATTTCTATCTCTAGTGGAGCACTTCCCCTTACAGAGAGACTTTGACTTTGATTTATAGATTGAATCATAAGGGCAGATGATCACAGCAGATTCTCCTTCACGTCTCACTAATGGAGCGACTGCAAACAAATGTAAGACTTGATTTTCCTGCTAAGACAAAAGCTTATTGCAATAAAGCAATAAAACTCATCTTGGGAAAAGATCTCAAAGAAAAAGGAAAAATCCTTGCCCAAACTCTCCTCACTCATCTATACATGCTTTTCTTACTCTTAGAGTCATCTTTGAGTAATGATGTTATGTATTTATTATGACTGAATTGTGTGTGTGTGTATATATATGCACAGGGTGTGTGTGAAGCGTCTAGTGCAGTAGTGTTGGTAGTTAGTGCTTGCTGCATGCCATGTTGTGCTTTTGCTTGCTACTCTCTGCTCATAGCTATTGCCGCTGGCTAGCCTCCTTGATAGAGGGTGAAAGGAGGAGCCGAGTGCGTAAGCCTCCGCTTGCCAGTACAGAGCCTCTCCATCACCAAGACTCCTGTAGTGCCTCTTCGTGGCCACACATGGAAACTGGGTATCATACGATCCCAGGCTAAACTTTGCGACTGCAAAAGCCCATAAAAAGAGGCTAAATTGTAAATGCTTGGGAAACATAGAACATACACTTCTGAAGGACCAGAATAGTATCCTGTTGAGGTGGGCCAACCATTTTGACACCCTGCTTAATCAGAACTCTGATACAGACCCCACTATCCTGGATGAACTGCCTAAATTTCCTCCTATCCTCAATCTCAGTCTACCAACAACCTTTCAGGAGGTTCTATCATCTGTCCGTTCCCTTAAGGAAAACAAGTCCCCTGGAGTTGAAAATATCCCTGCTGAGTTACTGAAGGAGGGAGGGTACATATGTATGCGTACTCTCTACCAGTACATCACCAAGGCCTGGAATGATGAGAACATCCCACAGCAATGGAGAGATGCAAATATTGTTGTCATCTATAAGAACAAGGGTGACAAGACCATCTGTGGCAATAGTCGGGGCATATCACTCCTTTCTGTTGATGGTAAGGTTGAGGCCAAGGTGCTGCTTCAGAGACTCATTAACAACATCACTGAGTCAGTGCTGCCTGAATCGGAGTGTGGATTTAGGAAGAACAGGAGCACGATTGACATGTTCATGGCCTTGGTCGATCTCTCCAAAGCATTTGACACTGTGCAAAGAGAGCTCTTATGGGATGTACTCCTCAGGTTTGGCTGTCCTAATAAATTTGTAAATATCCTCCATCAGTTTCATGATGGGATGACTGCTTGGGTGACCATAGGAGGACAAGAGTCCAAGCCCTTCTGTGTACGTACAGGGGTGAGGCAGGGGTGTGTGCTAGCACCAGTGCTCTTTAACATCTTCCTCCTGTGTGTCACCAAGCTTCTCCACAACAAGATTGAAAACAACAGCGGTGTGGCAGTGGACTTCAGACTAGATGCCAACCTCTTTAACATTAGGAGGCTACATGCAACCACAAAACTCTGTAGAGAGCAGGTCCTGGAGCTGCAGTATGCAAATGACTGTGCTTTTGTGGCCCATACACCAGAAGATCTCCAAACTGTCCTTGCTGTGATGGTGAGGGCATTCAGCAGGATGGGGCTGACTGTCAATACCTCTAAGACAGAAGTGGTTTGCCAATGGAGTACCAATGTCCCACCTATACTACCTGTCTTCGCTGTTGGGGATGAACAGCTGTCAATAGTGCCATCCTTCAAATATCTGGGGAGTATTCTAGCTGAAGACAGCAGCATTGACAAGGAAATCCAGAACCGCATTAAACAGGCATCCGCTGCCTTTGGAAGATTTCAGTGCAGAGTCTTTTACAACAAGAACCTTCATTTCTCCACAAAGGTCGCCGTATATCAAGCGGTCTGTGTAACTACCCTCCTTTATGGTTGTGAAGCTTGGGTAACCTACAGCCATTAAATCAAGTCCTTAGAGCACTTTCACATAAGCTGTCTTCAGTGCATCCTGGGAATCACTTGGCCTGATCGCGTGCCTCACACTGAAATACTTAGAAAGACCAACTGCAGAAGTATTGAGGCCACGATCATCCAGCACCAGTTGCGTTGGTTGGGGCACGTGATAAGGATGCCCCCATGCCGGCTGCCCCGGAGAGTGTTATACAGCCAGTTACAGCATGGTCGACGCTCAGCCGGGAGGCCAAAGTAGCGCTCTAAGGATCAGATGAAGAACGCCTTGAGGAAGTGTAAGATCAGACCTGAGAATTTGGAGGATGTTGCCACTGACCGTACCATCTGGAGACAGCTGTGTAGAGGGGGTTTGTACACTGGAGATGGAGAGGACAACCAGAGGACAATAAAAGCGAGCCAGGAGAAAGTCATGGAGGCCACCGCCATTACTACCAGCAAGCATATATGCCCCACCTGCAATAGACATTGTGGGTCTAGGATAGGACTATTTAGCCATCAAAGAACTCACCGTTAAAGACGTTAAAGACAACCAAGAGAAGAAGAAGATGTCTGAATTGGCTTCTAATTGTTTGATTATGTTATTGGTAATGACACATTTTTACCTGACAAATAAAAATGTTATATTTGATTCATTGTGGACTCTCCTGAAATCATTGACCAGTAGATTAAAAAAAAAGCCCCAATGAAAGGAGCATGTAGCACATCATGTGGGATCTTTTGATTTCTGTCTATCACTGACTTAGCAAGTTGCAGAATCATGTCTAAGAAAACTGTGTTTTTGTATGAATAAGCGTGGAGCGGTTCGACTCAAATGTTTTAGTAAACTCTGCACCCTCTAAGAATCAGAACTGGCGAATTTGTGCAAACCTAGGGAGCATGACTCAATGTGATAACGGGTCCCTAATGAACGAATAATTGAAACTACGGGACACCCAGAACAATCAAACACCTAAATTAATACACAACCAATGTTTAATTCCTAATTAGAAACACAATATAAAAGTAATAATAATTTGAAATTGGAGTCAGATTAAGCGTGCAGGTAAAGTAAAATTTAAACTAAATTCTAAAAATTAACTGAACTTCACAGGGGCGCTGAAAAGACATCCACGGATTATACCTTCGCCCAGACTGTCAGAATCCGTTCTTTGTGCCAACGGGTGGACCTTACACCGTTAAAATAAAGGGTTGATCAACACAAAACAATGACTGTGCATATGAACTTCAAAGGCCTGGAAATATATTTATAGTATCAATTAATGGAGTAATATGGCAGCATCACTTAATGACAAAACATCTGAGATAAGAAAAACAATGGGCATGATTCAATGACTATCACCCCTCTTGACAGCGCCACCCTGTCACCTTGAGTTAATCTTAATCTTAAATTTTAAGCTTAATCCTTGTTGCTGCAACCCACCCTCAGATATATAAACCTTCCTCACCATTGTTCATGATGACGATCAGATGAGTGTAAAGATAGTTCACGTCTCTCTCTGATGTCACTGCACACCAGTATTTCCCAGCATCCTCTGCTGTCAGTCCAGTGATGGTTCCAGTGAAGACACTTGCAGTGGCGTCATCGTTCAGAGTCAATCTGTCAGTCTTGGTCTCTTTCTCTTCTCTCACAGTCTCATTGAGAGTATTTCTATCTCTAGTGGAGCACTTCCCCTTACAGAGAGACTTTGACTTTGATTTATAGATTGAATCATAAGGGCAGATGATTTCAGCAGATTCTCCTTCACGTCTCACTACTGGAGCCACTGCAAACAAACAAACACTGACATTTAACACACATGATCTGAAAATACTGTATTGACTACAATGAAATGATCTGGATTCACTCACTGAAGAGGTTGAGCTGAATTTTGGTGGTCAGGGAGATGAAGGTCAAATGTGTGTCTCTGGTTTCTGCTCCACACCAGTAAACTCCAGCATCTCTCACGCTCACATTACTGATGCTCACTGTCAAAACTCTCTCTTCATTTCTCTCAGATGAACCAATCATTTGTGCCACTTTAGATACACTCATTATCTGGCAGATGTGATTATCAACCTCTTTGCAGAAATGAAAATGTTGACTATGAATATGTTCCTCTGGGATCTGACAAGTGATGTTGACTTCTTCACCAAGATGAGCAGATTCCGTCTCAATCTTTGGATATTTTGCATCTAGGCAAACAAAAATGATATCAAACTTTGGAACAAATATTTTACATAGGCAAGATACAGTATTTGTGGTTCCTCACCATGTGTGACGTCCAGCTGAAGTTCAGTGAAGCTCTCAGTATAGTGAGACACATTCACTCCACACCTGTATGTTCCTGCATCTGCAGCTTTCAGCTCTCTAAAAAACACCATCAAGACTCCTGCTCTGGTGTCGTCATATAAAGAAACATCTCCATTCTCCATCCATTCATCCTGAACTCCTAGATTCTTCCTCTCTGAACATCCATCTGGTTCTTTACAGATGTATTTTGTCTTGGTTTTGTATTGAGGATGTTCACACTTGATCATCATACGACCTCCTGAGGATCCGCTCGCTCTAGACACGCCCACTTTAGCTGTCAATCACAAATATTACATCTAATCAAATTTTCCACAAACAGTGATTGCTGAAACTTTAAAACTAGATATTACTGAGTTATTTCCCCTTACTGATAATATGTAGATGAACAGTATTAATGATGGAGTAATTGTAAGATTCTCCTCTGATCCAAACTCCACATAAATAAACTCCTCCATCATCTGGTCTCACAGCAGAAATTCTCACACTGAAGTTTTTATGTTTGTCATCAGAAACACTGAATCTTTCTTTCTTCTTCCATTTGCTGTAAATCGTCTCAATAGAGTTTTTTCCTTCTTTGTATATCATATTTGCATCATTAATATGATTCTGTGAATATTCACAGCTGAATGTGGCAGTTTCTCCGATATTCACCATCACTCTCTTTGACCTTTTACAACATGAATCTGTAAATAACATAATAAAGAAATATATTTCACATATATAAAAGCTTTGAAATGATCACAAAGACTTTAATCTTAAAATAACTGACCTTCTTCCACATTTAAAGTCATTTCAATGTACCGCTGACCAATAACTCTAATCCAGTATCTTCCAGCATCTTGTTGATTTAAGTCTCTGATGAAGATCATGAGGTTTCCCTCATTGTTACGAAACACTGTGAATCGTCCTTCATTAATCCAGTTATCATGTTTCTTATAATTTATTATTGTTCTCCACTCAGGTAATTTGGCCATATGTTTAGCTGAGTGATTGTACCAAACCTCCCCAGAATCAACAAGCACACTTCCTCCAGAATATCCAGTGACTCTAAAGCATCTCACTGCACCTGTCAATCAGATTGATACTGTGATCAGAAACCTCATGAACAGAAAACAGCATCATTACTGCAGTGATGAAAGAGAAAAGCTCTGACCTGAGATCAGGTAGAAAGTGAAGAAGATGAGGAGGATCTTCATTGTGAGTTGAGTTCAGTCTTCTTTATGCTGAATGTTCTCTGTGTGAATCTCTCTGTCTCTACATCTGTCTGCTTTAGTCACTTCCTCTTTCTTCAGCTCTTTATCAGTAATGAGCAGCTTTACTGGCCCCTCCCACCATCAGCACTGACTGAATATGACATTCATCACACTGAGAGAGCGACACCTAGTGGAGGTTACAGTGTCTGATACTGAGAGATCAAACAGGTTCATCTTCTCTATATGAGGACAAATGACACTGAGGATAAATATTTAAATCCTCCACTAGAGGGCTTAACCAGCTGAAGTCTGAGTCTGATTCTGCTTCTGTTGTGGATTCAGCACCACGGACAGCAGCTGTCAATCAAACTTCAACATCACTGATGACAGTTTAACAACACAAACTGGACAAAGAGTGAAATGATGAGACTGCAGTTCATCTGCTTCATCTTTAACTTTGGTTTATAAAACATTTACATGAACAATGAGTCCATGTAATTATCAAACATTATATGAAAACTTTCATTCCTGCAGAGTCGCTCATTTATTTCAAAATAAAGGAGGCGTGTAAATCAGTGCCATTTATAATTAATCAAAACAAAACTGAAGAACGAGAAACAAGCATCTCCTCTATCAACTACCACACCATCACCTACACAAAGATCATTTCACTAAAACAAGAGATTTAACAGGCATTTACACATATTTACCACTAGATGGAGCCAGAGGTTTGAATAACACATTTGTGTTTGTGTTTTCAGTCTCAGACAGGTTGATGCTCAGTGAATCTTTTCACATCATTATTACTTCATGTTTTTATTTTCTCTACTTAAATGAAACTTTTTACCACAAAATGGTGCTTTTCATATTGTTTCTGAAAGGTTGCAGTGCATAAAAAAAAATACATAATCATACAATTAATCAAATTTGTAAAGACCTGACACCCATCCCATTGCATTGTGGGGCAAGTTTTGCATGCGGTATTCACATTTCGCTCCAAAATTGTACATATAGTTGGATATAGGTCTAGTGTTTGAATCCTTTTTATATTTCACAGGTTTTAGAGTGAAATGTTTAATATATTAATGTAAATACTGTATCATGAGGGATTTCATCATTTATCAGTCAGTTTACAGTGTTGTTGTGAAGATATTGTGAGATTCACGAGCCTCAGCGCAACCGTTAGTTCAAGAACTGCAGTCCAGATCAAATAAAGCACCATAAAAGTCATTCAGACGCTTTGTGGTGTTTTTAAAATGTTCTGAATACATAAAACAGCTTTGTGTGAGAAACAGACCTAAATTTAATGGATTATTTACAGAAAATCTTCTTCTTTGATCTGTCAGTTCAAATTCTGAGTCACCCGCGAACTGTTTTCATTCAGACGGAAGAGCGGCAGTCAGCGCCATATAAGGAGAAAAGGGAGGAGTAGAAACTGCGCTTGAATCTCATTGGCTCTCGCGTGTGTGTTCTCATATCATATTTGAATATTTACTATCTAAATTCAGTGAGCTCTGGAGCAGATCCAGGCGGAACTGGAGCGGATTCAGTGAGCTCTGGAGTGGATTCAGTGAGCTCTGGAGCAGATCCAGGCGAAACTGGAGCGGATTCAGTGAGCTCTGGAGCAGATCCAGGTGGAACTGGAGCGGCTTCAGTGAGCTCTGGAGCAGATCCAGGCGAAACTGGAGTGGCTTCAGTGAGCTCTGGAGCAGATCCAGGCGAAACTGGAGTGGCTTCAGTGAGCTCTGGAGCAGATCCAGGCGAAACTGGAGCGGCTTCAGTGAGCTCTGGAGCAGATCCAGGCGAAACTGGAGCGGATTCAGTGAGCTCTGGAGCAGATCCAGGTGGAACTGGAGCGGCTTCAGTGAGCTCTGGAGCAGATCCAGGCGGAACTGGAGTGGCTTCAGTGAGCTCTGGAGCAGATCCAGACGGAACTAGAGCAGATTCAGTGAGCTCTGGAGCGGATTCAGGTGGAACTGGAGCGGCTTCAGTGAGCTCTGGAGCAGATCCAGGCGGAACTGGAGCGGATCCTGGAGCGGACTCAGAGAGCTCTGGAGCGGATCCAGGCAGAACCGGAATGGATACAGAGAGCTCTGGAACGGATCCAGGCGGAACTGGAACGGATCCTGGAGTGGATTCAGTGAGCTATGGAGCATATTCAGAGAGCGCTGGAGCGGATTCTGGAGATGCAAGAGTGGGCTGGGGAGGAGAGTGCACTGGAGAGGGCTCAGGGGAAACAGGCACAGTCCAAAAGTCTATTAGCCACTCTCCGTTGACCGGGGTGGCTGTCTCACTACAGACGGTGGCCGTTTACGCATATGGCTTGGTTGCAGCGGCCATCTTGCGTTGTGGCTCGCGCCCGCTTCGCAGCTTAGGAGAGGCGGCCATCCCGAGTTGAGAGTCGGGAGCAGCAGCGTTCTCGCTCGCGGGACAGGACTGGACGGACTTATTGGGGTGGTATGTGGAGGGTGCTGGTCTCAGGTGAACTGGAAATCCTACATGCTACCGGGTAGCGACTGGCTGATAATTTAGATTGTCCTCAGTAACATGAACAAAGATATCGGAATTCTCTAAGTCGAGGACATAATTAATAAAGTCCGCTACGGACGTATAACAATCACCAGGAGAAAGGGAATGAAATAAATGATCATCCAGTCCCATCCATAAGCAGGCGTTAATCATGGAATCCCTCCAGCTCACCTGATGGGAAATCTCCAAAAACTCCTTTACATACCACTCCAAAGGCCGTCCATTCTGTTGAATGTTGAGAAGTCGATCCTCTGCCCGCATCATCCTTCTGTATCGGTCCGTTCTTCTTTTGTGTGACGTGTTGCTGAGGACGCACAGAGGCGAAGGTGAAACAGGAACAAGGTATTTTTTTCAATCAAAGTCCAGGGAAGCGGAACACAGAACAAATCTATACATCGACGAGAACGGACGAGGACTGAGGGAGAACACAAGGAATATATAGAGATGGCAAACAAAGGGAGAAACAAGGTAGTTGACGAGACACAGCTGATGAAGATGATGACTAACGAGCGGCAGGAAAAAAACAAAACAAAAAGCACCTGTGGAACATGACAGCAAACAGAGTCCAGAACAGCTATACATGTAACAGATATGATGATATTTAGAATTGGATCAGGAAGACAGTGATGAAAAAATAAACAAAACAGTGAAATTCAAAGTAAATCTTGAAGATGTTGCTTCTTTAAAGTGGTGTTGATATAAATGTACTAACAATACAAATGTATAACATTTAAAAGACTATTAAAGACATCATCAATTCCCACAAGGAATTATTTATTTATTTATTTATTTTGATGTGAAAAGTTCATTACTCTCAGTAAATGTTGGTGAATTCCTGAAGGATCAGCTCTCAGTCTTTATTGTCTTCTGCTCACAATGATGTTCATCTTCTGTCTCTCTCTGTTCAGTCTCATGTGTCTCACTGTGGGTTTCCTGAGTAAGTGTTTCATTAAACTGAACTGAGACCCTGAACCTTCACCAGTTTCCTGTGGCTTTGAGCTGGACGGAAAAACAGTCTGTTCTTCACGCCAACACAAACAACACCTCCAGCTCTCGAGAGAAACTTTGAGACTGAAAGTATCATCTGTAAGTCAATGCCATGACAATGTTTGATGCTCAAATATAATGTAAAAACAGTGCAATTAATCTCTGATTCCACAGCTTAAAATAACAACTGTGGACATTAAACAATGAATAACAGCAGAAAATATAAAAGGTTATTTTTCAGTGAATAAAATATATGATTCTACAGTAAAACTCTTAGATCAGAAAAATGACCTCAGTTCCAACAGAGCCAGAATGAACTAAAACAACATTAGCAAAAGTCTCTTCATGTACGAATCTAAAGCAGGTCAACGAGATTCAATTGTTTCAGTCGTTTGTATTTGCAGTGGAAACTTCACAGTTTATTCTACAAGTGTCACTCAGTGTTTTTATTTCCTGTTTTAAACTGAGAGGACAAACTCTTTACACACACCATTAAACCTCTGACACAACTGCTGGTTACTTTTGATATAAAAGAAAATTTCGAATTTCAAATATTGTAATTTTTTAAAGAAGTTTAATCAATAAATAGCGTCTAGGGTCTCTTGAATGTGTCGTGACAGATCGCTGTAGCTCCTTCAAGCGGCTCGTGAGAATACACAATTTTTCAAGTTCAAGTTCACCAACGTTAATCTACTAACTCCCCTGACAACTGTCGGACAAAATGGCAGATTGGCGGTTATGATTGGTCAGATCGCCTGTCAATCAAACTCCCAGCAAAGGGTCAATTGTTTTTGTCTGTAGAATACTTGCAATGTCTGCCATACAAAGATACACTATGTCGAATTCAACCAGAGAGATAATAGAAATAATATAAAGTGAAATTTACAGTGGCTTATGTTAATTTGTGAAAAAGGAAAGTATTTTTTGTATATACAAAACTAAAGAAAGATAAGAACCAATAATCAGAGTTGAGAAACCGTTTTGAACTTGAGCTGCTGCTGCTGTTGAGCTGCTATCAAAGAGGTGTTATGTGTCAAGAGCTGCATTTTAAATATACATGTCTCCGCATCTGGAGTGGAAACTTTATAGAGCATTTTGTGTCACTTAAGGTGTGTATTTCCTGTTTTTATCACACCCTCACATAAACTGAGATGAACTGAGGCACACTCTTCACACACACCAGTAAACCTCTGACACAACTGCTGTTTTAAACACTTGAAAGAAACATGATCAGCAATGGAAACTTTAAAGTGTCTCATGATTCAACAAACTGAACGACTGATCAATAAACATCTGTTTATCACTAAACTATGATGTGGCGAGGGGGGCGTGGTTCAGCGAAGGCTGCAGTGGGAGAAAGAGACGGGAGAGGAGCGGTCTGTAAATAGGTTAAGTGATAATAACTAACACCTGTGTATCCTTGCAGTAATTGGCGTGGAGAGACGGCTTAAAAGGCCATTCGGCTGAAGGATTGAGGGAGAGAGAGACGGACTGGGAACTCGGGGCTGAGCGTGGGAGCCAGAAAAGACTGTTGGTTATTTGAGTGCTGTTTATAGAGAAAGTGTCTAAGAATATTGTAAAACCTGTGTGGTATTTTTGTTTATATGATTTTGAGCCTAAATAAAGCCGAGTCCCAGTCACGCCGACCCTGTCTTCTTCCTTCCTTGCACTGAACCCCATAACATATGGATAATTTTTATCAACAACCTGTAAACATCAGTAAATACTGGTGCAATGTGTGTGTCACATGTCATCTAGTCCTGTCTTGTCATGTTAGTTCTAGTCTTCACCTTGTGTAATTAGTTTGATTGTCATCACCTGTTTCCGTTTAACCCTCGTCATCTGTGTGTATTTAAGTTCCTCCCCTAGTCTCATCCTTTGTCGGTAATTGTTTGTGCTCCGCACAGTTACGTGTATGTTTCCTGTTCATCGGAAGAATAAACCTGTCTGTTTATTGTATCCCTCGTCTCCTGTCATCCCCGAGCGTTACAGAATTACAGACCTCTCAACGCGAGATATAATGGAACTGATGGACTCACCCTCGCTGCAGTTCCTGCTAAGCCCGGAGGCTCGTCCCCACCTGGACTACTGGGTCTGGAGGTGCTCCGCTTGGCAGCCCGGGGTGCGCTCCGAGGCCGGAGCAGACATTGACGACTTTGGGGCCCCGGTGGCGAAGCGAGCAGAACGGTCCATCACAGAGCCAGGAGCGGTCCACAACATCATCAAACAGTGGGCTGCGGATCCTTTCCCCACCCTAATACCCGCCCTTGTGTCGTCATTCCCGGTCTAGTCCGGAGATCGTCCTCAGTTTCCTCCGCTGATCCCATTCAGCCCCCAGGATCCGTGGCCACCACTGCTTACGACCAGCTCCTCGGCTCTGCCCCCGCCGCTCGCCCCATGCAGCTCCTCACCAGCACCTCGGGCTGTCCGTTCATCAGCAAGGCTCGAGGCGGAGTCCCCGGCTTCCCTTCAGGCCTCCAGGCCCACATCACCACCTAGACCCTTCAGCCCGTCACATGCACCTCGACCCACAGATCCCTCATCACCTCCTCGGCCCGTCAGCCCGGAAGCTCCGCTGGACTCGCTCGTCTCTCCAAGTCGGCCTACGGGGGTCGACGCTCAGCTTCCGCCACGGATTTCCGGGTTGGCGGCTGCACCGTCACCCATCACCCCTACGCCGTCATCGAGCTCCTCCCTCCCTGCAACCTCCCCGTCATCCTCACTCGCCACAGCGTCACTCCGATCTGCCAGACCAGTGTTGGCTCCTCGGTCCCGCGTGTCAGCGGCTCGGCGCCAAACTTCCGGGTCGGCGGCGACGTCGAGGTCCGCCGGCCGAGAAGCTCCCCCGGTTCCTCCACCAACTGCCATGGTTCCGCTGCCATCGATCAGCCCCACGCGCACGCGCCGAGGGGGGCGCTATGTCACATGTCATCTAGTCCTGTCTTGTCATGTTAGTTCTAGTCTTCACCTTGTGTAATTAGATTGATTGTCATCACCTGTTTCTGTTTAACCCTCGTCATCTGTGTGTATTTAAGTTCCTCCCCTAGTCTCATCCTTTGTCGGTAATTGTTTGTGCTCCGCACACTGTTACGTGTATGTTTCCTGTTCATCGGAAGAATAAACCTGTCTGTTTATTGTATCCCTCGTCTCCTGTCATCCCCGAGCATTACAGTGTGCTGATCTGTGATCTGTTATAAGTGAGTTAGTTGAGTCTCGTGCGGTGACTGACCGTGGCGTATTCACAGTGAATATCATCCTTACTGAAGGAGACTGAAGCGTCACTGAGAGACTCTTCATGCTTCTGGAAACTGACAGACGCGTAAAGAAGCTCATCAGAGGGGATTGTGGGTAGTTCATCTGGACTGTTCATTTGAGCTGATCCAGGATCTGTGAGAGAATCACGTGTGCTGTCTGCACACGATGACTGAACAAAAGAGAAAATAATATAAGGACAAGATATTTATGTCCACACGCACACACACTGTAACTCACCATTGTATTTTTCTCTCTCTTTCTCTTGTCTGATGTCGAGGTTCTTCCTAATTACCCAAAACAAAGTGAATCGATCAGTAAGAGAAAGAGAAACTAGATCAAACTGGAGACGAACAGCAGCATCTGAGACAGAAACTCATCGAGTCAGAGAGATTTTACTGCTGCTGACAGTCAGAAGATTCAAGTCAAATAACTAATAATTTATTACAACACAATAAATGATCAAACCTCGTCTCTTGTGTCTTAATTTACACACAGTCAGAGTGAATCCAGCAATCAGCAGCAGAATCACACACACACAAACAGTGATGATCGTGGAGGAATCTGAAAATAAAACACAAAGGCATTAAAGAATAAATTAAGAGAAACACAAATAACATAATATTTACACAAATTTTAAACTTTATGACATTCATTTTCAGTACTTTTTTATGTAACATAAATGACTATTTTAACATTTACAAGTTATAAATACATTTTATACAAGTGTGAGTAAATCCATTATAAAATATAAAAGGCTTTAAGGCCTTTAAGCATATGTGTAAAAAGGTATTATGTTTTCGTTAGCAAGCTGTAGCCACCTAGATCATGGAAAACAGCATTTACAGCCAATGCAGGCAATTTGCTAAAGAAATACGTGGTTTTTAAAGGTTCCATAAAAGTTTGCATGCTTCTTTAGAATCACATGTCTATGATTTTGGGTAGACTTGTGATGCCCATTTTCTACATGACCCTGTTATAGCTATCTAAACACCAAAGTTTGATAATTATTGATCTAGAGAGTCAAGTCAAGTCACCTTTACTTATATATCGCTTTGTACAATGCAAATTATGTCAAACCAGCTTTACAGTAATAATTGGCAAATAATTATTGGCTGCACAGCAGCTCCCAAAGAAAATGGTGTCATTGTCAGGTTATTCTATATATTTGTATTGATCAACTAAGCAAGCCAAAGGCAACAGTGGCAAGGATTCAGTCCAGAGAATTGTGCTGCAATGGTTTTAATGCATATGAGCGAAACCTAGGACTAGTTTACGAAAGTAGGTTTCTGGAATAATCTCTGATATTTATCGAACAATTCGATTGACAGCAGCAGTCCCAGAGGCAAAGTTGTTCTACCATATGGTGTGAATGTTATAAACATGTGTGAAAAATTGCACAATATACAAACCTTTACGCACCGGAAAAAGTTTCAGCGAGTTTCATTTCAATCGGCCTCCGTTAACCTTATCTGATTAACATGGTTGCTCAAACTTCATTTGCAGACAACGGCCATGTTTTCCGAGATATGCGAATGTCCTCATAGACAATCACAGCACCTCAATAAAGCTGCCTATAGTCTAGACTAAATAGAGTAGATGATTCTGCTTAAAGTAGATGAGTCTCTCAACTTCTCAAGGTTCTGCACCCTTGACTTGAGTCCGCTCCCAAAACTGCATTCCACACAAACTGGGGCCTCAGACAGTTTAAGGTCCTTGCATTTGGGCTCTGCAATGCTCCCGCCACATTTGACCAGCTAATGGACAAAGTGTTGGAAGGAGTCCCTCTTTGTGAATCTCTTTTATATTTGGATCACCTCCTAGAACAATGCTGGGTCATTTGATGAAGCAATCAAATCACTTCACCTGGTGCTGGGAAGAGTGGTGGCGGCAGGTCTGAAACTGCACCCCTGAAAGTGCCACTTCATGAGGCGGGAGTTTAAGCACCTTGGCCAGAAACTGGGGAGGGATGTCACTGAGACAATCTCTACAGATCTGAGACAATCAATCTGAGAGTTTTCTGGGGCTAGCTTCTTACTTTGTGCCTTGGGATGCTATTCCTCTGCCTCCAACAGACAGACCATGCCTTTATCTGGACTGACAAGTGCCAGAAACATTCAATACCCTTGGGCAAGCATTAATTGAGGCTTCAGTTCTTGTTTCACCTAACACCGCACTGTCTTTTGTTTTAGAAATTGACGGAAGCAATGTTGGCATGGGGCCGGTGTTATCACTGGAAGGGCCAGATGGAGAGAGGGTCAGGGCACATTTTAGCAAGGTCTTTAACAAGTGTGAGAGGCATTACTCTGTTACCAGAAGTAAGCTCCTTGCAGTAGTAATTGCCTTGGAGCACTTCAAATTCTACCTGTGTGGCCACCCTTCAATAAGGACAGACAGTTCTAAACTCTAATGGTTGATGTCCTTCAAGGAGCAAGAAGGTCAAGTTGCCCAATGGCTGGAAGAACTCCAGACTTCACTGCAGCTTATAGACCTTGTGCTGCTGAGGGCTGCCGTCACTATGAAAATAAAGACACAGAAGAGAGAACTGTGTCATGAGAACGATCCAGCACAGCCTTCATGTGGTACATGAGAGTGGAAGTTGCAGAAGGAGCAGCATGAGGATATGAGGCCTGTGCTGTGTTGGCTGGAGGCACAGCAGAGACCTGATTGGGGTGACATTGTGGGTTGCTCATTGGTCACAAAGGGATTGTGGTTTAAATTCAACACACTGCAGCTGAGTGATGAAGTGCTGATTGAAACACTGTTAACAGCTTGTCATAGAAGTGCAGGGTCCAGCCAATTTGGGGGTGTCCAAAACACTTTGCCGCCTTTGCCAAGGGTTCTACTTGGGCCAGCACAGAAGAGGGCCTATAAGGGTCCTCTTGATCAGTGCCATGCAAATCTGCCAAAAGAATAGCTGTGGACATCTTGGGCCCCTTCAAGTAACCATTCTGTGCTCACTGCTATGGACTATTTTACAAAGTAGCCCAAGGCCTAAGCGATACCGAACCAGGAAGCAGAAACAGTGTCTGATGCACTAGTGGAAGGGGACGTTCAACAGGCTCGGTATGGCAGATGTCATTCATAGTGTGGGGAGGAATTTTGAATCCAAGCTGTTTGCACCACTGTGTGAATGGCTTGGCATGGAGAAAACACACACAACATTCTTACTGCTGGCCATCAGTGAGACTGGGACACTCACCTCTCATGGCCTACAGATCTGTGGTACAGGACTCTGTGCACCCCTGCTTTGCTTATGTTGGGACATGAGCTCCGGAGGAATACAAGGCAATTTCAGGATCGAATGGAAACAGGCCATGTGTTTGCTAGGGATCAATCGGAAAAGGCTGGCATGAAACAGAGGAGGAACTATGATGTTAGGAGATGTTGGTCTGGGCATCTCAAAGACTTTGGGAGGCAGTATAATGTCATTACAAATGTTGAAAGACATTGGTTAATGTGATGAGGTTCAGCAGTGTTAAGAATTGGTTCTAGTGTTTAGATACTGTTATATATGGCATAGGTTGCAGCCAAAACAGTAACCCTGTTAGTTTTTTAATAAAGTCTCAGAACGACTAAGAGCCCATTTGGTTCCTACAAGTAACGAAATGCTACAGTATGTTAATCTCTACTGCATAATTACACGTAACCTGTGTTCTAAATCATCTGCCTCTGTTCTCTCATGTGTCTCACCGATAAACGCCAACAAACACCAACAAGCAAGTGGGCCTTTGGATTTAGAATTCTATGAGTAAAAACGTTCACACTGCCCCAACAAACACTGTTTGTTTGAAAACCAAACCACACTGCTCAGACATTCCACGACCAAACAAACGCCGATTAAACATGGTCAGTCGGGTGAAAACAGACTCCGACCAACTCCAACAGACACCGACAGGGGTATCGCACCGATCCAGACGTGTTTGTTGGGGTTTGTCGGTGCGGTGTGAATTAGCCTTAAGCCATAGTTTCACATATTCAGATGTGTAAACCTTCCTCACCCTCGTTCATGATGACCATCAGATGAGTGTAAAGATAGTTCACGTCTCTCTCTGATGTCACTGCACACCAGTATTTCCCAGCATCCTCTGCTGTCAGTCCAGTGATGGTCCCAGTGAAGACACTTGCAGTGACGTCATCGTTCAGAGTCAATCTGTCAGTCTTGGTCTCTTTCTCTTCTCTCATAGTCTCATTGAGAGTATTTCTATCTCTAGTGGAGCACTTCCCCTTACAGAGAGACTTTGACTTTGATTTATAGATTGAATCATAAGGGCAGATGATCTCAGCAGATTCTCCTTCACGTCTCACTACTGGAGCCACTGCAAACAAACAAACACTGACATTTAACACACATGATCTGAATACTGTATCGACTACAATGAAATGATCTGGATTCACTCACTGAAGAGGTTGAGCTGAATTTTGGTGGTCAGGGAGATGAAGGTCAAATGTGTGTCTCTGGTTTCTGCTCCACACCAGTAAACTCCAGCATCTCTCACGCTCACATTACTGATGCTCACTGTCAAAACTCTCTCTTCATTTCTCTCAGATGAACCAATCATTTGTGCCACTTCAGATACACTCATTATCTGGCAGGTGTGATTATCATCCTCTTTGCAGAAATGAACTTTATGTTCCTCTGGGATCTGACAGGTGATGTTGACTTCTTCACCAAGATGAGTAGATTCAGTCACCAACGTTGCATCTGTAAACCAGGAGAAATGACATGAAAATCAGATCAGATACTTCAAACACTCAAGATGCAGTATTTGTGGTTCCTCACCGTTTGTGACGTCCAGCTGAAGTTCAGTGAAGCTCTCAGTATAGTAAGACACATTCACTCCACACCTGTATGTTCCTGCATCTGCAGCTTTCAGCTCTCTAAAAAACACCATCAAGACTCCTGCTCTGGTGTCGTCATATAAAGAAACATCTCCATTCTCCATCCATTCATCCTGAACTCCTGGATTCTTCCTCTCTGAACATCCATCTGGTTCTTTACAGATGTATTTTGTCTTGGTTTTGTATTGAGGATGTTCACACTTGATCATCATACGACCTCCTGAGGATCCGCTCGCTCTAGACACGCCCACTTTAGCTGTCAATCACAAATTCAGCTAATTAAATTTTCCACAAACACAGATTATAGAAACTTTAAAACTAGATTTAAATTAATTTGTTTTACTTACTAATAATATGCAAATTAACTTTGTTAATAACTGAGTAACTGTAAGATTCTCCTCTGATCAAAACTCCACATAAATAAACTCCTCCATCATCTGGTGTCACAGTCGAAATTCTCACACTGAAGATATTTTTATATCTAACATTATAAATGCTCAGTCTTCCTTTTTGAGGCCATGTGTCAGAAGTGGAGATCATCTCATCAATGATGTCATTTCCTGTTTTGAATATGCTCTTCTTAGCATATCTTTGATTCTGTGAATATTCACAGTTGAAAGCAGCAGTTTCCCCACTATTTACGTTTACTGTCTTTGACGCTCCACAACACAAATCTGTCAACATTAAAGGTTTTATTTGTGAACTGAGAGAACTACATAAAAATATGAAAAAAATTTTTTGAAAAAAGCATCTGACTAGTTTTCTGTACTCACCCATGACATGTAGATGAACAGCATTAATGATGGAGTAACTGTAAGATTGTCCTCTGATCCAAACTCCACATAAATAAACTCCTCCATCATCTGGTCTCACAGCAGAAATTCTCACACTGAAGAAGTTTTTATGTTTGTCATCAGAAACACTGAATCTTTCTTTCTTCTTCCATGTGCTGTAAATCGTCTCAATAGAGTTTTTTCCTTCTTTGAATATGATCTTGTGATCATTAATATGATTCTGTGAATATTCACAGCTGAATGTGGCAGTTTCTCCGATATTCACCATCACTGTCTTTGACCCTTTACAACATGAATCTGTAAGTAACAAAATAAAGAAATATATTTCACATTTATAAAAGCTTTGAAATGATCGCAAAGACTTTAATCTTAAAATAACTGACCTTCTTCCACATTTAAAGTCATATCAATGTACCGCTGACCAATAACTCTAATCCAGTATCTTCCAGCATCTTGTTGATTTAAGTCTCTGATGAAGATCATGAGCTTCCCATCATTGTTACGAAACAGTGTGAATCGTCCTTCATTAATCCAGTTATCATGTTTCTTATAATTTATTATTGTTCTCCACTCAGGTAATTTGGCCATATATTTAGCTGAGTGACTGAACCAAACCTCCCCAGAATCAACAAGCACACTTCCTCCAGAATATCCAGTGACTCTAAAGCATCTCACTGCACCTGTCAATCAGATTGATACTGTGATCAGAAACCTCATGAACAGAAAACAGCATCATTACTGCAGTGATGAAAGAGAAAAGCTCTGACCTGAGATCAGGTAGAAAGTGAAGAAGATGAGGAGGATCTTCATTGTGAGTTGAGTTCAGTCTTCTTTATGCTGAATGTTCTCTGTGTGAATCTCTCTGTCTCTACATCTGTCTGCTTTAGTCACTTCCTCTTTCTTCAGCTCTTTATCAGTAATGAGCAGCTTTACTGGCCCCTCCCACCATCAGCACTGACTGAATATGACATTCATCACACTGAGAGAGCGACACCTAGTGGAGGTTACAGTGTCTGATACTGAGAGATCAAACAGGTTCATCTTCTCTATGCAACAAATTTGTTTAAATCTTCCACTGGAGGGCCACAGTATCATTTACATGTAAGACGTCTATAGGGGGCCTCAGTTAACATACAAGATTAAAATAAAATAAACGGTTTAAACCACAGAACAAAATGAAAATGCTAAAAACAACATATATTATAAAATACAACAAAAAAACTGACATAATATGTCTGTAATAAATAGCATCACCTTCCTGTGAAATCAAAAATCCATCTGATACTTTTGGTTTGACATTAATACTTCATAAATACATTAAAGTGATACATACGTGACATTGTTTACAATACAACTTTTTTTAAACCTGTTATGCCATCAGAAACCAATGATTAAATCTGAACATTTCATTCTGTCTAGTGTTTCTGGTCTTTCACTCCTCAGATCATCAGAGGCTCATCAGCTGAAGTCTGAGTCTGATTCTGCTTCTGTTGTGGATTCAGCACCACGGACAGCAGCTGTCAATCAAACTTCAGCATCACTGATGAGTTTAACAACACAAACTGGACAAAGAGTGAAATGATGGAGGTGTAAATCAGTTACAGTTATTCAGAACTGAAGAATGAGAAACAAGCATCTCCTCTATCAACTACCACACCATCACCTACACAAAGATCATTTCACTAAAACAAGAGATTTAACCGGCATTTACACATATTTACCACTAGATGGAGCCAGAGGATTGAATAACACATTTGTGTTTGTGTTTTCAGTCTCAGACAAGTTGATGCTCTCAAGTAAACTGGTCAATGCCCTTGTTGTCTCTACTTAAATGATACGATCCCTAAAGGAATTCCACAAAATTTGAGTGACAGAGTCCATGGAATGAGAGGGCGACATCTGGTGGTGAGTGGATGCAAGATGATAGACCGGATTCATAACACATTGAAAGTCTTGCTGTCAATAGAGACTCACTGAACCATCGGATTTCATCGAAAATATCTTAATTTGTGTTCTGAAGATGAACGAAGGTCTTACGGGTGTAGAACGACATGAGAGAGAGGAATTAATGACTGAAATCTCATTTTTGGGTGAACGAACCCTTTAAATGCCCAACAATATAATGCACAAGAATGTAAAATGCACTCATTTTTTTCTAGTCTAAGGTGCACATTAGACAAAAGAAAAAAGACAAGTTTCTTTCTTTCTTTTATTTAGAGGTTTTCAACTTCATTCTTACCTTTTGTCTCTGGTTCACGGCTGCAGCACGGTTCTGGGGCTTAAGAGGAAACGTGGCCTTCCTGTTTCACATTGTATGCTATCATGAGGAATTATGGGTAGTGTAGGCGTAGTCTATTTACCAGTGTGAGCAGGGGCTCATTGTGTTTCATTGTGTTTATTTTGAATGTATGTACAAATGTTTTGTACAGTTTTTGTATTTATTTGGGTAATATTGAAGGTAAATATAATTTGTGAGGAGGGTCAGCGTCAATTTTAAATTCTTTATGTTTGTTTGTAAAATGCAAGTTTTGAAGTGAATAACACTTTTCAAGTAACTGCAAGCAGTGTTTCCTGCCTTCGCTCTGGCCATGTCCCTACTCAGATATTTTTATAATGTACACCAATTACATTAATGCACACATTAATGACTGCAGCTGGTTAGATTGGGGTTTTAAGATTGCACTTTTTCATATATTAAAAAAGCATCTTTTTAAGGAGTGGAAAATACGTGCACATCATTGCTAAGATGAACATTTCCTGTTTTTTCACACCTGCCAGAGGTTGAAGGGCTTCTTGGTTTGATTCAAAAAAGATACATGGAGCAAAAGCAAACCACAAGCTGAAGAGCATCTCATGCTGATCTTTATCGCTCATCACAGTGTCACACTACCCTGCAAACACAAAGACCTGAAACACTAGCAACACCAGCAAGTGTTTTAGTAAAAGAGCAGAGTTCAGGGTCTCAGTTTAGTTTGGTTGTGAAGAATAAACAGAGCTGTTCAGGAAACCCACAGAGAGACTCAGAGACAGAAACAGACTGACGAAGTGGAAAGTGTGTGCGAAGATGAGAGAGACTAATGCATGTTTCCAAAGAGACAATGAAACCAAAACCTATATATTTATATTTATATATTTTTAAGTAACTTTAATTCATTCATTCTTCATGCACCGACGTTCTTGTGTGTTTCATTTGTAAATTTAATTCTGCACATCGTGTTTTTCTCAGATTCCACATTCTCTCTCGGGTTTCGTTCAGTTTCCAGAAGCATGAAGAGCCTCTCGGTGAAGCTACAGTCTCCTTCAGAAAGGACAAGATTTAATTATTGTCACTCAACTGGTTCGCTCATTTTGAAAGTTTACAAGAATATTTTCAAGAACAGACAGTAACAGAAAAACGCTCTCAAATCCAGTAGATCTCTGTGGTTTGGATGGAAAAACGACGTTCAGCACTGTGACACCTCCAGCATTCATGAGGAATTTGTTTTGTGATATATTCATCTGTCTGATCATGATCATAACATCACAACAACATCAGAAACAGCAACTTCCTAATCCCAGACAGATCAACGGATAAACAGCTGTGATGGCAAAGAGTACTTGCCATTTTTAGTGGGAAAAGGAATAACAAGAAACAACATCTGTGTTATTCACAAACTTTACAACACAACCAGTGGTGTGAACGCCCACCAGCGACCTCACAGCAAGCCACACTGGCGTCATGGAGAGACAAAGTGTGATTGCAGCTTTAGTCTTTATAGTCTTCTGCCCACATATGATGTTCATCTTCTGTCTCTCTCTGTGGGTTTCCGGAGTTGGTCTCTTAACCTCCTTCTGTTTTCTGTGGCTTTGAGCAGGACGGAAAAAAGGCCTGTGAAGATGTTCAAAGAGACTTGCTTTGAAGCATAAAATAAAGATTAAAAGCAGCTTCTTGTACATTTATTGATAAACAAATTGTGTGATTTGAAAAAGAATATTTTGTTGGACGAGGGTCAAAGCCAAACACGCGTGATGATCTGTGATCTCTGCTGTGAGAAACTGACAGCGGTGGAGTCTGAGGAAATCGTTTCTGATTGTGTCTGTAGGATCTTCATGCTCCATCAGAGGGGATTATGGGTAAGTTTTCAGTAGAGTAATGTGGCTGGTGTAGATCACAGGGGATTGTGGGAAGGTGAGTAGAAGAGTGAACCAGATCTGCTCTAGAGTCTGAGGGGTTTTCACATTGGGCACGTCTGCAGAGATCAGAGTCCAAGTCGGGTTTCACATTTGATTCGTCAAACTCGCAAATTGACAAACCTGCACGCCGCGTGATAGAAAACAGGATATGTGTTTTTTCTCTTTCATTAAACTGGTGCTATCATGGTTGAACAACACGGTATGTGCGTCACATGAAGATGGCTTTCTGCTGCTGCATATGGACTCTTTTGCCATTGATTTGCAGCTCTGATTTCACTCACTCAGGCACACTCTCTCTTGTATCCTTTACATGTGCTTTATGTAAATGATCATCGTCACCTTAATGCATGGACCGGTTTACTTCCTGAAGTCTTAAGTCCAAATTGTTTTCACATTCACGCAAATCGCACCAAGTTCCAGCGCAACCGAACTCAAACCACCACAATTATCCATGCCCAGTTTTGAACCAAAAGTCAGTGTGAATGTGTAGCCTGAGATTAAACCATAGAAAAACATGATGTGCAAAAACTTCAGTGTATGAAGATGCAGACTCACTGCTTCACTGTCTCGTCTGATGTTGAGCTCATCCCTAAAGTTACAAAACAATATCATCACTGAACAGCGAGTCCTTTGAAGACATGCATCTTATTTGAAAAAAAAAGACTATTCACATACAGTTTTTAGGGTTAGTCTGCAGTTATAACATCTTTATATTAAACATAAAATCTATGATATGTTCTCGTTTGTTTGTGTTCATGAAGGACAGCATCACCTCATTTTAATAAACACTCCATCACAGTGAATCCTCCAATCAGCAGCAGAGTCGAACATATAGAAATGATGTTGAGCAAAGAGAAATCTGAAAATACATAAACACATACAGAGAAATGGGAATAATTTATATACACCAATGAGCCACTACATTATGACCTCCCCCAGCTGCGAGCGATGAGTTGCAGTTCACAGAGCAGTATATATACCAGCAGACAGGGTCGGCGCTCTCGGCAAAACAGGAATATGCTGCACCCTACGTTCAAATTTTTAAGTGAACAAATTGCCAATATTGACCCCTACTGTGGACTTAAGACAGGTGTAATGAATTAATACAGGTGACCTGCCATTCAAAAAAGGACCTTTCTTGCTTTGGCTGCAACAAACTCTTCAGTAATCTTGGAGTGATCCAATTTGCGACAGATTTGGTGCTCAATTTGACCGTTCGCAAGATTGGCCCCCTTTAGTTACTGTTGCTATGTCCAACAAGCAGTGTGCTCTCACGCCACACATCATGTTCTCACGAAGTGAAAAATACATCGTGGGGCAAAGAGGACACTGACAACACGTCGACAGACAAGACCTCAGTTCAAGAAGTGAACCGATCATCTCTTCATACTAGTTAATTTATAGCATCAAATAAACATGAATGAACATCAGAAGGAATGTTGTTTCAAGCACGGAAAGACGTGAGGACACACAATTTTTCAAGTTCAAGTTCACTGACGTTAATTTACTAAGGCCTGGTCCCAAATGGCACCCTTAACCCTCATGGTCTTCCTCTGAGTCCTCACTTTCGTGATGTAATGGCACTTTGACTCTTGCACGCGGCAGCCATTGTGAGTCCACAGGACCGGAAACGCATAGTGTGCCATTTGAGATAGCATAACTCTCCTGACTGCTTTGTAGGACATAACAGCGATACGTTAGATTGCCTGTAAATTAAACTCCTGGTGAGGACATTGTCAATCACTTTCATCATGGTGTGGCGCCCTCTAGTGGTCTGGCGCCCTGGGCAATTGCCCAGTTTGCCCAGCACTTCCGTCGGCCCTGCCAGTGGAAGACCAGCTTTTGGTCAGTAGAGTGTTTGGTGTCAGAATGGGAAAAGCGGCAGGGTTTGATAGAGGACAAATTGTGATGGCATGGTACCTCTGAACTTTGATCTCAGAAACAGCAAGCCTTGTAGGCTGTTCACGTGCCACTGTAGTGAGTATGTATAATAATGGTGCGTGTATGGCCAAACGACGAACTGTTGTCCAACCGTGTGTTGTCCACCGCAGCTCAATGATGTCAGAGGGAGGCAGAGATTGTTACGCATTGTTCACAGCGACCGCAGGGCCACAGTGTGGCAAATCACCTGCAGCTACAAGAGTGGTGACCAGAGCAATGCACTGTGTAGCCGATGACCCAGCCGGGTCTCCATACTAACTGTACACCATCGCCAACAATGCATGAAATGGGTCCAAGATCATCAAGATTGGACTGTGGATGATTGGGAGAAAGTGGCCTGGTCTGACGAATCAAGATTCCTGGTGCATCACATCGAAGATCAAGTGTGGATACACTGATTACCAACAGAGGCTGTTGGGTGGACACAGGCCAGCGGAAGTTTTCTTGGGATACTTTAGGCCCCTTTATCCCTAATAGCAGAATCCCTGATAGCTGTCAGGTACATTCTTGTGGACCAAGTTAACCTTTTCATGGCAACTGTGTTGCCTGCCAGTGATGGCCATTACCATAATTTGCCATGCCACACTGCCACTGGTTCGAGGAACATGATGGTGAATTTCTGTTAATGCCTTGGCCTGACATGAACCCAATCAAACATTTGTGGTTCAACTTGGAAAGCCATGTCACCATCACCGCCACTCCACAATGTATGGGATCTGGAGAACTTGCTGCTGATGTTATGGTACCAGATACCCCAGGACACCTATCGCTACCTCGTTCGAATCAATGCTGCCGCTATGTGGGCTAAAGGAGGTCCTAAAAGGTTATTATGCAGGTGGTCATAATGTAATGGCTCATCGGTGTATGTGCGAACAATGAACGAACATACAAAATTCATGGAAAATCAACACAGTGTTGAATGAATGTAGTATTTTTTATGAATCTGCTCTGATTACAGTCGAAACAACTAGTTGATGAAACCATATGAATCAATAATGAAAATCAGCCCTGTCATGTGCTCTGAGAGTTGTGTGAGTGCTGTTTCTTACCCTGTTTTACAGTGAGGTTGACTTTGGTGATGATGTGAGCTCCACACCAGTATATCCCAGAATCCTCTTCTCTCAGATCAGTGATGTTTACAGTAAAGACTCCAGTAGATTCTTCATCACTGAAAGAGAATCGATCATCTCTGATCGTCTCCAATGAAACTCCATCCTTCACACACATGGAGGGTTCATGTGCTTTGCAGAAGAGTTTCTGATGCTCATCATGATGTTTGCACTGGATTGACATGTCGTCTCCTTCATACTTAGTCAAGTTCATCTCTGGAAATGATCACAAATATAAGAACATCAATTCACAGCCATAGTTTCACATATTCAGATGTGTAAACCTTCCTCACCCTCGTTCATGATGACCATCAGATGAGTGTAAAGATAGTTCACGTCTCTCTCTGATGTCACTGCACACCAGTATTTCCCAGCATCCTCTGCTGTCAGTCCAGTGATAGTTCCAGTGAAGACACTTGCAGTGGCGTCATCGTTCAGAGTCAATCTGTCAGTCTTGGTCTCTTTCTCTTCTCTCACAGTCTCATTGAGAGTATTTCTATCTCTAGTGGAGCACTTCCCTTTACAGAGAGACTTTGACTTTGATTTATAGATTGAATCATAAGGGCAGATGATCTCAGCAGATTCTCCTTCACGTCTCACTACTGGAGACACTGCAAACAAACTGAGCATGAATAAATGTGCTTATTTAATATTTCTGTATTTGGGATATAATGTCAACAATACTTTAACTGCTCAGGTTTTCATACTAATATCACATCTTAATAATTCTACCACGAACACAGAGTTTAGAAACTTTTCAGAAGGATTTGTTTAAGAGTTTGTTTTACTTACTACTAACATGTAGATGAACAGTATTAATGATGGAGTAACTGTAAGATTCTCCTCTGATCCAAACTCCACATAAATAAACTCCTCCATCATCTGGTCTCACAGCAGAAATTCTCACACTGAAGTTTTTATGTTTGTCATCAGAAACACTGAATCTTTCTTTCTTCTTCCATGTGCTGTAAATCGTCTCAATTGAGTTTTTTTCTTCTTTGAATATGATCTTGGGATCATTAATATGATTCTGTGAATATTGACAGCTGAATGTGGCAGTTTCTCCAATATTCACCATCACTGTCTTTGACACTTTACAACATAAATCTGTAATTTACATAATAAATGAATATATTTTACTTTTAGACAAGCTTTAAAAAATAATCAGGGATTTTAACCTTAAAATGACTGACCTTCGTCCACATTTAAAGTCATATCTATACCCCACTTGTAAAGAACACCAATCCAGTATTCTCCAGCATCATCTTCGTTCAAATCTCTGATGTAGATCATGAGGTTTCCCTCATTATTTCGAAACAATGTGAATTTTCCCTCATTGATCCATTTATCATGCTTCGTATCATTCATTATTCTTCTCCACTCAGGTAATTTTTTAAAGCATTTAACATTTGCACTGAACCAAGACTTCCCAGAATCAACAAGCACACTTCCTCCAGAATATCCAGTGACTCTAAAGCATCTCACTGCACCTGTCAATCAGATTGATACTGTGATCAGAAACCTCATGAACAGAAAACAGCATCATTACTGCAGTGATGAAAGAGAAAAGCTCTGACCTGAGATCAGGTAGAAAGTGAAGAAGATGAGGAGGATCTTCATTGTGAGTTGAGTTCAGTCTTCTTTATGCTGAATGTTCTCTGTGTGAATCTCTCTGTCTCTACATCTGTCTGCTTTAGTCACTTCCTCTTTCTTCAGCTCTTTATCAGTAATGAGCAGCTTTACTGGCCCCTCCCACCATCAGCACTGACTGAATATGACATTCATCACACTGAGAGAGCGACACCTAGTGGAGGTTACAGTGTCTGATACTGAGAGATCAAACAGGTTCATCTTCTCTATATGAGGACAGATGACACTGAAGATAACTGATCAGCTTTATTTTTGTAAATTTTACAAAAAGTTTTTTTCAGTGTCAGGTGACCTCGTGAAGACGAATGACCATCTAGATCAGAGCGGCTCAAACACCTGTGATTTTGACATTTCAACATCTGTCACTGTACATAAAAAATTGAGAAATTGTGAAATCTACAGTAAATGAGAACTACGGGTTATTTTTATGGTATGCCAGAAAGTGTTTATTTTTAAATGTGATTGTTTATTACATTTTACCAGTATTTACGACACTTAAAATACAAAAATTAAAATATGGAAAAGGTTGTCTTAAATTCAGAACAATAGTGTAGTAAATGAATCACCACAGATTATCACATCACATCAGTAATTTGGAAACATTTTGTAAGAATTAATTTCACAAACAGCGTGAGAGAATCATCTGCAGTTTTTGGGTGAGTAGAGTGAGATTCACCTGCTTTATCTATTTTGTTCCTCTATATTTTCACATTTGCTGGTTTCATGTCAGTTTGTGTGACACACTGCCACCTATTGGTGAACTTCAGAACAGCATCGTATCCAGTGCTGAAGTGAGCAAATCATGATATTGTACCGTTTGAAATAAAACATGTAGATATTTTCCCAGTACCGGTATATTGGACAATCCTAACACCAGGATATGTTGAGTTACAAAGGCTGATTCACTCTCATATACAGAAACATCACGAGTGATTTCATGTCTTTATTAAATACTATCATCTTTCTGTGACTTTAGAAATACAAAAAAAGCATCTAAAACTTGTGCTTTGAGTTTTTGACATCTTTATCAGCAGTCAAGACAGTTTATTTATATAACACTTCATATAATAAAGATTTTTTCAAAGCAGATTTAAATAGGAAAATGCTGTAAGAAACATTAACTAATACTTTATGTGCTCAAAACAAGATTTTTGTGTCTCGTTCAGATTATTTAATTAAAATGAGCTAAAATATCATGATTTTTTAACATTTTGTCACACTCACAAATTAATAACATGTCTGCATAAGGAAAGGAAATTTAGTGAAAAGGAGTGAAGTTTTATTTTGTGTGTTTTCCAGCAGCAGGAAAGACGTGTCAGTGTTTAATCTTCAGTTATTTTGGGCATTTTGTAAGTAAAACTGACAACAGAAAATTCATTTGACCTAATCCAACTAAACTGTGTTGACCCAAATGATTTTTTAACTTCACTTAAATTAAGGGTAAAAAATTAAAATAATATCAAATGTTTACATTCCATCCAAATCCACACCTGATGTGAACTCCTCAGAGGCTCATCAGCTGAAGTCTGAGTCTGATTGCTGCTTCTGTTGTGGATTCAGCACCACGACAGCAGCTGTCAATCAAACTGCAGCATCACTGATGAGTTTTACAACACAAACTGGACAAAGAGTGAAATGATGAGACTTCAGTTCATCTGCTTCATCTTTAACTTTGGTTTATAAAACATCAACATGAACAATGAGTCCATGTAATTATCAAAATATCATATGAAAACTTTCATTCCTGCAGAGTCGCTCATTTATTTCAAAATAAAGGAGGCGTGTAAATCAGTGTCATTTATAATTAATCAAAACAAAACTGAAGAATGAGAAACAAGCATCTCCTCTATCAACTACCACACCATCACCTACACCATGGGTCTTCAACCGGGGGTCCGTCAATTAATGTTTGATCACAAACAATTAAAAAAAATAACAATAAAACATGGGTAAAAACATCACAAAGTCAAATTTAAATAAAATATATATGATTTTACAAATAGTATTACATTAACAGCTTTAATAAAACCCTTCCGTCCACGTGCAGTCACGTGATCTCATGATACGCAGACTATGAGCTCTATAATTTGAAAACGCTACTGGCTAATAATTTATATACAATTTAGCTCGCCAGAATGGATCGCTTTGAGCTTAAAGTTCAGGTAAATTTATAATCGTCTGACGGTAAAATTAAAATGTGAAGTTCTGTTTAAACTTAAAGGCCGGGACACACCAACCCGACGTCAATTGACTAGCGGCAACGAAAGCCGACGGTGTTGTCGCCTCACGTCGGCTGCGTCGGGGGAAAAATATGTACTTGAACACACCGAAAGACCTTCAGCCGTCTGTCAACTATAAAGCCTGCGTATAAAGGAGATAACTGTCTAATTAAGCAGATATATTTGTCTATATTTGTCATTCAAAAAGGGAAAGCGAAACTAAGACTGCAAGTATACAATCCATAAACAAAGCAGCCCTTGCTGACCGTTTTGAATATCACGTTCTTTTTTCTGCTCATGTTTTTAAGAAAACATTCGTGCGTTCGAGCGCTCAGGTAAGATGAGGTAAAATTAGAACGACCTTCTGTCTGTGCCGTCATGACTTATTTGCTTTCTTTCATAACTTTTGCTATATGTTCTCATGAACTGACTCGTTTGCTAAACTGAACAGCCAATCAGAGCTCTCTCTCTCACCAACGGCCCGACGCCGATTCGACATGTCGAATCGGCCAAAAAACAGCCGAGGAGGATCAACTTCAGCCGGAACACACTGAGAAAACTTAGTTGGCCGACGAACGAAAACTGCGCGACAGCCGACCGACGACTTGGTGTGTTCCTGCCTTTAAGTTGAAGTTCAGAGAAATGTATAATTGTCCACCTGACAATAAAATATAAAATAACTGTGATTGAGACAACTGTGAACTTAATAAATTGTGATTTTAATTGCTACATGTTTGTTATGATGCATAAATCTCTTTAACAATGAAAATATAGCCTACAGACAATGTACAACAACATAGTTCTAATCTATATTGTCTCAACGTAATATTACTATCATAATATGATTGATTTCTATTAATATCAGAGGCTGTTTGACACATTTTGTGTCGGGGGTTTCTGCTCCATGTCTCTCTCATCGAAGGGGTCCTTGCCCTGAAAAACGTTGAAGACCCCTGACCTTCACAAAGATCATTTCACTAAAACAAGAGATTTAATAGGCATTTACACATATTTACCACTAGATGGAGCCAGAGGTTTGAATAACACATTTGTGTTTGAGGCTCTTCTCAAGGTATTTTTTCCTCAGACTGTTAATTTAGTGACTTTGTTGTCTGTACTTCAATTATATTATATCTAAATTAATTTTCCAAAATGTACCTTTATTTTCCCTCAGAAATGTACACATAGCCTAATCACATACAGGCCTACTGTAGGAGTAATTTTGTTATTTCAGCAAGATTTAGAGTGAAATGTTGAATATACTAATGTAAATACTGTATCATGAAGCATTTCATATCGTATCGGTCAGTTTACAGTGTTGTTGTGAAGATATTGTGAGATTCACGAGCCTCAGCGCGACCGTTAGTTAAAGCACAGCTGTCAAGATCAAATAAAGCACCATAAAAGTCATTCAGACGCTTCCTGTTGAGTGATTAAGTCTTCTGACGAGATAAAACATGTCTGTGTGAGGAACAAATCTAAATGTAATGCATTACTCACAGAAAATCTTCCTCTCGCTGATCCGTCAGTTCAAATTTAGATTCACCTTTGTTTTCATTCAAATTGACGCTCAGCGCCATATAAGGAGAAAAGGGAGGAGACTGTGCTTAAACCTCATTGGCTCTCGCGTGTGTGTTGTCGTGTCATATTTGAATATTCAGAATCTGAAATAAGAACTGAAGGATCATGTGAGATACGGTCTATGACTTTGGAAGATTGTTTTTTCCGCTGAATATAAAATGTAAAAAGGTAATTGTGACTTTTTACTTCAGAATTATGACTTTTTTTCCTCTTAAAAATCATTCTTTAAATAAAAGAATAGCAAACTCCACATCACAACTGTAATAACAGCACCGAGAAATGATATCACTTGAATCTCGTTCAGAATGAAGCGATAAAAACATTGACAGCCAATCAGAATCCATCCTGCGTCAAAGAGCTCGAGCATTTAAAGCGACAGGCGACAAAATTGCAGCACGCTTAGAATTAACAGGATTAATTAAGGATTATATTTCATTTATAATTTATGCAGTGAAGACTGTAAAGTGTTTGATGACTTTACTCAATTTATGTATATTTCCTATATGTTGGATCAGATATTTGAAATACTGTCTTTATGTTGTTTCTAAATTTAAAAAGTTAAATGTGAAATTATTACAATATGAAAATAGATTTAAAACTTTCATGTTTGGTGCGATTAATCACAATTAACTATATAATTAACTATATTAACTATATAATTAGTTATTAACTATATAATTAGTTATATTTTTTAAGGATTGACTGTTCTACTTTTTAGTTATCGTTATTGGTGTGAGCCATTTGACTTTTGAAATTTGACAAAAACATTTGAAATGCAAGCAAATATTATATAATATATATTTATGATTGCAGTTGGTTGGACTTATTATCTTTATATATATATATTTCACTTTGATCAAGCAAATATTTCACATGACCTGAATAAAACCTTTTGAAGGGAGAGCTGCATTTTATAAATAAATAAATATATATATATAGTATATATAAATGGACTGGAAAGTCTGTGCTCATCGATACTGAGAAAAATATTTCCTGTTTTTATCACACTTGCAGGCGCTGAAGGGCTTCTATATTTGACCCACAGAAGATAAATCGAGCAAAAGTAAACCACAAGCTGAAGATCTCATGATGAACTTCATCACACTGACCGCAGCATCAAACAACCTGCAAACACAAAGAACATTTACAAGCAAGTCTCTTCATCTTTAAAAAATACTGGGTTAAAGAGCATTTTTTTTTTTTTAAGGGCAGACCTACAGCAAGGCCTGGAGTTTTCGCTTGTTTAAACTGGTACTGGCTTAAATTTACCATCTTAAGCTCAGTGTCTGTCATTGATTTGTGGGCTCTTTTTTTAGTGTGATCTGAAAAGTAAAATTATCAAATCACACTAATAATTCGCTGATCATAAACATTTTTTAGCGTTAGTAAGTGTTTCATTAAATTGAACTGAGACCCTGAACCTTCACCAGTTTCCTGTGGCTTTGAGCTGGACGGAAAAAACAGCCTGTTCACCACACCAACACAAACAACACCTCCAGCTCTCGTGAGAAACATTGAGACAGAAAATGAATCGCAGGTGAGAACAACATGATCTGAACCGAGCCGCTGCGTCTGAAATCAAATACTTCCCTACTATATGTGAAAAAACCACCATTACCCCAACAAAATCGGCCAGAAATCTTGGAGTTATCTTCGATGACCAACTGACCTTCAGAGACCACATCTCAAAGACGGCGCGGTCGTGCAGATTTACACTTTGCAACATCAGGAAAATCCGGCCCTTCCTGACTGAGCACGCAACACAACTGCTTGTCCAGGCCCTGGTCATTTCAAGGCTTGATTACTGCAATGCTCTTCTGGCTGGTCTGCCGTCAAGTGCAATCAAACCTCTTCAAATGATCCAGAACGCTGCTGCACGTCTTGTCTGCAACGAGCCTAAGAGAGTCCACGTCACGCCCCTCTTCATCTCTTTGCACTGGCTACCCCTCGCTGCTCGCATCAAGTTCAAGGCGCTGATGCTTGCTTACAGATCCACCACAGGCTCTGCACCTTCCTACCTCCACACACTGCTACAACGCTACGTCTCCACCAGAAGACTGCGATCACTAAAGGAATGAAGGCTTGTGGTACCATCACAGAGAGGCACAAAATCACTCTCCAGAACATTCTCCTTCACTGCTCCCTGCTGGTGGAATGATCTCCCTACTTTCATCAGGAACGCAGATTCCCTGGCAATATTCAAGAGACAGCTGAAAACTCACCTCTTCCGTGAACACTTGATCCCCTCATAAAAAAAAAAAACCCTATCCTTCCCTTTTCCCTTCCTACTCAAGCTTATGGTACTGAGCAATGTCTGAAACTTGTATTGTGAGCACTTCCTGTGTTATTTGCCAATTCATGAAGAATCGCTTGTTTGTTTTCCTCACTTGTAAGTCGCTTTGGATAAAAGCGTCTGCTAAATGACTAAATGTAAATGTAAAAACGTACGCCAAAAGAGAGTAGACGAAAAGTACTCGGACAACCCAATGAGACTCTGAAGTGTGAATTTGACGGACACTTTACTATCCCATGAGGACACGGGAGAGGATTTGTGAATGGAGGTGAAGCGACGCAACTGATGCTGGGAGGTCACATGATAATGACAACATGGTGGATGGATTACGTCTTTTTAATGATCATGCAGTGAGTTCAAACTCAGACTGTGTGATTTCAGTGTGTCAGAGAGACAAGCGATGGATCTCCAGAACTGAATACCTGACTCACAACTCTTACAAAACTTAAGAGTCAGGACTTTAGCAAGAGGAAGAGAGGAACAATCAATCTACATCTGCTAAATATGATGTGTTTGTACAGTTCGTGTCTCATATGTTGCTCAGTTTGGATCTTGTTTACTTTGAATCGCTCTGTGTCTTTAAATGAATCGGTTTATATTATTCCCTGCCGTGGTGAGATGATTGACAGCAGCGTATTCACTGTAATCCTGATTATTCCTGATACTGACACTGTCAGGACAGTCCGATTTCTTGTGGAAATTCACCACTGCGTAATTCAGATCCTCAGCAGATGTGATGCAGCACTGAGAGTCACCAGAGGCTTTCTGAACTGGAGCAGAGGAATCAGAGGGGCTTGTGGGTAATTGTTTGTGAGCGTCTTTAATCTCTTCATAATCACAACCAGCCTGAGAAACCTGAGGAGAGACAGAGACGTGTATGTATTTACTAATATTTAATAATATCAACAGCTCTGGAGATTTAAATCATCAGGTAATATAATTATAATTATTATTATATTATAATATAATTCTACTGACAGCTTCAGTGTTCGCATGAGATCTTCTGGAGGAGGATTCAGCGTCTGTCAAAAACAAGAACATTATTGGTTTGGTAAACCTCTTCACATTTCTCTATTTTTAGTTGTAGCCAGTGGGAGGGAACACATTTGGTTTTTATGAAAAAAAAAAGAGGAAATAAAACTGTCTATAAGAATGAAAATGTATAATTTTGATCAATTCAAGTAAAAATGGATGGAGGTTTACTGTGAGACTTCCTCCTCCTGCAGAGAGTCGCGGTCACGATCACGAGTCCAGCGGTGATCAGAAGCAGAACCACAGACACACTGACCATCAGAGAAGAGCCTGGAAACACCAGAGACTCACAATATCAACCACACACACAAATGAGTGTGTTTGTGTTTCAGAGAGTGTTTGTACCTGTTTCAGGAGATGCAGATGTGAGCGCTGGAGACTCAACTGATGAGAATGATGGTGTCGTTCTGTCTGTCTCTAAAACACAGAGAAGAGAGTGTCACAAACTAAATGTTTTCTTCACTCGCTCATACTTCACTTCCCTTTTCTCACAGACGCTGATGTTTTTCACACATAGCTATCTGACGTGTTCCAGACGCAAGACCACAAACAGTCGAGCATCTCGAACCTGTCAGGAGGATCTAAAGTGTTGCTCAAGCAGTGTTGATCTCTTCATCACATGCATGCGGTTGTTAACTAGCAGTTATCTGCAAGAGGTTTGAGATGAATTGATGTTTTAAACACATTTTTTAGTCAACTCAAGAAATAAGTTCATGGTTTATACTCACATTACTGACACAGTACAAATATTAAATGCTAAGTGAGGGTTTTAATTCAGTGTATTATTACAACAACAAATTCACAGCTGCTTTTGTTTTGCTGTTTTTACAGTTATACTGTGTTATAATTGTATTTGATGATTTATGGCACTCTTGTTAATTTACAGGCTTGCTGGACAATTTTGTGCACGCGTGATGAAAAACAAAGATTTACTCGCACTGCGAAGAGTTGTACTATCGATTACTTTATTTTTTGCAAATTAAACCGTTTTAAAGCAACTTTCTATTTGCAATCTTTTGTTTATTTACAATATAGTTGTTTTTGCTCTCAAACAAAAAAACTCTATAAATGCCCGTTTTGTTTTCACATAATCATGTGTGTGTCATGATAACGGATCCGTGCATTTGGTGTTAAAGTGACAGCCGTATACTTTCTGATTCAATACTGTTAATCAAACACAAAAAGAAAAAGAGATGGTCACTCACTGCTCTTCACTGGAGAACGTCTGCTTTTATAGTGTTGTGTAGATTTACTTCATACAGTTTTAGTAGTAGGCCTACTGTAAAGTGTTTAATTTGTGTCTTTTTCTGTTGTATTTATTTGTGCTATTGCTTGTAATTTGAGACTAGTGAAATTTCTAAAATGTTGGTATCTTAAGGTTACAGTCAAAAAACAACAAAAGCAATAACTTTATTTATTTAGGCAAGGCCAGTGAATGTGTTTAGCTCTGAGTCCATATTTTTGTTTTTATTAATAGTGATGCTTGTTAATAATAATGACATGATGACATTTTAGTCAAATTCTACACACGGGTTTGAAGTGTACTGCTATCTCAAAATATCATTTAATAAAAACTTGTGTTGACTTTGTACCGATGGGCTATTTTTGACTTACTCTATAGAAATATAGTGGTGTCGATTTAAAGACGACGGTCTCTAGCTACAGATTCTCACTGAGAGCTAAAGATCCCTGAAGATCGAATCCTAGAAGCGCCTGTTAAATGTTCTTCATGTTCTCCATCAATGCCAATAAAGAATCGTTATTTTCAAACATGACATCTTTATCATTATAACGTCACTTGAACTCATGTTCAATTTTTCCATGCACTCTTAGTTTGTATTATATTGTATTTGTGCATGATTTCATTTCCTGTGTTTATGTTCTGTTTCCCTTGGTTTCCACACAACTTTAGCTCATTATGTGTGTGTATAACCCTGTTGTTCTGTATAGTTAACTGTTTACTGAAAAGGGTCTTAGGCGACCAAAAAAAAAAGGTTATTCTATGGCATCACAGCAAAGAGAAAAAAGATAAAGAAAAGAAAAAAGAGATGTTCAGTATCATTACTGTCATTATGTGTGATGTTGTGGAGATCGTCACGGATTTGAGACTCTCAGTTACTCACCTGTTACAACCTTCAGATTCACTTCAGTGTAAGAATCTTTTGCTCTAGTTCTATCAACTCCACACTGGTACGTCCCAGAATCCAGTTCTGTCAGATTTCTGATGGTCACAGTGAAGACTGATGATCTTCTGTCGTCATACAGAGAGAATCTTCCAGAATCAATCCATTTATTTCTCTCTTCAGTCCTGATGAGTTCAGAACACCATCCAGTTTTTTTTTTTTTATCTGGCCTCTTTCCTCGACAAAAATATGTTGCATTTGCTGTAAATCCTTTACTATATTTGCATGTGATGTTGACTTCAGACCCTGAATATCCTGTTACGCTCATGGACCTCACGACACCTACAAAAAAAACAGCATCTTAATAAATCATCTATTATAAGAACAAAGGCGAACTTTCAGATTCAAAAGAGTACTGCTTCTTAAAGTCAGTCGAACAACATGATCTGAAGTGAAAGTCTCTCTTCATTAAATGATTTAATATTTAGTGAATCACTCAGAGTTCAGATTCTCACCAGGAATCATCATCAGAGTGAAAGTCAAGATGATCTTCATTCTTCTCTCTTATTCAATGATCTTCTCTGTTGTTAGTAGATTCAGTTCTTCTGAAGCTCTCGATGTGTGTTCACATGAGTTTTGAGTGTTTCTTTCCTGGTTACATGTTTAACATGAAGTGCTGAATGTGACAGAGACGCCCACTTCCTCTGAGAGAGAGAGAGAGAGAGAGAGAGAGACACACACAGAGAGAGAGAGAGAGACACACACACAGAGAGAGAGAGAGAGAGAGAGAGAGAGAGCCACACACAGAGAGAGAGAGAGAGAGAGAGACACACACAGAGAGAGAGAGAGAGAGACACACACAGAGAGAGAGAGAGAGAGAGAGACACACACAGAGAGAGAGAGAGAGACAGAGAGTTAATAAAGCGGGAAGTGAAACTAATGCTCCACACATGCTTTATTTGACAGTGACCTCTGATGGACACACACACAAACAGCAGAGGTTCACATTGTGACTATAAGTGCAGGTTTGACCAATATGGTTTAAATCACAGTGCGATATGGCAGAGAGAGCAAGAATCAGGATATATAATAAAGTCCAAGGACAAACACTGAGAACAAAAGTCCTGGAGGATGGTGAAGCGTAGGTGGAACAGGGACGGGATGGAGGGCCAGACCCGTGAAGAGGAAGAGGGCCTGAAGACTGAGGCGAAGCAGACCGAGCCCAGAGAGTTTAAAGGCTGTAACAGAGGCGATGGAGTGTACAGAGAGTCCAAAGACGGCCTCCTTGAGGGCAGGAAGAGGTTTCAGAGATTTGGCTGTGACGGCAGACAGAGGGTTCAGAAGAAGAACATGCAGCCCAAACGCACAAGATGGTGGTCGCCATTACCAGTGACAGATTATGACGCAGTTGTGCCCTGGCCACTGGTGTGTCTAAAGGCCCTCTGTACTAAATTTTACCTCTAAATATGTGCCATTTATCATCTTTAATACTGTTGTGATGAGCAGTGTTGGGGAATCGCATTACAAGTAACTTGAGTTACGTAATCAGATTACTTTTTCAATTTACAATAAAATATCTAAGTTACTTTTTCAAACAAGTAATGCAAGTTACTTTTTCACATTTATTGACTGACAGCTCTCCTGTCCTCATGTTGAGAGAAATAAAGTAACTGTCATGAATCCGGTCCGTTGTCCTCCATCTACCTGCCACTAGAGGTCGCCCTCCCATATCATGGACTCCATGCACCACACTACATTTCCCATAAGCCCCTTACCTTCATGTTGATTACTGCCCAGCTGTCTATCTAGTGCACTATTTAAGTTTACCCTCGGACCCATGTCAGTTGTGAGGTCTTGTTTCATCCTACTGTTACATTTCTGAGCGTTTATTCCTGTCTTATCTGTCTGGTTCCTGATCCTGCCTATCGTTTTGTCGTTTATCTACCTGCCATTTGACCGGTTTGCCTGGACTATTACTACGAGCCTGCCTGTTCCCTGCCACTTCTGTTGCACTTGGATCTCATGCCGCTGACTCGTCATTACAGTAACGGTGTCGTGTGCGCTGAGGGAACATGATGGGTATTGTAGTTCTAGACTAAATGTGGACATGCATTTACTCATCTCACTTGCACAAAAACATTCAGTATTAAAAACAGTGAAATACAATCTCAGAATTTTACACAAACTTGTAATAATTAACTATATTAAATTACACAAATATACTTTATGTATTTAATCTCACTTTATTCACCAATGTCTTTTCTGTTGACCTCCAATGATCCAATTCAACCATACTAATAAGCAAATATTACTTCAGATTAGATTTAGAAATAAGAGTGAACAGAACTGCAGCACAGCTGAAAGGTTTGTTTGTCTGCGCCCTCTACTGTACAGACGTGAATATGCATTTCTTTCAGCCTGAGGCTTATTCATTTCACTTTGAGTGTGAAAGGGCCTTTACATGTAACAACTTTTTTGTTGTTATTAAAAAAAATCATTCAAGCCCAGCCCTGGTGAAAAAAAGTAAAGTAACACACTACTTTTTACAAAAGATTTTTTAGGGAGTAACACAATATTTTTATGCATTACTTTTAAAAGCTACTTTCCCCAACACTGGTGATGAGTAGTGGATGTTATAAAGCACACAACAACAAACTATCCGAAATACTTTATTATGAAATAAAACAAACACACCTGAGTTCACAGGGGAAATAACTGAAAACACAAAAAAAACACTTCCATAATCAATACAGGACAAAGAACTATCTGAAACTGAGGGCTGAAGTCCACAGAGCAAATCAAAGAGTTAATGAGTTCATTAACAAGACAACAGGTGAACAGGATTAATCAATGAAACACACCGGGAAACTTGATCAAACAGAAACAGAGTACCATGAAAACCAAGTCAAGACAGAACATACACACGACAACCACTAGATGGCTGTATATAAACCCTATATATAAACACTGTATATAAACCCTATATATAAACACTGTATATAAACTCTCTATATAAACACTGTATATAAAAACTGTATATAAACCCTATATATAAACACTGTATATAAACCCTATATATAAACACTGTATATAAACTCTCTATATAAACACTGTATATAAAAACTGTATATAAACCCTATATATAAACACTGTATATAAACACTGTATAAACTCTCTATATAAACACGGTATATAAAAACTGTATATAAACCCTATATATAAACACTGTATATAAACACTATATAAACTCTCTATATATAAACACTGTATATAAACTCTATATATAAACACTGTATATAAACTCTCTATATAAACACTGTATATAAAAACTGTATATAAAAACTGTATATAAACACTGTATATAAACCCTATATATAAACACTGTATATAAACACTGTATATAAACCCTATATATAAACACTGTATGTAAACTCTACATATAAACACTGTATATAAACACTGTATATAAACACTGTATATAAAAACTGTATATAAACCCTATATATAAACACTGTATATAAACCCTATATATAAACCCTGTATATAAACAAGGGGAATGTTCCCTAATTGCAACAAACATTGTTTTGTTTTCAGACCCAGTTACTTGTATAATGTTTTGCATTTGTATATATTATGCATTGTTAAAGACTACTTTTACTCAAGAGTTTTTTTTTTTCTTGTGTCTGTTGATTTTCATTATTAAACGATTAAAAAGGATTTATTCTCAAAGCATGAGTCAATGGTGTTGAGAATTCTCATATTTAGACGCAATAATAGGCTGTGAGTGACCAGCTTGTCTGGGCCGTTTCTGGTGTAGTGTGCTGGACACGTGCCTGGTGGCACATGCATTAATCCATCCCTGGTCATTACAGGTAGCACAGCCAACAGTGGGAATACTTCCAGGACCACCAGACTGGAAAGCATGATGAGTCTCAGTCACGAGCTGCATGTCAGCTGCTGTCCGCGGTGCTGAACTTCTGAATGACTCTCTTCCACCAGCAGGAGATCAGACTTACATTGTACTCTTAAAAATATGGTCAATCTGTTTTTCCCCCTCTGGCTTTTGGCAGTATTTTCAGATTTATGGATGATTATCGGGGTAGGGGGCACTGAGAATGCCGGGCCTGAGGGCACTGAAACCGACAGGCTTGAGGACGATGGGATGACCACTGAGACAGATCCAGTACTGACCGATGGTGTCCATGGAAGAGCCGCCCAGCCAGCACACCCAGTTGGATAGCCAATGTCAAACCCATCTGCGCCCCACATGGGTGTACTGGTTGTGCAGAGTATAGCCGCTCATCCCCATAAATTAATATACTGTGGTGACCAGAAGGAAGCATGTCACCTTTAGCACCATGGAAAGCATCATCAGTGCTACCCAGTGATGTTCAGGACCAGGGGTAGCTCCTCCAACACAGGTGTGCACCGTTTCCCCTCCGACAGGAAGCCTCAGCTGCAGGCAGATAAAAGAGAACAAAGAAGCTACAGTAGAAGAGAAGCAGGAGAGCAGACACGGAGCGCTGGATGTTCTACAGGCATTGGACCAGTGCTGACCAAAACAAGCTCTTGAGAATAAAGGCCTGGTGGAGGATGTGAGTAACCAAACCACCTTGACTAATCATACATCTCTTCTGCCTCCCCAGAACAAAATAATAAATTAACCTACACTATCAACTGCCATTCAACTGAAGTTCACTGCAATAAAAACAAGAAATCAGACTTTAACTCATATCTACCACTAGATGGAGCCAAACGTTTCAATCAGAAGCCTGAAATTAAAAGCTCATTTTCTCCTGAGAGCGAAAAAAGGTCCAAACAGTCATTCTGGCAGAACTTTTAGCATTTGAAAAGCAAGCCGACATTCTATAACACACAGATACACGACTGCAGTTGGTAGAAAAAATAGTTTTGAACTCTAATGTTGTAAAAACCAAAGTTATTCTACATGCAGAAGCACTATGACCTCCAAAAGCTCTAGATTATGTCCTGGAAAATTAGGAAGAAGAATTAAGTAATATAAAATAATATTTTCATATGTTACACAAATTTACAGCATCTCTTTATGGAGTGGAAAGTGTGTGTTCATCGTTGCTAAGAAACTGTTTCCTGTTTTTATCACACCTGCAGACGGCTGAAGGCTCGTTTGACCAGCAGAATATAAATAGAGCAAAAGAAAACCACAGCTTGTCCTGTTAGTTTCTCTTTAATACAAAAAAAAAAAATTCTGCAAAACCTTACAAACACACTCCAGGGGCGAGTTTTGCACAAGCATGAGACATTTTGATTTTAAGTACATCTTATAGTTTCAATTCAATCATCAAACCATTAATTTACAAACAATCAGAGTGAATACATCAGTATACAAGAGCAGAATTACACACACACACACACACAGATGTTGCTTGTATAAAATAGAATTAGAACAAATGTGCAGTACATAATTCAACATTACAAATGATGACATTTATAGTATTGCAGTATTACAATTTGATTTTGTTTTAATGAAAGTAAAATAATAGTCCAGTCACACAAACTCATGGATCATAAAAGTGTTTCAGCATTTTTAACACTTAAACAAGCAAAACGAATTATTCATATATTTTAATTATGGAACATCTTCAGTAATAACGAGACAAATGTTAGTCTTTGTCTTCTGCCCACAAACGATGTTCAGCATCTCTCTCTGCTCTCTGTGGTTTCCTGAGCGAGTCTGTGTGATCTTCTCAGCCAAACTGAACTGAGACCCTGAATCTTCATCTGTTTCCTGTGGCTTTGAGCTGGACTGACTGTCACGCAAACACAAAAAACACCTCCAGAGCTCATGAGAGACTTTGTGACTGGAACGATTTTAAAATGCTTAGCTTATTTATTTGATATATGATGTTTTATCAGATTTTCAAGGATGATGAAGGCTAAAAGTTTGTTTATAACCTCCATCTGACAAAAAAACCATTTGAAGACATTTTGGATGTCCATTCCAAAAAGTCATTCATAAACATTTTTTGTGGTGGTATGTAGTAGTTATAATCAGTGTGTGTTCATGAAGGACAGCATCACCTCATCTGAACAAGCACTCCGTCACAGTGAATCCTCCAATCAGCAGCAGAGTCGAACATATAGAAATGATGTTGAACAAAGAGAAATCTGAAAATACATAAACACATATAGTGATGACTAGAGAGAAAACGGAGGTATTTACAGTCATATGTAGACACAATAAAAGAAAATATATAATTTAAGGAAAATCAACAGAATGAAAAGTGTATTTTTACAAAGCTGACTGATTTTATAAATGTTGTTCTTCTAATTACAGCCACCACAACAACTAATCGATAAACTGTTAATGATCAGTGATAAAAAACATCTCGGTTGCGTATGTAACCCTCATTCCCTGAAGGAGGGAACAGAGACGTACGTCAGAACTGAACCGACGAATTGGGATATCGCATGAGAGCCCTATCATCTTCAAGTGTAAACTAAACGAGCCAATGCATATTGGCATGCGAGCTTTGTTTTTTGCTGAGGAGACGAGCAGTGGTCCACGCTCAGCAGGGTACAGGAACTGTGTCTACGGGACGTACGTCTCCGTTCCCTCCTTCAGGGAACGAGGGTTACATACGTAACCGAGACGTTCCCTTTCAGTCGGTCACGTTCGATGTACGTCAGAACTGAACCGACGAATTGGGATCCTTAATAAAACGTCACAGTTACTGACCCCCTCCAGCGCCCAGCGTAATCCGCAGCATCCCGGCGCGAACTTGGGACTGAGAAGGGACCGGGCTTACGCCAGGGAAGTCTACTGCTGTTCCGCATGACTCATTCAGTAAGACGTGGATAACACTGGGAAAGCGTGCCCACTGGGGACGCTGGAGCAATGGACGCATGTATCCGGCCCAGCGGGCGGGAGTGGCGTATGCAAGCGGACACTAGAAAGGGTTCTTCGCTCTACCCGCCAGTAGGTGCGAGTACACGGGAAGATACCGATTCTACACGAAGGCTATAGAACCTAGCGAACGTGTTGAGTGTCACCCAGCCCGCAGCTGTACATATATATGTCGGCGAGGCGCAGTGAACCAGCGCCCAGGAAGAAGCTACTCCTCTAGTGGAGTGAGCCCTCAACCCGAGCGGGCAAGTCACGCCTTGGGACTGATAAGCCAAGGCGATGGCATCCACTACCCAGTGCCTCCCTAACAGACGAAGAGCTGGTCTGAGGTCCTGAAGCTTTGAGTTCTGTCCACATACAGACACAGAGCGCGGACGGGACAGAGCAAAACCAGGGCTGGGTCTGCCTCCTCCAAAGGTGATGGTGTCTACCACCGACTGGGGTAGGCCACCTAGAACCTCCGTGTCCCGTCCAGGGACCAGACATGGAGATTCCAGACGTCCGGATGCAGGTACCAGAGGGTGCCCTGTCTCTGAGTCAGAAGGTCCTTCCTCAGAGGAATTGGCCAAGGAGGTGCTGTCGCGAGGAGTATGAGTTCTGAAAACCAGGTGCGGTTGGGCCAATACGGCGCAACTAGCAGGACCTGCTCCTCGTCCTCCCTGACTTTGCACAATGTCTATGCAAGAAGGCTCACTGGGGGAAACACATACTTGCGAAGGCCCCAGGGCCAGCTGTGTGCCTGCGCGTCCATGCCGAGGGTGGCCTTGGACTGGGAGTAAAACAACTGGCAATGGGTCGTGTCCGGGGCGGCAAACAGATCTACCTGTGTGGTTCCGAAGCGACGCCATATCAGCTGGATCGCCTGTGGATGGAGTGGATCGCCTGTGGATTCTCTTGGAAGCGGAGGCTTCCGTGAGAGCTCGTCGGCTGCACGGTTGAGCACGCCTGGGATGTGAATGGCATGAAGCGACCTCAGATACTTCGGACTCCAAAAGAGGAGATGGCGGGCGAGTTGTAACATGCAACGGGAGCGTAGACCGCCCTGGTGGTTGATGTACGCAACGGTCGCAGTGTTGTCCGTATGGACCAGTTCGAGCTTGCCTAGTAGCAGCCGTTTGAAGCGGAGACCACAGCATTCCTGGACACCTGTTCCAGGGGAACTCCAGCCCGCAGGAATGAGGGCAGTTCGGTGTAATGGCCACACGGAACATACCACGCCCATTGCCACGCCCATCTCGGGACTTGGCCATGAAGCCAGTGTTTGAGCGACCACATATGAAGCAATCCGAGCGGTGTGACTGCGGCTGCGGATGCCATATGCGCCAGGAGCCTCTGAAATAATTTCAGTGGGGCCGCTGTTCTGCTCTTCAGCGTACTCAGGCAGTTCAACACTGACTGGACGCGCTCCTCGGTGAGGTGCACAGTCTGGTTGACTGAGTCCAGTTCCATACCGAGATAAGAGATTCTCTGCCCGGGGGTGACCCAACTGGCTGAGGTGAGCTAACACCAGGTCCCTGTGTTCGCACAACTGCTTTCACGAGTGAGCTAGGATCAGCCATTCATCGAGATACTCGAGCGGAACAATGGCCGCCTCCGCAAACTTGGTAAAGACACGGGGCGACAGGGAAAAATAAATGTCATCCGGGGAAGGGAGTGGACTTTGCAGACTTCGCAGGAGCGGAGGACGACGAGGCAGCCACCGGCGGCTGGGTGGAGGCAGCAGTGGCATGCCGAGGCAAGACATGTTTCAGAGCCTCGGTCTGCTTCTGTGCGGCTGAGAACTGTTGGGCGAAGCACTCAGCCGCGTCAACAAATAGCCTAACCTGAGATACGGGGGAGTCCAGGAACTGAAACTTATCGGCTTCCCTCATGTCAGCCAGGTTGAGCCAAAGATGGCACTGCTGGACCACCAGCGTGGCCATCGCTTGACCAATGGAGCGCACGGTCACCTTCGTCGCCCGGAGAGCGAGGTTGGTAGTGGCTCGCAGCTTTTCCACGAGCTGTTGGTCAAGACCGCCCTGGGGCATGTCACGAAGTGCCTTGGCCTGGTAGACCTGCAGCAATGCCATGGCATGCAGGGCAGATGCAGCCTGCCCACAGGCTCTGTAAGCCTTGTCCATTAGATTGGATGAGAACTTACAGGCCCGGGACGGGAGGCCCGGGTTGCCCCGTCAATTGGGGGCCGTCGGACACAGCTGCATCGCGACGGCACGCTCAACTGGGGGGATCCCTAAGTAACCCTTGCAGCATCCAGCAGCGCACGAGCGTAATGACATCTTGAAAAAGACGCACTCGATGCTCGTGAAGGAAATTGAAGCTCTTAGGTAATTGTGCCGAAGCACACAGGGGAAGCACCGCGGCGCTACTGCACGGCTCCGAAGCGAAAGACAAAGTGCGAGCACTCCCCGCTTACGCACTTATACCCGCTCGCGGGGGCAGGGCACGGGACGCAAAGCTCGCACGCCAATGTGCATTGGCTCGTTTAGTTTACACTCGAAGATGATAGGGCTCTCATGCGATATCCCAATTCGTCGGTTTAGTTCTGACGTACGTCGAATGTGACCGACTGAAATCGAACCGTGTTCTCTGACCGATACACGTGCTGTTCAATGTGTTTGAGACACATTTTACTCAGAGCATATCTAAACTTTTTTTTTGCAACCAGTAAAATCTTAATTTTCAATACAAAAGATACGAACGTTTCTTACCCTGTTTTACAGTGAGGTTGACTTTGGTGATGATGTGAGCTCCACACCAGTATATCCCAGAATCCTCTTCTCTCAGATCAGTGATGTTTACAGTAAAGACTCCAGTAGATTCTTCATCACTGAAAGAGAATCGATCATCTCTGATCGTCTCCAATGAAACTCCATCCTTCACACACATGGTGGGTTCATGTGCTTTGCAGAAGAATTTCTGATGTTCATCATGATGTTTGCACTGGATTGACGTGTCGTCTCCTTCATACTTAGTCAAGTTCAGCTCTGGAAATGATCACAAATATAAGAACATCAATTCACAGCCATCGTTTCACATATTAAGATGTGTAAACCTTCCTCACCCTCGTTCATGATGACCATCAGATGAGTGTAAAGATAATTCACGTCTCTCTCTGATGTCACTGCACACCAGTATTTCCCAGCATCCTCTGCTGTCAGTCCAGTGATGGTCCCAGTGAAGACACTCGCAGTGACGTCATCGTTCAGAGTCAATCTGTCAGTCTTGGTCTCTTTCTCTTCTCTCACAGTCTCATTGAGAGTATTTCTATCTCTAGTGGAGCACTTCCCCTTACAGAAAGACTTTGACTTTGATTTATAGGTTGAATCATAAGGGCAGATGATCTCAGCAGATTCTCCTTCACGTCTCACTACTGGAGCCACTGCAAACAAACAAACACTGATATTTAACACACACAATCTGAATATACTTGACTACAATGAAATGATCTGGATTCACTCACTGAAGAGGTTGAGCTGAATTTTGGTGGTCAGGGAGATGAAGGTCAAATGTGTGTCTCTGGTTTCTGCTCCACACCAGTAAACTCCAGCATCTCTCACGCTCACATTACTGATGCTCAATGTCAAAACGCTCTCTTCATTTATCCCAGATGAACCAATCATTTGTGCCGCTTTAGATACACTCATTATCTGGCAGGTGTGATTATCAACCTCTTTGCAGAAATGAACTTTATGTTCCTCTGGGATCTGACAGGTGATGTTGACTTCTTCACCAAGATGAGCAGATTCAGTCACCAACGTTGCATCTGTAAACCAAGAGAAATGACATGAAAATCAGATCAGATACTTCAAACACTCAAGATGCAGTATTTGTGGTTCCTCACCGTGTGTGACGTCCAGCTGAAGTTCAGTGAAGCTCTCAGTATAGTGAGACACATTCACTCCACACCTGTATGTTCCTGCATCTGCAGCTTTCAGCTCTCTAAAAAACACCATCAAGACTCCTGCTCTGGTGTCGTCATATAAAGAAACATCTCCATTCTCCATCCATTCATCCTGAACTCCTGGATTTTTCCTCTCTGAACATCCATCTGGTTCTTTACAGATGTATTTTGTCTTGGTTTTGTATTGAGGATGTTCACACTTGATCATCATCTGACTTCCTGAGTATCCGATCACTCTAGACACGCCCACTTTAGCTGTCAATCAAATATCTGACTGAATCAGTGCCTTCATTGAACATGAAATCTAGCATTTACATTACATTTAGTCATTTAGCAGACGCTTTTATCCAAAGCGACTTACAAGTGAGGAAAACAAACAAGCGAATCTTCATGAATTGGCAAATAACACAGGAAGTTCTCACAATACATGTTTCATACATTGCTCAGTACCATAAGCTAGAGTAGGAAGGGAAAAGGGAAGGAAAGGGTTTTTTTTATTTTTTTTATGAGGGGATTAAGTGTTCACGGAAGAGATGAGTTTTCAGCTGTCTCTTGAATATTGCCAGGGATTCTGCGTTCCTGATGAAAGTAGGGAGATCATTCCACCAGCAGGGAGCAGTGAAGGAGAATGTTCTGGAGAGTGATTTTGTGCCTCTCTGTGACGGTACCACAAGCCTTCGTTCCTTTAGTGATCACAGGCTTCTGGTGGGGACGTAGCGTTGTAGTAGTGTGTGGAGGTAGGAAGGTGCAGAGCCTGTGGTGGATCTGTAAGCAAGCATCAGCGCTTTGAACTTGATGCGAGCAGCAAGGGGTAGCCAGTGCAAAGAGATGAAGAGGGGCGTGACGTGGGCTCTCTTAGGCTCGTTGAAGACAAGACGTGCAGCAGCGTTCTGGATCATTTGAAGAGGTTTGATTCCTCTTGACGGCAGACCAGCCAGAAGAGCATTGCAGTAATCAAGCCTTGAAATGACCAGGGCCTGGACAAGCAGTTGTGTTGCGTGCTCAGTCAGGAAGGGACGGATTTTCCTGATGTTGCGAAGTGCAAATCTGCATGACCGCGCCATCTTTGAGATGTGGTCTCTGAAGGTCAGTTGGTCATCGAAGATAACTCCAAGATTTCTGGCTGACTTTGATGGGGTAATGGTGGTTGTACCAAGCTGTATGTTGATGTTGTGTTGTAGAGTAGGAGTGGCAGGGAAGACTAAAAGCTCAGTCTTTGCCAGGTTGAGCTGCAGGTGGTGTTCTTCCATCCACGTCGAGATGTCCGCCAGACAGCTTGAGATCCGTGCAGCTACTGTGGAATCATCTGGTTGGAAGGACAGGTAGAGTTGTGTGTCATCAGCATAGCAGTGGTAGGAGAAACCATGTGCCTGTATGATGGGACCCAGTGATGTAGTATAAATGGAGAATAGGAGGGGACCAAGAACTGAACCCTGAGGAACCCCAGTGATCAGTTCATCAGGTTTGGATACCTCCCATCCCCAGGCAACTCTGAAAGACCTACCTGTGAGATAGGACTCAAACCACTGAAGTGCAGTACCTGAGATGCCCAGTGATGAGAGGGTGGACAGAAGAATTTGATGGTTTACGGTGTCGAAGGCAGCAGATAGATCCAGTAGAATGAGAACAGATGATTTGGAACCAGCCTTTGCAATTCGCAGGGATTCCGTGACAGACAGTAGCGCAGTCTCGGTGGAATGGCAGCTCTTGAATCCAGATTGGTTGACGTCCAGATGGTTGTTCTGTGTGAGGAAGGATGACACCTGGTTGAACACAACTCGTTCAAGTGTTTTCGATATGAATGGTAGGAGAGAGACAGGTCTGTAGTTGTCCACGAGTGATGTGTCTAGCGTGGGTTTTTTAAGCAGTGGGGTTACTCGAGCCTGCTTGAATGTGGTAGGAAAAGTGCCTGTGTGGAGAGATGAGTTAATAATGTGTGTAAGTGCTGGTAAAAGAGTGGGAGAGATGGCTTGTAGAAGGTGTGAGGGGATGGGGTCTAGAGGGCAGGTGGTGGGATGAGTGGAGAGGAGAAGTTTTGATTCTTCCGCCTCCGTGAGTGTAACGCTGTGATGAAGACAGGAGTCGAAGGTACGAATAACATACAGGTTTAATGAAACAGGAAACAGATACGCAACAGTGTGCCATGCACAAACAATAACCGACAGGGGATGAATGACAAACAGGAACTAATATACACATGACTAAATGAAGGGCAGGTGATAGGGATAAACTAATTACGTGAAGACAGGTGCAGACAATGACTGATTAACCAAACTAATCTAAACACGACAAGACTAAACTAAACATGACAAGTGAACATGTGACATTACACCCCCCTTCGGAAAGGCGCGTCCTCGCGCCGTAGAAAGGAGAAGAAGGCGGAGGCTTCGGAGGAGGGCGTGGTGCTGGTGACAAACAGATTTCCTGGGAAGGTGACCGCCACCATGGTGACGTTGACAGAGGGAGGGGCCAGGGCGGAGTCCAGATAGAGTGGATGGATGACGTGCTGGGGCTGATCGATGACGACGGAATCATGGTAGTTGGTGGAGGAACCCGGGGAACTCCTCGGCCGACGGACCTCGGACCCGGAAGTTTGGCGCCGAGCCGCTGGCACGCGGGACCGAGGAGCCGACGCTGGTCTGGCAGGACGGAGTGACGCTGTGGTGAGTGAGGATGACGGGGAGGTCGCAGGGAGGGAGGAGCTCGATGACGACGAAGGGGTGATGAGTGGTGGTGAAGCCGCCAACCCGGAAGTCCGTGTCGGAAGCTGAGTGCCGACCCCCGTAGGCCGACCTGGAGAGACGAACGAGTCCAGCGGAACTTCCGGGCTGACGGGCCGAGGAGGTGATGAGGGAGCTGTGTGACGAGGTGCTGGTGGCGGGCTGCAGGGTCCAGAAGGTGACGGGGGTCTGGAGGCTTGGAGTAACGCTGGGGGCTCCGCCTCAACCTGGGTTGGTGGCAGGGTAGCCCGAGGCGCTGGTGAGGAGCCGCACGGAGTGGGTGACGGGGACAGAGCCGAGGAGCTGGCCGACAGCAACGGTGGCCACGGATCCAGGGGGCTGGTTGTAACCAGCAAAGGAGACGGGATCGGGGAGACAGGCAGGCTTCCGAACTGGAACGGGGCAGACAAGATTTTACGGGCGGGGATTTGGGTGGGGATTGGATCCGCGGACCACGGATCGATAAAGTTCCGGGCTGCTCCTGGCTCTGTGATGGACTGTCCCCCGAACTCGTCGACTCTCCCCTCGACCTCAGCTCGCACCCCGGGCTTCCAGGCTGAGGCGGAGCGGTAGTCCTTGCGGAACGCCCAGAGAATGCCCCCCAGGTAGGGCCTGGCTTCCGGGCTTAGAAGTAGAGCTGCCGTGGGTAAGTCCATCTTGATTTTGAGAAAAGTTTCTCGTTGTTGGGTCGGTTATTCTGTAACGCTGTGATGAAGACAGGAGTCGAAGGTACGAATAACATACAGGTTTAATGAAACAGGAAACAGATACGCAACAGTGTGCCATGCACAAACAATAACCGACAGGGGATGAATGACAAACAGGAACTAATATACACATGACTAAATGAAGGGCAGGTGATAGGGATAAACTAATTACGTGAAGACAGGTGCAGACAATGACTGATTAACCAAACTAATCTAAACACGACAAGACTAAACTAAACATGACAAGTGAACATGTGACAGTGAGAAGGGAGAAGGAAGAGAGAAGATTAGTGGATGAGGAGGGGATGAGTTCCTGTGTGGGTGGTGCAGAGAACTGGCTACTGATGGAAGATAATTGGCAAATATTAGCAAATAGCGAAGCAACAAACACAGACTGTGTAAACTTAATACTGGATTTAACTGAATGTTTGTTCTCACCTATAACATGTAGATGAACAGTATTAATAACTGAGTAAGTGTATGAGTATCCGTTGATCCAAGATCCACATAAATAAACTCCTCCATCATCTGGTGTCACAGCAGAAATTGTAACTCTTATGAGGTTTTGATCTTTGTTTTCAGAAATGTTGAATCTTTTTTTCTTCGTCCACTTGCCGTAGATCGTCTCAACAGAGTTGATTCCTTCTTTGTTTATGAATTTCACTTCATCCTTATAATGTGAATATTCACAGCTGAAATTGCCAGTTTCTCCAATATTCACCATCACTCTCTTTGTCACTTCACAATATGAATCTGTCCTTCCCATAAAGAAATATGTGAATATAAAAACTTTGAAATTATCAGAAATTTTACTACACATTGACCTTTAAAATGACTGACCTTCTTCCACATTCAATTTCATATCAATGATCCACTGGCCACGAACCCCAATCCGGTAAGTTCCAGGATCTTGTGTGTTCAGATCTCTAATGTAGATCATGAGGTTTCCATTATCATTGCAAAATAAAGTAAATCTTCCTTCATTAATCCATTGATCATCTTTCCTATTATTAATTATTGTTGAACTCTGTAGCTTTTGCATGTATTTTGCTTCGTCTTTATGCCAAGACTTCCACGAATTAACAAGCACACTTCCTCCAGAATATCCAGTGACTCTAAAGCATCTCACTGCACCTGTCAATCAGATTGATACTGTGATCAGAAACCTCATGAACAGAAAACAGCATCATTACTGCAGTGATGAAAGAGAAAAGCTCTGACCTGAGATCAGGTAGAAAGTGAAGAAGATGAGGAGGATCTTCATTGTGAGTTGAGTTCAGTCTTCTTTATGCTGAATGTTCTCTGTGTGAATCTCTCTGTCTCTACATCTGTCTGCTTTAGTCACTTCCTCTGTTCTCTATGCGCAAGAGGGCTGATGGTAAGGGGTTTTCATAGTGTGACATCATATAGACCTCCTTTGACTCAGTACTGAATTAAACAATGCGAAAGAGCGCCATCTACCTGAAATTTTCATGTCTTGTTTTCATGCAGATTCTCATAAATATTATAGTGAATGTAAGAAATGTGAACGGATTCAACAATCTATTCTCTTCTGTGTCAATTTCTTACACTGTTTACGTTCAGCGCTTCCAGGTTCTATGTAAGAACGCCGAATCATCATTGGATGCTGATGCAGCAGTCAGCCAATAATGAGCCGGCGTTCTGATGTAGAACCTGGAAGTGCTGAGTCACTGTCAAACCATGAGAAACCGCTCATGTTACTAGGGGAATGTGCAGACTGCTGCGGTCCAGCACCACAGCATGTGTCCGCCTGTCACACAGGACAGGAAGTGACAAACTAGACTAGAGTCTTAAAGTGACAGTGACATCTAGTGGACACACATGCAAACAGCAGCAGTCCACATGGCAACCAAATATGAACACTGCTGATTGATTGATACCCCATATATTAATTAACTTGACGGAGCAGGTTACTTTTGATATGAAGTTTCAAATTTCAAATATTGTAATTTTTTAAAGAAGTTTAATCAATAAATAGCGTCTATTGTGTCTTTAATGTGTCGTGACAGATCGCTGTAGCTCCTCGTGAACCGATCATCTCTTCATACTAGTTCATTTATAGCATCAAATAAACATGAATGAACATCAGAAGGAATGTTGTTTCAAGCGCGGAAAGACGTGATTCAAGTTCACCAACGTTAATCTACTAACTCCCCTGACCGCTTTGTTCAACAAAATGGTGGATTCAGGGTTATGATTGGTCAGATCACCTGTCAATCATACTTCCAGCAAAGGGTCAATTGTCAAGTAGCGTTTAGCTGTTGCTCTGTTGAGTTATTATTTTTAATTTAATATGTTATCATTTGATAAGAAGTTTAAAGAAAGGCTGAAAGAAAAAAGAGCTCAGCTGAGTTTTACTGAGAGTTCACATCACATTCCAGCCAACTTTAAAAATCCATTATAATAACCATGGTTAACATATACTATTAATATGAATATAGTATACACAGCGAATGCGTGCCTTTTTATGAATAACTTTAAAAAAAAAAAGCCTTGATTCTCAGAATTCAAAGAAAAAAGTATAAAGGAATACTTCACAAGTATATTCAGAAGTACTGCACGAGATCTTTGTCAGAAACAAAATGTTCATGTTTTATTACATCAGTGGATTCAATTATCTGGAATAAACATTACTAGAGCAAAAGCTAAAAAGACCTCAGGCTCAGACACTCACAAACTCAGACGTTGTGCTTTTATGTGCATTTCAGCTTTCCATAATTCATGCACATACAATTATCAGGCTGTTTAAATAAGAACTGAGAAAAAAAACAACAGCAGTTGCTGTGTAAAGTTTGCTAGCTTTATAAAATGAAGCACAGCTGCATATTCTGCTTCACCTTCACACTTTTGTCTGAAATATTCAGTACAAATTTATTACCCTGACCAAAAGTTTCTGATCATGTCTTTCATTATCAAAGTGCTGCGCTGTCATTTACACATTCATCAGACCTCATGCCGACAGTCAAAAGTCTGATTCACAACAACCCTATGTAATTATGAACTGTGCAACACTGAAGACTAACAACAACAACAAAAAAACACTAAACGCAAACTTTACGTCAAAGACGAGGTGATAAAACATTCAGCTCATTTATATTCTCTGCAGTCGAGATGATTGACAGCAGCGTATTCACTGTAATCCTGATTATTCCTGATACTGACACTGTCAGGACAGTCCGATTCCTTGTGGAAATTCACCACTGTGTAATTCAGATCCTCAGCAGATGTGATGCAGCACTGAGAGTCACCAGAGGCTTTCTGAACTGGAGCAGAGGAATCAGAGGGGCTTGTGGGTAATTGAGCAGTGGCATAAACGGCGTTAGAAGAATCAGAGGGGCTTGTGGGTAATTGAGCAGTGGCATAAACGGTGTTAGAAGAATCAAAGGGGCTTGTGGGTAATTGAGCAGTGGCATAAACAGCGTTAGAAAAATCAGAGGGGCTTGTGGGTAACTGTTTGTGAGCGTCTTTAATCTCCTCATAATCACAACCAGTGTGAGAAACCTGAGGAGAGACAGAGACATTATTTACAGCTCTGATGATCATCTGGATGGACATTAATTTAATTTTATACAGTAACTGAACTCACCTCTTCATGTTTTCCTGGTTTCTGAGATGACGAATCACCGCCTGTTAAAAACAAACATGTTAAATTAATGACATTTCAGCACTTGAGTAAATGTTGTGTTAATATCAGTATTCTGCTCTTGTCGTGCTGTAGCCTATAGGTGGCGACAGAAGCAGATCAAGAAATCTCAGTATAAAGAATTTCTGCATATACAGTAGTCAAGAATGAGATTTACCTCGAGACTGACGCTTCTTACAGAGAAATAAAAATAAGAGTCCAACGGTGACCAGAACCAGAAGAACCAGACCCAGAGAGACGATCAGAGAAGAGCCTGAAAACACAGGAGAAATAATCTTAGAATCTGATCACTTTGAGCTGAATATCAGATCAGATCATGGGCGTAGCTTGATGTTTGGAGTAGGATTGACCAGATACTGGATGTCAGGGTTTCCAGCCCAATGACCATATATCAAAACTCAAAACATACCATTCCCATACCTAAAATACTTATTTTACAATAGTGTTATGCAAATTAAAAACCACTATATTGCATAAACACAACTCAAAAGGGTCATACCTTCACATCTAGCACAGGTTTATCATTGGTAGAATCTACAATATATTTTAATACAAGCTTTTCGGTCAAAAAGCTATCTGCTCAAACATAGAATTTTATAACATGCTAAACAATAATATTTCATAGAGTAAATAGTCCCTGTAAGCAAAAAGTGCCAAACACTACAAGTTTTTACTCCAAACTCACTTCATAAAGTCAGTCGAGTGTTTGAAATAAATTCCATTTGGGATCTGAAGTGGCACATGCCACACCTGTAAGGTGGATGGATTCTCTCGGCAAAGGAAAAGTGCTCACTGACGGTCACGCTGGTGTGTAGAAGGATACGAGGGATACGATGACGAAGAATAAGATAATATCAAAGTAGTTTAATCCAACAGGTAAAGCAAACATCCGGTAGGCATATCACACACAGCAAATAAAGACACTGAACATAACAGGGAGAATATATAGGGGAGCTAGTAATCCTGGGGTAGTCGTGGTGGAGGACGAGGAGGAGATGAAGGGCGGACAGGACAGCAGGCAGACGACATGGCAGGTGACAAGAGGAACCAGGGCGGAGCAGATGGTGGGAGGAGCCATGGAGGAGACAGACAGGACTTGGAGCAGGAGGAGTTTGGTGGGACCCAAGCTCACAGCCCATGGTGGAGCCGATGGAGGGAGGAGCCATGGTGGAGGAAGGGCTGACAACACCAGGGCGGCAGCTGACTGCGGTGGAGCAGGTGGCAGAAGAGACCAGGACGTAGCCGGAACGCAGATGAGCCAAGGTGATGCTGAGGATCCGGCGGGACGCAGCGAAGCTGGCGGCTCTAGAGACCGAGGTGCAGGTGGGGATCCAGAAGGCTGCGGTGGATCCGGAGTGACAGAAGACCAAGGTGTAGCTGGGGGGAGTGAGGAAGCCTCAGAGCCAGAGGGATAAAGGGACGAGGCAAAGGCAGAGGAGTGCAGTCCCGAGGCGAGGGCAGGTCGACGGAGGAATGAAGGAGCCCGGCGGAGCTGGTGGACTGAAGGGCCACGGCGGAGACGGGGGAGGTTGGAGCCAAGGAGGAGCTAGTGGACTGACTAGCTTGGTCACTTGGTCAAACTTCTCCAGTTTTACTGACTCCGTGACGAACCTCAGCTCTGCCGCTCCTCTCGGCGTTGGCTCGTCCGGGCATTCCGTATTGCAGGATGGTGGCTGGTCGTACTCTGGGTCCGGAGTGGGGCTGGCGAGATCCTCTTCTCCCAGGCAGACGGTGGTTAACGGGTTGCAGCTCGCCAGCACCCACTCCACAAAGACAGCGAAATCCACATGCGGACCTTCTCCGGACAACTGCGCATTCAAGCCCACTTCATAGAATGTGGCAGTGAGCCTCCAGTGTTTGCTCCCCCTGCTCCAACAGCAGGAGACAAACAGCAGGGTGATCCATGAAGACGGGGGGAAAAAACAATAAACAAAGCAATACCCAATGGAAAAACGCTGCCAAACTTCACAATTTGAGGGTCGGTTCTTCTGTCACGCTGGTGTGTAGAATCAAGGATACAATGACGAAGAAGAAGATAATATCAAAGTAGTTTATATTCAACAGGTAACGCAAAGGCATATCACACACAGCATACACAGACGAGAACTGATGAACACTGAACATAACAGGGAGAATATAGAGGGGAGCTAATGAGGGAGAAAGTAATCAGGGAGAACAGAAACAGGTGCGGATGATTAACTGAACAGGCCACACACAATGAGGTCAGATGAACAGAATGACAAGTCATGACAGAAAGTAAACATAACAGTCCATTGGTGGGACAGTAACACAGATTTGAGAACAATATTTGAGAGAAATAGGCCTTTTGTGCACATAGAAAAAGTATTCAAATCTTTGAGTTCAGCTCATGAAAAATGGGGGCAAAAACAAAAGTGCTGCGTTTATAATTTTGTTCAGTGTATTTGGTCTCAATGAGGCCTCAAAGCTTCGTCAAAAACACACCCCGCTCAATAGCATACAGAAAAAGTAATGTATAAATAAATAAACGTGGAAATAATAAAAAAATAAATGAGGATATAAATGTAAGTGGAAACTGATATGAATCCTGTTCTGTTGTCCTCCATTCACCTGCCACTAGATGTCACCCTCCCATTTCAGAACTCTATCATGGACTCCATACACCACACTACACTTCCCATAAACCCCTTATGTTAATTACTGCCCAGCTGTAGCCAATCTGCTCCCTATTTAAGTCTGTTCTGTTTCCCTATTTAATTGCGAAGTCTTGTTCAAACTGTAACATTTCTGATCGCTACCCTTGCCTTGTTTTGCCTGTTTTCGATTCCTCCCTGTGTCATCGTCCTGTTGTTTATCTGCCTGCCTTTTGACCTTAGCCTGGAATATTGACTACGAGTTTGCCTTTCCCCTGTTGATCATGTTTGCTATTGAGTTGACCATTGCCTGTACGACTACGTTTTGGAATTAAAGCTGCACTTGGATCTCATTCGCTGACTCGCTCATCATTACAAAAACACATGCAGAAATAAATGAGTGAAAAATACAATTACATATAAATATGGAAACAAAAGGATGAATACATTTATTTATTTTTTATATTTCTTTGTATATTTATTTATTGATTGATTTAGTTTCGGTTTTTAAATGTACCTATATTTTTACATTTAGCATATATTCATTTATTTATTATTTTGGCAGCTTTGGCATTCCAACCTCAATATGCAAGTGAGAATGATTGGGTTATTACTGCCATTTATTTTTACATATTAACTATTTAAAATGTTATTACATGTAATGTTATTTATTTATTTTACAGTTGAAATTACTTATTTTTGTGTTTATTAATATATTTAATCGATTTCAGCACAAGATCACCTGCTGATGAGTGTAGAGACACCGCTGATGTAGAAGATCTGGAAGCGCCTCTAAATGGAGAAGTTTTGACTGATGAGAAAGGAGAAGCAGATGATGATGACGATGATGTTCTTGATGATGATGGTGATGATGATGTAGATGATGATGATGTTCTTGATGATGATGGTGATGATGTTGATGTCTCTAGAATTTTGAATATAAAAATGAAACAATGAATTTCTAAATGATGTTTTTTTCACACAGAACTGGACACAGTTTTCTCATGATACAGACACTGTCACTGACGTCATTCACACATTCACTACCCAGAACTCATGTTTGCTGACACACAGACACTTAGAAACCAGAAGTTTGTTTGAGTTCCTGGAACTGAAGCCTGTGTTTTCACACTGAATAATGAAGTGCACAGCAGCGTGACGGGGTGAACGCCCTTAACTGACGATAACTATAGTACAAGTGTGGTAAAAGGACTCCCAGCAGCACTAAAACCTGCACTTCTACTGTCTCCAGATGACCAGACCTGCTGGAAAACCTGCTGTGATACTGTGTCCGAATTCCCACACTAATGCTGCAACACCAAACACTGAGACGAGATGATCACACTGAGAACTAAACTAAAACACTTTCAGCCACATGCTGACAGAGACACTGTCAGATACAGTAAGACATTTGTACTGAACGTGAAATTAACAAATAACTGTATTAGAGCGGGTTGGGAGGCTTTCTCAAGAGGAAACTGCAGTGTTTTTATACTTCCTCTTTTAATTGCTGCTGGAGTCTAAATTAAAAATAACCTTGTGGTTAAAGCTGCTTCAATAGAATGAGCTTCAAACCTCAAACAGCATGTAGTGGAAAATCCCCCGTACCTGTAAGAGTGATGAAGACTCGTGTGATGAAGCTCTTGTGTCCTTGATCAGACTGAACTCCACACCAGTATTCTGAATGTTGTTCAGTCACATGACTGATTCTTCCCGTCAGGAGCCGCTCTTCTCTGTCATCATACAGCTGGATCTTTCCCTCAGGACTCCATCTTCTGCTCTCCTTCACAGACGTCTCTTCAGCACAGAGATCAGCTCCAGATCTCCAGCAGAGAAACTTCACATCGCTCCTGTGGGATTGTGGGTATTTGCAGCTGATGTTCACAGATCCTCCTGCAGCAGCTGATAGACTGATGCTCTTCTCACAACAATCATCTGTTTCCGATCCAAATCAAGAGCAGCGATGTTACAATTACCAGATATATTCATGGATTCTGTCAAATCATGCAGAAATGACTGAAAGTGTCTCACCGTGTCTGATGTCCAGGTTAAACTCAGAGAAGAAACTGTATTCTTCAGAAACTTCGACCGTAATCTTATATTGTCCAGAGTCGTTCTCATTCAGCTCTCTGATAAACACTCGTAAGAGACCTGCAGATCTGTCTTCATGAATGGAGAATCTTCTGTCCTGTTTCAATCCTGCTGCTCTGTCAGTGTTTATTGGAGTAAAACATTGAACATCTGCTGCACTTTTACAGAAATATATCAAAGGACTCTTTTCTTGCATCTCATATTTGTAGTTTATCATGACGTTTCCTCCTGAATATCCCGTCACACTCCTGATCTTTTGACCTGTTGAACACAAACTCAGATTTCAGTCTGAAGAATTAAGTCAGTAATGGTACTTCATCTTCATTTAATGTCAAACACGTCTGTTATGAGTTTCACGTGTGAACGGCAGTAATTTCAGTCAGTGTTGAGTATCGTGATGTTGTGGAGATCGTCACGGGTTTGAGGCTCTCAGTTACTCACCTGTTACAACCTTCAGATTCACTTCAGTGTAGAGATCTATTACAACTCTATCAACTCCACACTGGTACGTCCCAGAATCCTCTTCTCTCAGATCTCTGATGGTCACATTGAAGACTGATGAAGTTGTGTCGTCATACAGAGAGAATCTTCCAGAATGAAACCATTCATTTTTCACATTAGTCTTGATGAGATCAGAACATCCTGGCCACTGTCCTTTACAAAAATACTTTTCATTGTCTGTATACTTTATATATGCTGCATATCCTTCATCATATCTGCATGTGATCCTGACTCCTCCTCCTGAATATCCTGTCACACTGATGGAGCTCACGACACCTACAACAAACCAGCATTAACAAACACTAATATATTTATGATAATAAACAGAGATGAACTTTCAAATTTTGTTAAACTTGAAACATGAACTGAATTTCAACACTCTCTTCATTAAATGATTTAATATTTAGTGAATCTCAGAGTTCAGATTCTCACCAGGAATCATCATCAGAGTGAAAGTCAAGATGATCTTCATTCTTCTCTCTTATTCAATGATCTTCTCTGTTGTTAGTAGATTCAGTTCTTCTGAAGCTCTCGATGTGTGTTCACATGAGTTTTGAGCGTTTATTTCCTGGTTACATGTTTAACTTGAAGTGCTGAATGTGACGAGACGCCCACTTCCTCTGAGAGAGAGAGAGAGAGAGAGAGAGAGAGTTAATGAAACGGGAAGTGAAACTAATGCTCCACACATGCACAGTGACCTCTGATGGACACACACACAAACAGCAGAGGTTCACATTGTGACTATAAGTGCAGGTTTGACCAATATGGTTTAAATCACAGTGCGATATGGCAGAGAGAGCAAGAAAGAGAGAGAGAGAGAGAGAGAGAGGGAGAGAGTGACAGAGAGAGAGACTTTGACTGTCTCTTTATTACAAAACAATTAAAAATTAAAGATTGACATCAAATACATAAAAAATAAATAAAAATAATCACAATTCTTGGTATAGTTTTACGAAGCACAACATCACAAAAATTCAAGCTTTCATCAGAGTCAACTTCACAAATACACTGATTAATTTCCCATTTACAGTTGAACATCTGCAGATCATTTATCAACTTGTAATATCTATACTCTATTTTAATACGGGATTTTATTAATCCTTTTAAAATTAAAACAGTATCAGTTGACCCACTTTTTCTTGACAATCATATTGCCATCTTTGCTTGTGCAAATAAGAAATTTATTAAAACACGACTCTTCATTTTACTTCTACTGTATTTTGGCCCAAAAATAAACCTTTCAGGAGTAAAAACTTCCCCCAGGGTTTGACACCACTCTTCTATTTTATAAAATAATGGCTGTAATCCCTCGCAATTAAAAAATAAATGGAAAACAGTCTCTTGTTCTCCACAAAAAGGACAGCCCTCCTCAACCTGTGGGTCAGGTGTGCTCTGTGTCTGTTCGTGGCTGTTATATCATGTACACAATCGTCCACTGCAGGTCTCCAGTTCTTTTCTCAATGGGAGGTTTGTACAAGGTCCTCCAGCAGCCTTTAGGGGAAGCGTCTGACCCAAAAAACTCCTTCACACTCTGAAGCTGAAGAAGATGCGACACCTTTACACACACAGTACACAGATCGCTTTCTTTCCAGCATTTCTAAACAGTCCCAGCTGGGGTGTCTTAAAAGAAAGCAAACCATTCTCCATTTCTTGCCATGTTCCAGTATCAGCTGAAAAATTCAGCTCTGGGAAGACAGAAGTTTCCTCCTTTCCAGACGATGTCTCTAAAGACTGTCTAAAATCAGGTGGTAAAAACCCAAAGATTTGAGTCATCAGTCTATCTGCCCCTCGAACTGATCTCATGTCGAGTTTTAAAGCCAGAAATCCATCCTTCCTCAGAAACAAAAAGTCCAATTTTGGTAATCTTAGCATTCCACAATGCTTTTCTGAGGGATCCTGATTTAAAAACATCCAAGTCAAGTTCTGGATTAAAAAACAGTCGTTCTTCTCTCATCCATAGTCCCTTCACACCATTTGGCTCCCGGGAGAAACTGAAAAATGTCCATGTTTTTAACATTGCTCTGTAAAAAGGTGTCAGTCCTGTCAAGTCTAGTTTTTCGGTGTCCATAAGAAACAAGTGTCGGTCTAATCCCATGTTGCCTGCTCTCTTCAGAAGGTCCAGCTGACGTCCTCACCATACAGGAGTCTCTGAAAGCTGATGTCGACCAGCCGCTGTCCTCCTTCCTGTATTGGCAGATAGAGCACTGAAGCCTCCAACCAGTGCTGTCCTGACCAGAAGAAGTCCACCAGCCGCTGCTGGATTCTTCTAACTAGATTTTCCGGAGGTTCTAGAGTCATCATTTTGTGCCACAAAGATGATGCGACCAGGTTGTTACAGACCAGGGTTCTCCCCCTATAGGACAGCCGGGGGAACAACCATTTCCAGTGAGACAACCAAGCTCACACTTTTTCCACAAGACCCTCCCAATTCTCTTTTCTATATTCATCTGTTTCTAAAAAAATACCTAAATATTTAAAACCCGCTCTCCCTCACTGCAAACCACCAGGTAACGTTGGACTAGTAAAGTCTTGATCACACCACAGAGCATCACTTTTAGCCAGTTAACTTTGGCTGAAGACGCATTCCCATAACATTCCAAAGCTGTTTTTCCTGATTAAAACAGTAACATCATCTGCATATGCAGAGAGCTTGATAGGACACGTAAAATCCAGTGTATTGACCTGTAGACCTGTTAACTGTCTTCTCAATCTACATAGTAAAGGCTCAATGGCTAAACGATAAAGCTGACCTGAAACAGGACAACCTCGTCTAATACCTCTACTGACTTCCACAGGAATACTGAGACCACCAGCTATTTTAATCATACATACAGCAGTTTTATTTTGGAAATAAAAATGTCTCCAAAACCAAAAGCCTTTAAAGTATCAAAAAGAAACAAATGATCAACTCTATCAAAAGGTTTTTCCTGGTCAAGTGACAGAAAGCCTAAATGTGTATTATTGTAAGAGGCAAAGTCAAAAATGTCCTGTACCAAATATAAATTGTCTATTATATTATTATTATTATTATAATGTATATAAACGGTGGAGTGTTTGAAATGATGATTTTCGTCGCTGGAGCGGATAGCGGGATTACCGTAACAAATGCTTCCTTTACCCATGTTCCGCTCACAGTCAACTGATCAAGAAGGGAGTCCGACTTTAAAAACACGACGACGCCTTGTTCATCCGTGAAGCCGAAATTATGTTTTCAAACCCCACCTGCTCTCCTATGACTAATAGCAGCTCCTCCACTGTCACTCCGGCCTCTGGGACACACTTGCTCCCATTCCGGAGTGACAGAGTCGGCGTTCCTTGCACGGGAACAGACGCCGAAACCGTGCAGACACAAAAACGTTACACTTTGTTTTCTACAATCTTATAATACTAACTAGCGAGGGGAAAAAAGAAAAGTTTGTCCCCACACACTCCCAGCATGCACTCCACTAGAGAGAGAGAAAGATTAAAACAGGAACTTGAGAGTATAAAGAGATCATTTGGTCAGTCTGACTGAGCTCCACATAATAACCATAATAACTATCGGTTTGTCTGAACAATGAAATGATCAGCAGAGTTTGAAACTTCACACAGTGAAGACTGTAAACTTGATGAAACACGTTTGTGATTGTGTTTGAAACACTTCATCTTTAAATCAGAAAATGACAGTTTTACCTCAGATTGAATCGAGATGCTCCAAAAACAAGGAAAACACTGTAAGAGTTGTTAAGAGTGAGACCACTTTATTTTTATTTTGCTTTTCACATTCAATATTGTTTCACAGCAGTTTTACAGAAAATCACTTTATTGCTGTCTTAAATGCAGTAAGCAACTGCAGAAAGCAAAAATTTAATAATAATAAAAAGAATGAAAGGTAGAAAAAAAACCTGCTTAAACTGTTTAAAGAACATCTGTGTGCATGTGCGCCTCATTTGTGCTTCATCTTGAACTCTACTGCACATCTGTCCTTCTAAATCAATCATTTTATACACATTCTCTGATGTGGAGATTCAACTGATGAAGATGATGATGATGATGGTGGTGATGATGAAGATGATGATGATGTTTCTGAAAAGTTTGTATATAAAACAACAAAACAATGAATTTCTAAATGATGTTTTTTTCACACACAGAACTGGACACTCTTTTCTCATGATACAGACACTGTCACTGACGTCATTCACACATTCACTACCCAGAATTCATGTTTGCTGACACTCAGATACTTAGAAACCAGAAGTTTGTTTGAGTTCCTGGAACTGAAGCCTGTGTTTTCACACTGAATTATACAGTACAGAGTGTTACTGGATGAGCACCATTAACTGCAGTTAAAACTGTCCAAATAATACTGCAACACCAAACACTGTAGATATGAAATTATTTTAATAGAATTATGATTAATATCAGTGAGGAAATCCCCCGTACCTGTAAGAGTGATGAAGACTCGTGTGATGAAGCTCTTGTGTCCTTGATCAGACTGAACTCCACACCAGTATTCTGAATGTTGTTCAGTCACATGACTGATTCTTCCCGTCAGGAGCCGCTCTTCTCTGTCATCATACAGCTGGATCTTTCCCTCAGGACTCCATCTTCTGCTCTCCTTCACAGACGTCTCTTCAGCACAGAGATCAGCTCCAGATCTCCAGCAGAGAAACTTCACATCGCTCCTGTGGGATTGTGGGTATTTGCAGCTGATGTTCACAGATCCTCCTGCAGCAGCTGATAGACTGATGTTCTTCTCACAACAATCATCTGTTTCAGATCCAAATCAAGAGCAGCGATATTACAATTACCAGATATATTCATGGATTCTGTCAAATCATGCAGAAATGACTGAAAGTGTCTCACCGTCTCTGATGTCCAGGTTAAACTCAGAGAAGAAACTGTATTCTTCAGAAACTTCGACCATAATCTTATATTTTCCAGAGTCGTTCTCATTCAGCTCTCTGATAAACACTCGTAAGAGACCTGCAGATCTGTCTTCATGAACGGAGAATCTTCTGTCCTGTTTCCATCCTGCTGCTCTGTCAGTGTTTATTGGAGTAAAACATTGAACACCTGCTGCACTTTTACAGAAATATATCAAAGGACTCTTTTCTTGCATCTCATATTTGTAGTTTATCATGACGTTTCCTCCTGAATATCCTCTCACACTCCTGATGTTTGGACCTGTTGAACACAAACTCAGATTTCAGTGTGAAGAATTAAGTCAGTAATGGTACTTCATCTTCATTTAATGTCAAACACGTCTGTTATGAGTTTCACGTGTGAACGGCAGTAATTTCAGTCAGTGTTGAGTATCGTGATGTTGTGGAGATCGTCACGGGTTTGAGGCTCTCAGTTACTCACCTGTTACAACCTTCAGATTCACTTCAGTGAAGAGATCTTTAATGATTGTTCTATCAGTTCCACAGTAGTACGTGTCAGAATCCTCTTCTCTCAGATCTCTGATGATGACAGTGAAGACTGATGAACTTGTGTTGTCTTTCAGAGAGAATCTTACAGAATTAATCCATTTATTTTTCTCTTCAGTCTTGATTTGGTCTGAGCATGTTGCTTTCCACTGTTTTTTACAAAAATACTTTGCATTGTCTGTATATTCTTCATCATATCTGCATGTGATCCTGACTCCTCCTCCTGAATATCCTGTCACACTGATGGAGCTCACGACACCTACAACAAACCAGCATTAACAAACACTAATATATTTATGATAATGAACAGAGATGAACTTTCAAATTTTGTTAAACTTGAAACATGAACTGAATTTCAACACTCTCTTCATTAAATGATTTAATATTCAGTGAATCTCAGAGTTCAGATTCTTACCAGGAATCATCATCAGAGTGAAAGTCAAGATGATCTTCATTCTTCTCTCTTATTCAATGATCTTCTCTGTTGTTAGTAGATTCAGTTCTTCTGAAGCTCTCGATGTGTGTTCACATGAGTTTTGAGCGTTTATTTCCTGGTTACATGTTTAACTTGAAGTGCTGAATGTGACGAGACGCCCACTTCCTCTGAGAGAGAGAGAGAGAGAGAGAGAGTTAATGAAACGGGAAGTGAAACTAATGCTCCACACATGCACAGTGACCTCTGATGGACACACACACAAACAGCAGAGGTTCACATTGTGACTATAAGTGCAGGTTTGACCAATATGGTTTAAATCACAGTGCGATATGGCAGAGAGAGCAAGAAAGAGAGAGAGACAGAGAGAGAGACTTTGACTGTCTCTTTATTACAAAACAATTAAAAATTAAAGATTGACATCAAATACATAAAAAATAAATAAAAATAATCACAATTCTTGGTATAGTTTTACGAAGCACAACATCACAAAAATTCAAGCTTTCATCAGAGTCAACTTCACAAATACACTGATTAATTTCCCATTTCCAGTTGAACATCTGCAGATCATTTATCAACTTGTAATATCTATACTCTATTTTAATACGGGATTTTATTAATCCTTTTAAGATTAAAACAGCATCAGTTGACCCACTTTTTCTTGACAATCATATTGCCATCTTTGCTTGTCCAAATAAGAAATTTATTAAAACACGACTCTTCATTTTACTTCTACTGTATTTTGACCCAAAAATAAACCTTTCAGGAGTAAAAACTTCCCCCAGGGTTTGACACCACTCTTATTTTTTATAAAATAATGGCTGTAATCCCACACAATTAAAAAATAAATGGAAGTTTCTTGTTCTCCACAAAAAGGACAGCCCTCCATAACCTGTGGGTCAGGTGTGCTCTGTGTCTGTTCGTGGCTGTTATATCATGTACACAATCGTCCACTGCAGGTCTCCAGTTCTTTTCTCAATGGGAGGTTTGTACAAGGTCCTCCAGCAGCCTTTAGGGGAAGCGTCTGACCCAAAAAACTCCTTCACACTCTGAAGCTGAAGAAGATGCGACACCTTTACACACACAGTACACAGATCGCTTTCTTTCCAGCATTTCTAAACAGTCCCAGCTGGGGTGTCTTAAAAGAAAGCAAACCATTCTCCATTTCTTGCCATGTTCCAGTATCAGCTGAAAAATTCAGCTCTGGGAAGACAGAAGTTTCCTCCTCTCCAGCCGATGTCTCTAAAGACTGTCTAAAATCAGGTGGTAAAAACCCAAAGATTTGAGTCATCAGTCTATCTGCCCCTCGAACTGATCTCATGTCCAGTTTTAAAGCCAGAAATCCATCCTTCCTCAGAAACAAAAAGTCCAATTTTGGTAATCTTAGCATTCCACAATGCTTTTCTGAGGGATCCTGATTTAAAAACATCCAAGTCAAGTTCTGGATTAAAAAACAGTCGATCTTCTCTCATCCATAGTGCCTTCACACCATTTGGCTCCCGGGAGAAACTGAAAAATGTCCATGTTTTTAACATTGCTCTGTAGAAAGGTGTCAGTCCTGTCAAGTCTAGTTTTTCGGTGTCCATAAGAAACAAGTGTCGGTCTAATCCCATGTTGCCTGCTCTCTTCAGAAGGTCCAGCTGACGTCCTCACCATACAGGAGTCTCTGAAAGCTGATGTCGACCAGCCGCTGTCCTCCTTCCTGTATTGGCAGATAGAGCACTGAAGCCTTCAACCAGTGCTGTCCTGACCAGAAGAAGTCCACCAGGCGCTGCTGGATTCTTCTAACTAGGTCTTCCGGAGGTTCTAGAGTCATCATTTTCTGCCACAAAGATGATGCGACCAGGTTGTTACAGACCAGGGTTCTCCCCCTATAGGACAGCCGGGGGAACAACCATTTCCAGTGAGACAACCGAGCTCACACTTTTTCCACAAGACCCTCCCAATTCTCTTTTCTATATTCATCTGTTCCTAAAAAAACACCTAAATATTTAAAACCCGCTCTCCCTCACTGCAAACCACCAGGTAACGTTGGACTAGTAAAGTCTTGATCACACCACAGAGCATCACTTTTAGCCAGTTAACTTTGGCTGAAGACGCATTCCCATAACATTCCAAAGCCGTTTTTCCTGATTAAAACAGTAACATCATCTGCATATGCAGAGAGCTTGATAGGACACGTAAAATCCAGTGTATTGACCTGTAGACCTGTTAACTGTCTTCTCAGTCTACATAGTAAAGGCTCAATGGCTAAACGATAAAGCTGACCTGAAATAGGACAACCTCGCCTAATACCTCTACTGACTTCCACAGGAATACTGAGACCACCAGCTATTTTAATCATACATACAACAGTTTTATTTCGGAAATAAAAATGTCTCCAAAACCAAAAGCCTTTAAAGTATCAAAAAGAAACAAATGATAAACTCTATCAAAAGGTTTTTCCTGGTCTAGTGACAGAAAGCCTAAATGTGTATTAATGTAAGAGGCAAAGTCAAAAATGTACCAAATATAAATTGTCTATTATATTATTATTATTATTATAATGTATATAAACGGTGGAGTGTTTGAAATGATGATTTTCGTCGCTGGAGCGGATAGCGGGATTACCGTAACAAACGCTTCCTTTTCCCATGTTCCGCTCACAGTCAACTGATCAACAAGGGAGTCCGACTTTAAAAACACGACGACGCCTTGTTCATCCTTGAAGCCGAAATTATGTTTTCAAACCCCACCTGCTCTCCTATGACTAATAGCAGCTCCTCCACTGTCACTCCGGCCTCTGGGACACACTTGCTCCCATTCCGGAGTGACAGAGTCGGCGTTCCTTGCACGGGAACAGACGCCGAAACCGCGCAGACACAAAAACGTTACACTTTGTTTTCTATAATCTTATAATACTAACCAACGAGGGGAAAAAAGAAAAGTTTGTCCCCACACACTCCCAGCATGCACTCCGCTAGAGAGAGAGAAAGATTAAAACAGGAACTTGAGAGTATAAAGAGATCATTTGGTCAGTCTGACTGAGCTCCACATAATAACCATAATAACTATCGGTTTGTCTGAACAATGAAATGATCAGCAGAGTTTGAAACTTCACAGAGTGAAGACTGTAAACTTGATGAAACACGTTTGTGATTGTGTTTGAAACACTTCATCTTTAAATCAGAAAATGACAGTTTTACCTCAGATTGAATCGAGATGCTCCAAAAACAAGGAAAACACTGTAAGAGTTGTTAAGAGGGAGATCATTTTATTTTTATTTTATTTTTCACATTCAATATTGTTTCAAAGCAGTTTTACAGAAAATCACTTTATTACTGTCTTAAATCCTGAAGTAAGCAACTGCGGCAAGCAAAAAAATATTATAATAAAAAGAATGAAAGGTAGAAAAAACCTGCTTAAACTGTTTAAAGAACATCTGTGTGCATGTGCGTCTCATTTGTGCTTCATCTTGAACTCTTTACTGCACATCTGTCCTTCTAAATCAATCATTTTATACACATTCTCTGATGTGGAGATTCAACTGATGAAGATGGTGATGATGATGGAGGTAAAGATGATGATGATGATGATGGTGGTGGTGATGATGATGATGTTGGTGATGATGATGATGGTGGTGGTGATGATGATGTTGATGATGGTAATGATGATGATGGTGGTGGTGATGATGATGATGATGATGGAGGTAAAGATGATGATGATGATGATGATGATGTTTTTGAGAATTTTGAAAATAAAAATGAAACAATGAATTTCTAAATGATGTTTTTTTCACACACAGAACTGGACACACTTTTCTCATGATACAGACACTGTCACTGACGTCATTCACACATTCACTACCCAGAATTCATGTTTGCTGACACTCAGACACTTATAAACCAGAAGTTTGTTTGAGTTCCTGGAACTGAAGCCTGTGTTTTCACACCGAATAATGAAGTGCACAGCAGCGTGACGGGGTGAACGCCCTTAACTGATGATAACTATAGTACAAGTGTGGTAAAAGGACTCCCAGCAGCACTAAAACCTGCACTTCTACTGTCTCCAGATGACCAGACCTGCTGGAAAACCTGCTGTGATACTGTGTCCGAATTCCCACACTAATGCTGCAACACCAAACACTGAGACGAGATGATCACACTGAGAACTAAACTAAAACACTTTCAGCCACATGCTGACAGAGACACTGTCAGATACAGTGAGACATTTGTACTGAACGTGAAATTAACAAATAACTGTATTAGAGCGGGTTGGGAGGCTTTCTCAAGAGGAAACTGCAGTGTTTTTATACTTCCTCTTTTAATTGCTGCTGGAGTCTAAATTAAAAATAACCTTGTGGTTAAAGCTGCTTCATTAGAATGAGCTTCAAACCTCAAACAGCATGTAGTGGAAAATCACCCGTACCTGTAAGAGTGATGAAGACTCGTGTGATGAAGCTCTTGTGTCCTTGATCAGACTGAACTCCACACCAGTATTCTGAATGTTGTTCAGTCACATGACTGATTCTTCCCGTCAGGAGCCGCTCTTCTCTGTCATCATACAGCTGGATCTTTCCCTCAGGACTCCATCTTCTGCTCTCCTTCACAGACGTCTCTTCAGCACAGAGATCAGCTCCAGATCTCCAGCAGAGAAACTTCACATCGCTCCTGTGGGATTGTGGGTATTTGCAGCTGATGTTCACAGATCCTCCTGCAGCAGCTGATAGACTGATGTTCTTCTCACAACAATCATCTGTTTCAGATCCAAATCAAGAGCAGCGATGTTACAATTACCAGATATATTCATGGATTCTGTCAAATCATGCAGAAATGACTGAAAGTGTCTCACCGTCTCTGATGTTCAGGTTAAACTCAGAGAAGAAACTGTATTCTTCAGAAACTTCGACCGTAATCTTATATTTTCCAGAGTCGTTCTCATTCAGCTCTCTGATAAACACTCGTAAGAGACCTGCAGATCTGTCTTCATGAACGGAGAATCTTCTGTCCTGTTTCAATCCTGCTGCTCTGTCAGTGTTTATTGGAGTAAAACATTGAACATCTGCTGCACTTTTACAGAAATATATCAAAGGACTCTTTTCTTGCATCTCATATTTGTAGTTTATCATGACGTTTCCTCCTGAATATCCCGTCACACTCCTGATCTTTTGACCTGTTGAACACAAACTCAGATTTCAGTGTGAAGAATTAAGTCAGTAATGGTACTTCATCTTCATTTAATGTCAAACACGTCTGTTATGAGTTTCACGTGTGAACGGCAGTAATTTCAGTCAGTGTTGAGTATCGTGATGTTGTGGAGATCGTCACGGGTTTGAGGCTCTCAGTTACTCACCTGTTACAACCTTCAGATTCACTTCAGTGAAGAGATCTTTAATGATTGTTCTATCAGTTCCACACTGGTACGACCCAGAATCCTCTTCTCTCAGATCTCTGATGGTCACACTGAAGACTGATGAACTTGTGTTGTCTTTCAGAGAGAATCTTCCAGAATGAATCCATTTATTTTTCTCATTAGTCCTGATTTGGTCTGAGCAGACTAGCCACTGATCTTTACAAAAATACTTTGCATTGTTTGTATATTCTTCATCATATCTGCATGTGATCCTGACTCCTCCTCCTGAATATCCTGTCACACTGATGGAGCTCACGACACCTACAACAAACCAGCATTAACAAACACTAATATATTTATAATAATGAACAGAGATGAACTTTGAAATTTTGTTAAACTTGAAACATGAACTGAATTTCAACACTTTCTTCATTAAATGATTTTATATTTAGTGAATCTCAGAGTTCAGATTCTTACCAGGAATCATCATCAGAGTGAAAGTCAAGATGATCTTCATTCTTCTCTCTTATTCAATGATCTTCTCTGTTGTTAGTAGATTCAGTTCTTCTGAAGCTCTCGATGTGTGTTCACATGAGTTTTGAGAGTTTATTTCCTGGTTACATGTTTAACATGAAGAGCTGAATGTGACGAGACGCCCACTTCCTCTGAGAGAGAGAGAGAGAGAGAGAGAGAGAGAGAGAGAGAGAGAGAGAGAGATGATTAAAGAGGGAAGTGAGAGTAAGTCTCTAGACACTGACACCTGATGGACACTCATGAAACAGCAGCAGTTCACATGGTCACCTTATAAATGCTTGTTCCTGGTGGTAAATATTTTTAACATCTTATCATTTTAAAGATTTAACTTTTGTTAATCATCCTCTATGTTGAAATGGAGACAAATAATATTTAATTCACATTCATAAAACTCACCATCTTGAGTTTTCCAGCATATTTTTGTTTGAGTGACTCTTTTACTCCTTCAGTGAATCTGGTCTCCAGAGACACACATGAAACACATCAGATCAAATCTACTGGAAACCACAAACCAGAGCGAGTGACACAAATGAACCTGAAGTGTTGAGGACTGAAGCAGCTCCCTCTAGTGTTCAGATGATGTTCAGCACCACGGAGAGCAGCTGATCACGTGACAGATTCATCACCACACAGGTTCAGTCTGTCCTGATGATCTCCTGTTCTCATACATGAAATCACACTTTGGACACATCCACTTTATTGTTATAATGAACAATTATCTTTAGTCATACACAAAAACACATATTTTAAGTACATCAAGCAAGTTACATCACTCGAGCAGGAAAAATAGTTCTTAAGCAAACAACAAATGAGTGAAATCTAACATGTATCTGCTGTGATCGCTGACTCATAACTACATATAATGACTCTGATCCTGATCAACACTGAAGATGAACATCATCAGAACCCTCTGTGTCATTCAGTACAGCATGATGGAGCGCGAACATCTGCACTGTTTAATGTTAGCGTAAACTGTATTAGTATCAGAGGGGTTTGTGGGTAATTGTGGAGTAGCATAAACAGTGCTAGTATCAGAGGGGTTTGTGGGTAATTGTGGAGTAGCATAAACAGTGCTAGTATCAGAGGGGTTTGTGGGTAATTGTGGAGTAGTATAAACAGTCCTAGTATCAGAGGGGTTTGTGGGTAATTGTGGAGTAGTATAAACAGTGCTAGTATCAGAGGGGTTTGTGGGTAATTGTGGAGTAGTATAAACAGTGCTAGTATCAGAGTGGTTTGTGGGTAATTGTGGAGTAGTATAAACAGTGCTAGTATCAGAGGGGTTTGTAAGTAACTGATTATTGCACTGTTTATGCCGCTCCACAGCAGGGTTCATGGGTAACTGAGCAGTAGCATAAAGAGTGGTACAAGAATCAGAGGGGTTTGTGGGTAATTGGGTGGTTTTGCAGTCAATTTGAAGTCTGGTGTCTTGATGAACCTGTGAATGAGAAATGATTGACAGCTTTTGATGAAAGTCATTCATTCAAACAGATTCTTATTACCAATTTGAATTTACAAACCGCTTCACTGTTTTCTGTTCCAGGTTCAGATATTTTAGAGGCTGGATCAGGGCCTGTAAAACAAAAACACTACATTAAACATAGTAATAATGATAATAATTAGTCACATTGATAATATATAATGTGTCATTGACCCTCAAGATATCAGGCTGGCACGTGTTTCTCAGTGCACTGACTAGTTGTGACCAGCAGGGGGAAGAAACATCTCTCAATTCACTCATTCCACAGACAACAATGTAATTCACTGACAAACTGCAAACATTAACCTGATAAAGAAATCACAATAAAAGCAAACTGTCCAACTGGTGACTTTTAAGACAAAAAAAACATTAAAAACAATGTTCTAATAACGTTGTGCCAACATTGCTATAATGTTGTGAAAATTTCTTGTGTAATTTCCTGATCTGTGCCATGTTTTGTAGTCCTTTTGTTGATTGGTACCCCATTCACTATACTTGACCAGGTGTGTCTTGTTTGCTTATCACCACTTGTATATAAATGTGTTTGTAACCCCTCCACCCAGGTCCTACTCGCCTCTAACAAGGAGGCTAACGGCTGAAACCTCTAGCGCTAGAACATCTCTTGAGGTCAGAGGAGTGAGGTTTACTCGCACAGCGACTATCTGGCCCTAAAACTCTCTCCCATTCGGGTCACGGCACCAATGTAACCCTTCTACTGTGCAGGAGTCAAATCCGTTTCTCCGGCGTGAGAGTCGGATGCTCTAACAAGGAAGCTTAAGGATGCAACCTCCAACATTTGTCACCAGAGCATCTCTTGAGGTCAGAGGAGTGAGGTTTACTCACACAGCGACTACTAGCTGGCCCTAAACCTCACTCCCATCCGGGTCACGGCACCAATGTAACCCCTCTACCCAGGTCCTACTTGCCTCAAACCCGGGTCTCCGGCATTGGGCACTCGAACAAGGAGGCTAATAGCTGAAACCTCTATCCTGTCGCCAGAGCATCTCTTGAGGTCAGAGGAGTGAGGTTTACTCACACAGCGACTACTAGCTGGCCCTAAACCTCACTCCCACCCGGGTCACGGCACCAATGTAACGCCTCTACTGTGCGGGACTCAAATTCGTTTCTCCGGCGTGAGAGTCGGACGCTCTAACAAGGAAGCTTAAGGCTGCAACCTCTAATATCTGTCACCAGAGCATCTCTTGAGGTCAGAGGAGTGAGGTTTTCTCACACAGCGACTACATTCATTTACACAATATACTGATTCACGTCCTCGGAAGACAGGGAGCTGATTGAGACGCATATATACAGTATATCCCAGTGTTTCTCATGTTCTTGGTCTGGCGTTGTGCTTCCATGGATGTTACGTGTCTGCGCTTGTTATTTTTTCTCTGAAAAACGTTCCTCTGAAACAGGCACCATTACAGTTCTCTATTGATTCAAACTGTCAAGTTTTTAAAAAGTTTTAACACAAATTCTTGGTTATTTGAACATTCAGGGAACATTCCATTTCATCATTCTTCAAACCATGAGGGAATGTTACTTCTGAATGTTCTCGGAACATTCTCAAACAAGTAGTAACATTTTTAAAATGTTAGACGAACTTCCAACTAAAACATTTCAGAAAAAAGCTCCATGAAAGATGATTAAATGGCAATTGTGTTCTAACAATTTAAGAACATTATTAAAAAGCATAACTTTGAACAAATGTTCTATTAATGTTACTGTAAAAAACACAATGAAAGTACTGGCAGCTCATTACCTGGACATTATCCAGTAATTTTATAGACATAAAACACAACGCAATGGAGTACAAAATTCTAAATACAGAACCTTGTCAGAATGTTAGCCAAAGTTCTGAGAACATCAGTAGCTGGTTTACCTCGAGTCTGACACTTGAAAAGAGTCACTATGCATGATGCGAATCCAACGATGAGCAGGAGCAGAATCACAAACACACCGATGATCAGAGACGGACCTGAGAAAACAAGAAAACAACGAGAATCTGATTCTAACGTCCACGTGCAAATATATGAAAATGAATGAAGATTCATCACCAGAATACCGTTCGAGACAGATGGAGGAGCTGATGTGAAACCAGATGTTGATGATGGCTGGGAATTTAGGGAAACAAGTGTAGTTTGGATCGATGATGGAGATGATGAAGATGACAAGGATGGTGGGAGTGTGTTTTGTTCTTAAAACAGAAAAAGGCATGGCTGTGACAAACGATGTACACACTTTCAAGCTTTAAACGCCTTCAAAACTTCTCGGAAATCGAATAGGCAAACATCCTGTCTCTCATTATGATCAAACTACACCTTCAACTATGAATGTCATACAGCGCAACCTGGGTGTAATGATGAGCAGTCAGCGAGTGAGATCCAAATGCAGCTTTAATGCAAAAACGTAGTCGTGCAGGCAATGGTCAACACAACAGCAAACAATAACAACGGGGAACAGGCAGATTCGTAGTAAGTGTCCTGGCGGGAGGTCGAAGGCAGGCAGATAAACGTCAGAAAACAAGAAACAGGCAGGATCAGAAAACAGGTAAACCAGACGAGGATAACTTGCTCGAAATTGTACAGATGCACAAGACTTCGCAAATAGGCAGTAAAAAGGAACAGGCTAAATAGCGGGGCAGATTGGCTACAGCTGGGAAATGATTAACACAAGGGGCTTATGGGAAGTGTAGTGCGGTTGAGAGTCCGTGAGATAGGAGGGCGACATCTAGTGGCAGGTGAGTGAAAGACAACCGAACAGGATTCATAACACTGGGATTATATACATATTTTCATATGTCTCTAATAAAACAGACACTCAAAACGCGCTTATCCTCCTGCATAAGACATGCTTTCATTCATTTGTTGCCTACTTCACGTGAATATTTAGCATGCATTAATAATATTAAATTTCCAACAATATGACAGTATTGCTGATGGTCAAGTTCAAAATACATCATTTCTCACCTGTTGTTATAATGTTCAGATTCGTTTCCGTGTAGAAATCTATTTCTTTAGGAATATCGACTGCACAATAGTACGTCCCAGAATCCTCTTCTCTCAGATCTCTGATGGTCACAGTGAAGACTGATGATCTTGTGTCGTCATACAGAGAGAATCTTCCAGAATCAATCCATTTATCTTCAATATCAGTCCTGATGAGGTCAGAACATCCTGACCACTGTCTTTTACAAAAATACTTTGCATTTGTTCTATATCCTTTATCATACATGCATCTGATCATGACTTCAGACCCTGAATATCCTGTCACACTGATGGAGCTCACGACACCTACAACAAACCAGCGTCAGATACAACACTTTAACACATTTACTGTGAGGCTTCAGCATTCAGACTGCTTTCATCCGTTTCTTACCAGGAATCGTTAGCATGGTGAAAGTCAGGATGATGTTCATTCTTCTCTCTCCTTAAATCGTCTCTTGTATCAGTAGATTCAGTTCTTCTGAAGCTCTCTGTGTTTCCTGGCAGTGTTTTCGTCATGAATGTGATGAGGTGCAGACTTCCTCTTCCTCTTCCTCTGTCTTCTGCTGCTGTACGGTATGTGTCGCAGGTACAACTTAAAATGAAACAGAGAGAGAGATCATGGAAAAAGATGCATCATCAACATAAAAACAAACTAGAAGAAAGCATAACACAGAACTGCTGATATATAAAAAGTTTGGTTAATGAAGATGAGCATATTTATCACACTTACAAGACTGTGGTCATGAGATCCTCTTTATTAGACTCCCAGCTTTCAAATGAAAAATAAACATAATAATATGAAGTAGTAAGTGAACACACTACTCGCTCTTTCACATTATTTCCCATCTCTCGTGGTCAAAGAAAACCTTCAATTTCCACATTGTCTCATCATGGATACTCTCACAGATTATACAACAATCTTGATCATTCAGTTCATCTTTAAAGGGGACCTATTATACAAAATTCACTTTTATAAGGTGTTTGAACTCAGATGTGTGTCCCATAAGTCATTATCGATCTCTCAGAACATCCTGTTTTATATTTCTCCCGACTCCTACGTAAGAGTAGGGAAACCTCGCTGCTGACGATATGCCAGTGTTTCCGCGGGTTGTTTTTCATGTCCTCAGGCTGAAGCGACCCAAATATCATTAAATTTAGCCGCTAGAATCTAAATTTCACCAGGGGAACCCCGCCAAAAATGCAGATTTTACCCCCGAAACGCTATTTTTACCACAGGACTAATCTGAAACGCCATTGAGCTAGCTTTGAGAAGCAATTGGGCAGGTTTTGTTGTGAACACCTGGCAACCCTGCGATCTGCCCTGGACACGCGGAGTGAGAAGCACAGAAGTAAACATTACTGTTTACTGTTGCTGTTCTGTTGTTGAATGTACCAATGAACACACTGGTCACAGCAGAAAGGGAGAGAGTGCACTTTATTACAGTTCATCTGTTGTTTTACAGATATATTAAGTTTGCCAGTTTATTAAGCATAGGACATAAGGTCTGTATATATTTGTTTACTGTTAGTTCTAACAAGCGTTTTGAGTTTTTGTATTTCTGCAGTGGAGTAGATCATTTGATCATCTGGTTTATTTGCAGTGGAGTAGATCATTGGATCATCTGGTTCAGTTGCAGTGGAGTAGATCATTTGATCATCTGGTTCATTTGCAGTGGAGTAGATCATTGGATCATCTGGTTCAGTTGCAGTGGAGTAGATCATTGATCATCTGGTTTATCTGCAGTGGAGTAGATCATCAGATCTTCTGGTTTATCTGCAGTGGAGTAGATCATTGATCATCTGGTTAATTTGCAGTGGAGTAAATCATTGGAACATCTGGTTCATTTGCAGTGGAGTAGATCATTGGATTATCAGGTTCATTTGCAGTGGAGTAGATCATTGGATTGTCTGGTTTATCTGCAGTGGAGTAGATCATCAGACCTGCAGTGGAGTAGATAATTGGATCATCTGGTTTATCTGCAGTGGAGTAGATCATCAGATCTGCAGTGGAGTAGATCATTGGATCATCTGGTTCATTTGCAGTGGAGTAGATCATTGGATTATCAGGTTCATTTGCAGTGGAGTAGATCATTGGATTGTCTGGTTTATCTGCAGTGGAGTAGATCATCAGACCTGCAGTGGAGTAGATAATTGGATCATCTGGTTTATCTGCAGTGGAGTAGATCATCAGATCTGCAGTGGAGTAGATCATTGGATCATCTGGTTCATTTGCAGTGGAGTAGATCATTGGATTATCTGGTTCATTTACAGTGGAGTAGATCATTGGATTGTCTGGTTTATCTGCAGTGGAGTAGATCATTGGATTATCTGGTTCATTTGCAGTGGAGTAGATCATTGGATTGTCTGGTTTATCTGCAGTGGAGTAGATCATCAGACCTGCAGTGGAGTAGATAATTGGATCATCTGGTTTATCTGAAGTGGAGTAGATCATCAGATCTGCAGTGGACTAGATCATTGGATCATCTGGTTCATTTGCAGTGGAGTAGATCATTTGATCTTCTGGTTCATTTGCAGTGGAGTAGATCATTGGATCATCTGGTTCATTTGCAGTGGAGTAGATCATCGGATCATCTGGTTCATTTGCAATGGAGTAGATCATCGGATCTTCTGGTTTATCTGCAGTGGAGTAGATCATCAGATCTTCTGGACTTCCTGCTGTAGTGTAGATGATGGTGGTGTGTTTGTTCTTGCACTGAAAGTCACTGATTTCCTGATAATTATGGTCATTCAAGTCGATGTCCTGCAAAAGAACTCATGTTATCTTCCAAACCCTTCCACATTTGAACATCTCAACAGTAGTTTTTATCCCTAACAGATATATGTTCTCAAGAGTTTGTATAAGATCTACATCATCATCATCATCATCATCATCACTCACCTCTGCAGTGATCTCTGCTCTTGTATTTAAAGGCAAAATCCCAACAGGCACTGTCAAAAAATGAGGAGGATGAAAGTATGCATCACTCAAACAGTAAACATCAGGAGACGTGTGTATCTGAAACTTGAGGTAAAACCCACTTAACTCTGTTTGAGGCCACAATTGCTCATTTAAACCCTTATTTATTCAAAGTTTCTTCATAAACTCAGGGATTGTTTTCAAATCACCATTGAGAGAGTTACTGTAAATAAATGTGTGTGTGAGTTTTGTTTCCGGAGGAACGTGCATCTAAATCTGACCTTGCTGTGAAAGTCCTGATGGTGTTATTCTTGGTGATTTCTTGCTTCTCTTCCTGAAGAACACCATCAGTGCCATGAGGAAGATGATCACATTGATGACTAACCCAACACTGATGAAGATGACGGACCCTGAACGTGAGTCGTGACATGTAACACACATTTAATGTCCTTTAAACTGATATATTGATGCATCGCATTCAAATATTCAAGAAATAAGAGTCATAAAGAGCAGCAGATGAACTGACCTGTTGAGATGAGATGATCTGTGTGATTCATACCGCTGGATGATGATGTTTTTGAAAAAGAGCTGATGGTTGAAACCTCAGTGGTATTGATATCTGATGGATGACAGCGAAGATCAACACTGAATTCAATTCAAAATACAGATAAACGTCTTTTTGTTCTGTTGTCTTCTCTCTACACTTACAATAAATATAATCACTTACCCTGTTTAACCTGCAAAAAAATCTCTGAATAGTCATCAGGAGCAAGTTTCCTGTTCACACCACACCAGTATTGTCCTTCATCCTCTGTTCTCAGATCAGTGATGGTGACGGTGAAAACTCTGGCCGTCGTGTCGTCAGTCAGAGAGAATCTCTCGTCTTTAGCTGGAGATCCTGATTTAACCTTGATGTTTTTATTTAACAATAAACACTCTCCTTTACAAAAATACTTTGAATTTGTTTCATATCCAGATTCATATGAGCATCTGATCTCAACTCTCTCTCCTCTGTATCCTGTAACTGTAACTGGAGCTCCAACAACAACAGCTGAAACACAAATATCATTATATAGATCTGTTATGTGTGAACAAGAGACATAAGCAGATCAGAATAACAAAGAAATATCATTCATATGAGTCTGATGATCATGTGATCACAGAGGAAAATCAAGAGATCATGTCAAACTGTGTGTAAAAGAGCTCAGAGTCTCAAACTCACCTGTACAGATGCTGGAAAAGAGCAGCAGGACGTCCCACATGATGAACTTTGACAAGAGTTTCGCTGAAATAAAAGACAAACTCTGTGACGGACGTTACTGTCGTTCTCTTCCATACTGAGTAGCGTCAGCAACTAAAATGAACACTTCCTTCCCCTTCTGTCTGTCTAGCCACATCCAGCTCTACAGGACGTCTCATTTACTCTGTCAAAGTGCACATGCTTTTCTTTTGAGTTTTAATTCTTCTAACCTTCACTAGATAATGTAATGAGCAAACTGTTGAAAATAGTTTCATATGGAGAATAAAACACCACAGGACAGGTCAATATTTCCATGAATGTAAGGACGACTTTGAAATCTGCTGAGGACTGAACTGTCACGAATGAGGCTCCCTCTTCACCTGAGTATTAACCCATTCAGACTACATTTCCCATAAACCCTCATACCTGGGGCTGATTGCACTACACCTGTTCCATATCACCTACCATATATAAACTCCATTCACACACTACCTTACGTGAAGTCTTGATTGGCCCTGGTTATCATTACTAAGCAGCTTTCTTGTGGACTGTTTATTCTGTTGTGACCTTGGACTGTTTTCTCGTTTATGATTCTTTGCTGCCTGTCTGTAGTGTTGGGCAGAGCGAGGCTTCATGAAACACTGAAGCAAATGTGCCGTATTGTGTCGAGGCTTCAAAACTATACCGACACCCGTCTCCACGGTGACACCTAGTGGTCAATTGCACATGTTACCTGAAACAACTTTGACAACAAGCCATTTAAAAAAATAAAAATGTTGTGTTTTTGTTAATGTGGAGAGTTTTTAACATCCTAACTATATAACTATAATATATAATAATAATAACTAGGTTATTTTGGTCATGAAAAATGAAAAGTAATCAAACAAATCAATCCACAATGGTCTCATTTTTGTTCTGTTTTTTTCACAGATTTTTATTCAAAAATATTAATTGCTTTCTCCTCTCACAAAAACCCACGAGGTGAAGGTGCGTTAACTTCTCCTTTAAACTCTGTGGGAGTTGAGACAGATGTGCGATCGTGTGATTGGTTCCCGCCCCTGTCAATCAAACGCGGACTTGGCGAGCATGACACCTGTCGAAACGTGCAGAAGCTTCGTTTAGCCATAGTCACATGACATGGGTGTTTTGAATCACAGTTCGGAGCAGTGTTTCGAAACATCTACGATTCGGGATCTCGACACTGTCATCCCTACTTACCTGACCCACGCCGGTTTACTGGACTCTGTGTGTTTGCCGCCTGCCTCGACTCTAGCCTGATCCTGTTTCTGCTTATGGTTTGCCTCTCCTGTGATTACTGTCTGACACTGATCTGTTTAAATAAACTGCACATAGATCCCAACTCCGTTGACTCCTCGTTACATGAACGTTCTCCTGAGAATAACGTTATTTATCAAGTAAATGAAGACGAGTGTAACTGACGTGAACGAGACCAAACACTGACAGTGAAAATAGTGTGTATAAAAGTTCAGTTCACTGTCTCTTTGCAGCTGATTTCAGTCAAACTGACTCGTTTCAGACGGGGATTTGCTGCATAACAGTATCAGGAGTGTTGGATCTCTGTGCAGTGTTTTACATCACCTGTAGAGGGCGAGATGAAGCTCAGCACTCTGAAATACACTCAGATCAGGGTTGCCAAGTGTGCGGTTTTTGCATGGAAACAGGCGACTTTTATACTTGACGCAGGTTGAAGGATTGAGCATTACCTGTCCTGCTTTTCCTCTTTTTCAGGATGAGGAACGTTCCAGAACACAGAACAAGCAGAACCGAACCCAGACCGCCAGCAACAGAAGCCAGGTCTGAACACAACGATAAACACGAAAAAAAACAATACTCTTAGATGAATAACCAAGATCTTATAACTGAAATAAATCATTCTTATTACTGAACTATTATGAATTTTCTAATATTTAGTTGTTATATTGTGTAACTGAAGTGAAACCGCAACGGTAAACCTCGACTCTTCAGAAGGAAACGCTTCTGTCTACGGTTGATGTCAAACCAAATGAACCACATCAATATGAGCCTCTAAAACATCAAAGTCATTTCCTCTCAAAGGACTGATCATGTGATCAAAGAGGAGCATCATGGGTAGTGTAGTTTGTGTGCTCACGAGTGTTTGGCTGATGCCGTTCTTCTGTAGTATTTCCTGTTCTTGTGGTTTCAGTTTCTGTTTGAAGAGACACTGACAGAGAAAAACACCAGTGACGTGTGAACGATTCACTCATGCAGGAACAACATGAACACAGAAACGAAGCTCTACTAAGACTCTTTCTTATCCAGAGCAATTTGTACATTTTAAGAACGGAGCAAACGCCGGTGGACTAAAACTTTGACAAACGTCACTGTCGTTCTCTTCCGTACTGAGAGAATGACACGCAGCATCAGCAACTAATATTAGCATTTCTTTCCCCGTTGTGTCTCTCTAACCACCTCCAGCTCTACATGACGTCTGTAATGATTCACCAATTCACTAAAACAAAGTCTCTTTGCATTCATGTACATTGAGCTGCATGATGTCATTACAGCAGTTCAACGTCGTTGTTTCTCCACAACAGCAAAATCCAGCTAAAAATCCTGCTTTCTTCTAACATTGGAATCACTTTTCTGACCTCGAGATCCACGGCAGGCCTCCAGACCAACATTCGAGGGCAGCAGCATCGGTAAAATGTGCAGCAATTAAGGAAAACATGCAAGCTCCTCCAAAAATTGTGAAATCTGCTCGATTTTGCGATAAATTCAGTGATTACAGGATCGCAAAAATCCTGGAGAGACTGTCTAGATTTGCTCATTTCAGGTAAGATCATTTTCGATTGGTTTTCACCTATTGTTTTTTGTTTGTTTGTTGATTAGGATACTCTTTTACCATACTAAAAAATATTTAAAATATATATATTTGATTACCTGCATGTTGTCACACCGTCTACGTCACCAGCACGACCAGCTCCACCCACACGCTCACAATCACCGGAATTCTGATCATCTGCACCTGTCATCACTCATGCTCACGGCACATAAAAAGCCCTCACTTCCTCTGTCAGTTGTCTGATCTCGTCTTGAATGGACTACAGACTTACCCGTGTCAGCTTACCTGTCTGCTTCGGATTCCTTGGGTGTTACTTCGTCTTCCACGACTCTTTACCAGGCGTGTGCGTGAGCCGCTGGACCGTACTCACTGGATCTACAAACATAGGAAACCACTTGTCAGTTCGTCAGTTAAGTCACCTTTTGCTTGCTGGACTTGTGCACTCACCATACCTGACCATTTACCTGTTTAGCACTTCCATCTGTTAAATAAAATCCTTTACTTAACCTTACCTCCTGTGTCTGGGTCTTACAGAAGATCAGACCACTTCAAACAACATGCAGACGAACGCTACAACCTGCACAACCAGCACATTCGCAGAGTCGGTCCCAGCGGGTCACGGCACACTTCCTGCAACGGACTCGGTGTCTTCCTCGTTGCGCTCAGCTGCCTCTGCATGTCCCGTGGCCTGACCAGCGCCCTACTCAGGCGAGGCGGAGGACTGCAATGGGTTCCTCATGCAATGTTCACTGTTTTTCGAAATCCAGCCCCATCTGTTCATCTCGGAGAAAGCGCAAGTGGCATTCGTGATCAATCTTCTCACTGGCAAAGCGTGGGCTCAGGCCCTGTGGCAGTCCAACGCCGCCATACTTACATCTCTTACTGCCTTCACCAGCCATCTTAAAGAAGTCTTCGGACAAACTACCTCATCACTCTTCGTATCCGATCAATTGTTTCATCTGCGACAAGGCTCTTCGTCAGTTGGCGATTATACACTGCAGTTCTGTACGCTCGCTTCACATAGCGGTTGGAACGAGACTGCCCTCCTGACTTCTTATCGTCAAGGTCTCAGTCCCAAGATATGTCAATTGATGGTTGTTTACAATGATACGATAGGGTTAGAAGCCTTTCTCCAGAAAACAATCCGAGTATCCCAACGTCTCACAGCTTGTGAACGCTACCAACCCATTCTGCAGTCCCCGTCCGCCAGTTTGCCAGCCGCCCTTCCAGCACCAGAGGCCATGAACATGAACACGTATCGCCTCACTCAATCTGAACGACAACGTAGAATCTCACTCAATCTCTGTCTGTATTGTGGTAGTGAAGGTCATCGTCTACTCAACTGTCCCGTTCGACCCCCTCGGCCCTCGGTGAGTACAATCCAAATACATCCAAAAATTTCTCATTTGATCCGAACTACAGTATACTTCCTCATAGATAACTCCTATGTTTCAGCGCAAGCTCTGGTTGACTCGGGGTCCGCCGGGAACTTTATCTCCCGCCAGTTCCTCCGGACCTTAAACCTGAGACGCAAGCACAGTGACCGACCCATGAAGATACACACCATATTGGGAAAGCCGTTGGGTCGAGGGGTTATCAGTCATCACTCATCACCACTAACACTCCACATCGGATGCCTCCACCAAGAGAAGATAGCGTTCCTGGTGCTGGAAGGTTCAACCACCGACATCATCCTGGGGCGCCCCGTGGCTGGCCGATCACAACGCTATATTCGACTGGAACACCGGTGAAATCCTTAAGTGGAGCAAACATTGTCAACATACCTGTCTCACCCCTGTTAAGAGAATTCCTAGCTCTTCTTCTGCCAGAACCTCCCTCCGTCCGGACCTCTACCTTTACTCCACCTCGGTAGAGAGTCCGGAGACCACTCAGAAACCCACCATTCCTGTCGACTACCGGGTGTTCCAGGATGTATTCAGCAAGCGGCTGGCAACACAGTTACCTCCACATCGGCCATGGGACTGTGCCATCGACCTGCTACCTGGGTACATACTTCCTAAGGGTAAGGTCTACCCACTGTCCATCCCGGAACGGAAGGCTATGGATGAATACATCTCCGAGGCTCTCCAACAAGGGTTCATCCGTCCATCTACGTCCCCTGCCGCTTCAAGCTTCTTCTTTGTCGCCAAGAAGGACGGAGGCTTGAGGCCCTGCATCGATTATCGAAAGCTCAACACTCAAACCGTGAAGTTCCGACATCCCCTTCCTCTGGTCCCAGCTGCGCTTGAACAACTCCGTGGTGCCAAAATCTTTACGAAGCTGGATCTGCGCAGCGCTTACAACTTGATCCGAATACGCTCTGGGGATGAATGGAAGACCGCCTCCGTCACACCGTCGGGGCAGTATCTTGTAATGCCGTATGGCCTGGCGAACTCACCATCCATATTTCAGAATTATATGAATGAAATCTTCAGAGACCTCCTCCATCAGTTCGTGGTTGTATATATCGATGACATCCTCATATACTCCCGATCCCTGCAAGAACATCAGCAGCACGTTCGCCAGGTCCTTCAAAGGCTCCGAGACCACCGTCTCTATTTAAAACTAGAGAAGTTGAGTTCCACACCCCCGAAGTCCAGTTCCTCGGTTATTATATTAACCAGCATGGAGTGAAGATGGACCAGAGGAAGGTGGAATCCATCAGTAAGTGGCCAGAACCCCAGACGGTAAAAGAACTTCAGAGATTCCTGGGATTTGCCAACTTTTATCGTAAATTCATCCGTAACTACAGTCAGATCAGTTCACCTCTTACCTCCCTGCTCAAGAAGGGCCCCAAGTCTCTGTCCTGGAACCCTCAGGCGAACCAAACCTTCCTTACCCTGAAAGAAGCTTTTAGTACGGCACCGATCCTCCGTCATCCAGATCCTGACCTGCCATTCCTCGTTGAGGTGGATGCCTCTCAGACAGGGGTCGGTGCCATCCTTTCCCAGCGGCAGGGTGACCCCGCTCGTCTTCATCCATGTGCCTTCTACTCCCACAAACTTTCCCCGGTGGAGCAGAATTATGACGTCGGGAACCGAGAGCTTCTCGCCATCAAGCTGGCTCTCGAGGAGTGGAGACACTGGCTGGAGGGAGCCAAACACAGATTTGACGTCATCACGGATCATCAGAATCTGGAATATCTCAGAGACGCCAAACGGTTGAACACCCGCCAAGCCCGTTGGGTGCTCTTCTTCACGAGATTCAACTTCACAGTTACATACCGGCGAGGTGAGAAGAATGTACAGGCCGACGCCCTTTCCCGTCTCCATGCTCCAGAGCAAGATGCTCACCTACCTGAACCCATACTCCCTCCAGCCATGATAGTCAGCCCAATCCAGTGGGAATGGGATACCCGTATTCGTAACGCCCAAGAAACTGACCCTACTCCGCCGGGAGTTCCAGAGGGGCTGATGTACGTACCACCTACCTGTCGTCAGCTCCTCTTGGAATCCGCACACACATCTCTGGGCTCTGGACACCCAGGTAGCCAGCGAACCCTCTCGCTCCTACAAAAATGCTACTGGTGGCCCTCTATGGCCCAGGACGTCTCCCGATACGTCAAAGGATGTTCTGTCTGCGCCATCACCAACACCCCACGACAGCTCCCGGCAGGCAAGCTCCGTCCACTTCCTATACCTCACCGCCCCTGGACTCACCTAGGAATCGATTTCATCACGGATCTCCCACCATCCAATACTTACACCAGTGTCCTCGTAACCGTCGATCGTTTCTCAAAGATGTGCAAGTTAATTCCCTACAAAGGACTACCCACCGCATTCCAGACAGCAGAACTGTTGTTTCAACATGTGTTCAGGAACTTTGGCCTGCCTGAGGACACCACTTCCATCTGTTAAATAAAATCCTTTACTTAACCTTATCTCCTGTGTCTGGGTCTTACACATGTCATGTGACCATTAACTGGCATCTTACTGTTATTTTTAATAAATATCAGGTCAAAAACAGGTTCAGCTGACAAAAAAAAGTCCCTGCATCGCATGTAAATATGAAACACCGTCAATTTTGTTAATGTTTTTGAAAGACAAGAGTAATACATGGTTAAATGACTCACTGAATCATAATTAATATAATATTAAATATTAGTAATGTTCATCGGGAATGGATTAGAAATGCAATGTTGTGACGTTAAATCCAGAGATCAGAAGCTGTTTTCCTCAGTTTTCAGGGATAGACACTTGATTAGTGGACGGAATCTGATCATCACGAGACACTGAAACACAGTGAAATAGTTCTCATGTGGTCGACATTAGATCTGAAAAACCCAGAAAAGAGAAGAGGAAGAGAGAACAAATGATAGAGTTTGTATTTTCACTGGAGCCACGATGTGAAGTATTTGAGAAAACTGTCTTTGCAAAAATGCACCAAATCTGATGTAGAAGAATTAAAACAACACTGAGTGATCCACCATTTACATTTTTAATATTACGACATGAAGCACTGCGTTTGGCGGAACAGAAACATTAAAAATACAGGCTAGTGATCTGGTTTTATTTTAAGGTGTCAGTATTACAGTGTAATTATACATTTAAGTACTGAGTAATGACAACTAACTACATGTACTTACTATAGAGTTTGGTTTAGGGTTAATTGCATGTAATTAAGCATCATTTCTAGTTATTACTACAGTAAATACATGGAACATATATATCAAGGACGCTGTAAAACAAAGTGTTACCGCGATCTGAAATAGGAGATTCAGTATTTTGTGGATGAGTTGCTGTCATGTAGATCAGTTCTGTCCTGTGTGGGTCAGGTGACTTCATATTGGCGTAATAATCAGTCTGTATCTGACACCTGATTGGGTGTGACTGGGGTTTGAATCAGGCTGCTGATTGGTTACGGTGCTATAAACGGTAGAGGACACTGGGCGGTTGTTGAGGTGTGAAGCAGGCGTCTGATTGGACGATGATGATGATACTGTTTGGAATCTCTTCATTCCCACCGGAGAAAACTTCTATTGATTGAACCTTCAATCTTCAACACAGAAGGTTCCAGACTCTGCAGGTACAGTAAAGACATTCACCTTTAACACATTTGATCTTAAAGGGAATCATCTGACATATATAAATATATTCAAGTACATTTAGATGCTCAATATTGAAGAAATAAGAGTCACAGAGCGACAGACGGATGAACTGACCTGATTGTGGATTCAGTTAAAATTAATCACTTACCATGTTTAACCTGCAACAAAATCTCTGAATAGAGATCAGGCAAAGGAAAAGTCGTCTTCACAGCACACCAGTATTGTCCTTCATCCTCTGTTCTCAGATCAGTGATGGTGACGGTGAAAACTCTGGCCGTCGTGTCGTCAGTCAGAGAGAATCTCTCGTCTTTAGCTGGAGATCCTGATTTAACCTTGATGTTTTTATTTAACACTAAACACTCGCCTTTACAAAAATACTTTGAATATGTTTCATATCCAGATTTATATGAGCATCTGATCTCAACTCTCTCTCCTCTGTATCCTGTAACTGTATCTGGAGCTCCAACAACAACAGCTGAAACACAAATATCATTATATAGATCTGTTATGTGTGAACAAGAGACATAAGCAGATCAGAATAACAAAGAAATATCATTCATATGAGTCTGATGATCATGTGATCACAGAGGAAAATCAAGAGATCATGTCAAACTGTGTGTAAAAGAGCTCAGAGTCTCAAACTCACCTGTACAGATGCTGGAAAAGAGCAGCAGGACGTCCCACATGATGAACTTTGACAAGAGTTTCGCTGAAATAAAAGACAAACTCTGTGACGATCGTTACTGTCGTTCTCTTCCGCACTGAGTAGCGTCAGCAACTAAAATTAACACTTCCTTCCCCTTCTGTCTCTTTGGCCACATCCAGCTCTACAGGACGTCTCATTTACTCTGTCAAAGTCCACATGCTTTTCTTCTGAGTTTTAATCCTTCTAACCTTCACTAGATAATGTAATGAGCAAACTGTTGAAAATAGTTTCATATGGAGTATAAAACACCACAGGACAGGTCAATATTTCCATGAATGTAAGGACGACTTTGAAATCTGCTGAGGACTGAACTGTCACGAATGAGGCTCCCTCTTCACCTGAGTATTAACCCATTCAGACTACATTTCCCATAAACCCTCATACCTGGGGCTGATTGCACTACACCTGTTCCATATCACCTACCATATATAAACTCCATTCACACACTACCTTACGTGAAGTCTTGATTGGCCCCGGTTATCATTACTAAGCATCTTTCTTGTGGACTGTTTATTCTGTTGTGACCTTGGACTGTTTTCTCGTTTATGATTCCTTGCTGCCTGTCTGTAGTGTTGGGCAGAGCGAGGCTTCATGAAACACTGAAGCAAATGTGCCGTATTGTGTCGAGGCTTCAAAACTATACCGACACCCGTCTCCACGGTGACACCTAGTGGTCAATTGCACATGTTACCTGAAACAACTTTGACAACAAGCCATTTAAAAAAATAAAAATGTTGTGTTTTTGTTAATGTGGAGAGTTTTTAACATCCTCACTATATAACTATAATATATAATAATAATAACTAGGTTATTTTGATTGATATTAAAATATTAATTGCTTTCTCCTCTTACAAAAACCCACGAGGTGAAGGTGCGTTAACTCCTCTTTTAAACTCTGTGGGATTGAGACAGATGTGCGATCGTGTGATTGGTTCCCGCCCCTGTCAATCAAACGCAGACTCGGCGAGCATGCCACCTTTCGAAACGCGCAGAAGCTTCGTTTAGCCAAAGTCACGTGACATGGGTGTTTTGAATCACAGTTCGGAGCAGTGTTTCGAAACATCTACGCTTCGGGATCTCGACACTGTGTCGAAACGTTAGTATCGCGTCAGTCATCCCTACCTACCTGACCCACGCCTGTTTACTGGACTCTGTGTGTTTGCCGCCTGCCTCGACTGGTTTGCCTCTCCTGTGATTACTGTCTGACACTGATCTGTTTAAATAAACTGCACATGGATCCCAACGAGACCAAATACTGACAGTGAAAATAGTGTCTATAAGAGTTCAGTTCACTGTCTCTTTGCAGCTGATTTCAGTCAAACTGACTCGTTTCAGACGGGGATTTGCTGCATAACAGTATCAGGAGTGTTGGATCTCTGTGCAGTGTTTCACATCACCTGTAGAGGGCGAGATGAAGCTCAGCGCTCTGAAATACACTCAGATCAGGGTTGCCAAGTGTGCGGTTTTTGCATGGAAACAGGCGACTTTTATACTTGACGCAGGTTGAAGGATTGAGCATTACCTGTCCGGCTTTTCCTCTTTTTCAGGATGAGGAACGTTCCAGAACACAGAACCAGCAGAACCGAACCCAGACCGCCAGCAACAGAAGCCAGGTCTGAACACAACGATAAACACGAAAAACAATACTGATTCTGATTATACTCTCAGATGAATAACCAAGATCTTATAACTGAAATAAATCACTCTTATTACTGAACTATTATGAATTTTCCAAAATTTAGTTGTTATATTGTGTAACTGAAGTGAAACTGCAACGGTAAACCTCGACTCTTCAGAAGGAAACGCTTCTGTCTACGGTTGATGTCAAACCAAATGAACCACATCAATATGAGCCTCTAAAACATCAAAGTCATTTCCTCTCAAAGGAATGATCATGTGATCAAAGAGGAGCATCATGGGTAGTGTAGTTTGTGTGCTCACGAGTGTTTGGCTGATGCCGTTCTTCTGTAGTATTTCCTGTTTTTGTGGTTTCAGTTTCTGTTTGAAGAGACACTGACAGAGAAAAACACCAGTGACGTGTGAACGATTCACTCATGCAGGAACAACATGAACACAGAAACGAAGCTCTACTAAGACTCTTTCTTATCCAGAGCAATTTGTACATTTTTAACAACAGGGAGAAAAGTCTGTGGACTGAAACTTTGACAAACGTCACTGTTGTTCTCTTCCGTACTGAGAGAATGACACGCAGCATCAGCAACTAATATTAGCATTTCCTTCCCCGTTGTGTCTCTCTAACCACCTCCAGCTCTACATGACGTCTGTAATGATTCACCAGTTCACTAAAACAAAGTCTCTTTGCATTCATGTACATTGAGCTGCATGATGTCATTACAGCAGTTCAACGTCGTTGTTTCTCCACAACAGCAAAATCCAGCTAAAAATCCTGCTTTCTTCTAACATTGGAATCACTTTTCTGACCTCGAGATCCACGGCAGGCCTCCAGACCAACATTCGAGGGCAGCAGCATCGGTAAAATGTGCAGCAATTAAGGAAAACATGCAAGCTCCTCCAAAAATTGTGAAATCTGCTCGATTTTGCGATAAATTCAGCGATTACAGGATCGCAAAAATCCTGGAGAGACTGTCTAGATTTGCTCATTTCAGGTATTTTTTGTTTGTTTGTTTGTTGATCAGGATACTCTTTTACCATACTAAAAAATATTTTAAATATATATATATTTGCTTACCTGTGTCACACCCATGAACTGTCTTGTTTAGTTTAGTCCTGTCTAGTGATGTCATTCCCTGTTCATTTGCCCTCTGTGTGTTTACCTGATTAGTTAATTACCCGCACCTGTTTCTGTTCACCTAGATTAGTTTATCCCTCATTATCTCCCCTATATATTCTCCTTGTGTTTGTTCAGTCGCCGTCGGTTCTCGTCTATGTTAAGTGTGTGTCACCAGCCTGCCTGCCTACCTGTATGTATGTATTCCTGTGAACTAGTTATATTAAATCTATGTTATTGTTATCCTCGTCTATATCGTCTTTGGATCTGCGCACACACCGTGACAACCTGCATGTCATGTGACCATTAACTGGCATCTTACTGTTATTTTTAGTAAATATCAGGTCAAAAACAGGTTCAGCTGACAAAAAAAAGTCCCTGCATCGCATGTAAATATGAAACACCGTCAATTTTGTTAATGTTTTTGAAAGACAAGAGTAGCTGTTTTCCTCAGTTTTCAGGGATAGACACTTGATTAGTGGACGGAAACTGATCATCACGAGACACTGAAACACAGTGAGATAGTTCTCATGTGGTCGACATTAGATCTGAAAAACCCAGAAAAGAGAAGAGGAAGAGAGAACAAGTTTTTGTTTTCACTGGAGCCACGATGTGAAGTATTTGAGAAAACTGTCATTGCAAAAATGCACCAAATCTGATGTAGAAGAATTAAAACAACACTGAGTGATCCACCATTTACATTTTTAATATTACGACATGAAGCACTGCGTTTGGCGGAACAGAAACATTAAAAATACAGGTTAGTGATCTTGTTTTATTTTAAGGTGTCAGTATTACAGTGTAATTATACATTTAAGTATTGAGTAATGACAACTAACTACATGTACTTACTATAGGGTTTGGTTAAGGGTTAATTGCATGTAATTAATCATCATTTCTAGTTATTACTACAGTAAATACATGGAACAAATATATCAAGGACGCTGAAAAAAAAAATGTTACCGCGATCTGAAATAGGAGATTCAGTATTTTGTGGATGAGTTGCTGTCATGTAGATCAGTTCTGTCCTGTGTGGGTCAGGTGACTTCATATTGACGTAATAATCAGTCTGTATCTGACACCTGATTGGTTACTGTGGTGTAAACGGTAGAGGACACTGGGTGGTTGTTGAGGTGTGAAGCAGGCGTCTGATTGGACGATGATGATGATACTGTTTGGAATCCCTTCATTCCCACCGGAGAAAACTTGTATTGACTGAACCTTCAATCTTTAACACAGAAGGTTCCAGACTCTGCAGGTACAGTAAAGACATTCACCTTTAACACATTTGATCTTAAAGGGAATCATCTGACATATATAAATATATTCAAGTACATTTAGACGCTCAATATTGAAGAAATAAGAGTCATAGAGCGACAGACGGATGAACTGACCTGATTGTGGATTCAGTTCTGTTGTTCTGAAAGATGATGATGATGATGATATTTTTGAAGAAGAGCTGATGGTTGAAACTTCAGTGGTCTTGATTTCTGATGGATGAAAGATCAACTCAAAACACGGACACTGAATTCAATATAAAATGCATTAAAATTAATTTGTTCTGGTCCACTTCTAATAAAATTAATCACTTACCCTGTTTAACCTGCAACATAATCTCTAAATAGAGATCAGGACCCATCCTCTCCACAGCACACCAGTATTGTCCTTCATCCTCTGTTCTCAGATCAGTGATGGTGACGGTGAAAACTCTGGCCGTCGTGTTGTCAGTCAGAGAGAATCTCTCGTCTTTAGCTGAAGATCCTGATTCAACAATGATGTTTCTGATTAACAAACACTTGCCTTTACAAAAATACTTTGAATTTGTTTCATATCCAGATTCATATGGACATCTGATCTCAACTCTCTCTCCTCTGAATCCTGTAACTGTATCTGGAGCTCCAACAACAACAGCTGAAACACAAATATCATTATATAGATCTGTTATGTGTGAACAAGAGACATAAGCAGATCAGAATAACAAAGAAATATCATTCATATGAGTCTGATGATCATGTGATCACAGAGGAAAATCAAGAGATCATGTCAAACTGTGTGTAAAAGAGCTCAGAGTCTCAAACTCACCTGTACAGATGCTGGAAAAGAGCAGCAGGACGTCCCACATGATGAACTTTGACAAGAGTTTCGCTGAAATAAAAGACAAACTCTGCGACGAACGTTACTGTCGTTCTCTTCCGTACTGAGTAGCATCAGCAACTAAAATGAACACTTCCGTCCTCTTCTGTCTGTCTAGACACATCGAGCTCTACAGGATATCTTAAAAGAGCACATTTACTCTGTCAAAGTGCACATGCTTTTCTTTTGAGTTTTAATTCCTTCTAACCTTCACTAGATCATTTTAAAAGCTGCTGAACTATCTTTCAATCTTAATGCAAACTGTTGAAAATAGTTTCATATGGAGAAGAAAACACCACAGGACAGGTCAATATTTCCATGATCGTGAGGACAACTTTGAAATCTGCTGAGGACTGAACGTTCTCCTGAGAATAACGTAATTTATCAAGTAAATGAAGACGAGTGTAACTGACGTGAACGAGACCAAATACTGACAGTGAAAATAGTGTCTATAAGAGTTCAGTTCACTGTCTCTTTGCAGCTGATTTCAGTCAAACTGACTCGTTTCAGACGGGGATTTGATACACCTTTCTGGAGATTTATTTTAGTTTCTGATGTCCTTAAGAATATAATGTAATTACGAGTCAGCGGGATGGGATCCAAGTGTGAGCTTTATTCAAAGACGTAGTCAGACAGGCAAAGGTCAACTCAACAGCAAACAGTAGTAGCAGGGAACAGGCAGACTCGTAGTGACAATCCAGGCAAATAGTCAAAAGGCGGGCAGATAAACATCAAAACAAAGAAACAGGCAGGGTTAGGAAACAGGCAGACAAAACAAGACATGAACGCTCAGAAATGTAATACAGGGAATAATAAGACTTTGTCAATGACATATGTGAGAAAGGTGTCTTAAATAGTCCAACAAATTGACTGCAGCTGAAACGCAATCAACGTCAAGGTATGGGACTTATGGGAAATGTAGTGTGGTTGAGAGAGTCCATGAAAAGGGAGGGCGACATCTGGTGGCAAGTGGACGGAAAACAGACCGGATTCATTACAATATATATATATATATATATATTGTGATGAGGTTCAATACAAGGAAGGAAGAAGACAGGGTCAGCGTGACTGGGAGTCGAGGTTTTATTCTCACTTCTCAACAAAATAATAACAATCACAGGTAACTTTCGCTCAGCGCGATTTCAATAATATTCAATCTTTCTCTTTCTGTCTTTCCGTTCTGGATTCATCAGCCAGTCCTCCCCGAGCTCCCAGTCCGTCTCTCTCTCTCCCTCGTTTCCGCTGAGTGGTGCTTTTAAGCCGTCTCTCCACGCCAATTACTGCAAGGATGAACAGGTGATCGTTATTAACCATTGATCCGCTTACTCACCGCTCCTCTCCCGTCTCTCTCTCCCGATGCAGCCTTCGCTGAACCATGCCCCCCTCGCCACATATATATATATATACATATATATATATATATATATATATATATTTGTGGTATAAGTACCAAAAAACCTCTAAATACATATTTACAGCTCCTTTCTCAGGAGCTCTGCCTAGAACAGATCGATTTGGGCCTGTCTAATTAATATTCATGAGCCTCTCTTCTGATTGGCCTGTTGTTTACAAGTGACGCACGGCCAGGCCAACCACAGGTAACTAGTGTCATGTATGCTGTCGCCTGCTGTGGCTTGGTGATACTCAGAAGTAAGGCAAATATAAACCCCTGTAATAATGGCCACTGCGGAGGGAAATGTTTTCCGGCCTTACATGCCGGACTCAATCCCTGAATCGCCGACGAGAGGAGACAACCAACCACCACAACTTTGCTTACAACAGGATGTTTCAGAATGGTAATTTATTATTATTATTATTTAATACACAGATGATTTACATGATTTTGAGATCATCATTCGATAAGTCCATATATCGATAATCACGACAGGCCTATCTGTCCGGACGACAACATCCAAAATGCGTCACCTACTTCTTCTGGAGGTTGACGAAGAGTTGGTGCATATCCATCCTTGAGAAGTAACCTTTTTGCATAGCCTGCCTTGTGTTTCCCCTCGTTCATAAAGCAGTCAGGAGTAAAATGATTTGCCCAAACAAATATGGCTTTTGGTGTATTTTGAGGCGCTTTACCTTCAAAAATAAAATTTTTCAACTACGTCCTCAGTGGCTCAGATGCTGGGAGAAGATGAAGACTCTTGTGCTCACTCATACATCCACAAACAGAACACAGGGATTGCTGACAAGACATTGTTTAACTATAGAGCTCCGGAGGTCACATGACCCATTCTGTTTACACCTCCGTGCTAGCAGGCAGAAACAGCCAGGAGCGAATATGAAATAAATGGTGCCAGTTTCAAGGCAACAGAGTTCACTGCGCACTATAATTAAAAAACATAGATTAAATACATTAAACATAGCAGATCCCTATAATGCCCCCGGGGTGCTTAATGTGTATCAATAAAAGCAGCGGATAGCTTTCTGAGCTGCAGTATCCTGATATCAACTTTCCCCCGTCCTATACGCCAGAGACACTTTAAAGGCCTACAAAAGCCTGGAGGGATACAAATGGACGCAATCTAATTTTGTGATGAATAGTAAACTTTATAGTCTTACGCTAAAACCTGCTTCGTCGTCATTGGAAGGATCAGTCAGCTGTGTTGTTAGGTAACGTGATCGACTCTAGCTGTTGTTTGTAGGAAAGTAGCACAGCTTTATCACTGTGAGAACAGCAGACATCATAAATGTCATGAAATCTTAACCGGTTTAATTCCTAATTTTTCTGACATGAAATATCCAAATGAGGTGTCATTAATTGCCCCTTGAAATAATCTTATTTATTTTTTATATTTTTATGGAAAAGTGTATGAAAAAATGTGTTTTATACTGGTATACTGATATAGTGTAAGTATAGTATACTTATATAGTGGTATACTGAAAACTCTTATATAGCTATATATTCAATTTAACTTTAATTATCAAATAAATAAACCAACAACAAAACAAAAGTAAAATGGCTGCAGTTCCTCACGGCGACTGCCGCCCACACAAACATAATAAAAACACAGCATAAAATCCAAGCCTGGTCCTCTCTCGTCGCTCCTCTTCTATGCTTCCGGAGCTCCTCCGTGAGAGACACGAGACCATATGCCCCAGGAGCCTCTGAAATAATTTCAGTGGGGCCGCTGTTCTGCTCTTCAGCGTACTCAGGCAGTTCAACACTGACTGGACGCGCTTCTCGGTGAGGCGCACAGTCTGGTTGACCGAGTCCAGTTCCATACCGAGATAAGAGATCCTCTGCCCGGGGGTGAGTTTGCTCTTGTCCCACTTGACCCGAAGACCCAACCGGCTGAGGTGAGCTAACACCAGGTCCCTGTGTTCGCACAACTGCTTTCGCGAGTGAGCTAGGATCAGCCAGTCATTAAGATACTTGAGCGCAACAATGGCCTCCGCAATCTTGGTAAAGACACGGGGCGACAGGGAAAAATAATCACAGCGAATTTGATTTTGGTATGCCCGACCCTCAAACGCAAACCGTTGAAAGGATCTGTGTCGAGGAAGAATCGAGACATGAAAGTACGCGTCCTTCAGGTCGATCGCTGCAAACCAATCTCGTTTCTGCATCAACATCTTGAATGGCAGCCTGTGAAGGGAACGATTCAAGACTCGCAGGTCCAAGATAGGCCGTAACCCACCGCCTTTCTTGGGTACAATGTAGTAGGGGCTGTAGAACCCTGACTTCATATCGGCTGGAGGGACTGGCTCTATTGCGCCATTCGCCAGTAGGACCGCAATCTCCGCCCGAAGCACAGGGGCATCGTTCGCATCCACGCAAGTGAAATGGATGCCCCTGAACACTGGGGGATGCCGGGCAAACTGAATTGCATAGCCAAGTCTGATTGTACGGATGAGCCAGCAGGACAGGCTGGGAAGCGCTAGCCAGGCTTCCAGACTCCGAACCAGGGGGACCAACGGCACAACAGACGTACCCGCGGTGGGGCAGCGAGGCGGAGCCAGGGGACCTGACTCGGATGGCAGCGCGGCCTGAAGTGAGGTTTGGCTCCACAGAGTGAGAGTGCGCGTGAGAGACGGCACGGGGGCAGCCTCGACCAGCACACTGCCCTCTGCTGGCGAAATGAGAGGGGGCTGAGGGTGGCCAGGCATAGCGTGACACACTGCCAGACACGCCCTCTTGTGACCCAGAGGATGAGGAAACTGCTCTTTTAATGAGAATGTGGGTACAGCTGGACTCTGGGAAGCCAGCGGCAGAACAGAAAGAAACCGGAACCAAGGATTCTCCAGCCGGCTCTCCTCCGGGGGAGGGAGTGGTGGCTTCACCGTCTCCCGAAGAGCAACTCCCACTTCCTCTCAGGACCGCTTCCTAATTCTCCATCCATTCATCCTGAACTCCTGGATTCTTCCTCTCTGAACATCCATCTGGTTCTTTACAGATGTATTTTGTCTTGGTTTTGTATTGAGGATGTTCACACTTGATCATCATCTGACTTGTTTTAATTGATTGTTTGTTCTCACCTGTAACATGTAGATGAACAGTATTAATAACTGAGTAAGTGTATGAGTATCCGTTGATCCAAGATCCACATAAATAAACTCCTCCATCATCTGGTGTCACGGCAGAAATTGTAACTCTTATGAGGTTTTGATCTTTGTTTTCAGAAATGTTGAATCTTTTTTTCTTCGTCCACTTGCCGTAGATCGTCTCAACAGAGTTGATTCCTTCTTTGTTTATGAATTTCACTTCATCCTTATAATGTGAATATTCACAGCTGAAATTGCCAGTTTCTCCAATATTCACCATCACTCTCTTTGACACTTCACAATATGAATCTGTCCTTCCCATAAAGAAAAATGTGAATATAAAAAGCCTTAATTCTCAGAATTCAAAGAAAAAAGTATAAAGGAATACTTCACAAGTATATTCAGAAGTACTGCACGAGATCTTTGTCAGAAACAAAATGTTCATGTTTTATTCAATTATCTGGAATAAACATTACTAGAGCAAAAGCTAAAAAGACCTCAGGCTCAGACACTCACAAACTCAGACGTTGTGCTTTTATGTGTATTTCAGCTTTCCATAATTCATGCACATACTTAATTATCAGGCTGTTTAAATAAGTACTGAGAAAAAAAACAACAGCAGTGTAAAGTTTGCTAGCTTTATAAAATGAAGCACAGCTGCATATTCTGCTTCACCTTCACACTTTTGTCTGAAATATTCAGTACAAATTTATTACTCTGACCAAAAGTTTCTGATCATGTCTTTCATTATCAAAGTGCTGCGCTGTCATTTACACATTCATCAGACCTCATGCCAACAGGCAAAAGTCTGATTCACAACAAGACTATGTAACTATGAACTGTGCAACACTGAAGACTAACAACAACAACAAAAACACTAAACGCAAACTTTACGCCAAAGACGAGGTGATAAAACATTCAGCTCATTTATATTCTCTGCAGTCGAGATGATTGACAGCAGCGTATTCACTGTAATCCTGATTATTCCTGATACTGACAGTCCGATTCCTTGTGGAAATTCACCACTGTGTAATTCAGATCCTCAGCAGATGTGATGCAGCACTGAGAGTCACCAGAGGCTTTCTGAACTGGAGCAGAAGAATCAGAGGGGCTTGTGGGTAATTGAGCAGTGGCATAAACGGTGTTAGAAGAATCAAAGGGGCTTGTGGGTAATTGAGCAGTGGCATAAACAGCGTTAGAAGAATCAGAGGGGCTTGTGGGTAACTGTTTGTGAGCGTCTTTAATCTCCTCATAATCACAACCAGTGTGAGAAACCTGAGGAGAGACAGAGACATTATTTACAGCTCTGATGATCATCTGGATGGACATTAATATCATTTTATACAGTAACTGAACTCACCTCTTCATGTTTTCCTGGTTTCATCTGAGATGACGAATCACCGCCTGTTAAAAACAAACATCTTAAATTAATGACACTTCAGCACTTGAGTAAATGTTGTGTTAATATCAGTATTCTGCTCATTGTAGCCTGTAGGTGGCGTCAGAAGCAGATCAAGAAATCTCAGTATAAAGAGTTTCTGCATATACAGTAGTCAAGAATGAGATTTACCTCGAGACTGACGCTTCTTACAGAGAAATAAAAATAAGAGTCCAACGGTGACCAGAACCAGAAGAACCAGACCCAGAGAGACGATCAGAGAAGAGCCTGAAAACACAGGAGAAATAATCTTAGAATCTGATCACTTTGAGCTGAATATCAGATCAGATCATGGGCGTAGCTTGATGTTTGGAGTAGGATTGACCAGATACTGGATGTCAGGGTTTCCAGCCCAATGACCATATATCAAAACTCAAAACATACCATTCCCATTCCTAAAATACTTATTTTACAATCAGTGTTATGCAAATTAGAAACCACTATATTGTATAAACACAACTCAAAGGGTCATACCTTCACATCTAGCACAGGTTTATCATTGGTAGAGTCTACAATATATTTTAATACAAGCTTTTCAGTCAAATACAATTTGTGCAACACGTCAAACTTTGACTCATCTGCTCTCCAGCAGGTCTATAATATCACATTCACACACTGTGAGGCGCGCTAACCTATAAACACCTCCATAAACAAAGCATCAGCTTCATCATTCCTCTGCCTGACTAACATTAATGTGTGAAACTGATGGAAACGTTGAAATATACAACATAGGCAAGTAGGCAACCTTTCAGACCGGTGTTTACTGTGAAATATTGTGTTCATGGATATCTGCTCAAACATAGATTTTTATAACGTGCTAAACAATAATATTTCATAGAGTAAAAAGTCTCTGTAAGCGTTGTGAGTTTGGGTCACGTACGACATGAGTTTGAAAAGCAAAAAGTGCCAAACACTACAAGTTGTGGGATGAGAAGTGGGATGACCACTGAGCCGGCGCTCAAAATGGCCACTGCTCGTCCAAAGTCACAGCACGCCGCCGCTGCTCGTCCAGAGTCACAGCACGTCGCCGATGTTCGTCCAGAGTCACAGTACACCGCCGCTCGTCCAGAGTCACAGCACGCCGCCGCTGTTCGTCCAGAGTCACAGCACGCCGCCGCTGTTCGTCCAGAGTCACAGCACGCCGCCGCTGTTCGTCCAGAGTCACAGCACGCAGCCGCTGCTCGTCCAAAGTCACAGCACGCAGCCACTGCTCGTCCAGAGTCACAGCACGCCGCCGCTGTTCGTCCAGAGTCACAGCATGCCGCCGCTGCTCGTCCAAAGTCACAGCACGCCGCCACTGCTCGTCCAGAGTCACAGCACACCGCCGCTGTTCGTCCAGAGTCACAGCACGCCGCCGCTGTTCGTCCAAAGTCACAGCACGCCGCCACTGCTCTTCCAAAATCACAGCACGCCGCCGCTGCTCGTCCAAAGTCACAGCACGCCGCCGCTGTTCGTCCAAAGTCACAGCACGCCGCCGCTGCTCGTCCAGAGTCACAGCACGCCGCCACTGCTCGTCCAGAGTCACAGCACGCAGCCGCTGCTCGTCCAGAGTCACAGCACGCCGCCACTGCTCGTCCAGAGTCACAGCACGCCGCCGCTGCTCTTCCAAAATCACAGCATGCCGCCGCTGCTCGTCCAAAGTCACAGCACACCGCCGCTGTTCGTCCAGAGTCACAGCACGCCGCCGCTGTTCGTCCAAAGTCACAGCACGCCGCCGCTGCTCGTCCAGAGTCACAGCACGCCGCCGCTGCTCGTCCAGAGTCACAGTATGCCGCCGCTGCTCGTCCAGAGTCACAGTATGCCGCCACTGCTCGTCCAGAGTCAAAGCACGCCGCCGCTGCTCGTCCAGAGTCACAGCACGCCGCCGCTGCTCGTCCAGAGTCACAGCACGCCGCCGCTGCTCGTCCAGAGTCACAGTACGCCGCCGCTGCTCGTCCAGAGTCACAGCACGCCGCCGCTGCTCGTCCAGAGTCACAGCACGCCGCCGCTGCTCGTCCAGAGTCACAGCACGCCGCCGCTGCTCGTCCAGAGTCACAGTATGCCGCCACTGCTCGTCCAGAGTCACAGCACGCCGCCGCTGCTCGTCCAGAGTCACAGCACGCCGCCGCTGCTCGTCCAGAGTCACAGTATGCCGCCGCTGTTCGTCCAAAGTCACAGCACGCCGCCACTGCTCTTCCAAAATCACAGCACGCCGCCGCTGCTCGTCCAAAGTCACAGCACGCCGCCGCTGTTCGTCCAAAGTCACAGCACGCCGCCGCTGCTCGTCCAGAGTCACAGCACGCCGCCACTGCTCGTCCAGAGTCACAGCACGCAGCCGCTGCTCGTCCAGAGTCACAGCACGCCGCCACTGCTCGTCCAGAGTCACAGCACGCCGCCACTGCTCTTCCAAAATCACAGCATGCCGCCGCTGCTCGTCCAAAGTCACAGCACACCGCCGCTGTTCGTCCAGAGTCACAGTATGCCGCCGCTGCTCGTCCAGAGTCAAAGCACGCCGCCGCTGCTCGTCCAGAGTCACAGTACGCCGCCGCTGCTCGTCCAGAGTCACAGCACGCCGCCGCTGCTCGTCCAGAGTCACAGCACGCCGCCGCTGCTCGTCCAGAGTCACAGCACGCCGCCGCTGCTCGTCCAGAGTCACAGTATGCCGCCACTGCTCGTCCAGAGTCACAGCACGCCGCCGCTGTTCGTCCAGAGTCACAGTATGCCGCCGCTGTTCGTCCAAAGTCACAGCACGCCGCCACTGCTCTTCCAAAATCACAGCACGCCGCCGCTGCTCGTCCAAAGTCACAGCACGCCGCCGCTGTTCGTCCAAAGTCACAGCACGCCGCCGCTGCTCGTCCAGAGTCACAGCACGCCGCCACTGCTCGTCCAGAGTCACAGCACGCAGCCGCTGCTCGTCCAGAGTCACAGCACGCCGCCACTGCTCGTCCAGAGTCACAGCACGCCGCCACTGCTCTTCCAAAATCACAGCATGCCGCCGCTGCTCGTCCAAAGTCACAGCACACCGCCGCTGTTCGTCCAGAGTCACAGCACGCCGCCGCTGTTCGTCCAAAGTCACAGCACGCCGCCGCTGTTCGTCCAAAGTCACAGCACGCCGCCGCTGCTCGTCCAGAGTCACAGTATGCCGCCGCTGCTCGTCCAGAGTCACAGCACGCCGCCGCTGCTCGTCCAGAGTCACAGCACGCCGCCGCTGCTCGTCCAGAGTCACAGCACGCCGCCGCTGCTCGTCCAGAGTCACAGCACGCCGCCGCTGCTCGTCCAGAGTCACAGTACGCCGCCGCTGCTCGTCCAGAGTCACAGCACGCCGCCGCTGCTCGTCCAAAGTCACAGCACGCCGCCGCTGCTCGTCCAGAGTCACAGTATGCCGCCGCTGCTCGTCCAGAGTCACAGTATGCCGCCACTGCTCGTCCAGAGTCACAGCACGCCGCCGCTGCTCGTCCAGAGTCACAGCACGCCGCCGCTGCTCGTCCAGAGTCACAGCACGCCGCCGCTGCTCGTCCAGAGTCACAGCACGCCGCCGCTGCTCGTCCAGAGTCACAGCACGCCGCCGCTGCTCGTCCAGAGTCACAGTATGCCGCCACTGCTCGTCCGATTTTTTACGTCCTGGATCATCATGACTCAAATCAGGTCTTTCTAGACCATCATGAGTCAAGTCAGGTTGTCCTAGATCGTCATGAGTCAAGTCAAGTCGTCCTAGATCATCACGAGTCAAGTCAAGTCGTCCTAGACCATCACGAGTCAAGTCAAGTCGTCCTAGACCATCAGGAGTCAGGTCAAGACGTTCTAGATCATCATGAGTCAAGTCAGGTCAGTCCCGATCAACGTGAGTCAAGTCAAGTCATTGTTGATCACTGCAAATCAAGTCAAGTCACCATTGATCTACCCCAGCCTCGTCGAAGACGCAAACCACGCCGAAAGAAGATCGCTCTAGCAATTCACGAGCCAGTTCCAAACCCTCTGTCACCTGTGCCAATGGTTCACGCCACGTCTGCCCAACAGCTCACCACTCAGACCACACCAGCTCAATAGCCACCGGTTCAGGTTTCGTCTGCTCAAGCCACGCCTGTCCTACAACCAAAGGTTCAAGACCCACCTGTTCGACCTCTGTCAGCTCACGTCATGTCTGACCAGACGGTTCACGGCACGCCTGTCCTGCCTCAGATGGCTTATCTCACACCTGTCCAGCCTCAGACTGCTCCCGTCATGCCTGTTCAGTCACCAGCTACTACCCCCGTCACGCCTACTGTGCCAGAGCTGTTAGCCGACGCATCCCTGCTAGTATGGACTACTTTGCATGTGTGTGGGCAACATACACGTCGGTCTCAGCTTTGTTATGAATCCTGTTCTGTTGTCCTCCATTCACCTGCCAGTAGATGTCGCCCTCCCATTTCAGAACTCTTTCATGGACTCTATTCATCACACTACACTTCCCATAAGCCCCTTATGTTAATTACTGCCCAGCTGTAGCCAATCGCTCGCTCATCATTACAGAAACACATGCAGAAATAAATGTGGGAAAAATACAATTACATATAAATAAGCAAACAAAAGGATGAATACACATTTATTTATTTATTTTTTACATTTCTTTGTATATTTATTTATGTATTGATTTAGTTTAGAGTTTTAAAAATACCTATATTTTTACATTTATGCATTTATTTATTTATTATTTTGGCAGCTTTGGCATTCCAAACTCAATATGCAAGCGAGAATGATTGGGTTGTTACTGCCATTTATTTTTACATGTTAACTATTTAAAATGTTATTATATGTAATGTTATTTATTTATTTTACAGTTGAAAATACTTATTTTTGTGTTCATTAATATATTTCAGCCGCTCACAATGATTGTATTTCAGCACAAGATCACCTGCTGATGAGTGTAGAGACACCGCGGATGTAGAAGATCTGGAAACACCGCTAAATGGAGAAGTTTTGACTGATGAGAAAGGAGAAGCAGATGATGATGACGATGATGTTCTTGATGATGATGGTGATGATGATGTAGATGATGATGATGTTCTTGATGATGGTGTTGATGATGATGTAGATGATGATGATGTTGATGATGTTGTAGATGATGATGATGTTCTTGATGATGATGGTGATGATGATGATGTCTCTAGAATTTTGAATATAAAAATGAAACAATGAATTTCTAAATGATGTTTTTTTCACACACAGAACTGGACACTCTTTTCTCATGATACAGACACTGTCACTGACGTCATTCACACATTCACTACCCAGAATTCATGTTTGCTGACACTTTGACACTTAGAAACCAGAAGTTTGTTTGAGTTCCTGGAACTGAAGCCTGTGTTTTCACACCGAATAATGAAGTGCACAGCAGCGTGACGGGGTGAACGGCCCTTAACTGACGATAACTATAGTACAAGTGTGGTAAAAGGACTCCCAGCAGCACTAAAACCTGCACTTCTACTGTCTCCAGATGACCAGACCTGCTGGAAAACCTGCTGTGATACTGTGTCCGAATTCCCACACTAATGCTGCAACACCAAACACTGAGACGAGATGATCACACTGAGAACTAAACTAAAACACTTTCAGCCACATGCTGACAGAGACACTGTCAGATACAGTAAGACATTTGTACTGAACGTGAAATTAACAAATAACTAACTGTATTAGAGCGGGTTGGGAGGCTTTCTCAAGAGGAAACTGCAGTGTTTTTATACTTCCTCTTTTAATTGCTGCTGGAGTCTAAATTAAAAATAACCTTGTGGTTAAAGCTGCTTCAATAGAATGAGCTTCAAACCTCAAACAGCATGTAGTGGAAAATCACCCGTACCTGTAAGAGTGATGAGGACTTGTGTGATGAAGCTCTTGTGTCCTTGATCAGACTGAACTCCACACCAGTATTCTGAATGTTGTTCAGTCACATGACTGATTCTTCCCGTCAGGAGCCGCTCTTCTCTGTCATCATACAGCTGGATCTTTCCCTCAGGACTCCATCTTCTGCTCTCCTTCACAGACGTCTCTTCAGCACAGAGATCAGCTCCAGATCTCCAGCAGAGAAACTTCACATCGCTCCTGTGGGATTGTGGGTATTTGCAGCTGATGTTCACAGATCCTCCTGCAGCAGCTGATAGACTGATGCTCTTCTCACAACAATCATCTGTTTCAGATCCAAATCAAGAGCAGCGATGTTACAATTACCAGATATATTCATGGATTCTGTCAAATCATGCAGAAATGACTGAAAGTGTCTCACCGTCTCTGATGTCCAGGTTAAACTCAGAGAAGAAACTGTATTCTTCAGAAACTTCGACCGTAATCTTATATTTTCCAGAGTCGTTCTCATTCAGCTCTCTGATAAACACTCGTAAGAGACCTGCAGATCTGTCTTCATGAACGGAGAATCTTCTGTCCTGTTTCCATCCTGCTGCTCTGTCAGTGTTTATTGGAGTAAAACATTGATCTGCTGCTCTTTTACAGAAATATATCAAAGGACTCTTTTCTTGCATCTCATATTTGTAGTTTATCATGACGTTTCCTCCTGAATATCCCGTCACGCTCCTGATGTTTTGACCTGTTGAACACAAACTCAGATTTCAGTGTGAAGAATTAAGTCAGTAATGGTACTTCATCTTCATTTAATGTCAAACACGTCTGTTATTAGTTTCACGTGTGAACGGCAGTAATTTCAGTCAGTGTTGAGTATCGTGATGTTGTGGAGATCGTCACGGGTTTGAGGCTCTCAGTTACTCACCTGTTACAACCTTCAGATTCACTTCAGTGTAGAAATCTTTAATGATTGTTCTATCAGTTCCACACTGGTACGTCCCAGAATCCTCTTCTCTCAGATCTCTGATGGTCACACTGAAGACTGATGAACTTGTGTTGTCTTTCAGAGAGAATCTTCGAGAATGAATCCATTTATTTTTCTCATTAGTCCTGATTTGGTCTGAGCATGTTGCTTTCCACTGTCCTTTACAAAAATACTTTGCATTGTTTGTATATTCTTCATCATATCTGCATGTGATCCTGACTCCTCCTCCTGAATATCCTGTCACACTGATGGAGCTCACGACACCTACAACAAACCAGCATTAACAAACACTAATATATTTATAATAATGAACAGAGATGAACTTTGAAATTTTGTTAAACTTGAAACATGAACTGAATTTCAACACTTTCTTCATTAAATGATTTAATATTTAGTGAATCACTCAGAGTTCAGATTCTTACCAGGAATCATCATCAGAGTGAAAGTCAAGATGATCTTCATTCTTCTCTCTTATTCAATGATCTTCTCTGTTGTTAGTAGATTCAGTTCTTCTGAAGCTCTCGATGTGTGTTCACATGAGTTTTGAGAGTTTATTTCCTGGTTACATGTTTAACATGAAGAGCTGAATGTGACGAGACGCCCACTTCCTCTGAGAGAGAGAGAGAGAGAGAGAGAGAGACAGAGAGAGAGAGAGAGAGAGAGAGAGAGAGAGAGAGAGGTGGTTAAAGAGGGAAGTGAGAGTAAGTCTCTGGACACTGACACCTGATGGACACTCATAAAACAGCAGCAGTTCACATGGTCACCTTATAAATGCTTGTTCCTGATGGTAAATATTTTTAACATCTTATCATTTTAAAGATTTAACTTTTGTTAATCATCCTCTATGTTGAAATGGAGACAAATAATATTTAATTCACATTCATAAAACTCACCATCTTGAGTTTTCCAGCATATTTTTGTTTGAGTGACTCTTTTACTCCTTCAGTGAATCTGGTCTCCAGAGACACACATGAAACACATCAGATCAAATCTACTGGAAACCACAAACCAGAGCGAGTGACACAAATGAACCTGAAGTGTTGAGGACTGAAGCAGCTCCCTCTAGTGTTCAGATGATGTTCAGCACCACGGAGAGCAGCTGATCACGTGACAGATTCATCAACACACACGTTCAGTCTGTCCTGATGATCTCCTGTTCTCATACATGAAATCACACTTTGGACACATCCACTTTATTGTTATAATGAACAATTATCTTTATTCATACACAAATACACATATTTTAAGAACATCAAGCAAGTTACATCACTCGAGCAGGAAAAATAGTTCTTGAGCAAACAACAAATGAGTGAAATCTAACATGTATCTGCTGTGATCGCTGACTCATAACTACATATAATGACTCTGATCCTGATCAACACTGAAGATGAACATCATCAGAACCCTCTGTGTCATTCAGTACAGCATGATGGAGCGCGAACATCTGCACTGTTTAATGTTAGCGTAAACTGTATTAGTATCAAAGGGGTTTGTGGGTAATTGTGGAGTAGCATAAACAGTGCTAGTATCAGAGGGGTTTGTGGGTAATTGTGGAGTAGCATAAACAGTGCTAGTATCAGAGGGGTTTGTGGGTAATTGTGGAGTAGCATAAACAGTGCTAGTATCAGAGGGGTTTGTGGGTAATTGGGTGGTTTTGCAGTCAATTTGAAGTCTGGCGTCTTGATGAACCTGTGAATGAGAAATGATTGACAGCTTTTGATGAAAGTCATTCATTCTAACAGATTCTTATTACCAATTTGACTTTACAAACCGCTTCACTGTTTTCTGTTCCAGGTTCAGATATTTTAGAGGCTGGATCAGGGCCTGTAAAACAAAAACACTACATTAAACATAGTAATAATGATAATAACTATTCACATTGATAATATATAATGTGTCATTGACCCTCAAGATATCAGACTGGCACGTGTTTCTCAGTGCACTGACTAGTTGTGACCAGCAGATGGAAGAAACATCTCTCAATTCACTCATTCCACAGACAACAATGTAATTCACTGACAAACTACAAACATTAACCTGATAAAGAAATCACAATAAAAGCAAACTGTCCAACTGGTGACTTTTAAGACAAAAAAACATTAAAAACAATAACGTTGTTCTAATAATGTTCTAATAACGTTGTGCCAACATTGCTGAAATGTTGTGAAAATATAGTTTCTAAACATTGTTGTCATGATCCCAGCCTGTGTTCCTCTGTCTTGTGTAATTTCCTGATCTGTGCCATGTTTTGTAGTCCTTTTGTTGATTGGTACCCCATTCACTATACTTGACCAGGTGTGTCTTGTTTGCTTATCACCACTTGTATATAAATGCGTTTGTAACCCCTCCACCCAGGTCCTACTCGCCTCTAACAAGGAGGCTAACGGCTGAAACCTCTAGCGCAAGAGCATCTCTTGAGGTCAGAGGAGTGAGGTTTACTCGCACAGCGACTACTAGCTGGCCCTAAACCTCACTCCCATCCAGGTCACGGCACCAATGTAACCCCTCTACCCAGGTCCTACTTGCCTCGAACCCGGGTCTCCGGCGTTGGGCACTCGAACAAGGAGGCTAATAGCTGAAACCTCTATCCTGTCACCAGAGCATCTCTTGAGGTCAGAGGAGTGAGGTTTACTCGCACAGCGACTACTAGCTGGCCCTAAACCTCACTCCCACCCGGGTCACGGCACCAATGTAACCCCTCTACTGTGCAGGACTCAAATTCGTTTCTCCTGTGTGAGAGTCGGACGCTCTAACAAGGAAGCTTAAGGCTGCAACCTCTAACATCTGTCACCAGAGCATCTCTTGAGGTCAGAGGAAAGAGGTTTACGCGTACAGCGACTGCTAGCTGGCCCTAAACCTCACTCCCATCCGGGTCACGGCACCAATGTAACCCCTCTACCCAGGTCCTACTTGCCTCGAATCCGGGTCTCCAGCGTTGGGCACTCGAACAAGGAGGCTAATAACTGAAACATCTATCCTGTCGCTAGAGCATCTCTTGAGGTCAGAGGAGTGAGGTTTACTCACACAGCGACTACATTCATTTGCACAATATACTGATTCACGTCCTCGGAAGATAGGGAGCTGATTGAGACGCATATATACAGTATATTCCAGTGTTTCTCATGTTCTTGGTCTGGTGTTGTGCTTCCATGGATGTTACGTGTCTGCGCTTGTTATTTTTTCTCTGAAAAACGTTCCTCTGAAACAGGCACCATTACAGTTCTCTATTGATTCAAACTGTCAAGTTTTTAAAAAGTTTTAACACAAATTCTTGGTTATTTGAACATTCAGGGAACATTCCATTTCATCATTCTTCAAACCATGAGGGAAAGTTACTTCTGAATGTTCTCGGAACATTCTTAAACAAGTAGTAACATTTTTAAAATGTTAGACGAACTTCCAACTAAAACATTTCAGAAAAAAGCTCCATGAAAGATGATTAAATGGCAATTATGTTCTAACAATTTAAGAACATTTTTAAAAAGCATAACTTTGAACAAATTTTCTATTAATGTTACTGTAAAAAACACAATAAAAGTACTGGCAGCTCATTACCTGGACATTATCCAGTAATTTTATAGACATAAAACACAACGCAATGGAGTACAAAATTCTAAATACAGAACCTTGTCAGAATGTTAGCCAAAGTTCTGAGAACATCAGTAGCCGGTTTACCTCGAGTCTGACACTTGAAAAGAGTCACTATGCATGATGCGAATCCAACGATGAGCAGGAGCAGAATCACAAACACACCGATGATCAGAGACGGACCTGAAAAAACAAGAAAACAACGAGAATCTGATTCTAATGTCCACGTGCAAATATATGAAAGGGAATGAAGATTCATCACCAGAATACCGTTCGAGACAGATGGAGGAGCTGATGTGAAACCAGATGTTGATGATGGCTGGGAATTTAGGGAAACAAGTGTAGTTTGGATCGATGATGGAGATGATGAAGATGACAAGGATGGTGGGAGTGTGTTTTGTTCTTAAAACAGAAAAAGGCATGGCTGTGACAAATGATGTACACACTTTCAAGCTTTAAACGCCTTCAAAACTTCTCGAAAATCGAATAGGCAAACATCCTGTCTCTCATTATGATCAAACTACACCTTCAACTATGAATGTCATACAGCGCAACCTGCGATTATATACATATTTTCATATGTCTCTAATAAAACAGACACTCAAAACGCGCTTATCCTCCTGCATAAGACATGCTTTCATTCATTTGTTGCCTACTTCATGTGAATATTTAGCATGCATTAATAATATTAACTTTCCAACAATATGACAGCATTGCTGATGGTCAAGTTCAAAATACATCATTTCTCACCTGTTGTTATAATGTTCAGATTCGTTTCCACGTAGAAATCTATTTCTTTAGGAATATCGACTGCACAGTAGTACGTCCCAGAATCCTCTTCTCTCAGATCTCTGATGGTCACAGTGAAGACTGATGATCTTGTGTCGTCATACAGAGAGAATCTTCCAGAATCAATCCATTTATCTTCAATATCAGTTCTAATGAGGTCAGAACATCCTGACCACTGTCCTTTACAAAAATACTTTGCATTTGTTCTATATCCTTTATCATACATGCATTTGATCATGACTTCAGACCCTGAATATCCTGTCACACTGATGGAGCTCACGACACCTACAACAAACCAGCGTCAGATACAACACTTTAACACATTTACTGTGAGGCTTCAGCATTCAGACTGCTTTCATCCGTTTCTTACCAGGAATCGTCAGCATGGTGAAAGTCAGGATGATGTTCATTCTTCTCTCTCCTTAAATCGTCTCTTGTATCAGTAGATTCAGTTCTTCTGAAGCTCTCTGTGTTTCCTGGCAGTGTTTTCGTCATGAATGTGATGAGGTGCAGACTTCCTCTTCCTCTTCCTCTGTCTTCTGCTGCTGTACGGTATGTGTCGCAGGTACAACTTAAAATGAAACAGAGAGAGAGATCATGGAAAAAGATGCATCATCAACATAAAAACAAACTAGAAGAAAGCATAACACAGAACTGCTGATATATAAAAAGTTTGGTTGATGAAGATGAGCATATTTATCACACTTACAAGACTGTGGTCATGAGATCCTCTTTATTACACTCCCAGCTTTCAAATGAAAAATAAACATAATAATATGAAGTAGTAAGTGAACACACTACTCGCTCTTTCACATTATTTTCCATCTCTCGTGGTCAAAGAAAACCACAATTTTCATGGATACTCTCACAGATTATACAACAATCTTGATCATTCAGTTCATCTTTAAAGGGGACCTATTATACAAAATTCACTTTTATAAGGTGTTTGAACTCAGATGTGTGTCCCATAAGTCATTATTGATCTCTCAGAACATCCTGTTTTATATTTCTCCCGACTCCTACGTAAGAGTAGGGAAACCTCGCTGCTGACGATATGCCAGTGTTTCCGCGGGTTGTTTATCATGTCCGCAGGCTGAAGCGACCCAAATATCATTAAATTTAGCCGCTAGAATCTAAATTTCACCAGGGGAACCCCGCCAAAAATGCAGATTTTACCCCCGAAATGCTATTTTTACCACAGGACTAACCTGAAACGCCATTGAGCTAGCTTTGAGAAGCAATTGGGCAATTTTGTTGTGAACACCTGGCAACCCTGCGATTTGCCCTGGACACCACGGAGTGAGAAGCACAGAAGTAAACATTACTGTTTACTGTTGCTGTTCTGTTGTTGAATGTACCAATGAACACACTGGTCACAGCAGAAAGGGAGAGAGTGCACTTTATTACAGTTCATCTGTTGTTTTACAGATATAACGTTTGCCAGTTTATTAAGCATAGGGCATAAGGTCTGTATATATTTGTTTACTGTTAGTTCTAACAAGCGTTTTGAGTTTTTGTATTTCTGCAGTGGAGTAGATCATTTGATCATCTGGTTTATTTGCAGTGGAGTAGATCATTGGATCATCTGGTTCAGTTGCAGTGGAGTAGATCATTGGATCATCTGGTTCAGTTGCAGTGGAGTAGATCATTGGATCATCTGGTTTATCTGCAGTGGAGTAGATCATTTGATCATCTGGTTCATTTGCAGTGGAGTAGATCATTGGATCATCTGGTTCAGTTGCAGTGGAGTAGATCATTGGATCATCTGGTTTATCTGCAGTGGAGTAGATCATTGGATCATTTGGTTTATCCGCAGTGGAGTAGATCATTGGATCATCTGGTTTATCTGCAGTGGAGTAGATCATCAGATCTTCTGTTTTTTTCTGCAGTGGAGTAGATCATTTGATCATCTGGTTCATTTGCAGTGGAGTAGATCATTGATCATCTGGTTTATCTGCAGTGGAGTAGATCATTGGATCATCTGGTTTATCTGCAGTGGAGTAGATCATCAGATCTTCTGGTTTATCTGCAGTGGAGTAGATCATTGATCATCTGGTTAATTTGCAGTGGAGTAAATCATTGGAACATCTGGTTCATTTGCAGTGGAGTAGATCATTGGATCATCTGGTTCATTTGCAGTGGAGTAGATCATTGGATTGTCTGGTTCATTTGCAGTGGAGTAGATCATTGGATTGTCTGGTTTATCTGCAGTGGAGTAGATCATCAGACCTGCAGTGGAGTAGATAATTGGATCATCTGGTTTATCTGCAGTGGAGTAGATCATCAGATCTGCAGTGGAGTAGATCATTGGATCATCTGGTTCATTTGCAGTGGAGTAGACCATTTGATCTTCTGGTTAATTTGCAGTGGAGTAGATCATTGGATCACCTGGTTCATTTGCAGTGGAGTAGATCATCGGATCATCTGGTTCATTTGCAATGGAGTAGATCATCGGATCTTCTGGTTTATCTGCAGTGGAGTAGATCATCAGATCTTCTGGACTTCCTGCTGTAGTGTAGATGGTGGTGGTGTGTTTGTTCTTGCACTGAAAGTCACTGATTTCCTGATAGTTATGGTCATTCAAGTCGATGTCCTGCAAAAGAACTCATGTTATCTTCCAAACCCTTCCACATTTGAACATCTCAACAGTAGTTGTTATCCCTAACAGATATGTGTTGAGTTTTGGATGCTGGTGAGCGGGAGAAAATATGTCCTGGGTCGGCAGCTCCAAACCAATGAGCAACAGTCAGTTTTCACCAGCACTGACATTACAGCTGGTGTCCTCAAGAGTTTGTATAAGATCTACATCATCATCATCATCATCATCATCACTCACCTCTGCAGTGATCTCTGCTCTTGTATTTAAAGGCAAAATCCCAACAGGCACTGTCAAAAAATGAGGAGGATGAAAGTATGCATCGCTCAAACAGTAAGCATCAGGAGACGTGTGTATCTGAAACTTGAGGTAAAACCCACTTGACTCTGTTTGAGGCCACAATTGCTCATTTAAACCCTTATTTATTCAAAGTTTCTTCATAAACTCAGGGATTGTTTTCAAATCACCATTGAGAGAGTTACTGTAAATAAATGTGTGTGTGAGTTTTCTTTCCGGAGCAACGTGCATCTAAATCTGACCTTGCTGTGAAAGTCCTGATTGTGTTACTCTTGGTGATTTCTTGCTTCTCTTCAAGAAGAACATCATCAGTGCCATGAGGAAGATGATCGCCATGATGACTAACCCAACACTGATGAAGATGACGGACCCTGAACGTGAGTCGTGACCTGTAACACACATTTAATGTCCTTTAAACTGATATATTGATGCATCGCATTCAAATATTCAAGATATAAGAGTCATAAAGAGCAGCAGATGAACTGACCTGTTGAGACGAGATGATCTGTGTGATCAACACTGAATTCAATTCAAAATACAGATAAACGTCTTTTTGTTCTGTTGTCTTCTCTCTATACTTATAATAAATATAATCACTTAACCTGTTTAACCTGCAACAAAATCTCTGAAAAGAGATCAGGAAAAGGCAGTGTCCTCTTCACAACACACCAGTATTGTCCTTCATCCTCTGTTCTCAGATCAGTGATGGTGACGGTGAAAACTCTGGCCGTCGTGTCGTCAGTCAGAGAGAATCTCTCGTCTTTAGCTGGAGATCCTGATTCAACAATGATGTTTCTGATTAACAAACACTTGCCTTTACAAAAATACTTTAGATCTGTTTCATATCCAGATTCATATGGACATCTGATCTCAACTCTCTCTCCTCTGAATCCTGTAACTGTAACTGGAGCTTCAACAACAACAGCTGAAACACAAATATCATTATATAGATCTGTTATGTGTGAACAAGAGACATAAGCAGATCAGAATAACAAAGAAATATCATTCATATGAGTCTGATGATCATGTGATCACAGAGGAAAATCAAGAGATCATGTCAAACTGTGTGTAAAAGAGCTCAGAGTCTCAAACTCACCTGTACAGATGCTGGAAAAGAGCAGCAGGACGTCCCACATGATGAACTTTGACAAGAGTTTCGCTGAAATAAAAGACAAACTCTGTGACGATCGTTACTGTCGTTCTCTTCCGCACTGAGTAGCATCAGCAACTAAAATGAACACTTCCTTCCTCTTCTGTCTCTTTGGCCACATCCAGCTCTACAGGACGTCTCATTTACTCTGTCAAAGTACACATGCTTTTCTTCTGAGTTTTAATCCTTCTAACCTTCACTAGATAATGTAATGAGCAAACTGTTGAAAATAGTTTCATATGGAGTATAAAACACCACAGGACAGGTCAATATTTCCATGAATGTAAGGACGACTTTGAAATCTGCTGAGGACTGAACTGTCACGAATGAGGCTCCCTCTTCACCTGAGTATTAACCCATTCAGACTACATTTCCCATAAACCCTCATACCTGGGGCTGATTGCACTACACCTGTTCCATATCACCTACCATATATAAACTCCATTCACACACTACCTTACGTGAAGTCTTGATTGGCCCCGGTTATCATTACTAAGCATCTTTCTTGTGGACTGTTTATTCTGTTGTGACCTTGGACTGTTTTCTCGTTTATGATTCCTTGCTGCCTGTCTGTAGTGTTGGGCAGAGCGAGGCTTCATGAAACACTGAAACAGTTGAAGCAATTGTGTCGAGGCTTCGAAACTATACTGACACCGTCTCCACGGTGACACCTAGTGGTCAATTGCACATGTTACCTGAAACAACTTTGACAACAAGCCATTTAAAAAAATTAAAATGTTGTGTTTTTGTTAATGTGGAGAGTTTTTAACATCCTCACTATATAACTATAATATATAATAATAATAAGTAGGTTATTTTGGTCATGAAAAATGAAAATTAATCAAACAAATCAATCCACAATGGTCTCATTTTTGTTCTGTTTTTTTCACAGATTTTTATTCAAAAATATTAATTGCTTTCTCCTCTCACAAAAACTCACGAGGTGAAGGTGCGTTAACTCCTCTTTTAAACTCTGTGGGAGTTGAGACAGATGTGCGATCGTGTGATTGGTTCCCGCCCCTGTCAATCAAACACGGACTCGGCGAGCACGCCTCCTGTCGAAACGCGCAGAAGCTTCGTTTAGCCATAGTCACGTGACATGGGTGTTTTGAATCACAGTTCGGAGCAGTGTTTCGAAACATCTACGCTTCGGGATCTCGACACTGTGTCGAAACGTTAGTATCGCGTCAGTCATCCCTACCTACCTGACCCACGCCTGTTTACTGGACTCTGTGTGTTTGCCGCCTGCCTCGACTGGTTTGCCTCTCCTGTGATTACTGTCTGACACTGATCTGTTTAAATAAACTGCACATGGATCCCAACGAGACCAAATACTGACAGTGAAAATAGTGTCTATAAGAGTTCAGTTCACTGTCTCTTTGCAGCTGATTTCAGTCAAACTGACTCGTTTCAGACGGGGATTTGCTGCATAACAGTATCAGGAGTGTTGAATCTCTGTGCAGTGTTTTACATCACCTGTAGAGGGCGAGATGAAGCTCTGCGCTCTGAAATACACTCAGGTCAGGGTTGCCAAGTGTGCGGTTTTTGCATGGAAACAGGCGACTTTTATACTTGACGCAGGTTTAAGGATTGAGCATTACCTGTCCCGCTTTTCCTCTTTTTCAGGATGAGGAACGTTCCAGAACACAGAACCAGCAGAACCGAACCCAGACCGCCAGCAACAGAAGCCAGGTCTGAACACAACGATAAACACGAAAAAAAACAATACTGATTCTGATTATACTCTTAGATGAATAACCAAGATTTTATAACTGAAATAAATCATTCTTATTACTGTACTATTATGTACTATTATTGTTATATTGTGTAACTGAAGTGAAACCACAATGGTAAACCTCGACTCTTCAGAAGGAAACGCTTCTGTCTACGGTTGATGTCAAACCAAATGAACCACATCAATATGAGCCTCTAAAACATCAAAGTCATTTCCTCTCGAAGGACTGATCATGTGATCAAAGAGGAGCATCATGGGTAGTGTAGTTTGTGTGCTCACGAGTGTTTGGCTGATGCCGTTCTTCTGTAGTATTTCCTGTTCTTGTGGTTTCAGTTTCTGTTTGAAGAGACACTGACAGAGAAAAACACCAGTGACGTGTGAACGATTCACTCATGCAGGAACAACATGAACACAGAAACGAAGCTCTACTAAGACTCTTTCTTATCCAGAGCAATTTGTACATTTTTAACAACAGGGAGAAAAGTCTGTGGACTGAAACTTTGACAAACGTCACTGTCGTTCTCTTCCGTACTGAGAGAATGACACGCAGCATCAGCAACTAATATTAGCATTTCCTTCCCCGTTGTGTCTCTCTAACCACCTCCAGCTCTACATGACGTCTGTAATGATTCACCAGTTCACTAAAACAAAGTCTCTTTGCATTCATGTACATTGAGCTGCATGATGTCATTACAGCAGTTCAACGTCATTGTTTCTCCACAACAGCAAAATCCAGCTAAAAATCCTGCTTTCTTCTAACATTGGAATCACTTTTCTGACCTCGAGATCCACGGCAGGCCTCCAGACCAACATTCGAGGGCAGCAGCATCGGTAAAATGTGCAGCAATTAAGGAAAACATGCAAGCTCCTCCAAAAATTGTGAAATCTGCTCGATTTTGCGATAAATTCAGCGATTACAGGATCGCAAAAATCCTGGAGAGACTGTCTAGATTTGCTCATTTCAGGTATTTTTTGTTTGTTTGTTTGTTGATCAGGATACTCTTTTACCATACTAAAAAATATTTTAAATATATATATATTTGCTTACCTGTGTCACACCCATGAACTGTCTTGTTTAGTTTAGTCCTGTCTAGTGATGTCATTCCCTGTTCATTTGCCCTCTGTGTGTTTACCTGATTAGTTAATTACCCGCACCTGTTTCTGTTCACCTAGATTAGTTTATCCCTCATTATCTCCCCTATATATTCTCCTTGTGTTTGTTCAGTCGCCGTCGGTTCTCGTCTATGTTAAGTGTGTGTCACCAGCCTGCCTGCCTACCTGTATGTATGTATTCCTGTGAACTAGTTATATTAAATCTATGTTATTGTTATCCTCGTCTATATCGTCTTTGGATCTGCGCACACACCGTGACAACCTGCATGTCATGTGACCATTAACTGGCATCTTACTGTTATTTTTAGTAAATATCAGGTCAAAAACAGGTTCAGCTGACAAAAAAAAGTCCCTGCATCGCATGTAAATATGAAACACCGTCAATTTTGTTAATGTTTTTGAAAGACAAGAGTAGCTGTTTTCCTCAGTTTTCAGGGATAGACACTTGATTAGTGGACGGAAACTGATCATCACGAGACACTGAAACACAGTGAGATAGTTCTCATGTGGTCGACATTAGATCTGAAAAACCCAGAAAAGAGAAGAGGAAGAGAGAACAAGTTTTTGTTTTCACTGGAGCCACGACGTGAAGTATTTGAGAAAACTGTCATTGCAAAAATGCACCAAATCTGATGTAGAAGAATTAAAACAACACTGAGTGATCCACCATTTACATTTTTAATATTACGACATGAAGCACTGCGTTTGGATTTAACTTTGGCGGAACAGAAACATTAAAAATACAGGTTAGTGATCTTGTTTTATTTTAAGGTGTCAGTATTACAGTGTAATTATACATTTAAGTATTGAGTAATGACAACTAACTACATGTACTTACTATAGGGTTTGGTTAAGGGTTAATTGCATGTAATTAATCATCATTTCTAGTTATTACTACAGTAAATACATGGAACAAATATATCAAGGACGCTGAAAAAAAAAATGTTACCGCGATCTGAAATAGGAGATTCAGTATTTTGTGGATGAGTTGCTGTCATGTAGATCAGTTCTGTCCTGTGTGGGTCAGGTGACTTCATATTGACGTAATAATCAGTCTGTATCTGACACCTGATTGGTTACTGTGGTGTAAACGGTAGAGGACACTGGGTGGTTGTTGAGGTGTGAAGCAGGCGTCTGATTGGACGATGATGATGATACTGTTTGGAATCTCTTCATTCCCACCGGAGAAAACTTCTATTGATTGAACCTTCAATCTTCAACACAGAAGGTTCCAGACTCTGCAGGTACAGTAAAGACATTCACCTTTAACACATTTGATCTTAAAGGGAATCATCTGACATATATAAATATATTCAAGTACATTTAGATGCTCAATATTGAAGAAATAAGAGTCATAGAGCGACAGACGGATGAACTGACCTGATTGTGTTTTTGAAGAAGAGCTGATGATTGAAACTTCAGTGGTGTTGATATCTGATGGATGACAGCGAAGATCAACACTGAATTCAATTCAAAATACAGATAAACGTCTTTTTGTTCTGTTGTCTTCTCTCTATACTTATAATAAATATAATCACTTACCCTGTTTAACCTGCAACAAAATCTCTGAAAAGAGATCAGGAAAAGGCAGTGTCCTCTTCACAACACACCAGTATTGTCCTTGATCCTCTGTTCTCAGATCAGTGATGGTGACGGTGAAAACTCTGGCCGTCATGTCGTCAGTCAGAGAGAATCTCTCGTCTTTAGCTGGAGATCCTGATTCAACAATGATGTTTCTGTTTAACAATAAACACTCTCCTTTACAAAAATGCTTTAGATCTGTTTCATATCCAGATTCATATGAGCATCTGATCTCAACTCTCTCTCCTCTGAATCCTGTAACTGTAACTGGAGCTCCAACAACAACAGCTGAAACACAAATATCATTATATAGATCTGTTATGTGTGAACAAGAGACATAAGCAGATCAGAATAACAAAGAAATATCATTCATATGAGTCTGATGATCATGTGATCACAGAGGAAAATCAAGAGATCATGTCAAACTGTGTGTAAAAGAGCTCAGAGTCTCAAACTCACCTGTACAGATGCTGGAAAAGAGCAGCAGGACGTCCCACATGATGAACTTTGACAAGAGTTTCGCTGAAATAAAAGACAAACTCTGCGACGAACGTTACTGTCGTTCTCTTCCGTACTGAGTAGCATCAGCAACTAAAATGAACACTTCCGTCCTCTTCTGTCTGTCTAGACACATCGAGCTCTACAGGATATCTTAAAAGAGCACATTTACTCTGTCAAAGTGCACATGCTTTTCTTTTGAGTTTTAACCCTTCTAACCTTCACTAGATCATTTTAAAAGCTGCTGAACTATCTTTAAATCTTAATGTAATGAGCAAACTGTTGAAAATAGTTTCATATGGAGAATAAAACACCACAGGACAGGTCAATATTTCCATGAAGGTAAGGACGACTTTGAAATCTGCTGAGGACTGAACGTTCTCCTGAGAATAACGTTATTCATGAAGTAAATGAAGACGAGTGTAACTGACGTGAACGAGACCAAATACTGACAGTGAAAATAGTGTCTATAAGAGTTCAGTTCACTGTCTCTTTGCAGCTAATTTTAGTCAAACTGGAGGTTGACAAAGAGTTGGTGCAGATCCATCCTTGAGAAGTAACCTTTTTGCATATCCTGCCTTGTGTTGCCCCTCGTTCATAAAGCAGTCAGGAGTGAAATGATTTGCCCAAACAAATATGGCTTTTGTTGTATTTTGAGGCGCTTTAAAAATAAAATTTTTCAACTACATCCTCAGAGGCTCAGATGCTGGGAGAAGATGAAGATGAAGACTCATGTGCTCACTCATACATCCACAAACAGAACACAGGGATTGCTGACAAGACGTTGTTTAACTATAGAGCTCCGGAGGTCACATGACCAATTCTGTTTACACCTCCGTGCTGGCAGGCAGAAACAGCCAGGAGCGAATATGAAATAAATGGTGCCAGTTTCAAGGCAACAGAGTTCACTGCGCACTTTAATTAAAAAACATAGATTAAATACATTAAACATAGCAGATCCCTATAATGCCCCCGGGGTGCTTAATGTGTATCAATAAAAGCAGCGGATAGCTTTCTGAGCTGCAGTATCCTGATATCAACTTTCCGTCGTCCTATACGCCGGAGACTCTTTAAAGGCCTACACAAGCCTGGAGGGATACAAATGGACGCAATCTAATTTTGTGATGAATAGTAAACTTTGTAGTCTTCCGCTAAAACCTGCTTCGTCGTCATTGGAAGGATCAGTCAGCTGTGTTGTTAGGTAACGTGATCGACTCTAGCTGTTGTTTGTAGGGAATGTAGCACAGCTTTATCACTGTGAGAACAGCAGACATCATAAATTTCATGAAATCTTAACCAGTTTAATTCCTAATTTTTCTGACATGAAATAACCAAATGAGGTGTCATTAATTGCCCCTTGAAATAATCTTATTTTTTTTATATTTTCATGGAAAAGTGTATGAAAAAATGTGTTTATATTAGGTGGTATACTGAAAACTCTTATATAGCTATATATTCAATTTAACTTTAATTATCAAATAAATAAACCAACAACAAAACAACAGTAAAATGGCGGCAGTTCCTCACGGCGACTGCCGGCCACACAAACATAATAAAAACACAGCATAAAATCCAGGCCTGGTCCTCTCTCGTCGCTCCTCTTCTATGCTTCCGGAGCTCCTCCGTGAGAGACACGAGCCCGGTGCAGCGTGCAGCTGACGCTCATTAGCAATCACGTCACCAGCCTCGCGCCGTTCCCTCACGGCTCTCGCCGGCCCTGCTCCTCACATACCCCCATCGCCCCTCGCAGGCCGGGGGGTACCCACGACACTGCGCTTACTCCCCCGGGGCCCAGTCTCGGCGGCCGCAGCACCTGGGGTAAGGACAGACGAGACGAGAGAAAAGAAGATGGAAGCACAAGAAGCGACAGGGACGAGAGAGGGAAAAAAAAATTCTTGGTCCGGTTCCTGGACACACTGCTGCTCGGCCCTCAGCCAGCCGAGAGGCTCTTCCTTGCGGTGCCATGCGATGGTACTGGACCCTCGTTGGACGGCTCGATACTCCTTCGCTCCCTGGTGGCCGGCGATGGCTCCTTCGGCTGAGGGCAGCCGGCAGCGAGTCCGCCGTTCCCTGCTCCTCCCCATCAAGGCGTAAGGCAGCAGGCTCCGACCCACGGCGAACGGCGGCGACTCCTCCGCTCCCTCCTGGACGGCAGCCATCCCACCTCGTCCCAGGAGCACGGCAGCGAGTTCTTCATCCCACCGGTTGATCAGCCGCTCCAGCACCACCGCCTCGGGCAGCCACTCGCGGTCTTCACTCTCCCGACCTCCTCACCACCGCGATCCCCTTCAGCAGTGAGGGCTCTTCAACAGCATGTCCCTCCTTCCTCCCGGGTTTCGGCACCAATGTAACACAGTTCATAAGAACGGGAAGAAGGAGGCGGGAACCGGCGAACATTCAACGTAACTATTATTAGCAAAGAAATAAACGAACAACAAAACGAAAGTAAAATGGCAGCAGTTCCCCATGGAGACTGCCGCCCACACAAACATAATAAAAACTCGATTTATCAAAGCAATGTAGATTTTAACAGACTTTGACAGTGTTTTTATTTATGTTTTATCACTGAATATATCGGACCCTCGTGTGTTGAGATGTTTTGTGGATGAGTTGCTGTCACGTAGATCAGTTCTGTCCTGCTGTCCTGTGTTGGGTCAGGTGACTTCATATTGGCGCAATAATCACAGTCTGTATCTGACACCTGATTGGTCGAGTGGGTGTGACCGAGGTTTGAATCAGGCTGGTGATTGGTTACTGTGGCGTAAACAGTAGAGACATCTGTAAGCTTGTTGTGGTGTGATGCAGGCGTCTGATTGGATGAAGATGTTACCGCAGCGACGTCACTGTTTGGAATCTCTTCATATATGAGGTCAGTCTAAAAAACAATCAATAATTTACTAGTTTACACATAGATAATACTCTATTGATCGATAAACAACCGTGTTTCTGATCTTCTACAGGTAAAGGTTTGAACTCACACCTCTGTATTGTGCTCCACATTTTGCTGAACTAAAGCTGAATGAAAACAGAGAAAGACTGAGTCAATTCACACACTAAAACAAGACTTTATAATAATAATAATCACAAACGAAACATTACCTGTCCTACTTTTCCTCTTTTTCAGGATGAGGAACGTTCCAGAACACAGAGTCAGAACCAGCAGAACCGAACCCAGACCGCCAGCAACAGAAGCCAGGTCTGAACACAACGATAAACACAAAATAAAAAAAATAAAAAAAACACTGATTATGATCATACTGTTAAATGAATAACCAAGATCTGTTGTTTATCTAAATGTGTGTGACACTGTTATTTACCATGCAGCCCTGCTGTTGCTAAATGAAATTTCCCCACTGTGGGACAAATAAAGGCTTTACTTACTTACTTAATTAAAACAGATATACATAATTTTTATCATTGTGCCCTGAAACACTGTAATATATTGTAATAATATCGTGTAATCAAAGTGAAACCGCAATGGTAAACCTCGACTCTTCAGAAGGAAACGCTTCTGTCTACGGTTGATGTCAAACCAAATGAACCACATCAATATGAGCCTCTAAAACATCAAAGTCATTTCCTCTCAAAGGACTGATCATGTGATCAAAGAGTTGCATCATGGGTAGTGTAGTTTGTGTGCTCACGAGTGTTTGGCTGATGCCGTTCTTCTGTAGTATTTCGTGTTCTTGTGGTTTCAGTTTCTGTTTGAAGAGACACTGACAGAGAAAAACACCAGTGACGTGTGAACGATTCACTCATGCAGGAACAACATGAACACAGAAACGAAGCTCTACTAAGACTCTTTCTTATCCAGAGCAATTTGTACATTTTAAGAACGGAGCAAACGCTGGTGGACTGAAACGTCAGTCTTGATCACAGGCCTTTAACACATTTGATCTTAAAGGGAATCATCTGACATATATAAATATATTCAAGTACATTTAGACGCTCAATATTGAAGAAATAAGAGTCACAGAGCGACAGACGGATGAACTGACCTGATTGTGGATTCAGTTCTGTTGTTCTGAAAGATGACGGTGTTTTTGAAGAAGAGCTGATGATTGAAACTTCAGGGGTCTTGATTTCTGATGGATGACAGGAAAGATCAACTTAACACAGACACTGAAGTTAAGTTAAAAATGCATACAATCTTTCTTTTAATCTGTTTTAATCACCGTTTCATGTTGTGCCAAAAAACCCTGTAGTCACAGTAAAATCACTGTAACTACAGCCTGTTGTGGATTATTACTGTATTTTACACTCAACACACTCAAGTTTAAGCAGACAATCATCAGTCCAACAACACAATGTGTCATTTTACAACAATTGCTCACTCAATCTAAGGTACATCATTTCTGTTACAGATATCAAAATTAATCACTTACCATCTTTAACCTTCAACAAAAGCTCTGAATAGTCATCTAGAGCAAGTTTCCTGTCCACAACACACCAGTATTGATCTTCATCCTCTGTTCTCAGATCAGTGATGGTGACGGTGAAAACTCTGGCCGTCGTGTCGTCAGTCAGAGAGAATCTCTCGTCTTTAGCTGGAGATCCTGATTTAACCTTGATGTTTCTGTTTAACAATAAACACTCTCCTTTACAAAAATACTTTGGATCTGTTTCATATTTAGATTCATATGAGCATCTGATCTCAACTCTCTCTCCTCTGAATCCTGTAACTGTAACTGGAGCTCCAACAACAACAGCTGAAACACAAATATCATTATATAGATCTGTTATGTGTGAACAAGAGACATAAGCAGATCAGAATAACAAAGAAATATCATTCATATGAGTCTGATGATCATGTGATCACAGAGGAAAATCAAGAGATCATGTCAAACTGTGTGTAAAAGAGCTCAGAGTCTCAAACTCACCTGTACAGATGCTGGAAAAGAGCAGCAGGACGTCCCACATGATGAACTTTGACAAGAGTTTCGCTGAAATAAAAGACAAACTCTGTGATGAACGTTACTGTCGTTCTCTTCCGCACTGAGTGACCCATTTAGCGTCAGAAACTGATATTATCATTTCCTTCCTCTTCTGTATCTCTAATCTCTAACCCATTTCAGTGAAAACTAGATCAGTGACTTGTGTACTTGCATCATCTCAAATGTTTCCATGATTGTTATAATTCACAGAAATACACAATTATATATAAAATAGTTTTATTAAACCAGTGAATATCTGTTTGGATACAGTGATCGACAGGAAATGAATCATTGCTATAAAGCTCAACTCTGTTAGTCTTATTGATTTGAGATTACCATGTTTTTACCGTGCTTCAAAGACAACACTATTTTGCCAAGTAGCTAACATTAGCATAAACAGATACAGCTTATTTTTTAGTAACAGTAATAAAGCATTTTCTCCATCATACAGTGTGTTTTCAAATGAATTTCATGCCATTTATCAACACAAGCCATCCAACATTTATTAATATGATATTCTAACATTGATCTATCTTACTGCAGTGTGAACAAGTGTGTCTAATGATGAACAGAGCTGCGTTTCTTCACACTCATGACCGGAAGAAGCGGCGCCGGCGACTGTGTCATAATAAAAGTCCCGCTGCTCTCGCGGCGTGTGTCGCGTTCGTCTCTCATTATCACTCGCTCCAGATGGTTGAACCTCCTTGTTGAAAGGACATCTTTACACTGACAAAAAGCATGTTCTCTATGTAAACATTATTAATATGAATAAACATAAAATATTTTTCTTGAGTTCACTTTACAACAGATTTCAGTATTTTTTTTATATTAAGATTTGCTACAGTACATACGATTCAAAGATTCAAAGAAAAGTAGTTTGCTTTTTTTAATAATGTAACATACAACTTGGGTCACTGCTCATTGTGTAACAAACAATATAATAGTCAATGAATTAATTCATTAAATTTACAATCAATCTATAAAAGTTGAAAAACGTAGATATAGACTGACCGTCTACATCTATTTTACAATGTCAAGCAGATGAGGACATCATTTAAACCCTGATATATTCAAACTTGGAATTTTGGTTTGTCCCATCACACTGCATTGTGGGTTCAGTTTGCACACCATTGAGATCCTGAGAGGTAGTCAAGGTAAAAACATTTCAATGCTACGATGGTGTAGACTGTCGAATCAGTTGGTTTATCAGCCATTGAGTAGATCACTGGATCATCTGGACTTTCTGAAGTTGAGAAGATCATTGGATCATCTGGTCAGTCTGAATTTGAGAAGATCATTGGATCATCTGGACTTTCTGAAGTTGAGAAGATCATTGGATCATCTGGTCAGTCTGAATTTGAGAAGATCATTGGATCATCTGGACTTTCTGCATTTGAGTAGATTTTGAAACTGGTTTATCTACTGTTGAGTAGACAGTTGAGTCTCGTTTATCTGCAGTGGAGTAGATCATCAGATCTTCTGGTTTATCTGCAGTGGAGTAGATCATTGGATCTTTTGGTTCATTTGCAGTGGAGTAGATCATCAGATCTTCTGGTTTATCTGCAGTGGAGTAGATCATTGGATCTTTTGGTTCATTTGCAGTGGAGTAGATCATTGGATCTTCTGGTTCATTTGCAGTGGAGTAGATCATTGGATCTTCTGGTTCATTTGCAGTAGAGTTGATCATTGGATCATCTGGTTCATTTGCAGTGGAGTAGATCATTGGATCATCTGGTTCATTTGCAGTGGAGTAGATCATTGGATCATCTGGTTCATTTGCAGTGGAGTAGATCATTTGATCATCTGGTTTATCTGCAGTGGAGTAGATCATCAGATCTTCTGGACTTTCTGCTGTAGTGTAGATGGTGGTGGTGTGTTTGTTCTTGCACCGAAACTCGCTGATTTCCTGATAATTATGGTCATTCAAGTCAATGTCCTGCAAGAACAGGAAGAAGTCATGTTATCTTCCAAACCCTTCCACATTTGAACATCTCAACAGTATGTGTTATCACTAGCAGATATATGTTGAGTTTTGGAGGCTGGTGAGCAGGAGAAGGACATCCAGAGTTGTCAGCTCCAAACCAATGAGCATCAAATAAAAAAGGCTTTCAGGCAGGTGTTGTCAGGAGCTCATAAAAATAAGATCATCATCATAATCATCATCATCACTCACCTCTGCATTGATCTCTGCTGTCGTATTCAAAGGCAAAAGCCTGACAGAGTCTGTCAAAACAAGAGGAGAATTAATATTCAAACATTAAATGTTAGAAAGTGACATTAAGTTTCTGGAGATAACTGCTTAATCATATTTAGGGGATTTTGCTCTCCGGAATAAAGTAAGATAAACCTGTCAAATCCTCCTATTTGGGAAATCCATGATGAGGTCATTTGTAAAAACAATAAAAATTTAAACACACTCTCATGGCAATGTGTAACTATTGTACAATCTGGTAAATCACTGGCTAATTCAGTACTTTTTCGTATGACGTTTATATTTAGGTTTACATTATTCCTAAAAAAACAAAATCGCACTTGTCAAATTGTACAAATTCATACGAAATTGTCAGTAACAGTTACATTTTCTCATGATATCTACTTAAAAAATAAAGTAAATAAAGTTTTTTTTTTAAATAATTGTATAAATGCAAAAAGTTTTCTGTTAGCATCACGATGTTTTACTATAGTGGGATTAAGATAGCTGTATTTAAAGGAGCAGTATGTCATTTTGACAACTTGTGGTTTAAATGGGTACTGCAGTCCAAATTCAAAATACTAGATTAAGTTGTTTCCGCCCTCTCCTCCTCAGACTCGACGCTCACGCGGGTTGCCAGATTGAGGGCACAAACGTGGGCAATTGTAAACTGATGAGTTGATTTATCTAAAACAGCTTTGGAAATAGAGCTTTTTAGATGGATGACCATTATTATGTTGGGTAGAATCTTTCTCTGACCCAGTTCGTTTGCTGGCTTTCGTGGCTGAAATACACTGTTTTCCGTCACAATACTATTGGGTAAACTTGCAGTGGGCGGGATCACAAATGGAATATGGAAGATGCATTTCAAATAACTAGCTGTAGCATCATTTATTCACAGAAACAAGTGTGTAAACCTAGCATGTTTCCTAAATATCCGCAAATGTATTAGGCATTTTTATGTTTAGTAAAGTAAAAAAAAAAAAATGACATACAGCACGTTTAAAGCCTATGGCATATTCCCGTTTAGAATCTCTATGTAAATGAGTGTGTGTGTGTGTGTGTGTTCCATGCTGACCATGCCGGGAAAGTCCTAATTGCGCAACTTTTGGTAAATTCTTGCTCTTTTTCTGTTTGCACAACACCGTCAGCGCAATGAGGAAGACAATCACCATGATGACTAACCCAACACAGATGTAGAGGACTGACCCTGCATGCAAGACATGACCTGTAACACACATTTAATGTCTTTAAATATGCGTCACATTGAAATACTCATAAAATGTGACAGACAGATGAACTGACCTGATAGTGGTTTCAGTTCTGTAGTAGTGAAATACGATGATGTGCTTGAAACAAGACTGATGGTTGAAACCTCGGGTGTCTTTTCATCTGATGGACGGCAGTAAAGATTAACTTAAAAACTGTGACACTGAATTCAGTTTTAAACATGTATTAATATTAATATGTTCTGTTGTCTTCTAGCTCCACTTCTAATAAATATAATCACTTACCATGTTTAACCTGCAGCAAAATCTCTGAATAATCATTAAAAAAGAACCCCTCCACAACACACCAGTATTGTCCTTCATCCTCTGTTCTCAGATCAGTGATGGTGACGGTGAAAAATCTGGCCGTCGTGTCGTCAGTCAGAGAGAATCTCTCGTCTTTAGCTGGAGATCCTGATTCAACCACGAAGTTTTTATTTCCAATGTACGAACACTCTCCTTTACAAAAATACTTTGAATATGTTTCATATCCAGATTTATATGGACATCTAATCTCAACTCTCTCTCCTCTGTATCCTGTAACTGTAACTGGAGCTCCAACAACAACAGCTGAAACACAAATATCATTATATAGATCTGTTATGTGTGAACAAGAGACATAAGCAGATCAGAATAACAAAGAAATATCATTCATATGAGTCTGATGATCATGTGATCACAGAGGAAAATCAAGAGATCATGTCAAACTGTGTGTAAAAGAGCTCAGAGTCTCAAACTCACCTGTACAGATGCTGGAAAAGAGCAGCAGGACGTCCCACATGATGAACTTTGACAAGAGGTTCGCTTAAATAAAAGACAAACTCTGTGACGGACGTTACTGTCGTTCTCTTCCGTACTGAGTAGCATCAGCAACTAAAATGAACACTTCCTTCCTCTTCTGTCTGTCTCGCCACATCCAGCTCTACAGGACGTCTTAAAAGAGCACATTTACTCTGTCAAAGTGCACATGCTTTTCTTATGAGTTTTAACCCTTCTAACCTTCACTAGATCATTTTAAAAGCTGCTGAACTATCTTTAAATCTTAATGTAATGAGCAAACTGTTGAAAATAGTTTCATATGGAGAATAAAACACCACAGGACAGGTCAATATTGAGTGACTTTTCGTGCGTTCACAGTCCCTTTGCAGCTGATTTCAGTCAACTTGACTCGTTTACTTGGAGATTTGTTATGAGGCTCTGTGTAGTGCTTTCACATCACCTGTAGAGGGCGAGATTGTATGAAGGTGTCTATCAACTGATCACAGTGGAAAGACCTCAGACTTTTTCCACTCGACTCTCATGTGAATAAAGTCAAGTTGACTGCGACTAATCACTGATGACGACATTCATGAAAACACGAGATTGGAATGCGTTGCAATGTGCCAAAATTTACGAATAGAGGCTAAAGTCTGTTTGAGAAGTGTAACCCCTTTACCCGGGTCATACTCAGCTCGCTCTGAGCGGGCCTCGAACCTGCCTTCTTGGGCCTGCAACCTCTAGCATCTGTCGCTAGAGCATCTGTCGAGGTCAGAGGAGTGAGGTTTACTCGCACAGCAACTACTAGCTGGCCTCCGTTACACTCGCCCCCCTAAACCTCACTCCCGTTCGGGTCACAGCACCAATGTAATCCCACAGCAACTACTAGCTGGCCTCCGTTACACTGACCCCCCTAAACCTCACTCCCATCCGGGTCAAGGTACCAATGTAATCCCACAGCAACTACTAGCTGGCCTCCGTTACACTCGCCCCCCTAAACCTCACTCCCATCCGGGTCACGGCACCAATGTAATCCCACAGCAACTACTTGCTGGCCTCCGTTACACTCGCCCCCCTAAACCTCACTCCCGTCCGGGTCACGGCACCAATGTAATCCCACAGCAACTACTAGCTGGCCTCCGTTACACTCGCCCCCCTAAACCTCACTCCCATCCGGGTCACGGCACCAATGTAACTCCTTTACCCGGGTCCTACTCAGCTCGCTCTGAGCGGGCCTCGGACCTGGGTCATCTATCATGGGAGTTAGACGCTCTATGAAGGAGGCTAAAAGCTGCAACCTCTAGTGTTTGTCGCTAGAGCATCTCTCGCGGTCAGAGGAGTGAGGTTTACTCGCGCAGCAACTACTAGCTGGTCTCCGTTACAGAAGCACCTCGAGCGGAGGCTCAAACTCGGGTTGCCTTGTGCATAACTGTGGCAGAAATCATAGCAGAGCTGTTATGATTCATGTTTTGCCTTTTTATTTGATAGGACAGCTGAGATTTGACAGGAAGTGAGTGGGAGAAAATGGAATCGTAAAGGTCTGCGAGCTGGGATTCGAACCCGGGACGCTCGAAGTGTAACCGCGGCACATGTCGCGTGCTGTCGACGAGACTATCAATGCCAACAACTGCTTATTTTTACCAGTTCATTTGTCATTCTTTGTCATAACCAATTCATTGTTATATTTCTTACAGATTTCTGGTGGTTCTAAATCAGACAAAAAGATTTCAAAATTTATTTGAATGCATTACTGAGAAAGCAATCGCAATTTTTATTGAAATTTACACAGTAACTCCATAACTCACTTCACACAGCGGCTACAGGAGAGGAGATGAACAGGCTTAAAATGAAGGGTAATTTACATTTATATTTGCTTTAACTGTAAATAACATGTACTAATAACAAAAATTATTTTTTGTAACCATAGCAACTGACTCTGAACATAACCTGCTCCGGAGCAGCTCATGATCCAGGGTTAGTGTGATTATAATGTTTAAATGTTTATTTGTATTTATTTTATTGTAATCTCACACATGGATCTGCTTTTTCCTTTATATAACAGGATGTTTTCTATACTATAATTTCTATAATAAAATACATATGTGATATCTTATTAAATATTTAGCATCAAACAAACAATTTAATTCATATTCTCAGTGAATAAAGATTATTTATTCAGTAAAAAGATTGAAAAAATTATTACAAAACCACCCAATAGGTGGCGATGTGCACTAAGTAGATTATGTAAATCACCATTAAACAAAAGAAGGAAGTGGAATGACGCGCTTTTTCTCAGTATCTGTTTCCATGGTGAATCATGGATTCGTCGCTCGGTTGAGAATATCTTGTGTGTTTTACCGGGAACATACTCTGGGTTGGCTGAACTTACTCCCTGATGTGTTTCTGGAACCAGCATACCTCGAGTAAGCAAAGTTTGGGTTAATCAACCGAGAGTTCAGGGTATGTGTGAGGGTAAGTTAACCTTGCTTTCTGGAATACTGCTGTCCTGTGTTGGGTCAGGTGACTTCATATGGCGTAATAATCACAGTCTGTATCTGTCACCTGATTGGTTGAGTGGGTGTGACCGGAATTTGAATAAGGCTGCTGATTGGTTACTGTGGTGTAAACAGTAGAGACTTTCGGCGGTTGTTGAGGTGTGAAGCAGGCGTCTGATTGGATGATGATGATGATGATACTGTTTGGAATCTCTTCATTCCCACCGGAGAAAACTTGTATTGACTGAACCTTCAATCTTTAACACAGAAGGTTCCAGACTCTGCAGGTACAGTAAAGACATTCACCTTTAACACATTTGATCTTAAAGGGAATCATCTGACATATATAAACATATATATAATATTCAAGTACATTTAGATGCACAATATTGAAGAAATAAGAGTCATAGAGCGACAGACGGATGAACTGACCTGATTGTGTTTTTGAAGAAGAGCTGATGATTGAAACTTCAGTGGTCTTGATTTCTGACAGGAAAGATCAACTTAAAAACTATGACACTGAATTCAATATAAAATGCATTAATATTAATATGTTCTGTCGTCGTCCACTTCTAATAAAATTAATCACTTACCATGTTTAACCTGCAGCAAAATCTCTGAATAATCATTAAAAATGACCCCCTCCACAGCACACCAGTATTGTCCTGCATCCTCTGTTCTCAGATCAGTGATGGTGACGGTGAAAACTCTGGCCGTCGTGTCGTCAGTCAGAGAGAATCTCTCGTCTTTAGCTGGAGATCCTGATTCAACCTTGATGTTTTTATTTCCAACGTACAGACACTCGCCTTTACAAAAATACTTTGGATATGTTTCATATCCAGATTTATATGAGCATCTGATCTCAACTCTCTCTCCTCTGAATCCTGTAACTGTATCTGGAGCTCCAACAACAACAGCTGAAACACAAATATCATTATATAGATCTGTTATGTGTGAACAAGAGACATAAGCAGATCAGAATAACAAAGAAATATCATTCATATGAGTCTGATGATCATGTGATCACAGAGGAAAATCAAGAGATCATGTCAAACTGTGTGTAAAAGAGCTCAGAGTCTCAAACTCACCTGTACAGATGCTGGAAAAGAGCAGCAGGACGTCCCACATGATGAACTTTGACAAGAGTTTCGCTGAAATAAAAGACAAACTCTGTGATGAACGTTACTGTCGTTCTCTTCCGTACTGAGTGAACAATGCTGCGACAGAAACTAACATTAACACTTCCCTCTTCTGTCTGTCTAACCACTTCCAGCTCTACAGGATGTCAGTAATGTCTCACCATTTTTTCAGAAGGGTGGAGAATGTGTGACATTTACGCAGTATGTAAAATGTGCTTTACACACTCCAGTCATGTTGCTTACTGAATATTATAACTGCTCTGCGATATTATATGGCACATGATTAGAAAGATGTTTAATCTTCTGGAAGTGAGTACAAACTCTGGCTTCGTCCATGTGAGATTCCAGAACATCATGTGCCCTGTCTCCTGTAGTCAGGCGCTCTATTTTATGCTTACTATAGGCTTTCTCTGTTTACCCCTGGACGAACTCAGATATCTTGATGAATTTAGATATTGTGTCATAATTGCTGAGCTGTTAGTTTCATTACCTATAAGCATGTACCCCTTGGACAATAAACTTTGTGTCAATAATGGAACTGGAACTGGATCGGTCCTGTGCTTCTGTATTTCTGTGCTACACTTCTCAACATGAAAAGGCTTTCTTGAAATACTCAATATCCAAATTATTTTATCTCACAATCCATAATCACATACTCTCTTGAGCCGGTGTGAGTAATCACTCTGCACAAAGGTATGTTCTCTACAGAATGAATGTGTGTAACATGAATCTAATCTGGATATTTTATATTCTCAATGTTGTCGTTGTCACATGACCTTCCAGCGTCACATGCATCGCTTCACCTCAATTCCATATTTTGAAGTATAATAGAAAAAATTGGTACACTTAATAGCCATCATACCCTGAGGGTACGGGAGGAGTTTCAGCACAGCGCCACCTAGTGTTGCCAAAAAACTGAAAATTGATATGTTTGCCTATAACTTTTGAAATGTATGACCAAAGATCATAAGATTGATCTCTTGACATATCGAGTTATCAACAAATTTTGTAGTAATATGCTGTACTTTATGAACACAATAGCATATCATTACAAAACTTGTTTCGTGTCATCGTCAGCATGTCCTGAAGGAGTGGAGTTGTGTTTTATCCAACATCTTGTCAACACTACTGCCTTTCACACTCAAACTTCATGTTTCCAATCATGGTTATGCTCTCATTCTCTCTTGACTCTTTTGTGTTTGGCCCCATCATCTCTGCCTGCAGCTATATTTCACATTTATATTGACTTTATTGAACTGTGGATGTGGTGTAGTAATTACAAAGAATATCACATTTCATGTTATTTTTACATTTTATTTACATTATTTTTAGTTGTTTGTAACTTTTCTGGTTCCTTACAGATAACAATAAAGAAGCGAGTGTCAAAAAAAGTTATTCTGTAAAGAAATGTACATTTTACCAGATTTTATTTTTACTTTAGACATCAGTCACAATGTCTGTCTAATTCTTTATCTCTGAATATATTGGACCCTCGTGTGTTGTGATGCTTTGTGGATGAGTTGCTGTCACGTAGATCAGATCTCTTCTGCTGTCCTGTGTTGGGTCAGACGAATTTATACTGGCATAATAATCACAGTCTGTATCTGAAACCTGATTGGTCGAGTGGGTGTGACCGAGGTTTGAATCAGGCTGATGATTGGTTACTGTGGCGTAAACAGTAGAGACATCTGTACGGTTGTTGAGGTGTGATGCAGGCTTCTGATTGGATGAAGATGTTACCACGGCGACGTCACTGTTTGGAATCTCTTCATACATGAGGTCAGTCTGAAAAACAATCAATAATTTACTAGTTTACACGTAGATAATACTCTATTGATCGATAAACAATCGTGTTTCTGATCTTCTACAGGTAAAGGTTTGAACTCACACCTCTGTATTGTGCTGCACATTTTGCTGAACTAAAGCTGAATGAAAACAGAGAAAGACTGAGTCAATTCACACACTAAAACAAGACTTTATAATAATAATAATCACAAACGAAGCATTACCTGTCCTACTTTTCCTCTTTTTCAGGATGAGGAACGTTCCAGAACACAGAGTCAGAACCAGCAGAACCGAACCCAGACCGCCAGCAACAGAAGCCAGGTCTGAACACAAGAAACACAATATTATACAGTAGTGATTCTGATTATACTGTTAAATGAACAATAATATTATCATTGATACAATTCATTTTTATTATTGTCATATGCATAAGAATACAGTGACCCTGTCTCATAGTTTGATGTGTTTAGCTAATATAATAGGCTATGTATAATGATTTATTATTTTGTTTATTTCCTGGTAAGGCCTATATATATATACATTTATTTTTATGACAAAGTCTGCCTTCCAGAACACTGGAGCAAGAACAGGGCGAAGACTCCCTGTCTGACCTTATTTATTTTAAAATCCTTAAAATGTATGTCAAATTTAACCTGGAATAATGAAAATAAGGTGAATCTGTGAAAACAGAGTAATAATAAAGTACTGTATTACTGTAATAATATCGTACAATCAAAGTGAAACCACAATGGTAAACCTCGACTCTTCAGAAGGAAACGCTTCTGTCTACGGTTGATGTCAAACCAAATGAACCACATCAATATGAGCCTCTAAAACATCAAAGTCATTTCCTCTCAAAGGAGTGATCATGTGATCAAAGAGGAGCATCATGGGTAGTGTAGTTTGTGTGCTCACGAGTGTTTGGCTGATGCCGTTCTTCTGTAGTATTTCCTGTTCTTGTGGTTTCAGTTTCTGTTTGAAGAGACACTGACAGAGAAAAACACCAGTGACGTGTGAACGATTCACTCATGCAGGAACAACATGAACACAGAAACGAAGCTCTACTAAGACTCTTTCTTATCCAGAGCAATTTGTACATTTTTAACAACAGGGAGAAATGTCTGTGGACTGAAACTTCAGACTTCAACACCTTCTTGAAGGAACAACATATAAATACATTAAAGTGCATTTAGAGGCACGATATTCAAGAAATAAGAGTCATATAGAGCGACAGAAAAACAAACTGACCTGATTGTGTTTTTGTAAAAGAGCTGATGGTTGAAACTTCAGTGGTGTTGATATCTGATGGATGACAGGAAAGATCAACTTAACACTAAATTTAATTTAAAAACACTGAATTCAATTTGAAGTACAAAAAAGCTTACATTTCATCTCTGTTTTTATCTCTCTGTTTTATATTGTGCTCATTTAAATGATAGTAAAGTCACTTTAACACAACCACTGGTGGATTATTGCTGTATTTCATACTCAACAAACTCCAGTCTAAGCAGACGTCCAACTCAGCACAACAAAATGAGTTTCAGATTATTGACATGGTCATTCACTCTTGACCTGTTGCCGTGCAGTTTATTATTTCTGCTATTAACAAAGTTAATCACTTACCCTCGATAACCTTCAACAAAATCTCTGAATAGTCATCAGGAGCAAGGGTCCTGTCCACACCACACCAGTATTTGCCTTCATCCTCTGTTCTCAGATCAGTGATGGTGACGGTGAAAACTCTGGCCGTCGTGTCGTCAGTCAGAGAGAATCTCTCGTCTTTAGCTGGAGATCCTGATTTAACAATGATGTTTCTGTTTGACGAACACTCTCCTTTACAAAAATACTTTGGATCTGTTTCATATTTAGATTCATATGAGCATCTGATCTCAACTCTCTCTCCTCTGAATCCTGTAACTGTATCTGGAGCTCCAACAACAACAGCTGAAACACAAATATCATTATATAGATCTGTTATGTGTGAACAAGAGACATAAGCAGATCAGAATAACAAAGAAATATCATTCATATGAGTCTGATGATCATGTAATCACAGAGGAAAATCAAGAGATCATGTCAAACTGTGTGTAAAAGAGCTCAGAGTCTCAAACTCACCTGTACAGATGCTGGAAAAGAGCAGCAGGACGTCCCACATGATGAACTTTGACAAGAGTTTCGCTGAAATAAAAGACAAACTCTGTGACGAACGTTACTGTCGTTCTCTTCAGAGTGAACAACTTGTTGCATCAGCTACTGAAATGAACATTTACTTCCCCTTCTGTCTCTGTAACCATTTCCAGCTCTACAGGACGTCTGTAATGTCTCACCAGTTCACCAAACTTTATTGAACAAACTTTATTAATCAGTGTTTGACCTGCTGCAGAGAGAGATTGAGGAAGGAATGATCCATTTCTTCAGAAGGGAGGAGAATGTGTGACATTTACGCAGTATGTAAAATGTGCTTTATACACTCCAGTCATGTTGCTTAATGAATATTATAACTATAACATTATAATCTACAGCATTATATGGCATATATTTGATGTTTTTTGTGTTCAATCTTCTGGAAGTGAGTACAAACTCTGGCTTCGTCCATAATCACATACTCTCTTGAGCAGGTGTGAGTAATCACTCTGCACAAAGCTATGTTCTGAATGAATGTGTGTAACATGAATCTAATCTGGATATTTTATATTCTCAATGTTGCCGTTGTCACATGACCTTCCAGCCTCAGATGCATCGCTTCACCTCAATTCCATATTTTGACGTATAAAAGAAATATTTGGTACACTTAATAGCCATCATACCCTGAGGGTACGGGAGGAGTTTCAGCACAGCGCCACCTAGTGTTGCCAAATAACGTAAAATTTATATTTTTGCCTATAACTTTTGAAATATATGACCAAAGATCATAAGATTGATCTCTTGACATATCGAGTTATCAACAAATTTTGTAATAATATGCTGTACTTTATGAACACAATAGCATATCATTACAAAACTTGATTCGTGTCATCGGCAGCATGTCCTGAAGGAGTGGAGTTGTGTTTTATCCAACATCTTGTCAACACTACTGCCTTTCACACTCAAACTTCATGTTTCCAATCATGGTTATGCTCTCATTCTCTCTTGACTCTTTTGTGTTTGGCCCCATCATCTCTGCCTGCAGCTATATTTCACATTTATATTGACTTTATTGAACTGTGGATGTGGTGTAGTAATTACAAAGAATATCACATTTCATGTTATTTTTACATGTTATTTACATTATTTGTAGTTGTTTGTAACTTTTCTGGTTCCTTGCAGATAACAGTAAAGAAAAGAGTCAAAGAAATGTAGATTTTAACAGATTTTATTTTTCTTGGAACATCAGTCGCAATGTCTGCGGACAGTCTTTCTTTCTTTATCATTGATCTCTGAATATATCGGACCCTCGTGTGTTGAGATGTTTTGTGGATGAGTTGCTGTCACGTAGATCAGTTCTGTCCTGCTGTCCTGTGTTGGGTCAGACGAATTTATGCTGGCATAATAATCACAGTCTGTATCTGACACCTGATTGGTCGAGTGGGTGTGACCGGGGTTTGAATTAGGCTGATGATTGGTTACTGTGGCGTAAACAGTAGAGATTTGTGGGCGGGTGTTGAGGTGTGAAGCAGACGTCTGATTGGATGAAGATGTTACCGTGGCGACGTCACTGTTTGGAATCTCTTCATACATGCGGTCAGTCTGAAAAACATTCAATAATGTACTAGTTTTTAGTGAAAAATACTCTCTATTGATCTATAAACAATCATTTAACATGTGTTTCTGATCTTCTATAGGTAAAGGTTTGAACTCACACCTCTGTATTGTGCTGCACATTTTGCTGAACTAAAGCTGAATGAAAACAGAGAAAGAAAAAGTCAATTGATACACTAAAACTTTATAATAATAATCACAAACGAAGCATTACCTGTCCTACTTTTCCTCTTTTTCAGGATGAGGAACGTTCCAGAACACAGAGTCAGAACCAGCAGAACCGAACCCAGACCGCCAGCAACAGAAGCCAGGTCTGAACATTAAACACATGATAAAACAACACTCTACTGATTCTGATTATACTGTTAAATGAACAATAATAATCTTATAACTGAAATAAATCCTTCTGATTATTGTACTGATAAGAATTTTCTAATATATATTGTGTAGCTGAAGTGAAATGGCAGTGGTAAACCTCGACTCTTCAGAAAGAAACACTTCTGTCTACGGTTGAAATCAAACCAAATGAACCACATTAAAGCTGACATGTGCATGATTTTATATTTACACAGGAGCTAAAATGTTCAAAACAGTTCCCTATAAAACAGTGATCATGTGATCGAGGAGAGGGCAGTTGCATTATGTGTGGTATAGTTTGTGCTTACCAGTGTGTCGCTGATGGAGTTCAACTGTCATATTTCCTGTTGTCGTTCCCGTCTCACTTTCTGTTTGAGTCACTGACAGAGAGAAACACCAGAGACGTGTGAATGTGCAATGAAGACACAAACAAGCAAATAACATTGTTTGCCCCATACAAATGCTTATAAATGAAAGTTGTGTTTTCTGTTCATGACACCGATTACTGTGCGGTGATAATCAATGTATTAGTGATATATATGTAGTGAGGTCCTCTGCAAAAAACGTGATTTCATCTGAGGAAGGCATGTGGACCCTTTAAGAGAGTTTCTCTGTAGGCGGAAGTGTGTGTGGTTAGTGGTTTGCGTGGATGACAAGCTTTATTCTCGGTTGAGACTTTAGTTTTCCACTCAAAAAGGCCGTTTCCCCACACTTGTGTGAAGGTGCTGGGTATTGAATACGATTAGATCTCGCAGTTGGTCGTGGGGCTGGTGGACGTATGGTTAGTGACCAAATGGTGTTGTGGTGCCGTTCAACCCAATAAAGCTTTGGATTTTCCGTTTAGTTGCCACCGCTGTCTTTCCTTCCCCTATCCTTCCTTATTTTTTTGTCCGTTTCGGTCCATTAATTAAAGGGTTCGTTCACCCAAAAATGAAATTTCTGTCATTAATTCCTCATGTGGTTCTACACCCGTAAGACTTTCATTCATCTTCAGAACACAAATGAAGATATTTTTGATGAAATCTGATGGTTCAGTGAGTCTCTATTGACAGTAAGATAATGAACACTTTCAGATGAACAGAAAGATACTAAAACATATTTCATGTGGTTCAAAAGAGAATACTTTTTGTGCGGCAAAAAAACTTTTCAACAATATCTAGTGATGGGCGATTTCAAAACACTGATTCACGAAGCTTTACGAATCTTTAGTTTCGAATCAGTGGTTCGAAGCGCCAAAGTCACGTGATCTCAATAAACGAGGCTTCGTTACGTCATCAGTGTTTCGAAATTTCAATGGTTCACGTTTGCGTGAACCGAACCACTGATTCGAAACAAAAGATTCATATAGCTTCGAAGCAGTGTTTGGAAATCACCCATCACTAGACATTGTTGGAAAGTTTTTATTTAGTTTTTTTGGCGCACAAAAAGGGTTTATGTTGCCCTCATGTTACATATACAATGTAATTAGAAGAACATTTTTATCTGAACTGATACAGTGTCACTTTGGTTAAAGTGCATGAAAAACACATGTAAATTAATGCCGCACTTTTTACTTTTCTCAGTAGAGCAAATAAAGTGTTAAAGACTGGCTGTAAAATGAGGTCAAATGTTCAGTAGTCTCACATTGCTGGGCCTTCAGACTGACGGAGGAACAGAACAGAAGGTCTGGACTTTCATTGGCCAAGGACCGCCCAAGAGGAGGTTTGACTGACATGTAACGCAACCAATCACAGTTCGTTTTGTTCTGCGTCATGCTTAGGGGCATGAAAATGAAAGTCAATGTCCCTATAATAACACACACATCTCCCGGACATCCTGAAGAATTCAACCAACCAGATTACGACTCCAAAACTCCTGATGTGTTGAGTGTGTCGCATGCATCAGTCGTTCAAACAACGGTCTGTGGGAGTGACGTTTGAGGCGGAGACTAAAATTTCAGTTGTTCTACATTTGAATGAAGAGCAGAGGAACGTCTTAGACCCTGTTTACACCTGCCGAGGGAGACTCATTCCCATGTTCACCCACTTCTGTCCTGATTTCTTCGAGGGGAGTGTCTGAGCGGATAAATGTATGTGCTTTTTCAGATCTTCCCACCCATTAGATGAAATAATCTCATGCAATTTATGTTTGGATGAGATGACAGAAAACATACGGAGAGCAGCAGCTTTCATTTATACCAGCCAAACGCTGTGAGTGTGTGTTAGAAATCAGGAATGGTGAGAAAACAGAGTGATTGGTACGTTCAAACCAAACTTGAGTCTTCAGCCGATAAAGTTGAAATCCCGTCTGGCTAGAGCGCTTCCCATAATGTATTTACGCATTAGGTCAGCAGACGGTTATTTGTGGCTGTTTTACCATATTTGACCACATGAGCATCTATGAACACAACCCGATCGAATGTGTTTTCGACCTCTGTAAAGACCAGCTCAGAAAGGTCCAGTTGTCGGAACAACACAAATGCGTGTTCATACCAGGTGTAAACAGGGCGTTCATCTCTCACAATCAAAGCAACTGCCATTTCGTTTATTTTTACTTGATGTCAAATGACAGAAGTTGGAGATATGATGAAATAGAGACTTTCCAAGCTTATGTAAGTTTGAGGAAGACATGAACTGTGTGCCGGGAACAGGAATTTCATCATGATCATGAGGATTAGATTTGTGTAGAGACGCTTCTCTGTATTCAATGTAATCAGACTAACTATTAATGTGTGATTGACGTTATGATTATGTATGGAAACACAGTAACTTCACTTTAACAATATTTTCATCAAAATGCATGTGTGTGAAGCCAGTGTTTCAATGTGTTCATGTACCTGTGCTGGTGTGTTCAGAGCTGCTGTCTGGATACGAATGAACGGTGGATGTTGAGATCTGGACAGGCTTTGATTTCTGAGGAGCTGAGAAACAAGGTCACAACATTTAAATGACACAAACATATTAATAACAGCATGAATCATAAACATGAATGATGAAGCAGATTGTTGTTTAATAATGAATATCAGGAACCTTTGATCACATTCAGATGGATTATTTTATATTCTCCCCATCCAGCTCTACAGCCGTATGTTCCAGCATCTTCCATCTTCAGGTTTCTGATGGTCACTGTAAATGATCTGGTCTGACGATCATCCTGCAGTGAGAGTCTGGATGAAGACTTTGTTCTATCAGTTCGTAGTATGATGACACTCTCTCTGTAAACTCCCTTGTAGAAGTATTTGTGAGAATCTTCATATCCTTCTGGATAAGGACACTTAATATTCACTGGTTCTCCCTCCGTTCCTGTCACTGTAATGTCCACAGACAGTGAACTGACCACTGCACACACAGACACACACACACACACACACACACAGCTTTACTCATGTACACTGATAAAACAAGCCATAATAATAGATCATAAACTCTTGTATCAGAGATCTTGAGCTCTTACCCGTCAGCAGAAACACACAAACTGTCAGTGGAAACTTCATTTCTTCATCAGTTCAGTTCAGAGAATCAGTCTGAAACTCTCAGCTGTTCCTCAAACCACTTTCTGAAACTCAAATATCAATAATACTGCACTTTTCTATCAGAGAGTAAAATAACACGTTTGTTTCTCGTCTCTCGTGTTGAGAGTCAAACTGTTCTCTGACTGTGTGTCTGTGTGTTCATGTGATGTTAGCTGTGAAAACGCCTCTCAGTTTTGACTAGGAAGTGATCTGTGCATTCGTGAACCACAACCCATTTCCTGTCCTCTCTGTTTCTGTTCAGTGTATGACATGTACTGTCAGTTGCCCTTTTATACTACAAAATTACATTTTGTAATATTTAAGACCATGTTAGTTTTTTTTTTTAATTGCTTTGGTCCAATTTTCACAAGCAATTGGTAAATTTTCAAAGCTCTCAGTACTAATATCACAACAAATCATCAGAAGTGTACTTATTTCTGACATTTCAGTATGTTTTCAATGGTGTTAGTACAATACACAAAATCACAAAATATCCTTTTCACAACATAAAATCAGTTTCATTCAGTTTAACACATTTGTCTATTATTATGATATGATAATGTAGCAATTTTAGCTCAAAAGAAATATGAATAATTAATTATAACTTATTATAATTAATTATAAATATTTGGATCAGTTAATAGAATTAACTTAACGTAGTAAAATTAATATTACAGTCAATTAACCTGTTTGTCCAGTGGACACTTGGTTAATTGTTTATTAATTCTAAGAAATGTTCATTTCATGGTTATGGGAAATGACATTCTTACTCTACAGTAACTTACTGATCTGAGCCGGACGATTACGTCACTGTTTTCTGCAGTGCTGCTATACCTAAATTAACTAGACTAATAACTACTGATATTTGCAACGGAATGAATCAATAATATATAGAATAAGCTGCACAATGACACCATTTTCTTATTAATGTAAAGCTTCTTTGCCACAATTTGCATTGTAAAAAGCGCTTATAAATAAAGATGACTTGACTTGACTTGACTACAGTACTACTTAGAGCATGTAGTCAAAATCTGCATGATTAGGGACTCCAGTATATGAGCATGAAACACAGACAGCTTCGCATGTGACATGCACAAGACTTTATTAACCAGACTAAACACTTAAACTACTCTAACATTCACACACACACATACATGCATACAGTGTACCAAGAGAAAAAGAGAGCTGATGCAGAATACAGGAAAGCAAGTTATAGCATTGTTTGAAAGTCAACAGATCAACAGCCTTGAGCAAACCATCAGTTTAATTCTAACACGCCATTCTTTAAAAGGGGTAAGGATACTTGATGTATCAAATAATGAGACTAAGTGTGATACTTGCATGTCTCGCCCATTTGAATTAAACTGTCCTGATGCAATTTGTGGAGGCTCCGTTGATCTTGTTGATGTTGTCTTGATGAGAGAGAACCAGTTGCATTCAGAGGATCTTTGCTGAATGGAAAGACAAGGCCGCAGCCTGGCACAAACTTGGGGGTCTTCAGAACATCTAGCTCAGTGTCATCTTCACAACAGCGTTTCCTCAGTACCAGAAGAAGAAGAGCGTGATCTTGTGATCAGTGATTTTTAAAGTGTGAAGATGTCACACCCTCTGGAGGTGACTGAGCCAATAAGGATTTGTTCCTTCGGAGGGAACTTTTACGACCCTTTGTTCTCTAGCAAGATATTTGCATAAGACATCATATTGGATGGATGAGAGAAGAACCTTCTAGATTCTTATTATACTTGATGTGTCAGAGTTAGCAAAATGTAATGTAAATTAACAGATTGGGAGCGAAGATTGGAGTCCAGAGAGACCAAACGTGCTACCCATGTGATTATAATACATAATTATAATATGCAACTCTGAAACATTAATACAAAAAGTTCAACAGAGAGAATTAATGCATAGGTCAAACCCTATAAAAGGAAAATTATGAGAGGGAAAAATTTGAAAAAAATCAGATGGTGTCCATGGGGGAGGGTTCCCCAGACCTAAAAACAGAGGAATTACCATGGTCGAGACGTCCACATTATAGCAACGCACCGTTCATCTGTAAAGATCTACTACAGTACAGATTCAGTCATGTGGTACAGTGAGAACATTTACTGTATAGGCAACAAACACTATTCTACACAAAACCTCATGCTATCATGCTTTACACCTTTAAATAACACAATAAATGTAATGGATACCATTACTGTCACGATTGTCAGCTGAAATGCCCGTAAAAACCACTAGATGGCACTTCACTCCGGACACACACACTCACTCACACACACGCACTCTCACCTTGGACTTCACCTCCCACAATGCACTACACACACATTCACCCACTTCGGTATCGCACTACATTTCCCATGAACCCCTCGTATCTGGATTGATTACACACACACCTGAAACACATCACCTACCACTTATAAGCACCATTCTCACACCACACCAACCGCGAAGTCTTGATTAGTTAACCCCTGTCATTTCTGAGCGTATTCAGTGTCTTGTTTCCCCAGTCTTGTCTGTTCCGTTGTTTGATTGTTCGCTGCCCGCCTGTGTACTGTTTATGACTCTGCCTTATCTCCGACACCCCTCAAAATGGACGATGTTTTACACCAACCACAGGATTGATTATGTAAAGTTTGATCGTTACCAAGTTCTAATTGAAAAAGACAAGTGTAAAGCATTGAGGGAAATAAGGGTTCTTTTCTGTGGTAATCATCAGCATGGGAAAGATTCTATCATTTACATTAACTGTAAATAATCAAGAAAACATTAAGATTTTTTTCTCTTTCTCCACCATATGAGTCTTGTGAAAACAGAGGCATTGTGGGAAATGGAGTTTGTGTGTTTAGCTGAAGCATCAAATCTGTTCCTGTGGCTGTAGTTTCACTTCCCGTCCCGCAAATGTGAGTAAACGTGAAACATATCATGTTAAACTGAATCAAAAGGCTTTCGAGTGTTATGTTGAATAAGCTATCCATGAGAGTCTCCAAAAATGTGTGCCATTTTTAAGTAGCTTGCAAGGATTTATCAGAATGTAGAACTATTTTTAAATGGTCATGAATGGAGAAAGAGTCTCTTTGGCTGCAGATTATTGCAGTTACGACATTTTACCAGCAGGGGTGAACAGATGAAACTAACCTGACAAACCTTGAATTGAACATCCAACAAGGAAACTAGGACACACAGTGTGATGCAATGCTTAACTTCTCTTTTCCATTTAATTTCCACATCCATCGCTACGTCCTAAAATATCTTCACATTATCTGCATTTCAAGACAATTTACCCACATGATCTGACCTCTAGATGTCTCTTGAGGGTAAAAATTGTACATGGATAAGTAAACACAAACAGAAAAAACAGCTCCCTCTTCAGGACAGTGGAGGTAAAGACTGGCCATCCTCAAGAATACTCCATCCATTCATCCATTCATCATACTGTTGCCTGATTATTTTACATATGGTGATGCTATTGCATATTCCTGCCTCATCCATTCATGCACAATACAGTTCATTCATTCATACATACATCCACTCATCGACCCATAAATCCATCCATCAATCTATTCATCCATTAAATCAAACCACAAACTCATCAATACATTCATTAGACAACTAAATGACCAGAAAAACCTTTAATCGTTCTTCTTGAAAGATGTTTTACTTTTTTATTCTTTGCAAATGGCTTCGATTGGGTTGTTCCTGTCTTGGCAAAGGGCGGGTCACTAAAGTAGACTTTAAAAAGAGGAAGGAAAATATTGCAAAACCAGCAGACGAAAGTGTTCAGCTTTCATTTGCAGTTCACTCTCCTGGAGTCTGTTTGCTGTGTCTGAAACTACAACACGGTAAGAGTTACACTCGTTCAGGAATGAATATTGTCTAACTAATGAATGAATGAAGAAACTTGAAGTGAGAAACATTTTCTCTCATAGTAACCTCTGAACATCTGGAGCTCGTGTGTGACTAAAGTTGCCTTTAAATGAGTTTCAACTGTGGAAAACTACCAACAGTAGTGATTTTACACTGTTTTTACCGTGTTTATAACACAGACTGATGCTGTAATTGTATTTATGAAGCTAAAATGAAATGTGTTTGTGTAAATCATTCAGTCTCCTGCAGTGATGTCCCAGACACCGGCTCCTTCTCTTCTTCTGGTGTTTCTGCTCATGATTCCAGGTGAGTTTCTCCTGTAAATGCTGATAATAACTCAATATTACAAACAAACGTTGTGACGAATCAGTCAGACCTGCTAGTAACCGCAGGAAAAAGAAATCACTTGTAAAATATCTACTGTAATGTAGTAAGATTTATTTGTTGCATCCAAACAAAATGATAATATTCAGGTTTTTGTGGACGTGAAGCTGCTGAACTACTGAAGCTGAAAACATTTAGTTCAGACTGTTTTTCATGGTTCTGCTTCCTGTATTTCTGTATTTCATCACCTTCTGTCTGTCTGTGGATTTTACACATGATAAGTGTAGTTCTTCATTTACACAAACACCAGTTTTATGAAGAAAGTTTTTTATAGATGGGTATTTTCATTATTTTCTTGTTGATGAATTCTGTGTTTCAGGAGTTTCTAGTGCTGATTGGGGTGTGAGTTACAGTCCTTCACACATCTGTGCACTAAAGGACTCATCAGTGATCATGAGATGCTCTTATACATACCCTACTGGACATCAGATCAGGAGAGTGTTCTGGAGCAAAACACTGATAAAAGATAATGGAGAGTATCCAGATCTGTCTGAGGACCCTGAATACAGTCAGAGGCTTCAGTATCTGGGAGATCAACAGAAGATCTGCACCATCAGACTGAATCATGTGACACTGAAGGATTCACACGAGTACTATTTCAGATTCACCACTGATAAAGACCAATGGATTGGTGTTCCAGGAGTGACTCTTAATGTCACAGGTGACTTTCATGAGGTTTATCTCTTCTTCTGTGCATTATGTTGAATAATAATCAGTGTATGACAGCAGCACTAGATATAATGTGTGTGTTGTGTTCAGATCTTCAGGTGGAGTCTCCTGAGAGAGTGACAGAGGGAGATTCAGTCCGTCTGACATGTAAAAGCAGCTGTAATCTGACTGACAGAGCAACATTCATCTGGTACAGAAACTCACCGCAAGTAACTTCAGGAATTATTGAAAACCAGCTCATCTTTGGGCGAATCAACAGACAAGATACAGGAAGCTATAACTGTGGTGTATATGGACAGCGTTACATCTCTCCTGCTGTTTATCTCAATGTCAGATGTAAGTTTATATTTTATTTACTTTGTTCTTTTTTCTATTTTCTAGTTATTTTAAATTATTTTTCATATATTTCACCTGTAGATCCTCCAGTCAATCCTGTGATCTCCATCAGTCCATCTGGTGAAATAAAGGAGGGAGATTCAGTGACTCTGATCTGCAGCAGTGATTCAAACCCTCCTGCTCTGATCTTCAACTGGTTTAAAGGAGGAACGTTTGTAGGATCTGGAAGAATCTACAGCATCTCAAAGATCAGATCTGATGACAGTGGAGAATACAAGTGCAGATCCATCAATGAACATGGAGGGAAATACTCTGATGCTGTGACTCTAAACATCATGTGTGAGTTTATTATAAAACATGGGATGCTAATTCTCTGTTTTGATCATTTCAGTTCATATTAGTAATTTTAAAAAGTGTAAGTAATCTTTTAATTGTGATTAGACCCACCCAGGAGCATCTCAGTGTCCATCAGTCCATCTGGTGAAATAGTGTCAAGAGATTCAGTGACTCTGATCTGCAGCAGTGATTCAAACCCTCCTGCAGAAATCAACTGGTTTAAAGGAGGAACGTTTGTAGGATCTGGAAGAATCTACAGTATCTCAAAGATCAGCTCTGATGACAGTGGAGAATACAAGTGCAAGTCCAGAAATGAACATGGAGAGAAATACTCTGATGCTGTGACTCTAAACGTCATGTGTGAGTTTATGATGGTTCAGTAACTGTGACGTTAAATCCTATAAACAAATTCTGTGATGTGCAATTTATTGTGTTTTTGATTTCAGATCCTCCCAGGAGCGTCTCAGTGTTGATAAACGGATCTGGTGAAATAGTGTCAGGAGATTCAGTGACTCTGATCTGCAGCAGTGATTCAAACCCTCCTGCTCTGAACTTCAGCTGGTTTAAGGAGAATGAAACCTCAGCTGTTGGATCTGGACAGAGTTTCAGTGCACTACAGAGTGGACGCTTCTACTGTCAGGCTCACAATCCACATGGATCTCAGAGTTCAGACGCTGTAACTGTCACAGGTGAAGCTTTAATCTGATAAAGAGTTCAAGACAGTTGTGTGGCTTTGAGAACTCAAATTCTTCCTCTTTCAGTGCATCATCGTCTCGGTTGGCGTGTCTGGTTGGGGCTCACAGTGGCATGTGTAGGATTCTTCATCATCATCATCATCATCTTGTTTATAATGTAAGTCATTCTCAATTACAGTGAGTGTGTGCACGTTCAGTAACTCACTTTCAGACGCGTGCTGGTAGAAACGCCTCATGTGATGTGAAAAACAGTTTATCTTTAAATGCAGCATGTTTAATGTCTGTTATTACAGAAGAAAACGAAGAGATGCTGAAGCTGAAGACCTCACAGTGAATCAGGTGAATCATCCAGACGCAACATGTGAATAATCTAGTTAAACAGGGCCAGTCATACGGTACATATTAGTGGAACGAAAAACAGAAGTTTTAGCAATGTGTTTTTATTAAAGTTTAACGTCTTCTAGTTTGAGCATTCATAGAATGTTTCATTATGAGTGTAACGGTCAAACACATCCGTCATTAGCATGTGTTTATATATTGTTTTACAGGGCATAGAGCCTGATTTATACTTGACCTGTCTGTAGACAGGGTTGCCAGGTTTTCACAGCAAAACCTGCCCAATTGCTACTCAAAACTGGCCAAAAACTTGCCTAATCGCATTTCAGGGGGTGAAAATTGTGTTCTGGGGGGTAAAATCCGTGTTTTTGGCGCGGTTCCCCTAGTAAAATTCTCATTCCAGGGGTAAATATCTTGTTATTTGGGGTCGCTTCAACCTGCAGAGATGAAAAACAATCCGCGGTAAACTAGCCCAATTCTGCGGGAAGACTTGGCAACACTGTCAGCGGAAGTTCATGAAATTAATAAATAATGTTTAATTGACCCTTTGCAGTTTGATTGACAGGCGATCTGACCAATCATAACCCTGAATCCGCCATTTTGTCCGTCAAAGCAGTCAGGGGAGTTAGTAGATTAACGTTGGTGAACTTGAACTTGATAAATTGTGTGTCCTCACGTCTTTCCGCGCTTGAAACAACATCTGATGTTCATTCATGTTTATTTGATGCTATAAATGAACTAGTATGAAGAGATGATCGGTTTGTGCTTGTCTGTCCACTGGGTGGCGCTCGTCTCTTTGTTTTTCATCTAAAATAGAGTAGATAGAAACTCCATTAAGCCGGTTCAATCCATGCCGTTGTTGTTGTTTTTCCCTCTCATTTTGTGTGGTGCAAATTCAACACTAGGATTTATAATACCTACTTTATATTTTATATTACTGATTTCATTGTTATTTTTGTGCTGCCTCTTTCTTAAAGTTTAAATAAAAAAAAACTGCATGTTGGTGTAGTTCTTTACATATATACACTGCATGCATAATTATTATGCAAGTAGATTTACTGATCATATTTTTATTTCCAAGCACAATTGACCCTTCATAAACAGTTTGATTGACAGGTGATCTGACCAATCATAACCCCAAATCCGCCATTTTGTCCGTCAAAGCAGTCAGGAGAGTTAGTAGATTAACGTTGGTGAACTTGAATCAGGTCTTTCCATGCTTGAAACAACATTCCTTCTGATGTTCATTCATGTTTATTTGATGCTATAAATGAACTAGTATGAAGAGATGATCGGTTCACGAGGAGCTACAGCGATCTGTCACCACACATTAAACACACACTAGACGCTATTTATTGATTCAACTTCTTTAAAAAATTACGCTATATAGTAAATATGAAACTGTTTCATACGTCTGTTGATGTCTTGTCAGTGTCCTCTTTGATCCGCGATGTATTTTTCACTGCATTAGTACATGATCTGTGGCGTGAGAGCGCATGGCCTGTCGGACATAGCAACTGTAACTAAAGGGGTCGCTTTGCGAAGGGTCAAATTAGTTTTATACATATGTTCTCATCCCCGTATATTTTGTTTTAATGTAACTAGTGATAATCTCAAAGTTTACTGGATTTTACACAATTCGTTGGTTCTTTTGTAGTGTGGGTTTGGTGAAGTGTATATGTCGTGTGTGTATCTTACTTCTTCTCACTGCTGCTTTCTGATGGTTTAGAGAACAATTACTCAGAGTCGCCCCCTGTTGGTTCAAAGAATAGTACAACAGCGAGTGCGTGAAGTATAAACGCCTTGTCCGTTTGTGCAGTCAGCGGAAGCTCGCGCTGCAGAGCCAGGCGGAAGTATAAATCAGGCTTAATATGTCACTTTTATTCTCAGGTTCGGTAAATTAGTCAAATCTTACCTAATTATAAGCACTTTAAAATACTGACAATCAGACAGATAACTTCTCCAGGTTTGTTCTGGCTCAGCATCATAAATCAGTGCCTTGCGAGGCAGACGTTGTTATAAATACAAAAATCAATTTATTGATTAGGATTAGTTTGTCTATTAGTATAAATATTCAATGATTGTTATATATATATATATATAAGTTAGAAAAAGTACAAATATCAAAAGTTTTTCAGTCAAGGCAATATCAGCGATGGTCTGGTATCAGAGAAGCTCATGAGGTGGTGCAGCCCTTAAATATGAATAATAACTAATAATTCATTTTCTTCAGTTGCAGGACAATCTATACTCTGACCCGACAGGGAGAGACGGTCATGTTTCTGAATCAGATGACGCTCAGTACGCCAGTGTTACTTCCAGCAAACCCAGAAGAGACGGGAACGCTCCGGATCGCAGAGATACTGAGGAGATCGAGTACGCGACTGTACAACATCACAAAAACAAACAGAAGAAGAGATCGGAGGAGAATGAAAGACACTACGACAATATCAGGATTCACCAGCCTGAATCTGCTGTGAGGTGAGAAGAAGCTTCAAGAGACAGTTAACCCAAATAAAACATCCGCATCTCACTTTTATCATTATGATCAAAGGAGAATTTAATAAGAAGGGAGACCAGAGGGTGTGTTCCAACTACAGAGGGTTTGCACTCCTCAGCCTCCCCGGGAAAGTCTATGCCAGGGTACTGGAGAGGAGAATAAGGCCGATAGTCGAACCTCGGATTCAGGAGTAACAATGCGGTTTTTGTCCAGGTCGTGGAACACTGGACCAGTTCAATACTCTCTCCAGGGTTCTGGAGGGTTTATGGGAGTTTGCCCAACCAGTCCACATGTGTTTTGTGGATCTGGTGAAGGCATTCGAACGTGTCCCTCGTGGTGCCCTGTGGGAGGTGCTCTGGGAGTATGGAGTCCGGGGCCCTTTGCTAAGGGATGTCCGGTCCCTGTGCGACCGGAGCAGGAGCTTGGTTCTCATTGCCGGCAGTAAGTCAGACCTGTTCCCGGTTTATGTTGGACTCCGGCAGGGCTGCCCTTTATCACCAGTTCTGTTCATAATTTTTATGGACAGGATTTCTAGGTGCAGTCAGGGGCCGGAGGGAGTCTGGTTTGGGGACCACAGGATCACGTCTCTGGTTTTTGCGGATGATGTTGTCCTTCGGGCCGGGACCTCCATTGTGCATTGGGATGGTTTGCAGTCGAATGTGAAGCCGCTGGGATGAGGATCAGCACCTCCAAGTCTGAGACCATGGTTCTCAGTCGGAAAAGGGTGGCTTGTCCTCTTCGGGTTGGTGGAGAGCTCCTGCCTCAAGTGGAGGAGTTCAAGTATCTTGGGGTTTTGTTCACGAGTGAGGGAAGGAAGGAGCGTGAGGTTGACAGACGGATCGGTGCAGCTTCTGCAGTGATGCGGTCGATGAGCCGGTCTGTCGTGGTGAAGAAGGAGCTGAGCTGCGAGGCGAAGCTCTCGATATATACCGGTCAATCTACGTTCCTACTCTCACCTATGGTCATGAGCTTTTGGTCATGACCGAAAGAATGAGATCCTGGATACAGGCGGCCGAAATGAGCTTTCTCCGCAGGGTGGCAGGGCGCTCCCTTAGAGATAGGGTGAGGAGCTCGGTCACTCGGGAGGAGCTCAAAGTAGAGCCGTTGCTCCTTCACATCGAGAAGAGTCAGCTGAGGTGGCTCGGGCGTCTGATTCGGATGCCTCCTGGACGTCTCCCTAGGGAGGCGTTCTGGGCGTGTCCCACCGGGACAAGTCCCCGGGGAAGACCTAGGAGAGACTATGTCTCTCGGCTGGCCTGGGAATGCCTTGTTGTCCCCCCTGAAGAGCTGGAGGAAGTGTCTGGGGAGAGGGAAGTCTGGGCATCTCTGCTTAGACTGCTGCCCCCGCGACCCGCCCCGGATAAGCGGTAGAAGATGGATAGATGGATGAATGAATGGAGAATTTCATCTTTAAATTTAAATGTTTCTTAATAACTTTGTGTTCCACTGAGGTTTCAGAAACATGATATACAAGGTGTTTTTACTTTTAAAATGTAATCTTTATCGTCATGCAATCTGATCATTGTGTCTGTTTTATTTTGTGTTCTTTAGGCGTTCAAATGTTGAAACTGTGGAAGAGGATTCTGTGATCTACAGCCGTGTCAAATGATGATGATAGAGACCATCATGAAGACAAACACCGAAACAATTAATAATTAATGTTCTGAATGCAGGGCATCAATTCAGCAGGCTCATAATTCAGGTAAAGAGATGACAGGAATGCAGTGAATATGATCTTTTACAAGAGCAGAACACAAATGAAAGAGCTGAGAACTGAACTGTTTGAGACTAAAAAATATTTTGTGATGTCACTGCATTTGAACTTTTGACTTCAAATGTTTTCTGCGACCAAATAAAAAATCCATATCAGTTGTACCAAATTCAAGCTTGAGAGTGGTTATTTCTGTGTGTTGGTGTTAAAAATGTTGGTTTAATGAGTTTGAAAATACTAACTTTTTATGGAGCCCCTAAAGGGACACGTGATGAAAAAAAAGTATGAAAAATTATATTTAATAGCATTTGGATTCTCTCCTCCCTGTGAAATGTTTGTAAGCAAAATCACCATGTGCTTTGTCAATCATCATGTCCTTTTAGGGACAACATTAGCTGAGAAATAATTTTGATCGGTGTATATTGAGACGCTGTGCGTGGGCCGCAGATGTGCGCATCATTACGGGCTGACACTCATGTGTGGGTGAACTGATTCTGGATGAGGTCATTTCCTGTCCAGCAACATCTACTGCCCACCGCTTCATGTCACATCTCTTTTCGCCAATGAACAGAGAGCAGAAAAAATAAATAATTATCTGAAGGATTTATAACTGCAGTCAAAGTGACGACATCCAGTCTTACTCAATATAAGATCCTATATTGGGAAGTAATTCTTCAGAAAATGTTTCCAGGAAGAAAGTCTTTAAAAACCCAGTTTTATTTTTTAAATATGATGTATTCCTGAACATCCCTTCAATCTTAATATAGGGCATATTTAGTTTCACTAATGCTTGCACATATAAATCTGTGAGCATGATTTACTGATCAATCAAAGTGGTGGGCAAATTTGTTAGAGCAAAATAATTTGGGACTTTATTATTATTTTAAGATATCAATAAATGCCATTGGATCATGATGAAAAGTTGTCTAGAGTTGCTTGTGTGGGCAGAAGTCAAGAAAGAGGAAGAAACATTTTCTCTCTGCGCAAGTATTTTGAAATAAACACACTAACCAGGAGAATTTCATCAGTTTATCATCTGCTGGAGAGACTCACCAGAACACGGTAAGAGTTACTCTGATTACTGTGTGAATATAGTCTGATTAAAACTGTTGTAGAAGCGACTGACCTGTTCGATAGGACATGTTCACAATGCATGTGTTTTATACTTGCAATATATTACAGTATTTTACATGTGTTGTGTACAGAAATGTGTGTTTTTCTCATGTTTGTGGTTATATTGCAGTGATGTCACTGATAATGGCTCTTCTTCCTCTGCTGTTTCTGCTCATGATTCACAGTGAGTAACTCCTGATGGAGAATACTTATTTTTTTAAAGTCACTTATATAAATTGTTAATCTTATAAATCAGCAGCCTTCAAAAGTGTTCAGTTACTGAACCCTCTGTTAAATCCCTTTCCACAAACAAATTTCAGTGAATGTAAAAAAAAAAAAAAAGAATCTTCAGTTAAGGAAGAATTATTTTTCACGAACTATTATTACTTTGATGTGTGTTTCAGGAGTTTGTAGCCAGTGGGGTGTGAGTTACAGTCCTTCACACATCTGTGCACTAAAGGACTCATCAGTGATCATGAGATGCTCTTATACATACCCTACTGGATATCAGATCATGAGAGTGTTCTGGACCAAAACACAAGATAAAGAGGACACAGAAGAGTTTCCAGATCTGTCTGAGGACCCTGAATACAGTCAGAGGCTTCAGTATCTGGGAGATCAACAGAAGATCTGCACCATCAGACTGAGTCATGTGACACTGAAGGATGAACACAAGTACTATTTCAGATTCATCACTGATAAAGATGGTAAATGGATTGGTAAACCAGGAGTGAGTCTTTCTGTCACAGGTGACTTTCATGAGGTTTATCTCTTCTTCTGTGCATTATGTTGAATAATAATCAGTGTATGACAGCAGCACTAGATATAATGTGTGTGTTGTGTTCAGATCTTCAGGTGGAGTCTCCTGAGAGAGTGACAGAGGGAGATTCAGTCCGTCTGACATGTAAAAGCAGCTGTAATCTGACTGACAGAGCAACATTCATCTGGTACAGAAACTCACAGCTAGTATCTACAGGAATTATTGAAAACCAGCTCATCTTTGGGCAAATCAACAGACAAGATACAGGAAGCTATAGCTGTGGTGTATATGGACAGCGTTACATCTCTCCTGCTGTTTATCTCAATGTCAGATGTAAGTTTATATTATATTTATTTTATTCTTTTTTTTTTGAAGGTTCCAGAGATTCAAAATACATGACCAACATTTAGTGGGATTTTCTTTGAATGTAATGGCTTTTACACTTTGAGTTGCACTAACAGTTGTACACAATCACATCTGCAATCAGAAACGTGTTGGTTACGACTGTAACCTTAGTTCCCTGAAGAGGGAACAATACGCTGCGTCGAGAGTTTGACGCAATGGGAACGCTCTGCGTGACGGAAGGTGGGTGACATCATGACCAGGAAGCTATAAATCACACCCAGACCAAACAATGTCAGCTTCTGATATGCCGATGCAAGTCAATCACAGGCATGCCGGAAGTATGGAGGGCAACGCAGCGTCTCATTCCCTCTTCAGGGAACTAAGGTTACAGTCGTAACTGAGACGTTCCCTTTTAAGGAAACTCACGCTGCGTCGAGAGTTTGACGCAATGGGAACGACTTTACCCACGCAGCTATACTGACCAGTGCCTGTCTTGTGTGAATTCAATGAGCACACCTAAGACAAACTGGGCCATACTCCTCCTGATCAGACGTACCACAAAGGAAACACCAGTGGAGTACTCCCCAAAAACACCACCCAAAGGTGTGTGGTAAGCAGCTAGGCAGCCACATAACCTTTAGAGTGGAGGGGGATAATCCTGCAGAGAATCAATTCAGCAGAATTCACAGCACTGTACCAACTGGGCAGTAACTGGATCCAGCTGACGATTTCTGCCAGTTTCCTTACGCAGGGAGCTCTGGAGTAGCGTGGTCTCACAACCTCAGTTGGGAGACCATAGTCTATGAGTTTGGCCCCCTCAGAGGCCACACTCCACGACGCCGCTCTCCAGACCTCCCAGGAGTAAAACAATCAGGGAAAAATGTACAGACACAGCCTCAGCCACATCTGCACCTCCATATGAGCTCCACCACCTCAGGGTGGAATCTCCATTCCCCGGACCTCAGCCCCTGCCTCGACAGGATGTCTGCTCCCAAATTCTGGACCCCAGGGATATGAGCTGCCCTGAGTAAAAGCAGCTTCCCCTGGGACCACAGGAGCATTTGGTGCGCCAGTTGCAGAGCGGACGCAAACGCAAACCCCCCTGGTGACTCATGTAGGCAACCACTGATGTGTTGTCTAACCGGACGAGCACATGGTGACCCCTGAGGTCTAGGAGGAAATTCTTGAGAGCAAGAAAGACAGCCAACGTTTCCAGGCAATTGAAATGCCAGGAAAGATGGTGCTCCTTCCACATACCCAGAGTCGAACGACCCTCCAGGATCGGATCCCAACCCGTAAGGGAAGCATCTGTCGTTAGCATTCTACGACGGCACGGAGCTCCCTTGGGATGGGAACCAGGGCTTCTTCCACATAACCAAGGCACATAGGCACCGCTGCGTGACCTTGATCATGTGAAATGGATTTCCCCTCAGAGAAAACCCCCTGGTCCTGAGCCACCACTGCAGGGGTCTCATGTACAACAGGCCAAAGGTATCACATTGGACACTGCTGCCATCAGACCCAACAGTCTTAGAAACTGCTTCACAGTAAGTGACTGGTCTAGCTTTATTCGGTTTACGGCAGAAAGGATAGGTTCTATGTTAGCAGGCGAAAGCTGCGCCCGCATCGCAACAGAGTCCCAAACCACGCCCAGAAAAATGGTCCTCTGTACTAGAGAAAGCACACTTTTCTGGGCATTCAACCTCAACTCCAACTTTCTTATGTGAGTGAGAATGACATCTCAATGACGAACCGCCAACTGACGTAACTGAGCTAGAATTAACCAGTCGTCGATGTAATAGAGAACATGAATGCCCTGCAGATGCAGTGGAGCCAGCGCTGTGTCCATACATTTGGTGAAAGTGCAGGGTGATAGAGCTAGACCAAACGGAAGAAACCGCTATTGTTACGCTTCGCCCCCAAAAGCGAACCTCAGGTACTTCCTGTGTTTGCGGAAGGATGGATAAATGGAAGTATTGTAACAGTTCGAGAAACTGTTGTCATGGTTTTATTGTGTTTCCTCTTCCTCACCATGAAGGGGGCGCTAGTGAGGTATATGCAGGAAGGAATAATTGCTGTTTAGCTAGAGAAGGAGTCAGTCTGCTATGGAGAGGTAGGAATGGCTTACCTGGTTTTCACTCGCTCCTGTCACTCCTGTTGAGCAACTTTATAGCCCTGTATAAGTAAGTTATGTTTTTGTTCTTGTCATAGTGTATTTATTCACTATAGTATTGTGAATGTTGTTCTAATTGAACATATTGTTTATTATAAAGGGGCTTCATAGTGAGGGACTACCGCTAAGTGGACTAGTGTGGTACGCTAGTCCCACATGGTTTGGCCTGTCCGAATGGCAGCATGGTGGTTTTAACGATTTAATTCATGCTGTGTCAGCGCTGTGATGTTGAAGGTGCAGAAAAAGCCACAACCTGTGTGAATTCCTGAAGATGGACAATGGTTCATATATATTTTATTTAGATTTTTTTTTTTAACCTTAATTGTTTGGATTTTTGTCTGACTTTCTGCTTGTGGAACTGTATGGACTTCTCACTAATGTTTTTTGTTTATTTTTATTTATTATTTTTTTTCATAACAGAATTGTTGTTTTTCTGGGGTTCATAATTGTTTATATTTTGTGGTAATTATTGCACTATTATTTATGTAAGATGTTCAATTGTTAATTCACATGAATATAACACCTTGCGTATTTTTGAACTACTTTTGTTGTTTGGTTATTTTACACACCTAGTAAGGTAAGAGACCTTATTTTGTTTTTTTGCTTTAATATGAACAAACAGCGAATCCTCCCTAGTATAGATATGTAGCCTAAGCTTTTGCATGACAGAGTAGCGGTACTGTGACAAACCAGTCCTCAGACTTGATCTGTGACATGATCTGTCTCCAGGTTAACATTTTGAATCTGAGCTTCATAACTGACTGGTTCAGAAGACGCAGATCCAAAATGGGATGCAACCACCCATCCTTCTTTGGAACGATAAAATACCGTCTGTAGAACCCGGATTCCCTGTCGGGCGGAAGTACATGCTCTATGGCTTACTTCCCCAACAAAGTTTTTACCTCCTGTTCCATTACCAGAACCTGCCTGGGGTCCACCACTACTGGCGGGGCCCCCATAAATTGGGCGTGCGGGCGCGGGGGCTGCTACATTTCTGGGTGGACACTGAGATATGGGCCCCCCGGAGACCACTGTGTCCCGACGCACACAAGGTGGCGGGGTTGGCAAGATGGCCCCGCTGATGGTGTGGAAGGGAAATGGGCACTGTAATGTGAGGTGTTGACCACTTCCCCTCCGGAGGCCAAGAGAAGCAGCCTCTCGAGACTGGTCTCTGGTAATGCTCAAGCGACCAATTTGGTGCCCTGAAGCGACGAACAGCAGGGAACAGCCGAACTGATTGCTTTGACACCCTCCTCAGAGGGGAAAGCATCCCAGTGCCGCTACATTTCTGGGCGGACACTGAGATATAGGCTCGCTGGATACCACTGCGTCCCGACGCACACAAGGTGGCGGGGTTCCAGAAAGCATGCCTTCAGAGGTCTGACACCAGTGATGTCAAAGCCTCTTCGCCGAAGCCGCCTTTGCAGTAACGACAGTCCGCAGAACCGTCTTACCCAAAAGAGACCTCAGCTAATAACGCCGAAGGAAAAAAGGGCACCGTATGATGAGGTGTTATCCATTTCTCCGAGGGAATTCACCATTCAATTCCTCAGAATTGAATTCAGCCAAAATCAACAAGACAAGTAAAACTGTCTGAAAGAAAAGGCTGACTATAGTGAATAAAACAAGCATCAGTTTAATTCTTCAGACATGAGATACAAAAAGAACTAAAGCTGGTATAGTCTGCATGCGATCATAGGGACAAGAGAGAAAGGGAAACTCCTCAGTTCCTGCTCAGTTCCCTCCAAATATAAATATATATGAATATACATAATCTGCACGCTGCCTCAGCAAACGCGAGATCCGAGCCACAAATTGCAGACAAGAAATCTGCACGCTGCCTCAGCAAACGCGAGATCCGAACTACAAATTGCGGACAAGAAATCTGCACGCTGCCTCAGCAAACGCGAGATCCGAACTACAAATTGCAGACAAGAAATCTGCACACTGCCTCAGCAAACGCGAGATCCGAGCCACAAATTGCAGACAAGAAATCTGCACGCTGCCTCAGCAAACGCGAGATCCGAACTACAAATTGCGGACAAGAAATCTGCACGCTGCCTCAGCAAACGCGAGATCCGAGCCACATAATGCAAACAAGAAATCTGCACGCTGCCTCAGCAAACGCGAGATCCGAGCCACATAATGCAAACAAGAAATCTGCACGCTGCCTCAGTTAACGCGAGATCCGAGCCACAAATTATTGCAGTCAAGAAATCTACGTGCTGCCTCAGCAAACGCGAGATCCGAACTACAAATTGCAGACAAGAAATCTGCACACTGCCTCAGCAAATGCGAGATCCGAGCCACATATTATTGCAGACAAGAAATCTGCACGCTGCCTCAGCAAACGCGAGATCCGAGCCACATATTATTGCAGTCAAGAAATCTACGTGCTGCCTCAGCAAACGCGAGATCCGAGCCACATATTATTGCAGTCAAGAAATCTACGTGCTGCCTCAGCAAACGCGAGATCCGAGCCACATATTATTGCAGTCAAGAAATCTACGTGCTGCCTCAGCAAACGCGAGATCCGAGCCACATATTGCAGACACGAAATCTGCACGCTGCCTCAGCAAATGCGAGATCCGAGCCACATATTGCAGACAAGAAATCTGCACGCTGCCTCAGCAAATGCGAGATCCGAGCCACATATTGCAGACACGAAATCTGCACGCTGCCTCAGCAAACGCAAGATCCGAGCCACATATTGCAGACAAGAAATCTGCACGCTGCCTCAGCAAACGCGAGATCCGAGCCATATATTGCGGACAAGAAATCTACGCACTGTCTTAGCAAACGCAAGATCCGAGCCACATAATGCAGACAAGAAATCTGCACGCTACCTCAGCTAACGCGAGATCCGAGCCACATATCATTGCAGTCAAGAAATCTGCACGCTACCTCAGCTAACGCGAGATCCGAGCCACATATCATTGCAGTCAAGAAATCTACGTGCTGCCTCAGCAAATGCAAGATCCGAGCCACATAATGCAGACAAGAAATCTGCACGCTACCTCAGCAAATGCGAGATCCGAGCCACATATTGCGGACAAGAAATCTGCACGCTGCCTCAGCAAATGCGAGATCCGAGCCACATAATGCAGACAAGAAATCTGCACGCTACCTCAGCAAATGCGAGATCCGAGCCACATATTGCGGACAAGAAATCTGCACGCTGCCTCAGCAAATGCGAGATCCGAGCCACATAATGCAGACAAGAAATCTGCACGCTACCTCAGCAAATGCGAGATCCGAGCCACATATTGCGGACAAGAAATCTGCACGCTGCCTCAGCAAACGCGAGATCCGAGCCACAAATTGCAGACAAGAAATCTACGCGGTGTCTCAGCAAACACAAGATCCAAGCCAAATAATGCAAACAAGAAATCTAAACGCTGCCTCAGCAAACGCGAGAACCGAGCTACTATTCTTTATTGATCTTTATTGCAGACCATAATCCACGTGCTGCCTCGGCAAACACGAGATCAGAGCCTTGCGTTAGATTTATATTCCCTCGAGAATAAAGCCAACCGGAGCGGAGCCAAAAACACCCAAAGATAGTTAACACTTCGGGACATTTTTATGAATGAACACGTCAGCCCATAGAGAGTCAACGTGCATGCTCCACTGCCAACAGATAACGCATATATCACGTGTATCCCCACTCGTAGCGAGTGCAGGGAGAAACACGCGATTCAGTCATTAAAATCCTGTCTAGATAAAATGAAAAAAAAAAAATACAAACAACAATAAATAGACAGAGACAATTCACATAGAGCGCTTGCTGAAGGCACAGAAGCTGACATTGTTTGGTCTGGGTGTGATTTGTTGCTTCCTGGTCATGACGTCACCCTCCTTCTGTCACGCCATTGGACTGATTTCACAAGTGCTTCGCGACGCAATCACGCAGAGCGTTCCCATTGCATCAAACTCTCGATGCAGCGCGAGTTCCCTTTAGACAATTGATTAGAATAATGTCTCCATTCCGCTTCGGCTCTTACATGACAATAGAGTGAGGATCATGAAGACACTATGTACTGACTCTGGTCTAGAAGAACTTGATTGAACAAAGTCCAGATCTAAACCCTCTAAGCACATTTGAGATTAATTGAATCATGTAATCATGTTCAGAGTTTCAATATCCATGTAGTTTTTGAGGCCTTTAGTAATAAACTGGTGATTTTAATTTTTTTTTCATATATTTCACCTGTAGATCCTCCAGTAAAACCTGTGATCTCCATCAGGCCATCTGGTGAAATAGTGTCAGGAGATTCAGTGACTCTGATCTGCAGCAGTGATTCAAACCCTCCTGCAGAAATCAACTGGTTTAAGGAGAATGAAACCTCAGCTGTTGGATCTGGACAGAGTTTCAGTGCACTACAGAGTGGACGCTTCTACTGTCAGGCTCACAATCCACATGGATCTCAGAGATCAGACGCTGTAACTGTCACAGGTGAAGCTTTTATTAACACACTCCTGTATCTTCACATCATTCATCAGTTTGTTGTTAATCATGATGATCTTCATCTTTCAGTTCATCATGGTGCTACGAGGAATGTGATTGTGATCGCAATGCCATTTGGAGGATTATTCATCATCATCGTCATCTTGTACATAATGTTAATAAAATCGATCAATGAAGAGTAGACATATAATGTGCTTTTAAATGATGACATTTATAGAAATGGTTTGTTTGTGTTTCATTTTAACAGAAGAAAAGGAAAAAAAAGAAGATCTGCAATTCATGAGTATGAGGTGAGTTGAACAAGGACACAGAATAATATTAATAAATCAATTAGAGCTTCTTTCTACATGTTGAACATGTGTATTATCACACTCAAGTTTTTACTGCTGTAGTCAAAATGGTAGAAGAAAGAGCCTGTGGAGTGATTACACTTTTACTGTCCTGCTGAGTTCAGCTCCAACCCTAATCAAACACAATCAAGATCTGCATCCGAAAACTGAAAAATGCTGCCTCTGCAGGCTGTATAAAGAGGTAGGAAGGTAACAAGTCACATCCGAATCCAATTAACGTTCCACATGCTGTCTCCTGAGATACCTTCATCTGATCGAGTTTCAAAGGCAGCAGATTTATCCTGCCAGATGATCCTGCACGTTGCATTCCATGGCAGTTGAGCTACAAAATAAAGATCCCTATTGAAAAAAAAAAACAGCATATGCTGGTTAGGTGTGTTTTGAAGCTTGGAAGCTGGTTTGAGCTGGTTTATGCTGGTCCTTAGCTGGTCATGAGCTAGTTTAAGCTGGTCAAGTGCTGGTCCTAAGCAACTAGCTCCAGCTCAGACCCAGCATATGCTAGCTCAAACCAGCTAAGGAACAGCATAAACCAGCTCAGAACCAGCTCAAACTAGCTAAGGACCATCTTAAAGCAGCTCAAACCAGCTAAGGACCATCTTAAACCAGCTCAGGACCAGCATAAACCAGCTCAAACCAGCTAAGGACCATCTTAAACCAGCTCAAACCAGCTAAGGACCATCTTAAACCAGCTCAAACCAACTAAGGACCAGCTTAAACCAGCATAAACCAGCTAAGGACCATCTTAAACCAGCTAAGGACCAGCTTAAACCAGCTTAAACCAGCTAAGGACCAGCTTAAACCAGCATAAACCAGCTAAGGACCAGCTTAAACTAGCTCAGGATCAGCATGAACCAGCACAAACCAGCTCAGGGAAAGCATAAACTAGCTCAAATTATCGCAGGACCATCTTAAACCAGCTCAAACCAGCTTCCATGCTTCAAAACATACGTAATCAGCACATGCGGATGGTATCTGAAATTTGAGGTCGTGGAAAGTTTGAGTGGAAATATAAAGATTTTGACCAACTTTTTCCACTTTTGATGACATTTTTAGAGACAAATTAGTATTGTAGTTATTAAATATTCACTTTATTGTCACCAAAGCTCAGTCTGTTTTGATGTCGATCATTTAACCGTCATGCTGCGTCATCAGTCAGTCCGAAACCAGTTTCGTGAAGTACCTGTGTGTTTCATTAGGATTGGAGCTAAACTCTACAGGACAGTGGATCTCGAGGTCCAGAGTTGAGGACCTGCTTTAGACACTTACTGTCATGGTGACTATTTAAATTCACTTCAGTCCTCCTCTCTGTTTCCCTGTAGAATGATTCTCCCAGGACAGGAACATATGCAGCTCTTGACCCTACGTCAAGATCTCCTGATGTGTACAGCACACTCACAGTCAGTAAAATATCATAAACTACTCATGTAAAAGAGTTTATGCTTTCAAAAGTCAGGGAATTTGTCTAATGGTCAATGTGTCGTTCACGTAGACGGTCCATCCCAGACCTGCTGCTCACCAGATGAACTCTTCTGAATATGAGAATCAGTAAGTGAAGAGAAATAAAGAAGAAAATATCCTTAATCTTCCAGTCAAAACATTTTAAAGAGTATTTTCTTTCAGTTACAACAGTCATTTAGCTGTCAGAAATGAAATAATTATTTCAGTTTTACTGCATGTGTTTTTTAAAAAGTGTTTGTGTAAATGTGTTTCCCTTGTCTGTTTTCTGTTGTAGCCCCATTGAAGCAGGTCCAGTCGCCACATATGGGAAAGATAGTGGGAGAATCCTTCGTGACCCGTAGCTTACTTTTTTTTTTATTTGATGGAAACACGAAACTACGGAGCCCCGCACATGACATCCAGGAAAAACATTGTAGGATAAATCGGCGCTTGATTTACTAATTTGTTCCCTCGATTTACTAAATCGTACGCACAATTTACCATTTCATTCCCTTGATCGAAGGAACGAAATAGTAAATCGATTTAGTTTTTTTCTTGCATGTCATGTGCGGGGCTCCTCAACTAGTTTTTCATGTTGACTCAGAGTGTCCCAGGCTAAAGAAAAGCAACAGGGTCATGCAGATTATAACACAAATATTGTAATTTACTTCACTTACAAATATAAAATACATATATGCACATTAATCTAATATAAAAACTTCTATGCTTATTATTTACTATTTTAACTTTTGCAGCTTTTGATTGATTAATAATAGATTTGAAGCTGGACTGTAATTGTCATGCAATCTGAAAATAAATTATGGTTTGGTTAACTAATGTGTTCTTAATCCATTCTCTTAAAGGGGACATAACACACACACACACACATGTTGGGTTTTCATGGTTTATGGGGACATTCCATAGGCGTAATGGTTTTTCTACTGTACAAACTGTACCTTCTGTCCCCCCACACTACCCCTACCCCTAAACCTACCCATCACACAAAATGTTCTGCTATTTTAGATAATTTTGTATGATTTATGAGCTTGTTTCCTCATGGGGAGCAAAATTTACTAGTATTACTATACCTGTGGGGACATTTGGTCCCCATAATGTAGGGAATACACACACACACATACACACTCAGTTTCTGCCAATCTTATGTTGATCTTGAGTACATATAAAGTAGTATTGCTTCAGGTACAGGTTTATAAAGGACACATCCGCTGTACCGCTGCTTTCCGGGACCAGTCGAGCTCCTGGAGGCGTGCCGTGGGCGGAGCTAAAGAGCCACGAGCATTAAATGCACTCGCGTGTCGACTGCCAACAACACAGACATTTGATGCAGTTTTACTTACCGCTTACAGTTCCGACTCATGATCGGGATTTTTTATCCATTTTATCCCTTCGTCTTTCAGTTTCAAACGATCTGCAAATCCAACGTGGAACTGGAACTTTATAAACCTGAAATTCCGCTAGAAGGAGCTACAGCGATCTGTCACGACACATTAAAGAGACACTATGAGCTATTTATTGTTTAAACTTCTTTACAAAATGACAATATTTTAAATATGAAACTGTTTCATATCAAAAGTAACCTGCTCTGTCTTGTCTGTCGACGTGTTGTCAGTGTCTTCTTTGCTCCTTCAAAGAATAGTACAACGGGGAGCATGAAGTATAAACGCCTTGTCCGTTTGTGCGGTCAGCGGAAGCTCGCACTGCAGAGCCAGGCGGAAGTATAAATCAGGCTTAATATGTCACTTTTAATCTCAGGTTAGGTAAATTAGACAAATCTTACCTAATTATAAGCACTTTAAAATACTGACAATCAGTCAGATAACTTCTCCAGGTTTGTTCTGGCTCAGCATCATAAATCAGTGCCCCAGGAGGCAGACGTTGTTATAAATACAAAAATCAATTTATTGATTAGGATTAGTTTGTCTATTAGTATAAATTTTCAATGATTGCTATATATATATATATATATATATATATATATATATATATATATATATATATAAGTTAGAAAAAGTGCAAATATCAAAAGTTTTTCAGTCAAGGCAATATCAGCAATGGCCTGGTATCATGAGGTGGTCATGCAGAAGAATCTGATGTCACTGTCGTCACAAATATTTAAAGATAAAATGTACCTCCTCAAATGAGGTCATTCAGACTGGGAACGCCCTTTAAAAGGCCTGTTTCGTGTGTTCGCAGTTCTACGACTGGACAAATACTATAAAACATGTAAATATTATATTCATTGTATTATAAAGAAAATACAATGTTATTGCTCAAATGAGGTCTTTACAGGAAATAAACAAAATAATAAACCAAAAGCTAAATATGTCCAACAGTGAAGCAGGGTAATTGTACTCTTCTGGATATTACATAACAATAGAAAAACAATGGAAATGTAGAGCACTGCATTCTGTGTTAACGGCCCTTAAATATGAATAATAACTAATCATTCATTTTCTTCCGTTGCAGGACAATCTGAACTCAACAGGGAGAGACGGTCATGTTTCTGAATCAGACGACGCTCAGTACGCCAGTGTTACTTCCAGCAAACCCAGAAGAGACGGGAACGCTCCGGATCGCAGAGATACTGAGGAGATCCAGTACGCGACTGTACAACATCACAAAAACAAACAGAAGAAGAGATCGGAGGAGAACGAAAGACACTACGACAATATCAGGATTCACCAGCCTGAATCTGCTGTGAGGTGAGAAGAAGCTTCAAGAGACAGTTCACCCAAATAAAACATCCGCATCTCACTTTTATCATTATGATCAAAGGAGAATTTAATAAGAAGGGAGACCAGAGGGTGTGTTCCAACTACAGAGGGTTTGCACTCCTCAGCCTCCCCGAAAAAGTCTATGCCAGGGTACTGGAGAGGAGAATAAGGCCGATGGTCGAACCTCGGATTCAGGAGTAACAATGCTGTTTTCGTCCCGGTCGTGGAACACTGGACCAGTTCAATACTCTCTCCAGGGTTCTGGAGGGTTTATGGGAGTTTGCCCAACCAGTCCACATGTGTTTTGTGGATCTGGAGAAGGCATTCGACTGTGTCCCTCGTGGCGCCCTGTGGGAGGTGCTCTGGGAGTATGGAGTCCGGGGCCCTTTGCTAAGGGATGTCCGGTCCCTGTGCGACTGGAGCAGGAGCAGGAGCTTGGTTCGCATTGCCGGCAGTAAGTCAGATCTGTTCCCGGTGCATGTTGGACTCCGGCAGGGCTGCCCTTTATCACCAGTTCTGTTCATAATCTTTATGGACAGGATTTATAGGTCCAGTCAGGGGCCGGAGGGAGTCTGGTTTGGGGACCACAGGATCTCGTCACTGCTTTTTTCGGATGATGTTGTCCTGTTGGCTCCATCGGGCCAAGACCTCCAGTGTGCATTGGGACAGTTTGCAGTCGAGTGTGAGGCGGCTGGGATGAGCATCAGCACCTCCAAGTCTGAGACCAAGTAAAACATTGGCATACCCTCCAACTTCCAGGCACCCATGAAACTGGCAGAGACAGAACACACTCCCCATTTTCTAACCCAAGAACATGGCCAATTATGGTTTGTTTTTCAATGACTTTGTCAAGCTCAATCAAGAAATCTTTGAGTGTGTGTTTGTTTGTGTGCGTGTGTGTGTGTGTCAGTCATAAACCGTTTCTGCTTTTTTACTTTTCCCTTTGTTATGGTCTGCTTTTTACCTGCTGTTGAATGACTTCCGTCATCCCTGGTGTAAAAGGCAACAACCTGGTCTTGCAGTTTTGAGTGTGTGGATATGTATTTCTTCCTGGCAAAACAGGCTATTTCGTCCCCATTTGTGTTCACATTCTTGCAGAATCATTTGGCTGAGACACCCAGCGTGTCATGAATGATTTTCTGGAACCTGTATTTTTTCAATATTTTTCCAGATACGATTCTGGCGATTAGGTTCCTGGTCTTTTCTTTTGCTGCACACTGAAATTTTTGTTTGAGGCTTTTCACAAGTGCATGATGATAGACCAGAGTTCTCCGCACATCATTACTGACTGGACTTGTTCCGAGCATCCTTTTTGTTCTTTTCCTAGGAGAGTCGACACTGCACAGTAGCCGTTCATAGCGCTATCGGTATTTGTATGATGTTTTTGTTTGAGCTTTAAGCTTTTCCTTGAGTTTGTGATTCTCAATGTACATTTTCTGGTACCGTCTTCTTCTAGTCCTTCTTCCTTGTATTCTCTATCTGAAATTACATGAAGACATTTTTAAATTATTTTTTAACATTGCAGGTGTCACTTAAAGCATTTGAAATTAATTGTCACCATGCCACCATGTAATTTTGCATTTTAATCTAACATTATAATCTAACAAGTACTTTTTCATGAAACATTGTTCTGTTTAAGGTTCTTTCTACATGTCTTTCTACATTCTACAGTATTTTATAGTTACTGTATAATTAGAATATTAAATGAACTCCTGAAAACTATAAGAACATGTCATGAATGTCAACTATACTCTTGGTCAACTAAGTTACCTTTGCAGAGTAACATAGGTGACTGGTAACCTAGTTGACATTTTTGCTGTTTTTAGGGATAAAATCAAAATGGTTGCCTAGCACCAGACACCACATGGCATTTTACGGAGAGGTTCTTCTAAATATTATATGTACAACTGAGTAAAATGAAATTCAAAGTTATTTATGAATTCATTGTAGTAACAGTGTTGACATATGATAAGTACACATTTGCCCCAAGCACTACTTTAGGTGAAATAACTGAAAATGTGGAGGGAGAACATACCTTGGAGTCTTGCTAGTTTTCTCTTCAGGAGGAAATGACATCATGTGGAGCAGGTCATGTGATTTGGAAAACACACTCTTCCTTGAGGGGTGTATATGCTATGGGTAACTTAGATGACAACGACTTCTCGGACACATATTCAATTTGTCAATTTCCATTGAAAATGTGACATATTGCCCAAAAAGACACATTGTTCACAATTACCTCAACTTAATGTAAATAATATAATTAAAACTGTTTTTGAATAGGTTTTTAAAATGTTTTTTTAGGTAATGAGATTGTGGTTGCAATTCATTTCGGACGGTTATTTAGTTGACATTTTAGGGATATCTAGTAAATTTTTATAAATAAATGATTATTTCCATAATAATTAACTATGGAATTTGTAAAGACAAGATCATGTAGAACACTGAAGACTTTTAAAATTTTATTTTAATAAGCATGTTTGGGATATAAATCTCATGGACATGAAATCTCCCACAATTATATATTGACCCCAGTAATAACAGGGAAAAGGCAAGCTCGTAGTAAATAATGGTCAGAGGCAGGCAGATCAACATCAAAAACCAAATAAACAGGCAGGATCAGGAAACTAGACAGGCAAGACAGGAATAACGCTCAGAACTGTAACAGTGAAATGAAACAAGACTTCGCAGATCACAAGTGTAAGAGGGTTAGCTTAAATAGTGAACTAGATTGTTTGCAGCTGGGCCGTAATCAAGCATAAGGGACTTATGGGAAATGTATTGTGGTGTATGGAGTCCATGATATGAGCGGGTGACCTCTGGTGGCAGGTGGATGGAGGACAACGGAATGGATTCATAACAGTTTTTAAGCAAAATCACCATGTGCTTTTTCAATCATCATGTGCTTTTAGGGGCAACATTAGCTGATAAATAATTTCGATCGGTGTATATTGAGACGCTGTCCGTGGGCCGCACATGTGCGCTTCATTACGGGCTGACGCTTATGTGGGGTGAACTGATTCTGGATGAGGTCATTTCCTGTCCAGCAACATCTACTGCCCACCGCTTCATGTCACATCTCTTTTCGCCAATGAACAGAGAGCAGAAAAAATAAATCATTCTCTGAAGGATGTATAACTGCGGTCAAAATGACGACATCCAGTCTTACTCAATATAAATTCCTGTATTGGGAAGTAATTCTTCAGAAAATGTTTCCAGGAAGAAAGGCTTTAAAAACACAGTTTTATTTTTAAATATGATGTATTCCTGAACATCCCTTCAATCTTAATATGTGCATTAGTGAAACTAAATATGCCCTTTATGTTAATAAATCTGTGAGCATGATTTACTCATGATGAAAAGTTGTCTAGAGTTGCTTGTGTGGGCAGAAGTCAAGAAAGAGGAAGAAACATTTTCTCTCTGCGCAAGTATTTTGAAATAAACACAGTAACCAGGAGAATTTCATCAGTTTATCGTCTGCTGGAGAGACTCACCAGAACACGGTAAGAGTTACTCTGATTACTGTGTGAATATAGTCTGATTAAAACTGTTGTAGAAGCGACTGACCTGTTCGACAGGACATGTTCACAATGCATGTGTTTTATACTTGCAATATATTACAGTATTTTACATGTGTTATGTACAGAAATGTGTGTTTTTCTCATGTTTGTGGTTATATTGCAGTGATGTCACTGATAACGGCTCTTCTTCCTCTGGTGTTTCTGCTCATGATTCACAGTGAGTAACTCCTGATGGAGAATTAACTTTTTAAAGTCACTTCTTAAAGAAAATTGTTAATTTTATAAATCAGCAGCCTTCAAAAGTGTTCAGTTACTGAACCCTCTGTTAAATCCCTTTCCACAAACAAATTTTTCAGTGAAAGTCAGTAAAGCTAAAAAAACACTGAATCTTCAGTTATGGAAGAATTATTTTTCACGAACTATCACTTTGATCTGTGTTTCAGGGGTTTCTAGTGCTGATTGGGGTGTGAGTTACAGTCCTTCACACATCTGTGCACTAAAGAACTCATCAGTGATCATGAGATGCTCTTATACATACCCTACTGGACATCAGATCAGGAGAGTGTTCTGGACCAAAACACTGGTAAAAGATAATGGAGAGCATCCAGATCTGTCTGAGGACCCTGAATACAGTCAGAGGCTTCAGTATCTGGGAGATCAACAGAAGATCTGCACCATCAGACTGAGTCATGTGACACTGAAGGATTCACACAAGTACTATTTCAGATTCACCACTAATATAACAGAAGGAAGATGGATTGGTGTTCCAGGATTGAGTCTTTCTGTCACAGGTGACTTTCATGAGGTTTATCTCTTCTTCTGTGCATTATGTTGAATAATAGTCAGTGTATGACAGCAGCACTAGATATAATGTGTGTGTTGTGTTCAGATCTTCAGGTGGAGTCTCCTGAGAGAGTGACAGAGGGAGATTCAGTCCGTCTGACATGTAAAAGCAGCTGTAATCTGACTGACGGAGCAACATTCATCTGGTACAGAAACTCACAGCCATTAACTGAGAGAAGAGACAGAAACAATGAACTCCTGCTGCAGTCAGTCAGAAGAGAGGATGCAGGCAGATATAGCTGTGGAGTATATGGACAGCGTTACATCTCTCCTGCTGTTTATCTCAATGTCAGATGTGAGTATATTTTTTGAAGTTTTTTTCCCCAAAGTCAGTAGATTTCAATTGTCCCTCCTTTTGTTTAAAAGTGGAAGTAAACTGGGCTGATCATTAAAACAATGTTAAAATACAGTTTCAACTGTGCAGCACGCGATGACGAACAATATATGATTTTAAACACCTTCATAAATATTTATATTAGATATTTATATTTTGACTCTGAGGCCGTACTGTAATGTACATGCATGTTCAAGTTCAAACACTTTATATATTGTTATTGTGTGACACACAACTGAAGTACTCTTGTAGCAACCCAAAAGTACATTTACGAATCAGAATCAAGAATAAAACACATTAATTAAATAACAAATAAAATTATTAGAATATGAATGATTAACAATACAATAAATAAATATAATATAAAAAGTCTAAGAAAGCAGTATCAACAAACGACAACTTTTACATTACTAAGAATTGAAAAAATGCCATACAACATGTACAATATTATTCACACTCTTACTTTTATGTGGTGTCTTGATATTACATATTTCTCCTGTAGATCCTCCAGTAAAACCTGTGATCTCCGTCAGTCCATCTGGTAAAATAGTGTCAGGAGATTCAGTGACTCTGATCTGCAGCAGTGATTCAAACCCTCCTGCTCTGAACTTCAGCTGGTTTAAGGAGAATGAAACCTCAGCTGTTGGATCTGGACAGAGTTTCAGTGCACTACAGAGTGGACGCTTCTACTGTCAGGCTCACAATCCACATGGATCTCAGAGATCAGACGCTGTAACTGTCACAGGTGAAGCTTTTATTAACACACTCCTGTATCTTCACATCATTCAACAGTTTGTTGTTAATCATGATGATCTTCATCTTTCAGTTCATCCTGGTGCTGTGAGGAATATGATTCTGATCGCAGCAGCATCTGGAGGATTATTCATCATCATCATCATCCTGTACATAATGTAAATAATAATAATTGATCAATGAAGAGTAGACATATAATGTGCTTTTAAATGATGACATTTATAGAAATGATTTGTTTGTGTTTCATTTTAACAGAAGAAAAGGAAAAAACAGAAGATCTGCAATTCATGAGTATGAGGTGAGATGAACAAAGAGCCACAGAATAATATTAATAAATCAATTAGAGTTTCTTTCTACATGTTGAACATGTGTATTATCACACTCAAGTTTTTACTACTGTAGTCAAAATGGTAGAAGAAAGAGCCTGTGGAGTGATTACACTTTTACTGTCCTGCTGAGTTCAGCTCCAATCCTAATCAAACACAATCAAGATCTGCATCCGAAAACTGAAAAATGCTGCCTCTGCAGGCTGTATAAAGAGGTAGGAAGGTAACAAGTCACATCCGAATCCAATTAACGTTCCACATGCTGTCTCCTGAGATACCTTCATCTGATCGAGTTTCAAAGGCAGCAGATTTATCCTGCCAGATGATCCTGCACGTTGCATTCCATGGCAGTTGAGCTACAAAATAAACATCCGTATTGAAAACAACAGCATATGCTGGTTAGGTGTGTTTTGAAGCTTGGAAGCTGGTTTGAGCTGGTTTGTGCTGGTCCTTAGCTGGTCATGAGCTAGTTTAAGCTGGTCAAGTGCTGGTCCTAAACAACTAGCTCCAGTTCAGACCCAGCATAAGCTAGCTCAAACCAGCTAAGGAACAGCATAAACCAGCACAGAACCAGCTCAAACTAGCTAAGGACCAGTTTAAACTAGCTCAAGTCATTGCAGGACCATCTTAAACCAGCTCAAACCAGCTTCCATGCTTCAAAACATACGTAATCAGCACATGCTGTTTTTTCAACAGGGATGGGATCTGAAATTTGAGGTCGGTGGAAAGTTTGAGTGTAAATATAAACATGTTGACCAACTTTTTCCACTTTTGATGACATTTTTAGTGAGAAATTAGTATTGTAGTAATTAAATATTCACTTTATTGTCACCAAAGCTCAGTCTGTTTTGATGTCGATCATTTAACCGTCATGCTGCGTCATCAGTCAGTCCGAAACCAGTTTCGTGAAGTACCTGTGTGCTTCATTAGGATTGGAGCTAAACTCTGCAGGACAGTGGATCTCGAGGTCCAGAGTTGAGGACCTGCTTTAGACACTTTTGGATCTGTGTTGTTACACTTACTGTCATGGTGACTATTTAAATTCACTTCAGTCCTCCTCTCTGTTTCCCTGTAGAATGATTCTCCCAGGACAGGAACATATGCAGCTCTTGACCCTACGTCAAGATCTCCTGAGGTGTACAGCACACTCACAGTCAGTAAAATATCATAAACTACTCATGTAAAAGAGTTTATGCTTTCAAAAGTCAGGGAATTTGTCTAATGGTCAATGTGTCGTTCACGTAGACGGTCCATCCCAGACCTGCTGCTCACCAGATGAACTCTTCTGAATATGAGAATCAGTAAGTGAAGAGAAATAAAGAAGAAAATATCCTTAATCTTCCAGTCAAAACATTTTAAAGAGTATTTTCTTTCGTTACAACAGTCATTTAGCTGTCAGAAATGAAATAATAAAAAAGTGAAATAATTATTTCAGTTTTACTGCATGTGTTTTTAAAAAGTGTTTGTGTAAATGTGTTTCCCTTGTCTGTTTTCTGTTGTAGCCCCATTGAAGCAGGTCCAGTCGCCACGTGTGGGAAAGATAGTGGGAGAATCCTTCGTGACCCGTAGCTTTCTTTTTTTTTTATTTGATGGAAACACGAAACTTCGGAGCCCCGCACATGACATCCAGGAAAAATTGTAGGATAAATCGGCGCTTGATTTACTAATTTGTTTTCTCGATTTACTAAATCGTACGCACAATTTACCATTTCATTCCCTTGATCGAAGGAACGAAATAGTAAATCGATTTAGTTTTTTTCTTGCATGTCATGTGTCCCAGGCTAAAGAAAAGCAACAGGGTCACGCAGATTATAACACAAATATTGTAATTTACTTCACTTACAAATATAAAATACATTAATGCACATTAATCTAATAATTATAACCAAAACTTCTATGCTTATTATATACTATTTTAACTTTTGCAGCTATTGATTGATTAATAATAGATTTGAAGTTGGACTGTAATTGTCATGCAATCTGAAAATAAATTATGGTTTGGTTAACTAATGTGTTCTTAATCCATTCTCTTAAAGGGGACATAACACACACACACACACACACGTTGTATTTTCATGTTTTATGGGGACATTCCATAGCCGTAATGGTTTTTCTACTGTACAAACTGTACCTTCTGTCCCCCTACACTACCCCTACCCCTAAACCTACCCATCACACAAAATGTTCTGCTATTTTAGATAATTCTGTATGATTTATGAGCTTGTTTCCTCATGGGGAGCAAAATTTACTTGTATTACTATACCTGTGGGGACATTTGGTCCCCATAACGTAGGGAATACACACACATACACACACATACACACTCAGTTTCTGCCAATCTTATGTTAATCTTGAGTACATATAAAGTAGTATTGCTTCAGGTACAGGTTTATAAAGGACACATCCGCTGTACCGCTGCTTTCCGGGACCAGTCGAGCTCCTGGAGGCGTGCCGTGGGCGGAGCTAAAGAGTCTCGAGCATTAAATGCACTCGCGTGTCGACTGCCAACAACACAGACATTTGATGCAGTTTTACTTACCGCTTACAGTTCCGACTCATGACTGGGATTTTTTATCCATTTTATCCCTTCGTCTTTCAGTTTCAAACGATCTGCACATCCAACATCGAACTGGGCCTTTATAAACATTTCACACCGAAATTCCGGGAACAAACAAACACACTCGCTCAACTCCGTTGCTGCCCTGGAAAAACAAACTGCATTTACTGATCCCTTAACACTGGGTTCTTTGGGAAGCTGAATAAGGTTTTTTCCCTCACAACCAAAAACACTCTTCTTTGGTGACATTGTTGATGTCGTGGTCTTTCTCGAGCAAGTCCTGTGCAACACTTCAGACGACTTTCAGAAACGTGAGCGTATTTGGCACAGAAATACTCCGTCATATGCTCTGTATTGCCGTATCAATGACCGACTGCGTGAATGTTAAGATGTTGTTGGACGAAGGTTGCACCCATTCCACACTGAAAGTTTATTTGGTGGCTGTTTTGGCTTGTAATGAAGGCATTATTGGTGCTGTGCCAAGAGACACCCACTTGCCATTCAGTTCCTTGAAGAGGCCTGACATCTTAGGCCCGTTACAGAATCAATGGTTCATCATTGGATCTGATTATAGGCAGCTTTTTTATGTGCTTGGCCAACCAGGTTTGAGGGAAGCCACTATTTAAAGAGCATCTTGCGCACTGGATTGTGGAGGCGGTTTCTAATGCATACAAGAGTAAAGACTCGATGTCACTGCGGCTGCGGCGGTTCAGTCTGTGCTCAATGCAGGGGTTTTACACCAGGGATTTAACCTAAAATCCTAAAATTAAAGTGTTGCGCAAAGCTTGGTTACGCATTTGAGTAGTTTTGAGTCACCGAGCGCTCAAACTGATTCACTAACCATTCAAAATTTGGGCAGAGCATTGTTACAACACTTGTGTGGGCAGGAGTCAAGAAAGAGGAAGAAACTTTTTCCCCCCAAAATAAACAGTGTGTAGTAATGAGAAATGCATCAGTTTAACGCCTGCTGGAGATCAGACTCGACAGGACACGGTAAGAGTTACTCTGGTTATGATGTGAATATAGTTTGATTAAAAGGAAATGTTTTGAAATCTAAAAACTGTTTTTCTCAGGATGTGTGTGTTATGTTGTTCTCTAGTGTTGTCCATCAGAATGGCTCCTCTGCTGATTCTGCTCATGATTTACAGTGAGTCATTGGAGAGTTAACAAACGTTGCATAATCCGTTATTAAATAAACCTGTTCAAGGATCAGTTGACTTCAATTTTCATTAAAATTTACGGATAATTTACTCTCCACCATGTCATCCAAATGTTCATGTCTTTCTTTCTTCAGTCAAAAAGAATTGAAGGTTTTTGAGGAAAACATTCCAGGATTTTTCTCCATATAGTGGACTTCACTGGGGTTCAACGAGTAAATGTCAGTTTCAGTGCAGCTTCAAAGACTCTACATGATCCAGACGAGGAATAAGAGTCTGATCTAGAGAAACCACTGGACATTTTCTATACTTTTAAACACAAATGTTCGATTTGCGATCAGCCACTCATTACATAATCACATTGGAAAAGTTACTCATGATGTCATTTTCGACTCAAAATCGTCCAACATTTTACCTTTTTTTTTTTTTTTGTCAAGGGGGTTTGGCTTAATCTTTGCATGTTCACTTTGTAAACACTGGATAGGTACTTCCGTCTATGTCACGCTTGACCTTTCCAACGATTATGTAATGCTCTGCTGTGCTTATAAAGTATATATATATATATATATATTTTTTTTTTGAAAATGTTTCACAGACAAGCTGTCTGGGATCATGTAGAGTCTTTGAAGCTGCACTGAAACTGACATTTGGACCTTCAACCCGTTGAACCCTAGTGAAGTCCACTATATGGAGAAAAATCCTGGAATGTTTTCCTCGAAAAACTTCCATTTCTTTTCCACTGAAGAAAGAAAGTAAAAAGATGACATGGGGGTGAGTAAATTATCTGGACATTTAAATTCTGAAGTGAACTGATCCTTTAACTACTAACTGATCCTTTTTAATAAAAAATACAATATTACATAAACTTTAGACAGAGTTCAAGTTTTTTTTTTTTTTTTTAATTTACCTACCACACTAAAATGTGTCATGTTAAATTAAAGCAGTAATGTATTGACAGCATAAAGGTTTGTGACAACATGAGGATCTTGGGAGAATCATTCGTGAACTGTTCCTCTGATGTGTTTCAGGAGTTTATGGAGTGTATGGTTGGTGTGCGAGTTACAGTCCTTCACACATCTGTGTACTAAAGGACTCAACAGTCACAATGTCCTGCACCTACACATACCCTACTGGATATCAGATCAGGAGAGTGTTCCTGATCAAAACACATGTAAAATATAATGTAGCGCTTTCAGATCTGTGTAATGACCCTGAATACAGTGAGATGATTTACTATTTTGGATATGCGTGGCCGTGCTGTACCATCACACTGAGTCATGTGACAGGGTTCACGCAGAGTCAGGGTTCATGCATGTACTATTCCGGATGCATCTATAATGTATATACAAGAAGATGGATTGGTGTTCCAGGAGTGAGTCTTTCTGTCACAGGTGACTTTCATGAGGTTTATCTCTTCTTCTGTGCATTATGTTGAATAATAATCAGTGTATGACAGCAGCACTAGATATAATGTGTGTGTTGTGTTCAGATCTTCAGGTGGAGTCTCCTGAGAGAGTGACAGAGGGAGATTCAGTCCGTCTGACATGTAAAAGCAGCTGTAAACTGACTGACGGAGCAACATTCATCTGGTACAGAAACTCACAGCAAGTAACTTCAGGAATTATTGGAAACCAGCTCATCTTTGGGCGAATCAACAGACAAGATACAGGCAGATATAGCTGTGCTGTATATGGACAGCGTTACATCTCTCCTGCTGTTTATCTCAATGTCAGATGTAAGTTTATATTTTATTTACTTTGTTCTTTTTTCTTTGAAGGTTCCAGAGATTCAAAATACATGACCAACATTTAGTGGGATTTTCTTTGAATGTAATGGCTTTTACTCTTTGAGTTGCACTAACAGTTGTACACAATCACATCTGCAATCAGAAAATCTCTTTAGACAATTGATCAGAATAATGTCTCCATTCCTCTTCGGCTCTTACATGACAATAGAGTGAGGATCATGAAGATATTATGTACTGACTCTGGTCTAGAAGAACAGATCTAAACCCTCTAAACACATTTGAGATTAATTGAATCAGTCTGTGTGAGTGAATTAATCATGTTCAGAGTTTCAGTATCCAGGAATGTAGTTTTTGAGGCCTTTAGTAATGAACTGGTGATTTTAAATTATTTTTCATATATTTCACCTGTAGATCGTCCAGAAAAACCTGTGATCTCCGTCCGTCCATCTGGTGAAATAGTGTCAGGAGATTCAGTGACTCTGATCTGCAGCAGTGATTCAAACCCTCCTGCTCTGAACTTCAGCTGGTTTAAAGGAGGAACGTTTGTAGGATCTGGAAGAACCTACAGCATCTCAAAGATCAGCTCTGATGACAGTGAAGAATACAAGTGCAGATCCAGAAATGAACATGGAGAGAAATACTCTGATGCTGTGACTCTAAACGTCATGTGTGAGTTTATGATGATTCAATAACTGTGACATTAAGTCATTTAAACATATCATGTGATGTCAGCTTTATTGTAATTAGGGGCATAGTTCTGAAACACTATTGTAATTGTTAAATTTTACAAGGATCAGCATTCTCCCGTAAATGTGATCGGGCAGACCAAACCATAAGTCGTGGAGACTTGAAACTTTGAGGGCTGGTAGTACTCCCTCTGCCTACAACGTCACCAAGTCTCGCCCCGATCGGCCAGATGGGGCCACTACAGCGGTCAAAAGTACGAAATGGCTCATAACTCCTTGTAACGAAGGAGTCAGCGGGTAGAGATCCAAATGCAGTTTATTAAAGGAAGACAGGCAATAGTCAATACAGGGGCAAACAGGCATTTGGGGATAATCAGAATTGTGGTCAGAAAACAGGCAGTAAATCCAAAGACAGGCAGCAAACAATCAGGAAACAGGAAACAGGCACAATCTAAACCGGGAAAATTAGCACAGGATGAATGCTCGGAATTGGTACGTAGGTAACACAACGTACAATCGCGGTGTGTGTGTGTGTGTGTGTGAGTAGTGCTCTTATAGTGGTGTGATTGTAATTAGTGCTAAGGTAATGTGCTACAGCTGGCAGGGTGATCACTGTTGGCGGCTCGGCAGGCGTGGCTTGAACCGTTAGCGGCATGGCAGGCGTGGCTTGAACTGTTGGCGGCATGGCAGGTGTGGCTTGGACCGTTGGCTGTTGGATAGGCGTGGTTTGAGCCATGGGCTGTTGAGTAGGTATGGCTTGGGCTGGCATGAGATGAACCGTGTGTTGCGGGGCTGGTGTGGCTTTAGTAGTAGGCTGATGGGGCACTGGAACGGGTTTGTGAGGCATTGGAGCAGGTTCGCGGAGCGCTGAATCGGCCTTTTTACGGCGTGGTTTGCGTTTTCATCGTGACTGGGGTTGATCAATGGTACCTTAGTTTTGTTCACAATGATCTAGGATGACTTGACTTGATTCATGATAAACTAGGGTGACTTGACTTGGTCCACATTGATCTACAATGACTTGGCTTGACACACAGTGATCTGCGAAGACTTGGCTTGACTCACAGTGATCTGTGATGACTTGACTTAATTCATGTTGATCTGGGATGGGATGACTTGACTTAACTCATGACGATCTAAGACGACTTGACTTGACTCAAGATGATCTAGGATGACTTGACTTGACTCATGACGATCTAAGAAGATTTGACTCATGACGATCTAGGATGACTTGACTTGATTCTGGTTGGTCTGGGAAGACTGGAAACAGGCACAATCGAAACCGGGAAAATTAACATGATGAATGCTCGGAATTGGTACGTAGGTAACACAATACTTCGCGGTGTGTGTGTGTGAGTAGTGCTCTTATAGGGGTGTGATTGTAATTAGTGTTAAGGTAATGTGCTACAGCTGGTGGGGTGATCAGTGACTGGGTGAGGGGCTTATGGGAAATGTAGTCTGTGTGACTGAATGTGAGTGTGAGTGAGTGAAAAGTAGTTCATGATGAAGTGCCCTCTAGTGGTGATCATGGGCACTTCACCTGACAATCGTGACACACCTGAACTGTTAGGCCTAGGCTCTTATACCATTGGAATCCTCAAGGCGAGATGCATGCCTCGGATTTGTTCGTTGCAAATTTTCGGGTATTTGGGATTTTTGAAAAACCTACTTTTGCAAACTAGTCCTAGGTTTTTGACCCAATCAGAACCAAACCAGTGCAGCGAGATTCTCTGGAGTCTGATTGTCAGCAGCTGAAATTACAATTCACGCTCCCTAGGGTCTGCCAAAACGTTTTAAGTGGGTGGAGCCACTTTTACTAAATTGGATAAAACTCATGAACGGAATGAGATGTTTTCACCAAACTCAGCGCACCTATGTAACACCCGTTTCACACATACTCCGTTTGCAGTGTGTATTGCAGGAGCAGCACACGCCATTGTGCTTTCACACATGCCTAGAGGCCTGTGAGAAATTCTACGGAAATCGACCACCTTCGCATTTTTCACATGCGTAAAGGATCATGTATTGCACAATTTTTCGAGCACACCCACAACATTTGTACCACACAGTTGAACTCTTTGCCTCTAGGCCTGCCGCTGTCCATTGAATTTTTCATTAAATATAGGAGATTATTTCAAAAACCAACTTTGGCAGACTAATCCTAGGTTTTTGGCTCAACCTCGGTAACTGTTAAATAGCTTTAAAAACTATATATTTCTTATGGTAAATTACTTGTATTTGTTGTAAATGTGCTTAAAGGCCTTGAAACGCTTGAACACCAATAATTGCTGCTCGCAGCTATATTAAAAATTAATTATATCTGTTTTCGGTTTCAGATCCACCAAAGAACGCCTTTCTGTCAATCAGTCCATCTGGTGAAATAGTATCCGGAGATTCAGTGACTCTGATCTGCAGCAGTGATTCAAACCCTCCTGCAGAAATCAACTGGTTTAAAGGAAGAACGTTTGTAGGATCTGGAAGAATCTACAGCATCTCAAAGATCAGCTCTGATGACAGTGGAGAATACAAGTGCAGATCCAGAAATGAACATGGAGAGAAATACTCTGATGCTGTGACTCTAAACGTCATGTGTGAGTTTATGATGGTTCAATAAACTGTAGTTTTTAATCTCTAGCTCAAAGTTCTTGATATTGTATGTTTTTAATACATACAAAATGTTGGTGTAAGAGGAGTCAACATTCCAATAATTGGCAGACCCCAGTTAAATAAAAGTCACAATGAACAGTTAAGTGACGATTGCAAATTTCTTAATTCTCTAGTTAATAGACCAGAACATGGGCAAAAGTATTTGGACTCTCATTGTAATTAATGGCTTTGACGCTTTCCAGTTGCACTTTTACAGTCACACATAAAGCAAAAAATACTAGTGTTAAATTAGGGTTTATTTGAGTCCACACTCACAAATTAGAAAATTAACACTGTAACAGTGTTAACGTTAATGAGGTTATTTTGTGATTGATTGACGATTGACCATTTGTGAAGACACCTGATATTAAGAAGCAGAAAAAGAGTCACAACCTTTAAGTCACCATTATGGTGATAAGTGTTTGCTTTAGTTGAATTTTTAACATTGGATTTTGTCCGGTAGCTGTAACTGAGTTATAGATAGTTTCGACAGCAACAACATAAACAATTTTAACTTAAACGATTAGTTCACTTTAAAATGAAAATCACTCTCTTTACTCACCCTCAAGCCATGACATTTTTCTTTCAGATTAACACAATCAGAGTTAAACTGATAAAATATCCTGACGCATCTAAGCTTTATAATGGCAGTGAACTGGTCCAACGAGTATAAAGCTCAAGAAAGTGCGTCCATCCAAAGCAAAACGTACTCCACACGGCTCCGGGGGGTTAATAAAGCCCTTCTGAAGTGAAATGATGTGTTCGTGTAAGAAAATCTATCCATATTTAACAAGTTATAAAGTAAAATATCTAGCTTGCGCCAGACTGCCTTCTGTATTCTAAAGTTCAGTGATTCAGGTCAAATGATGCTCACGATGAACCATATCCATATCATTTGATCACATCTTGGCCCATTTATTGTTTGGCTACAACAGCCAGTCATAATCTAACATTAAAAAGTCAAGCTTCAAGAGCCCAACTAAAGCAAACACTGATCTCCATTATGGTGATTCAATAAGTGACATAACGGCGTCACTCTTTCCTTCGTTGACTATTTTTACAAATGATTAAAAATTTAACATTTTTGCAGATTTATTAAAAAAGAAAAACTGAAATATCACATGGTCCTAAGTATTCAGAACCTATGCTCAGTATTTAATTGAAGCACCTTTTGATCTAGTACAGCCATGAGTCTTTTTGAGAAAGACGCAACAGGTTTTTCACACCTGGATTTGGGGATCCTCTGCCATTCCTCCTAGCAGATCCTCTCCAGTTCTGTCAGGTTGGATGGTAAACGTTGGTGGACAAGTCAAGTCAAGTCACCTTTATTTATATAGCGCTTTTTACAATGCAAATTGTGGCAAAGCAGCTTTACATTAATAATTGGCAAATAATTTTTGGCTGCACAGCAGCTCCCAAAGAAAATGGTGTCATTGTCCAGCTTATTCTATATATTATTGATTCATTCAGTTGCAAAGATCAACAGTTATTAGTCTAGTTAATTTATGTATATCAGCCCTGGAGAAAACAGTGACGTAATCGTCCGGCTCAGCTCAGTTCGCATACAACGGCGCCAATGCAGGCATACCAAAAACACTGCTGAATATCAAGTAAGTGTCCCCAACTTAAGCAAGCCAAAGGCAACAGCGGCAAGGAACCAAAACTCCAACAAATGGAGAAAAAAAACCTTGGGAGAAACCAGGCCATTTTTAGGTCTCTCCAGAGATGCTCAATTGGGTTTAAGTCAGGGCTCTGGCTGGGCCATTCAAGAGTTGTTGTGAAGCCACTCCTTCATTATTTTAGCTGTGTGCTTAGGGTCATTGTCTTGTTGGAAGGTAAACCTTCGGCCCAGTCTGAGGTCCTGAGCACTCTGGAGAAGGTTTTCGTCTAGGATTTCCCTGTACTTGGCCGCATTCATCTTTCCCTCAATTGCAATCAGTCGTCCTGTCCCTGCAGCTGAAAAACATCCCCACAGCATGATGCTGCCACCACCATGCTTCACTGTTGGGACTGTATTGGACAGGTGATGAGCAGTGCCTGGTTTTCTCCACACATACTGCTTAGAATTAAGGCCAAAAAGTTCTATCTTGGTCTCGTCAGACCAGAGGATCTTATTTCTCACCATCTTGGAGTCCTTCAGGTGTTTTTTAGCAAACTCCATGCAGGCTTTCATGTGTCTTGCACTGAGGAGAGGCTTCGGTCGGGCCACTCTGCCATAAAGCCCCGACTGGTGGAGGGCTGCAGTGATGGTTGACTTTCTACAACTTTCTCCCATCTCCCAACTGCATCTCTGGAGCTCAGCCACAGTGATCTTCGGGTTCTTCTTTACCTCTCTCACCAAGACTCTTCTCCCCTGATAGCTCAGTTTGGCCAGATGGCCAGCTCTAGGAAGGGTTATCCCAAACATCTTCCAATTAAGGATTATGGAGACCACTGTGCTCTTAGGAACCTTAAGTGCAGCAGAATTTTTTTTTGTAACCATGGCCAGATCTGGCCAGCCTTGCCACAATTCTGTCTCTGAGCTCTTCAGGCAGTTCCTTTGACCTCATGATTCTCATTTGCTCTGACATGCACTGTGAGCTGTAAGGTCTTATATAGACAGGTGTGTGGCTTTCCAAATCAAGCCCAATCAGTATAATCAAACACAGCTGGACTCAAATGAAGGTGTAGCACCATCTCAAGGATGATAAGAAGAAATGGACAGCACATATATGAGTGTCACAGCAAAGGGTCTGAATACTTAGGACCATGTGATATTTCAATTTTGTTCTTTTTTAATTAATCTGAAAAAATGTCAACAATTCTGTGTTTTTCTGTCAATATGGGGTGCTGTGTATACATTAATGAGGAAAAAAGTGAAACATTTAAGGTGGTCTGAATACTTTCCGTACCCACTGTATTTAAATATTTCTCCTGTAGATCCTCCAGTGAATCCTGTGATCTCCATCAGGCCATCTGGAGAAATAAAGGAGGGAGATTCAGTGACTCTGATCTGCAGCAGTGATTCAAACCCTCCTGCAGAAATCAGTTGGTTTAAAGGAAGAATGTTTGTAGGATCTGGAAGAATCTACAGCATCTCAAAGATCAGCTCTGATGACAGTGGAGAATACAAGTGCAGATCCAGAAATGACCATGGAGAGAAATACTCTGATGCTGTGACTCTAAACGTCATGTGTGAGTTTATGATGGTTCAGTAACTGCGATGTTAAGTCCTATAAACAAAGTCTGTGATGTGGAATTTATTGTTTTCGGTTTCAGATCCTCCCAGGAACGTCTCAGTGTTGATAAACAGATCTGGTGAAATAGTGTCAGGAGATTCAGTGACTCTGATCTGCAGCAGTGATTCAAACCCTCCTACTCTGAACTTCAGCTGGTTTAAAGGAGGAACGTTTGTAGGATCTACAAGAATCTACAGCATCTCAAAGATCAGCTCTGATGACAGTGGAGAATACAAGTGCAGATCCAGAAATGACCATGGAGAGAAATACTCTGATGCTGTGACTCTAAACGTCATGTGTGAGTTTATGATGGTTCAGTAACTGCGATGTTAAGTCCTATAAACAAAGTCTGTGATGTGGAATTTATTGTTTTCCATTTCAGATCCTCCCAGGAGCGTCTCAGTGTTGATAACTGGATCTGGTGAAATAGTGTCAGGAGATTCAGTGACTCTGATCTGCAGCAGTGATTCAAACCCTCCTGCTCTGAACTTCAGCTGGTTTAAGGAGAATGAAACCTCAGCTGTTGGATCTGGACAGAGTTTCAGTGCACTACAGAGTGGACGCTTCTACTGTCAGGCTCACAATCCACATGGATCTCAGAGATCAGACGCTGTAACTGTCACAGGTGAAGCTTTTATTAACACACTCCTGTATCTTCACATTATTCATCAGTTTGTTGTTAATCATGATGATCTTCATCTTTCAGTTCATCATGGTGCTGCGAGGAATGTGATTGTGATCGCAGCGGCATCTGGAGGATTATTCATCATCATCATCATCACCATAATCATCATATTATTTATAATGTAAATAAAATAATAAAGAATATATACAATAATTTGATCAAGATATCTGATCGTTAATTATATAAGAAACAATGAAATTACTTGTTAACAATTCCTTTTTTGATAGCCAGAGAAAAATGATGAACAGAAGACCTGTAATACATGAATACGAGGTGAGATAATCAAAAATAAAATCCGTTCAAAGGATCAAAATTATCCATCAATCCAATTCCATGTTCTGTTTCCCTGTAGAACGATAATCCCAGTTCCAGCAGATACAGAACTCTTGAGTCCAGATCTTCTGACACGTACCTCACACTCACAGTAAGTGAAATATCAAAAACTACACATACTAAAGAGTTGTGCATTCAAAAAGTATAAATAATAACCATTTTTCACACAGACTGTCCATCCCAGACCTGCTGTGAACCATTCGGGCTCTTCTGAATGACAACCTGTCAGTAAGTTGGAGATCCTCAGATCTTCTCAATTGATTAAATAAAGAAGAAAATATCCTCACTACATGTAAATCGATACTGAACAACACTTTCATTCAGTTACAAGCTAGACTAGAAAAGTAATTTCAGCAACAGTAATCAAATTCAGTTCCCTTTCAAAAGCTACACTCCAGCTGCGCTTCAGCGCTATGGGAACGTCTTTGGTTGTGACCAGCTGTGAATATGTGTATAAACACCTCAATGAAATTGACACATATTTATAGCCTCCGTGACATTATAATTGTGCGCCAACACAAGGCTATAATTAGAAGAACCGCAGGTGCATCTGCAGGTCTTTTTTCTTCAGAGGCCTTGCGTGAAGTGTGTGTGTGAACAGCTCTCTATACTATCCTTTACTGTGTTAGGAGTAAGTTTATAGGAGCAAAACCACAAAGAATTTCTCTCTCTCTCTTTCTATTTCCTCTGTTATTCAAGGAAAAGAATTTAAGAGCTATATATATATATATATATATATATATATATATATATATATATATATATGTCATATTATATCAAGATAAGAGAGATATGAGCCAGCAAAACAAATGGTGTGTGTCTCCGTGTTCCCGTTCTATCGCTGAGACGGACACACACCAGTTTTGTTTTGTGTGTTTGGGGGAATAGCACGCTGCCCTTGCGTTGGAGAGAGGCGAGTGCGAGCACTGTGAACTGTTCAGAGTTAAGATGCTTCGTGCTCGTCTCACCTATTTTCAAGGGCAAGCAGGTGGCAGGGGTCACAACAACAGTCCCTGCCTTTCTTTGAGGACCTCCATGACGAGATATCCCAGTCATGGAGAAAACCGTATACTTCTCTTCTTTTTATGCCCTCCACTTCGATCTATTCGACCATCGTGGGCGCTGAGGCACGGGGGTATACGACGATGCCCCAGGTAGAAGAGCTATCTCTCGCCGGGATCAGCATAGTCACTTAAGAGACCGACGCTTCCATCCAAGCCTTGCCGCACAACCTCAACTCTCGTTGGCAAGGCTTTTAAAGCTGCAGGTCAGGCTGTTGCTGCCTTGCATACCGTGGCGGTATTGCAGGCATACCAGGCTGACCTATTGAAGGACCTGAGTATGGGTGCCGCAATTGACGACAAGGCCTTCACTGAACTTCGTTGTGCAACAGATTTGTCTCTCCATGCCACTAAGCAGACGGCCTGTGCTATTGGCCGCTCTATGGCTGCAATGGTCAGCACGGAGAGGCATCTGTGGCTCAATCTCACGGGCATTAAAGATAAAGATCACGTCTCTCTTCTTGATGCGCCCCTGTCACAGCCATCAGCAGGGTCCGGGAGGTGAAAAAATCAGAGGAAGCTTTCGTTCAATTTCTTCCTCATCGCACTCAGAGGGAGGGGCCGTCTGCCACACAGCCCCAACCGGGTCCTTCACACTGGGAGGCTCAAAAACAGAGCATAGCAACTCTGGCTCCCCCCTCGTAGAGACTGGGAGCCATCTCGCCGCACTCAACAGCCTCCCAAACAAGACCTCAGGGCCATTCTCTCAAAAAAGAAGAAGTCCTGAAGGTCTTGCGCCCAGCCTTGTGGGATTTGCCCCCCTCGGGACAGGGTATGTGTTAAGACAGCCTGTATCGCCCTCTCTCGAAGTTCCCAAAATAAATCCTCCTTCTCCGCCACCTCAGGTGTTTCGGGGGACAGTGGTTTCCAGCGAAATGTTAAATGTTCCATTGATTCCCGTTACACACCGGGACGCGCAGCATCTAACATCTCCCCTAGAGGAAGTACAAAAGTTAGCTCCCATTTCAGAGAGCTTGGCAGCGTAAAAACTACGCTAGAGTTAGGATACAGAATCCAATTCTTTCGTCCTCCCCCGCGTTTCAACGGTGTGGTCTCAACTACTGTGAAGCCGGGGCAATCGACGTTACTGTTACAAGAGCTGCAGGCTCCCTTGAAGAAGGGGGCCATAGAACACCACTGGGCCTGTTACACATGAGCCCGTTTCAGTTGTGGCTCAAAGCCAGGGGATTTTATCCGAGGGCCAAACCCCTGAGCAAAATAAAGGTTACGCGCCGCGGGCTTCGTACCTTAACTATGTGGTTCAGACCCCGGTTCCTTGCCTTGGGTCCCACTCTACGGGCGCTAACGACAGATGCCTCCCTGTCGGGCTGGGGTGCAGTCTTAAGTGGCCGTCCAGCCCAAGAGGAATGGGAGAGTCATCAACATCAACAGGTGTGGCAGAAATTTTACTGAGCGGAAGTGAACTTACTTCGCCTCTTATCAGACAGCGCAATGTCCCCAAGGAATTTGCCTCTTACTGATAGCACCGCGTTGGCCGAACAGAATGTGGTTCTCGGAGATAATAGGTCTCCTTGACGGCTCGCCGTGGGCGATACCGAAGAGGAGAGACCTTCTGTCTCAGGCACAGGAGACAATATTTCAGCCCCAGCCGGAGTTATGGAACCTTCATGTTTGGCCCCTGAGGGGTACCAACTGAGGGACTCAGGGTTTTCACCAGATGTTATCCAGACTATCTTAAGTGCTAGAGCTCCCTCTACCAGAGCAAGTTATGCCAATAAATGGGCAATCTTTCAAAGATGGTGTATCTTACACAATGTAGATATTAATTTTAATTTATTTATTATAGAACTATATCTAATAAACATGTAAATATTATCATTATGTCACTGTCTGTGTTGGTGGTGGTGTTTATTGAGGTTTGGTTAATTGATGCAGTGGTTAAGCTAGGCTTTCGCACATCTCCATTCTCATGCGGCACAATGTAGTAAACTGTCAGAATTCTACAGTTCTGGACTTTCTGCAGCACAAATTATCAACGGGGACATGCCCCACTACTCTAAGGGTGTGGCGACTCATTCGGCGTGCCACGCTCTTATTGACAGGATACCGTTGGGCCAGCACTCCCTGCTCTCTCGCTTCGTTCGAGGAGCTAGGTGACTGAGGCCCCCTGCTAGAACCAGAATTCCTTTTTGGGGCCTAGCTGTAGTCCTGGAAGGATTGGTTCAAGAGCCCTTTGAACCATTGGAGTCAGTTTCAGATAAGCTGTTAACTCTGAAAATGGTTTTTCTCACGGCAATAACATCTCTGAAGAGAATTGGGGATCTACAGGCTCTGTCCATTATGCCATCCTGTTTAGATTTTGCCCCAGGTATGGTGAAAGCAATTCTGCATCCTCATCCTGATTACTTTCCTAAGGTTCCTTTCTAGACCTTCCATCCGGTAATTCTCGAAGCCTTCTGCTCTCCACTGTTTACGACGCCGGATCAGGAAAGACTTCACAAACTGTGTCCAGTCCGTGCTCTACAGACCTATGACCACCGCACTAGCCAGTGGCGTAAGTCAGAGCGATTGTTCGTCTGCCATGGAGGCCGTAGCAAGGGGGCTACCACTACGAAACAGACTATGTCACACTGGGTGAGAGATGCTATTGCCCTTGCCTATGAGGCCCGTGGTCTCACTTCGCCAAGAGGCATCGGGGCACATTCCACCAGGGGGGTTGCCTCTTCAAGAGCTTTGGCAGGGGGCGCCCCCCTGCAAAGTGTTTGTTATGCGGCGGGTTGATCCTCTCTGCATACATTCATAAGGTTTTACGGCTTAGATGTTAATGTTACTCCGGGCTCTAGCGTCCTTGAGTCAACGTCTCGAGCTGGTGTCTGAGACCCCTTGTGCTTTGTGACACACTTCACATCCAGAGGGTCCGGACGCACAGTGCGGCGGTGTGGGTATTCTCGTTCCCATAGCGCTGAAGCGCAGCTGGAGTGTAGCTTTTGAAAGGGAACGACCCGGGTTACTTAACTGTGACCCTGTTCCCTGAAAAAGCGGGAACGAAACCTGCGCTTCCTTGCCGCATTGGGATGTCCCAGGACTACTCTTCAGACAAAAGTATCTGCAGATGCACCTGCGGCTAGCCTCGTGTCGGCGCACAATGATGATGTCACGGAGGCTATAAATATATGTCAATTTCATTGACGTGTTTATACACATATTCACAGCCGGTCACGACTAAAGACGTTCCCATGGCGCTGAAGCGCAGCTTTCGCTCCTGCTTTTCCAGGGAACAGGGTTACAGTTAAGTAACCCGGGTCGTTCTGTGTAAATGAGTTTTATGTCTTATTTCTGTTGTAGTCACAAAGCAAGACCCCACGATAGGATGAAGCACAAGACACGCCAACTTCACAACCACCAATGAAAATGAGCAAGTTTATGTGTGAACAACTTGAGTTTCTGTTCTATAGTGTAGTGATGTCTCATTGTTTTTTTTGTTTTTTTTAAAGAAAGTAGTATATTCATGTATGACCTCGGTGTAAAGTGTAATCAATAAACAAGTTTTCCACTGTGAGATAGTGCTGTTAGAAAGAACCTTATGCATTAGTGTGACTATTATCATTTTAAATATCTTTAAAAATTGATCTGTTTATTAAAGTGTATGTTTGACTCATATCTTTATTCTTTCTACATAAACTAACTTTAACGGTTTATATCATCTTGTCAGCTTTGTCTTTGTTTGGCCAGTAGATGTCCTCAGTGTGCAAAATCATTTCATAGAAGAACTCTGACATCACTAGTCTTATCAGAATGAATGAATGAACCCAGTGCTAGCGTCCTCTACAGGAAGAACTTCAGAATTATTCACCCGAATGTTTCCTCATCTACAATCAGAGCTGGGGCTTCGGGTCTGCGTGCGTCAGTGAGCCAAACAAATGTCATTTGAGATGAACGGGAAAGCCAACGGATGGTTTAGAGGTATTGAGAGAGTTTGCATGTGACAGCAAGTGCACAGGACTGTCCCACGTCAACTGTACAAACACTCGGATATGCTCTGTGTATCCCATTATGCATCATGTTCTGGAGCTCGTGCGCCCCAAAAATGTTAAGGAAAACTAGATATTGTAATCAATACAAAACTGTGTGAACACTTGCTTTTGTACATCAGGTTATTAAAAGCTCTACACACACTTGCAGTCTTCACACCTTGAACACTGGGCCAAAAACAGGAAATACGTCATGGAAGTAGACAAGTGGTCAAGCACAAAGACCGCAAGTGTGTTTGTTTTGAAAGGTCAAGGGTTTACTGCAAACTTCTGAGCACCGAAAAGGTGCAATGATGAAAAAAATATAGAAGATGAGAGGAAAGTTACATGCTAATACTCTTGTGTTGTGAATAGTGAAAGAGTTTAGGGGACGATTTCAGAAACGGCCCGTCTCTCACAAGGGTCACACTGATAGATCTGCTAGTTTGAAGTTTAATACAAATATATGGATACAAAACTGTGACACACGGCCACTATTAGAAAAATAAGCTCAGAAGATCTCATAAGATTGATGTTTAGACATTCAGGGTTAATCAGCAAGTTCTTATTGATTATTACCAAATTGGTATCAAATGCACAATCAAGCAATTATGTTCTTAGGAGGATGCAGATAAGTTTGAAAACATTATAACTTGAGCATTTCTGTGAACTTTATGTCTCTAGTCTGATGTGCTCTCTGTGATGTTACTCTTTTGCTTGATAAACTAAACCAGCACTAGGTGACGTGTCATGAAAAAAACCACATGCTGAAGCGTAAAGTGTTAACCACATGTATTTTAGAGTGCAAGAAACCCAGTGCCGTCTCATCCTGGTCATTTCAGTGTTGGCCAAAAAGGTAAGAGCATCATTTACTAATCGTTCTTTTGAAAAGTGTGCGAAGCTGCTGTTTGTGTTGTAATCATGGGGTATGGAGTGTAGATTGGAAATTGAATGTATTGGAAAAATGTAAAAACATGAAGTGGTCTGAGCGGATATAACTCTGGCCCTCGAAATCCAGCTCCATCCTTCATCAGATTCACCTGCCTGTCTTTCTAGTAGACCTGTAGACCTCGATTATCTTGTGTTTGATTAGTTTGGAGAAAACTCTGCAGGAAACGTGAACCTCGAGGTCCTGAGTAGAGGACCCCTGATCTAAATACACTGTTTGGTCTGATTTTTGGAAATAAAATGTTGTTTAATACTATATTTAACAGGATTTCTCAGCTCAGTGAGTAAAAAACAGCTTTGGTTAAAATGCTTTATTGTTTAATACTACGACAACATAAAGCGGTGTTTAAAATTCTAGCTGGTCTTCAGGAGTAAAGGCATTTATTTGAGGACAATTATGAATACCTTTTTCTTTGCCTTTTGCTTCTCGGTGTAATAGAACAATTGCAAATGCTATTTATTGATCAGCAGTTAGAGCAGGATGTGTTTATGTGTATAAGGTGCACTTTGCATTGTAGATGGGGCTCGATTTGCACTAGCCAGAAAAGGAGCGCGTGAGAATGGAGATGTGTGAAAACCTAGCTTAACCACTGCATCTCTTACCCAAGCCTCAATAAACACCACCACCCACACAGACAGTGACCTAATGAAAATATTTATATGTTTATTAGGTATTGTCCTATAAAAAGTAAATTAAAATTAAATTTAAAACTTCTGATTGATGACAGCAGTTTTTATTTGTTGTAGGTGTTGCTATGGTGACATCAGTCAGAATGGCTCCTCCTCTTCCTCTGGTCGCTCTGCTCATGATTCACGGTGAGTGAATGACTAAAGAGGAAATTGAGCAATTTCCCTCCTCAACATTCTTTGTACAGAAACAGATGCTGTTTTTACTCGATGATTTCTGTGTTTCAGGGGTTTCTAGTGATGATTGGGGTGTGAGTTACAGTCCTTCACACATCTGTGCACTAAAGGACTCATCAGTGATCATGAGATGCTCTTATACATACCCTACTGGACATCACATCAGGAGAGTGTTCTGGAGCAAAGGCCCTATAAAAAAGGGTGTAGAGCCTCCAGATCTGTCTAATGACACTGAATACAGTCAGAGGCTTCAGTATCTGGGAGATCAACAGCAGAACTGCACCATCAGACTGAGTCATGTGACACTGAAGGATGAACGCAAGTACTATTTCAGATTCATCACTAATATAACAGAAAGAAGATGGATTGGTAAACCAGGAGTGAGTCTTTCTGTCACAGGTGACTTTCATGAGGTTTATCTCTTCTTCTGTGCATTATGTTGAATAATAATCAGTGTATGACAGCAGCACTAGATATAATGTGTGTGTTGTGTTCAGATCTTCAGGTGGAGTCTCCTGAGAGAGTGACAGAGGGAGATTCAGTCCGTCTGACATGTAAAAGCAGCTGTAATCTGACTGACGGAGCAACATTCATCTGGTACAGAAACTCACAGCAAGTAACGAAAGGAATTATTGAAAACCAGCTCGACCTCGAGCGAGTCAGAAGAGAGGATGCCGGCAGATATAGCTGTGCTGTACACGAACACCATCATATCTCTCCTGCTGCTGAGATCAATGTCATGTGTGAGTTAAGACTCATTTGATCTTTTTTAAAAAAAGTAGAGATTGTATTTGAATGAGATTTAATTTTGGTCCTTTTAGATCCTCCAAAGAGCGTCTCAGTGTCCATCAGTCCATCTGGTGAAATAGTGTCAGGAGATTCAGTGACTCTGATCTGCAGCAGTGATTCAAACCCTCCTGCTCTGAACTTCAGCTGGTTTAAGGAGAATGAAACCTCAGCTGTTGGATCTGGACAGAGTTTCAGTGCACTACAGAGTGGACGCTTCTACTGTCAGGCTCACAATCCACATGGATCTCAGAGATCAGACGCTGTAACTGTGACTGTTAAAGGTAGAGCAGCTCATATACTTACATGACTCTTTCTAAAGTGATGCAAATTAATAAACTTTTTTGTAGAACGTCTGGTGATGTTACACATGTCCATTGGAGTGGGTTGTGGAGCTGCAGTTGTCCTTACGATGTTGATCATTTGGTAAGATGTTGTGTGTGAAATATTTTATTGCAGATATTTAAAGTCCCCCTGTAGTCAATAATTTTATCCTTTAAAACTGATGAATTTGCACATGGTTTGTCTTAAAGCATATTAAAAACACCACATAATCAACATTAAAAACTTGCTTTTCTCCACAGGAGGACTTTAACTGTATTGTAGATTTTTTTTCATCATAGAAACAAGTAAGAAAAACTCTCCACACAGTTGACAAGTGAAGATGTATGAAATATTTTCCCATGTTGTTTTTAAGGAGATGCAGGATGAAAGAGAGAAATGACACACTGGATTCTCAGGTGAGAAAAAAGAGTTTGGTTTTTGTTAGTTTACTGATCAGGTAAATGGACTAATGAAAAGATTGAATGCTGTTGTGACTTTATATGGCGAATATCAGTTATTCACTGTGTGTCTGTTCTGTTTTCTCTTTTAATGGCAAAGATGAATCAGTCCAGTCCTCATCCTGACAGAAGTCAAGCTTCTGATGTTGTGTTGAACGAAGCGGTTTATGAAAATGTAATGGTATGTTAATGTTATAATTACCATCAGCTGGTGTGGATGCTAATACAGTTATTCATTTTGTGGATATTGTGTTTTTTTTTTCTTTAATGGCAAAGACAAATCCTTCCAGACCTTATCATACGAGGAGTCAAGCTTCTGATGTTAAGTTGACCGAACCCGTTTATGAAAATTTAACAGTAAGTTAATTTCATAGTTATCTTCCATTGGTGTGGATGCTAATATAGTCATTCATTTTGTGTATATTGTGTTTTTTTTTTTTAATGGCAAAGACAAATCCTTCCAGACCTTATCATACGAGGAGTCGAGCTTCTGATGTTAAGTTGACCGAACCCGTTTATGAAAATTTAACAGTAAGTTAATTTTATAGTTATCTTCCATTGGTGTGAATGCTAATATAGTTATTTATTTTGGGTATATTCAGTTTTTTCTTCATTAATTACAGAAATGATTCAATCCATACTTCATCAAGCTGAAGATGTTGAGCTGACTGAGATTATTTATGAAAATGTAATGCTAAGTTCATGTTATCGTTTTTGTCTACTGGGGTGGACACTAATATAGTTATCATATATTGTTGTGAATGGTTATATAGTTATATATATAGTTATATATTGGTGTGGATGGTTATATAGTTATATATTGGTGTGGATGTTTATATAGTTATCATATATTGGTGTGTATGGTTACATAGTTAAATATTGGTGTGGACACTAATATAGTTATTGTATATTGGTGTGGATGGTTATATAGTTGTCATATATTGGTGTGGATGGTTATATAGTTATCATATATTGGTGTGGACACTACATAGTTATCATATATTGGTGTGGACGGTTATATAGTTGTCATATATTGGTGTGGACACTACATAGTTATCATATATTGGTGTGGACGGTTATATAGTTGTCATATATTGGTGTGGATGGTTATATAGTTATCATATATTGGTGTGGATGGTTATATAGTTATTTATTGGTGTGGACGCTATATAGTTATCGTATATTGGTGTGGACGGTTATATAGTTATATATTTGTGTGGATGGTTATATAGTTACAGTTGTGTTCAAAATTATTCAACCCCCCAATGCTGTAAATGGTTTTAGAGAATTTAGAGTACATTTGTAATTGAATTCAGAATGAAATCCTACAAGGACTTCTTAAAGAAGCATATGCAACTAAAATGACATCAATTGGTTTTGTAATACAGTAGTAAATGTTTCTTTTGTGAATTCTTCATTGACACAATTATTCAACCCCTTAAAGACTACCACTCTGAAGAACAGAGGTCCATTGAAGTGTTTTCAATCAGGTATTGAAAGCACCTGTGGATGTCAGGGAGCAGCAATAAAGCCTAATAAGCACCAATTAGGCAGCTTTAAAATGACTGTGATACTCAGCTCCTTCTAGACATTTACTGGTGTGGTTACAAACATGGTGAAGTCAAGAGAATGGTCCAGGAAGACAAGAGAAGAGGTGATTACTCTTCACAGGAAGGGCAATGGCTATAAGAAGATTGCAAAGATGTTAAACATACCAAGAGACACCATAGGAAGCATCATTCGCAAATTCAAGGCAAAGGGCACTGTTGAAACGCTACCTGGTCGTGGCAGAAAGAAGATGCTGACTTCGACTGCTGTGCGCTACCTGAAGCGTAGAGTGGAGAAAAGTCCCCGTGTGACTGCTGAGGAACTGAGAAAAGATTTGTCAGATGTAGGTACTGAAGTTTCTGCTCAGACAATACGGCGCACCCTGCGTAATGAAGGCCTCCATGCCAGAACTCCCAGGCGCACCCCCTTGCTGTCTCCAAAGAATAAGAAGAGTCGACTGCAGTATGCCAAAAGTCATGTGGACAAACCACAGAAGTTTTGGGATAGTGTTCTGTGGACTGATGAAACAAAATTAGAACTGTTTGGGCCCATGGATCAACGCTATGTTTGGAGGAGGAAGAACAAGGCCTATGAAGAAAAGAACACCTTGCCTACTGTGAAGCATGGCGGGGGGTCAATCATGCTTTGGGGCTGTTTTGCTTCTGCAGGTACTGGGAAGCTTCAGCGTGTGCAAGGTACCATGAATTCTCTTCAGTACCAGGAGATATTGGAGGACAATGTGATGCAGTCCGTCACAAACCTGAGGCTTGGGAGACGTTGGACCTTTCAACAGGACAATGATCCCAAGCATACCTCCAAGTCCACTAGAGCATGGTTGCAGATTAAAGGCTGGAACATTTTGAAATGGCCATCGCAGTCACCAGACTTAAATCCGATTGAGAACCTCTGGTGGGACTTAAAGAAAGCAGTTGCAGTGCGCAAGCCTAAGAATGTGACTGAACTGGAGGCTTTTGCCCATGATGAATGGGCGAAGATACCCGTAGCTCGCTGCAAGACACTTGTGTCAAGCTATGCTTCACGTTTAAAAGCTGTTATAACTGTAAAAGGATGTTGTACTAAGTATTAAGATTGAATGTCACTTGGGGGTTGAATAAAACTGATAATGATGTGAGCAGAGAAAAGACATTTGTGGTTATTTCATTATAAATGTTATGTTATATTTGTCTGACCTACACGTGCCTCTTTGATTTAATTGTAAGCAGGATGACTGAATGATCAAAATCAATGTCGAACCGGCCAAAACAATCAATTTCAGTGGGGGTTGAATAATTTTGAACACAACTGTATATATTGGTGTGGATGGTTATATAGTTATATATTGGTGTGGATGGTTATATAGTTATCATATATTGATGTGGCAGGTTATATAGTTATCATATATTGGTGTGGACGGTAATATAGTTATATATTGGTGTGGACACTAATATAGTTATTGTATATTGGTGTTGATGGTTATATATTTATATATTGGTGTGGACACTAATATAGTTATTGTATATTGGTGTGGATGGTTATATAGTCATATATTGGTGTGGACGCTATATAGTTATCATATATTGGTGTGTATGCTATATAGTTATTATATATTGGTGTGGATGGTTGTATAGTTATCATATATTGGTGTGGACGCTTATATAGTTATATATTTGTGTGGATGGTTATATAGTTATATATTGGTGTGGATGGTTATATAGTTATATATTGGTGTGGATGGTTATATAGTTATCATATATTGATGTGGCAGGTTATATAGTTATCATATATTGGTGTGGACACTAATATAGTTATTGTATATTGGTGTTGATGGTTATATATTTATATATTGGTGTGGACACTAATAAAGTTATCATATATTGGTGTGGACGGTTATATAGTTGTCATATATTGGTGTGGATGGTTATATAGTTATCATATATTGGTGTGGATGGTTATATAGTTATTTATTGGTGTGGACGCTATATAGTTATATATTGGTGTGGATGGTTATATAGTTATATATTGGTGTGGATGGTTATATAGTTATCATATATTGGTGTGGACGGTAATATAGTTATATATTGGTGTGGACGGTAATATAGTTATTGTATATTGGTGTGGATGGTTATATATTTATATATTGGTGTGGACACTAATATAGTTATTGTATATTGGTGTGGATGGTTATATATTTATATATTGGTGTGGATGGTTATATATTTATATATTGGTGTGGACACTAATACAGTTATTGTATATTGGTGTGGATGGTTATATATTTATATATTGGTGTGGATGGTTATATATTTATATATTGGTGTGGACACTAATACAGTTATTGTATATTGGTGTGGATGGTTATATATTTATATATTGGTGTGGATGGTTATATATTTATATATTGGTGTGGACACTAATACAGTTATTGTATATTGGTGTGGATGGTTATATATTTATATATTGGTGTGGATGGTTATATATTTATATATTGGTGTGGACACTAATATAGTTATCATATATTGGTGTGGACGGTTATATAGTTGTCATATATTGGTGTGGATGGTTATATAGTCATATGTGGGTGGAGCTCTGATGGTTATATATTTATATATTGGTGTGGATGCTATACAGTTATCATATATTGGTGTGGATGGTTATATATTTATATATTGGTGTGGATGCTATATAGTTATCATATATTGGTGTGGACGGTTATATAGTTGTCATATATTGGTGTGGATGGTTATATAGTTATCATATATTGGTGTGGATGGTTATATAGTTATATATTGGTGTGGATGGTTATATAGTTATATATTGGTGTGGATGGTTATATAGTTATATATTGGTGTGGATGGTTATATAGTTATATATTGGTGTGGACGGTTATATAGTTGTCATATATTGGTGTGGATGGTTATATAGTTATCTTATATTGGTGTGGATGGTTATATAGTTATATATTGGTGTGGATGGTTATATATTTATATATTGGTTTGGACACTAATATAGTTATTGTATATTGGTGTGGATGGTTATATAGTCATATATTGGTGTGGATGCTATATAGTTATCATATATTGTTGTGGACCGTTATATAGTTATCATATATTGGTGTGTACGCTATATAGTTATTATATATTGGTGTGGATGGTTATATAGTTATCATATATTGGTGTGGACACTATTTAGTTATCAAATATTGGTGTGGAAGGTTATATAGTTATAGTTATCTTTACAGTACCGTCCTCTGGTGTGGGCACTAATATAGCTATTGTTGTGGTTATCTTATCTATATAGTTAGCATCTGTTAGTGTAGATGCTAATACAGTTATTATTATAGTTTATGGTGTGATGAGTCAACACACTGTGATTTAATCACAAAAACCTGATACACTAAATACAATTTACTGTTTAAGAAAGTTATTTTATACCAATCGGCCAGTTAAAGTGTATTAAATATTAATGTATTCATTCTCTAATTCTGTCTTTCTTTTTTCAGCTTTCGATGAAGCCATAGAGCTTTGGACAAATATTTTACAACTTTTATCTGTCTCTTTGTGGGTGGAGCTCTGAAAGATTGACAGGAGTGTCACGAGTCACATTTATTTGTTTAGTAGATCCAAAGTGACTTACAAATTATGAAAATAATTGAACAATATTGGCTACAACACAATTAAGTTTAAAGTATAAGCTAGATTAATGCTAGAGCTTAAGTGAAATACAGTTTATTGTGAGTCTGTCCCAGTGAAGATGTCATACTTTGCTTGCTCTTTGCACCACCTGCTGGTGACTACAAGCCAATGCATCAGTTTTTTTTTCCCTTCTTTTATGACTTTCATTGTGAAATAAAAATCTTCTAAATCCATACGACAGCTTTGTTAATATCTTATTGACTGCTAAACTGGCACTGTTGCCCTCCAAATAATATGTGGCCGTATTTCTAAAAGCTTTTTTGGCGCTACACAGTCACATGGGAACATTTGGTGTCTGACATCAAAACTAGAGCTGCTCAAAACCACCATTTTTAAATTAAACAACCACAAAGGGGAAGATTAGTTGGATCAGGATTTGAGCAGATTCTTACCAGGAATTATCAGCAGAGTCGATCTAAAGATGTTCTTTCTTCTCAGTCTTTTGTTTGTCTGGTAAAATGGTTCTCAACAAAATCTTCTATAGAAGAAAGTGGCAAAGACTTCCTCTCTCTGTATTTGTCAGAGTATCTCACAAAGTCTGCTACATTAAAGTTGTTAAATCTGAGCAGGGAAGAGTAGAGACGAGGATCTACACTGCAGCAGTTTTATTTGTAGGGGAAGTTTTTACAGTTAAAGACCAGATATGATAAATGAAGACCCAGAGTCAAGAGTTTAAAAAAATTAATTGAGGAAAATTTTATAAGACTAGTTTGCGGCTTCACCAGCAGAAGCAGCTTCAAGTCTCAAGGAGTTCATAGGCCGCTCTCTCCCCCCGTATATTCATATTTCCACAACAATTACATTCTAACAGAGTCCACTAACTACATCAGTACTAAGATTCTGATTGGTTAAGAAAACTAGACAAAACCGATTTTCCACACATGGACAGATAGTCGGAAGCATGTCTCCATCATGATGCTGACAATCGGATCCTAAACTTGGGGACAGAATGTCCTGTTAAGTCAGGACAAGCACCAGCACCCATAATGCACCTGTACAGAACACTTAGTGCACATACAAAGATACACATGATTCACAGCTTCTTCAAGGCTGAAGTTGATCTGAGCTCTGCACTGAGCAGGAAACAAAACATGCTGATAAGTTGTACTTTTCTCTCAGTGAGAGGTACGGACAATATACATCATTTTCTAGTGTTTGAAAATGAAAAGAAATGTTTTAATATAAGCTGAAGTTATTCAAATAATTTAATATTTAGAAAGATAAATGTTGATTAATAGCTTTGTGATAAACCACTCAAAATATATATTGAAGCGGCAAAGGATTCCAGAATCCACCCCTTCATATTAAATAAGATTTCAACAGTACCGACGTCACACCAAGTTCTGTGACCGACCGTAGTAGGCGCTGTTGTCACCCTAACTCCCACTGTCACAAGACCATCTACTACGGTCTCAGAAATCAATAGGCAAACACAAACGCAAAAATCGAACAGAACAGAGGGGTTCTAGATACTTGACACAGGTGAGAAATGTAACCAGTAACCAAGGAAACAACCCAGGTGAAACAATATTAAATCAATGCATCAACATTAAGTGCATTGAATGTACATCACTTTTGCACCTGCAATTAATGTTACTAAATTGAATAAAAAAATTAAAAAAAATCAATGGTAATGGCATTTAATAAATGTTACAATGTGATGTTGGTTCAACATCAGGTTTGCACTCAGAAAATGAAACAAAAACTACAACAGACTTCAGCCACAGTCTTAAATGAAATCAACTGAAAAGACATTAAATCTCTCTTACTACAAACCAGACTGACTTTATTTCTATCATTCGTCTACAGTTGTTTTTGAGAATTTACAGGTTTAGATGATATTTAATTAAAAATGTTTGATCATCATTATGGTGATTAGTGTTTCTTTTAGTTGGGCCATTTGATTGTTGGCTTTTTATGGCAATTTGTGTTTTTGTAACAGTGAATAATATGTTGCAACGGAAGTCATAGACAAAGATGATCTGGTGATATAGTTATCATCAGAAAGAAAGAAAAATGATTGATGAATCTCATCATTGACGTTAAGTTGTTATTTGTTAATTGTCACTAACGATATTTTTCTACACATCAGACACTTTATATTTTACGTAAAAATCAAAATTCAAACACATGAAGAATCAGCACATGAATCTGAACAATGGTGACACGCTGCAATGCTGAGAACCACCATAGTATAAAACTCATGTAGACACCCAGCAGAGCCTTAGACCGTGCAGTCCAGGGTGGAGCTGGAAAGATGGAAGATGGAGATCAATTTTTCGAGAACACACCCACAACATTTGTACCACATAGTAGTAGGACTCCTCATTCTGCTACTTTGCTGCTAGGCCTGCCGCTGTCCATTGAATCGTTTGTTAAATATTGGAGATCATTTCAAAAAACAACTTTGACAGACTAATCCTGGATTTTTGGCACAACCTCAATAACTATTAAAAAGCTTTAAAAACTACATATTTCTTATGGCAAATGATCTGTATTTGCTGTAAATGTGCTTAAAGGCCTTTCTGTCCATCTGGTGAAATAGTGTCAGGAGATTCAGTGACTCTGATCTGCAGCAGTGATTCAAACCCTCCTGCTCTGAACTTCAGCTGGTTTAAGGAGAATGAAACCTCAGCTGTTGGATCTGGACAGAGTTTCAGTGCACTACAGAGTGGACGCTTCTACTGTTAAAAAATTATATCTGTTAAAAAAAGTGCATTAATATTTATGTCACACCACACACAAACTCCAATTAACCAAACGCAAATATAATATGAATAAACAAATGAAGAACATTATCTGGTAACTGGGGCCTGTATGAATCAAATTAAAATTTCACAAACACACCACAAGCGTCCATTTCAAAGTGCACAAGCGAGCGTTTCACAGTGTCCACAAAATGGCGGACGATCCACGCATATTCAATACCTTCATAAACCGGAACACTTATACACAATATATTAGCAACGTGAGCATACACACAAGAAATAAATGATTCATGTGCATTGTTATGTTGTTGTGAAAGTCATACCTGTAAAAACTGGAAAAAATTGAGGAGACACGAGCAAATATCTATGTCGTACATAATCCCCAGCAACTGTGAGGGCGCCGATGCAACACTGCTCCTCTATACGAGTCCTGAGTTCGTTTTCAAAATAAGAGTCCCGATCTCACTCAGCAATAGACAATGGTGTACTTGATAGTTTCCAGCTTCACATTACCTTTAACATATACAATGTATTAAATGAAAAACAGTATATAGAAATAAACTTGTTCACAATAAATCACAATACCTAAAATGTGCACATACTTTAGGGTGTCATATAAACACTTGCTTTTGTACATCTGGTTATCAAAAGCTCTCACACTTCCAGTCTTCTTCACACCCACTTGAAATACGTCATGTAAGTAGACAAGTGATGAAGCACGAAGACCACAAGTGTGTGCATTTTGACATGTCTGGGTTTACTGCTTACTTGTGAGCACCTAAAAGGTGCAGTGATGAAAAAAATATACAAAATGGGAGGAAAGTTACATGCTAATGCTCTTGTATTGTGAATAGCAAAAGGGTATAGGGGACGATTTCAGAAACGGCCCGTCTCTCACAAAGGTCACACTGATAGATGCTGCTAGTTAGAAGTTAGACATGTTAAATACAAAACATTTTCAGCTGGTTAATAAATGAAAGTTCATCTGCTGCCTTAAAAATGTAAGTTAACTCAACTTGAAAATAACCTTTGTTTCAACTCACAAATAGTCAAGACAATGCATTACTTTAAGTTAAAAGTTAAACTTAAAAACCTTAAAAACCTACTGGAAGCCTCGACGTGGCAAGGGGGCGGCAACATGGACACGGCAACGGGGACACGGCAACGGGGACACGGCGAATTCCAGTTCAGGTCGTCAACCTAAAGGGCTAGCTACCCATGAAGACGCAACCATCAGCTACGACACGCACAAAAATGAGGGTCCGGAGCGGCACAGACGGAAGTATGAGCTCTACGTGCACTGGAGCAACCTACAACCTGAAGGGACCTGGAGAAAAAAACTGTCGCAGGATTTGGAGTGCACAGAACATGGACCGGCCGAAGAGAAAAAACAACTGCCTACGGATCTGCTCATACAACTGCAGGACCGTCAACTCGGAGGTTGATCTTGCAACGCTCATGGAGGCCAGCAAGAGAATCTGCTTTGACGTGCTGGCCCTTCAAGAAACGAAAGTCAAAGCCACGACGGAGATCTCATCATCCTTGGTGCAAAAGTCGACAAGAAGAACATCGGAGGCGTCGGTTTCATCGTTCACCGAAGTCTCGAGCCCAAAGTCGATTCAGAGGATGTCATCAGCCCACGTCTCGCAGTTCTACGCATCAAAGTCAACAAGTCGACCACTATGTCCATCATCAACGCCTATGCACCAACATCAGCAGCGTCAGACGAGGACAAGGATGACTTCTATGCAGAACTGGAGAGCACCATCAAACGAGAGAGAGCCTACTACAAGATCATCTGCGGAGACTTCAACGCCACCATCGAAAAACAACCTCACGCCACATCAGCTAGAATCGGGCCGCATGCCACAGGAGACACCAACGACAACGGTGACCAACTGACGGACCTCCTGAACGCCTGCAACCTGTTCCATGGCAACAGCATGTTCCAGAAGAAGCCAAAATCGCGCTGGACATGGACCAGTACAAATGGAATCTCCCACATGGAACTAGACCACATCCTGACCAATCGACGCTGGAGCCTGCTGGACGTTGGAGTGGTGGAGCCATTCCAGACCGGAAGCGACCACAGACTGAACAGAGCCAAAGTTTGACTGCGCCAGAAGCAGAAAAGACAAGACACTCATCGACCAGCATTCATCAGATTCCCGGAATACAACACCGCCCGTTTAGAAGAAGTAGCCGCTGCATTCGACTGGCAGGAACATCCAGACTCCAGGACTACGAACATCTATGCGGCGGAATTCTCCACTGCGCCGCCGAAGCCACATCGAAGACCACGTCAGGAAAAGCACGTCGTCTGGACGAAGCCACCAGGGATCTTCTAAATAGACGAAGCAAAGTCCACACCGATCCGAACTTAACAACCCTGGACAAGGCAATTATCAACAAGGCCTGCCGCTTCGCAGTCTCTGAAGAAATTCCGCGACAACAAGCTGAAGACCACGGCCGAAGCCAGAGCCAGCCTGAAGAGATGCCGCATGGACTTGACTGAAACTAGACCGGTCATGACAGTCATGAAGGACGCACAAGGGAAGCAGCAGACAACACGCAAAAAAATTGAGAGCATCGTCGTGGACTACTACACGGAACTATACCGATCTCCCACGCCTGTTGCACGAATACCAACACCAACCCAAGAAGTCGTCCCGGACATCATACCATCAGAAGTCCGAAAGGCAGTCAGCCAACTGAAAAGGAAAACAGCCTCTGGACCAGATAACATCTCTGGTGATCTACTTAAGACCGGATCAGCCACCATTCTCCAGAAACTGACGGCCCGATTCAACCGGTACTTGAAAGAAGGAAGAATCCCGGACCAGTGGAAGACTTCGAAGACAGTTCTACTGTTCAAGAAAGGCGACAAAGATGACATCAAGAACTATCGCCCCATCGCTCTGCTCTCCCAACTGTACAAACTGTTCACCAAGATCATCCTGAACAGACTGGAGAAGTTGTTGGACGAGTTTCAACCAGTGGAACAAGCGGGCTTCCGAAAAGGATTTTGCTGCATGGACCACATCCACACCATCACACAAATCATCGAGAAGACGAGGGAGTACAAGACCCCACTCCTCTTCTGCTTCGTCGACTACACCAAGGCGTTCGACAGTGTGGAGCTGAACGCAGTATGGAACTCGCTCGCTCGTGCCGGAGTGGACAACAAGTACATCAACCTGTTGGAACAATGCAATTTGGACACGTCCACCAAGATTCGACTGTTCCACAAGGATCTCATTGTTCCAATCTGCAAGGGAGTACGTCAAGGAGACACCATCTCTCCGAAGCTGTTCACGTCGGCATTGAACAACGCCATGCTGGAACTGGACTGGAACGACAAAGGAATCTCCATCGACGGCAAGAAAATCAACAATCTCCGCTTTGCCGACGACGTCGACCTGATCAGCAATACCTCACAAGAACTCCAACAGATCGATCGGACTGACAATGAACCGAAGCTAGACGGAAGTCATGAGAAATCAGTGGGCAGACCGGACACCAATCGCAGCACAAGGAACCATACTACCAGACGTCGATCAATACGTCTACCTCGGACGAGTGATCACGATGGACAACGACCTCAAATTAGAAATCAGTCGGAGAAAGCGAGCTGCATGGGCTGCCATGAAGAACATCAAGGAAGCCGCGCAACTCGTCAGTGACAAGAAGATCAGAGCGTAACTCTTCAACTCCACCGTTCTTCCTGCACTCTGCTACGGAGCTGAAACTTGGGCTGACAACAAAACCTCAACCAAACTCATCACCACGACGCAGAGAGCACTGGAAAGACCGCTTCTAGGGACAAACCGCCGCGAACAACACGAACGAGGGCTGAGAAGTGCCGATCTTCGGCAACAATCAGGCATACGAGACGTGGCAGAACATATTAGAACAGTGAAACACCGATGGGCAGGCCGACTAACGGGCATCTAAGTATCTAAGTAAGTAGATTGTGAGATGAAACAAAGTTTAGCTTCAAGTTGAGTTAACTTATGTTTAGTTGAGTTCACTCACATCTTTAAGGCAGCAGGTGAACTTTCATTTCTAAGTATAACCAGCTGAAAACGTTTTACAGGATACAAAACCGTGACACACGGCCACTATTAGAAAAAAAAGCACAGATCTCATAAGATTGATATTTAGACATCCAGGGTTAATCAACAAGTTCTTATTGTTTATTACCAAATTGCTTGTCAAAGTTTATCAAATGCACAAACAAGCAATTATTTTCTCAGGAAGATGCAGATAAGTTTGAAAACATTATAACATGAGCATTTCTGTGAACCGGTGTAGTTTCCTTCAGTTTAACCTTTATGTCTCTAGTCTGATGTGCTCTCTGTGATGTTACTCTTTTGACTAGATAAACTAAACCAGCACTAGGTGACGTGTCATGAAAAAAACCACATGCTGAAGCGTAAAGTGTTAACCACATATATTTTAGAGTGCAAGAAACCCAGTGCTGTCTCATCCTGGTCATTTCAGTGTTGGCCAAAAAGGTAAGAGCATCATTTACTAATCGTTCTTTTGAAAAGTGTGCGAAGCTGCTGTTTGTGTTGTAATCATGGGGTATGGAGTGAAGATTGGAGTGTAAATTGAAAGTATTTTATCATACGGTGGAAAAATGTAAAAACATGAAGTGGTCTGAGCGGATATATCTCTTGCCCTCGAAATCCAGCTCCATCCTTCATCAGATTCACCTGCCTGTCTTTCTAGTAGACCTGTAGACCTCGATTATCTTGTGTTTGATTAGTTTGGAGAAAACTCTGCAGGAAACATGAACCTCGAGGTCCTGAATAGAGGACCCCTGATCTAAATACACTGTTTGGTCTGATTTTTGGAAATAAAATGTTGTTTAATACTATATTTAACAGGATTTCTCAGCTCAGTGAGTAAAAATAGCTTTGGTTAAAATGCTTTATTGTTTAATACTACGACAACATAAACCGGTGTTTAAAATTCTAGCTGGTCTTCAGGAGTAAAGGCATTTATTTGAGGACAATCATGATAACATGAATACCTTTTTCTTTGCATTTTGTTTCTCAGTGTAATAGAACAATTGTAAATGCAGCAGTTAGAGCAGGATGTGTTTATGTGTATAAGGTGCACTTTGCATTGTAGATGGGGCTCGATTTGCACTAGCCAGAAAAGGAGCGCGTGACAATGGAGATGTGTGAAAACCTAGCTTAACCACTGCATCTCTTACCCAAGCCTCAATAAACACCACCACCCACACAGACAGTGACCTAATGAAAATATTTATATGTTTATTAGGTATTGTCCTATAAAAAGTAAATTAAAATTAAATTTAAAACTTCTAATTGATGACAGCAGTTTTTATTTGTTGTAGGTGTTGCTATGGTGACATCAGTCAGAATGGCTCCTCCTCTTCCTCTGGTCGCTCTGCTCATGATTCACGGTGAGTGAATGACTAAAGAGGAAATTGAGCAATTTCCCTCCCCAACATTCTTTGTATAGAAACAGATGCTGTTTTTACTCGATGATTTCTGTGTTTCAGGGGTTTCTAGTGATGATTGGGGTGTGAGTTACAGTCCTTCACACATCTGTGCACTAAAGGACTCATCAGTGATCATGAGATGCTCTTATACATACCCTACTGGACATCAGATCAGGACAGTGTTCTGGAGCAAAACGCTGGTGAAAGATAATGGAGAGTATCCAGATCTGTCTGATGACACTGAATACAGTCAGAGGCTTCAGTATCTGGGAGATCAACAGCAGAACTGCACCATCAGACTGAGTCATGTGACACTGAAGGATTCACGCAAGTACTATTTCAGATTCATCACTAATATAACAGAAGGAAGATGGATTGGTCTTCCAGGATTGAGTCTTTCTGTCACAGGTGACTTTCATGAGGTTTATCTCTTCTTCTGTGCATTATGTTGAATAATAATCAGTGTATGACAGCAGCACTAGATATAATGTGTGTGTTGTGTTCAGATCTTCAGGTGGAGTCTCCTGAGAGAGTGACAGAGGGAGATTCAGTCCGTCTGACATGTAAAAGCAGCTGTAAACTGACTGACGGAGCAACATTCATCTGGTACAGAAACTCACAGCCATTAACTGAGAGAAGAGACAGAAACAATGAACTCCTGCTGCAGTCAGTCAGAAGAGAGGATGCAGGCAGATATAGCTGTGCTGTACACGGACACCATCACATCTCTCCTGCTGCTGAGATCAATGTCATGTGTGAGTTAAGACTCATTTGATCTTTTTTTAAAAAAAGTAGAGATTGTGTTTGAATGAGATGATTTAATTTTGGTCCTTTTAGATCCTCCCAAGAGCGTCTCAGTGTTCATCAGTCCATCTGGTGAAATAGTGTCAGGAGATTCAGTGACTCTGATCTGCAGCAGTGATTCAAACCCTCCTGCTCTGAACTTCAGCTGGTTTAAAGGAGGAACGTTTGTAGGATCTGGAAGAATCTACAGTATCTCAAAGATCAGCTCTGATGACAGTGGAGAATACAAGTGCAGATCCAGAAATGAACATGGAGAGAAATACTCTGATGCTGTGACTCTAAACATCATGTGTGAGTTTATGATGGTTCAGTAATTGTGATGTTAAATCCTATAAACAAATTCTGTGATGTGCAATTTATTGTGTTTTCGATTTCAGATCCTCCCAGGAGCGTCTCAGTGTTGATAAACGGATCTGGTGAAATAGTGTCAGGAGATTCAGTGACTCTGATCTGCAACAGTGATTCAAACCCTCCTGCTCTGAACTTCAGCTGGTTTAAGGAGAATGAAACCTCAGCTGTTGGATCTGGACAGAGTTTCAGTGCACTACAGAGTGGACGCTTCTACTGTCAGGCTCACAATTCACATGGATCTCAGAGATCAGACGCTGTAACTGTGACTGTTAAAGGTAGAGCAGCTCATATACTTACATGACTCTTTCTAAAGTGATGCAAATTAATTAACTTTTTTGTAGAACGTCTGGTGATGTTACACATGTCCATTGGAGTGGGTTGTGGAGCTGCAGTTGTCCTTACGATGTTGATCATTTGGTAAGATGTTGTGTGTGAAACATTTTATTGCAGGTATTTAAAGTCCCCCTGTAGTCAATAATTTTATCCTTTAAAACTGATGAATTTGCACATGGTTTGTCTTAAAGCATGTTAAAAACACAACATAATCAACATTAAAAACTTGCTTTTCTCCACAGGAGGACTATAACTGTGTTGTAGATTTTTTTTCATCATAGAAACAAGTAAGAATAACTCTCCACACAGTTGACAAGTGAAGATGTATGAAATATTTTCCCATGTTGTTTTTAAGGAGATGCAGGATGAAAGAGAGAAATGACACACTGGATTCTCAGGTGAGAAAAAAGAGTTTGGTTTTTGTTAATTTATTGATCAGGTAAATGGACTAATGAAAAGATTGAATGCTGTTGTGACTTTATATGGCGAATATCAGTTATTCACTGTGTGTCTGTTCTGTTTTCTCTTTTAATGGCAAAGATGAATCAGTCCAGTCCTCATCCTGACAGAAGTCAAGCTTCTGATGTTGTGTTGAACGAAGCTGTTTATGAAAACGTAATGGTATGTGTAACAAAGTTCTTAAGAACGGGAAGAAGGAGGCGGGAACCGGCGAACAATAACAAGTTTTAATAAATAAATAAACCAACAATAAACCAAAAAGTATAAGGGCGGCAGTTCCTCACGGCGACTGCCGCCCACACCAACAAAATAAAACACAACATAAAATCCAGGCCTGGTCCTCTCTCATCCTTCACTGTCGTCGCTCCTCCTTTATGCTTCCGGAGCTCCTCCGTGAGAGATACGAGACCGGTGCGCCGAGCCCCTGAAGCTCGTTAACACTCGCGTCACCGGCCTCGCGCCGTTCCCTCACGGCTCTCGCCCGCCCTGCTCGTCACATACCCCCATCGCCCCTCGCAGGCCGGGGGGTACCCACGAGGCTGCGCCTACTCCCCCCCGGGGGCCAGTCTCGGCGGCCACAGCGCCTGGGGGTAAGGACAGACGAGACGAGAGAAAAGGAGACGGAAGCACAAGGAGCGACAAGGACGAGAGAGTGGAGAGAGGAAAACAAAAAAAAAAAAAAAAAATTCTTGGTCCGGCTCCCCGACACACTGCAGCTCGGTCCTCAGCCCGCCGAGAGGCTCTTCCTCGCGGTGCCATGCGATGGCACTGGACGCTCGGTGGACGGCCCGATCCTCCTCCGCCCCCTGGCGGCCGGCGATGGCTCCTCCGTATGAGGGCAGCCGGCAGCGAGCCCGCCGTTCCCTGCTCCTCCCCGCTCCGGCGGCAGGCCCACTCCTCGGCCCACGGCGGACGGCGGCTCCTCCCCGTTACGGCGGCAGGCAGCAGGCCTCGGCCCACGGCGAACGGCGGCTCCTCCGCTCCCTCCTGGACGGCCGCCACCCCACCTCGTCCCAGGGGCGCGACAGCGAGCTTTCCGTCCCACCGATTTCTCATTCGCTCCAGTACCACCGCTTCGGGCAGCCACTCGCGGTCTTCTCTCCCGCGCTGCCCGACCTCCTCAGCACCGCGATCCCCCTCAGCAGCGAGGGCTCTTCGACAGCATGTCCCTCCTTCCTCCCGGGTTTCGGCACCAGTGTAACAAAGTTCTTAAGAACGGGAAGAAGGAGGCGGGAACCGGCAAACGTTCAACAAGTTTAATCATAAAATAAACAAACAATAAAACGAACGTAAAAGGGCGGCAGTTCCTCACGGCGACTGCCGCCCACACCAACAAAATAAAACACAACATAAAATCCAGGCCTGGTCCTCTCTCGTCCTTCACTGTCGTCGCTCCTCCTTTATGCTTCCGGAGCTCCTCCGTGAGAGATACGAGACCGGTGCGCCGAGCCCCTGAAGCTCGTTAACACTCGCGTCACCGGCCTCGCGCCGTTCCCTCACGGCTCTCGCCCGCCCTGCTCGTCACAGTATGTTAATGTTATAATTACCATCAGCTGGTGTGGATGCTAATACAGTTATTCATTTTGTGGATATTGTGTTTTTTTTTTTCTTTAATGGCAAAGACAAATCCTTCCAGACCTTATCATACGAGGAGTCAAGCTTCTGATGTTAAGTTGACCGAACCCATTTATGAAAATTTTACAGTAAGTTAATTTTATAGTTATCTTCCATTGGTGTGAATGTTAATATAGTTATCATATATTGGTGTGGACGGTTATATAGTTATCATATATTGGTGTGGACGCTATATAGTTATCATATATTGGTGTGGACGGTTATATAGTTATCATATATTGGTGTGGACGGTTATATAGTTATCATATATTGGTGTGGACGGTTATATAGTTATCATATATTGGTGTGGACGCTATATAGTTATCATATATTGGTGTGGACGGTTATATAGTTATCATATATTGGTGTGGACGGTTATATAGTTATCATATATTGGTGTGGACGCTATATAGTTATCATATATTGGTGTGGACGGTTATATAGTTATCATATATTGGTGTGGACGCTATATAGTTATCATATATTGGTGTGGACGGTTATATAGTTATCATATATTTGTGTGGACGGTTATATAGTTATCATATATTGGTGTGGACGCTATATAGTTATCATATATTGGTGTGGACGGTTATATAGTTATCATATATTGGTGTGGACGCTATATAGTTATCATATATTGGTGTGGACGGTTAAGTAGCTATCATATATTGGTGTGGAAGGTTATATAGTTATTATATATTGGTGTGGATGCTATATAGTTATCATATATTGGTGTGGACGGTTATATAGCTATCATATATTGGTGTGGACGCTATATAGTTATCATATATTGGTGTGGACGGTTATATAGTTATCATATATTTGTGTGGATGGTTATATAGTTATCATATATTGGTGTGGATGCTATATAGTTATCATATATTGGTGTGGACGGTTATATAGTTATCATATATTGGTGTGGACGGTTATATAGTTATCGTATATTGGTGTGGACGGTTATATAGTTATCATATATTGGTGTGGACGCTATATAGTTATCATATATTGGTGTGGACGCTATATAGTTAACATATATTGGTGTGGACGGTTATATAGTTATCATATATTGGTGTGGACGGTTATATAGTTATCATATATTGGTGTGGACGCTATATAGTTATCATATATTGGTGTGGACGGTTAAGTAGCTATCATATATTGGTGTGGATGGTTATATAGTTATTATATATTGGTGTGGACGCTATATAGTTATCATATATTGGTGTGGACGGTTATATAGTTATCATATATTGGTGTGGACGGTTATATAGTTATCATATATTGGTGTGGACGGTTATATAGTTATCATATATTGGTGTGGACGGTTAAGTAGCTATCATATATTGGTGTGGACGGTTATATAGTTATTATATATTGGTGTGGACGCTATATAGTTATCATATATTGGTGTGGACGCTATATAGTTAACATATATTGGTGTGGACACTAAATAGTTATCATATATTGGTGTGGACGCTATATAGTTATCATATATTGGTGTGGACACTATATAGTTATCATATATTGGTGTGGATGGTTATATAGTTATCATATATTGGTGTGGACGCTATATAGTTATCATATATTGGTGTAGAAGGTTATATAGTTATAGTAATCTTTACAGTACCGTCCTCTGGTGTGGGCACTAATATAGCTATTGTTGTGGTTATCTTATCTATATAGTTAGCATCTGTTAGTGTAGATGCTAATACAGTTATTATTATAGTTTATGGTGTGATGAGTCAACACACTGTGATTTAATGACAAAAACCTGATACACTAAATACAATTTACTGTTTAAGAAAGTTATTTTATACCAATCGGACAGTTAAAGTGTATTAAATAATAATGTATTCATTCTCTAATTCTGTCTTTCTTTTTTCAGCTTTCGATGAAGCCATAGAGCTTTGGACAAATATTTTACAACTTTTATCTGTCTCTTTGTGGGTGGAGCTCTGAAAGATTGACAGGAGTGTCACGAGTCACATTTATTTGTTTAGTAGATCCAAAGTGACTTACAAATTATGAAAATAATTGAACAATATTGGCTACAACACAATTAAGTTTAAAGTATAAACTAGATTAATGCTAGAGCTTAAGTGAAATACAGTTTATTGTGAGTCTGTCCCAGTGAAGATGTCATACTTTGCTTGCTCTTTGCACCACCTGCTGGTGACTACAAGCCAATGCATCAGTTTTTTTTTCCTTCTTTTATGACTTTCATTGTGAAATAAAAATCTTCTAAATCCATACGACAGCTTTGTTAATATCTTATTGACTGCTAAACTGGCATTGTTGCCCTCCAAATAATTTGTGGCCGTATTTCTAAAAGCTTTTTTGCTGCTACACAGTGCAAAACATGGGAACATTTGGTGTCTGACATCAAAATTAGAGCAGCCACCATTTTTAACCACAAAGGGGAAGATTAGTTGGATCAGGATTTGAACAGATTCTTACCAGGAATTATCAGCAGAGTCGATCTAAAGATGTTCTTTCTTCTCAGTCTTTTGTTTGTCTGGTAAAACGTTTCTCAACAAAATCTTCTGTAGAAGAAAGTGGCAAAGACTTCATCTCTGTTCATCAGAGTATCTCTCACAATGTCTGCAACATTAAAGTTAAGTCTGAGCAGGGAAGAGTAGAGACGAGGATCTACACTGCAGCAGATTTTCATATTAAATAAACAAGATTTCAACAATGCCGACGTCACACCAAGTCCTGCGACCGACCATAGTAGGCACTGTTGTCACTCCTACTGTCACAAGAGCATCTACTACGGTCTCAGAAATCAATAGGCAAACACAAATGCAATAACCGACAATTAACAGAACAGAGGAGTATAAAGGCGTGCTGCAGTGTATGGTACCATCTGCAGAAGAGCAACAGAAGACCCACTGACCCAAACATACAGTGGGTTACAGTGATCCAGAAGAGTGGTAATAAAGGTGTGGATTACTGTCTCAAAGTGTTGCCATGAAAGAAATGACTTTAGTTTGGCCAGCTGCCTCAATTAAAAAAAGCTTGATTTAACGACTACCTTGATCTGTCTGTCGAGCTTAAAGTCAGAGTCGATTTTAACCCCTAGGATAGTGATGGTTGGTTTGCTGTATTGGGCAAAGGCACCCAAATCGACAGGAGAGGTCCCAATTGTGCAACGAAAAAAACATCACTTCTGTCTTTTTTGCTTTATTGAAAGTGTTTGGTCACCATTATGGTGATTAGTGTTTCTTTTCGTTGGGCCATTTGATTCTTGGCTTTTTATGGCAATTTGTGGTTTTTGTAATGGTGAATAATTTGATGCAAAGGAAGTCATAGATGTCAAAGATGATCAGGTGATATAGTCTCCATCATCAGAAAGAAAAATGATCAATAAATCTCATCATTGACCTTAAATAGTTATTCCTTATTAGTAAAAATTCACCAACAATATATTACCACAGATCAGATATTTTGAATTTCAATCTTTCAATAAAATAAACACACAGAGATCAAGAATCAACACATGAATCTGAACAATGGTGACATGTTGCAATGCTGAGAGCCACAGTAGTATAAAACTCATGAAGACTCCAGTGGAGCCTTAGACAGTGCAGTCCAGGGTGGAGCTGGAAAGATGGAGTCAGGAAGGCTGGAAACCAGGGTGACACCACTGGATCGGAGGGTCAAGGTGGATTTGGAGGATCCAAGGACCGTGGTGAAGCCGATAGGAGTGAGGAACCTGGTGGAGCAGAAGGTCTATGGTGGAGCCAGGGCAATGACAGAACAAGGTGGAGTCTTAAAGACGAGGGACCGCGTGTGAAGCTGGAGGGATGGAGCTGGGAGTTCCAGGAAACTGGACAGAACCAGCAAATGCGGTGGTGCAAAGAAACTGGAGGATCCGGTGAAGGAAGCAGAGTCTAGGAACCAGCAAAGCAGGTGCAGCAACGTGGAAACTTCATGCCAAAGACAAGGTGATAAAACATTCAGCTCATTTATATTCTCTGCAGTCGCTTATCAAGCAGTGAGATGATTGACAGCGGCGTATTCACTGTAATCCTGATTATTCCTGATACTTGCACTGTCAGGACAGTCCGATTTCTTGCGGAAATTCACCACTGCATAATTCAGATCCTCAGCAGATGTGATGCAGCACTGAGAGTCACCAGAGGCTTTCTGAACTGGAGCAGAGGAATCAGAGGGGCTTGTGGGTAACTGTTTGTGAGCGTCTTTAATCTCTTCATAATCACAACCAGCCTGAGAAACCTGAGGAGAGACAGAGACATTATTTACAGCTCTGATGATCATCTGGATGGACATTAATTTCATTTTATACAGTAACTGAACTCACCTCTTCATGTTTTCCTGGTCCAGTCTGAGTCGACGAATCACCGCCTGTTAAAAACAAGCATCGTAAATTAATGACATTATATCACATTTCAGCACTGATGTCTTGAGTAAATGTTTTCACACATCATCAGATATCTGTATTTTGTATTTGTATCCAGTAGGTGGCGACAGATTTGAATTGGAAAAAACAAATCTTTGTGTTTTAAACTCTGTATAAATGGAGAATTTAGTTGAGTAGTTTTACCTCGAGACTGACGCTTCTTACAGAAAAACAGAAATAAGAGTCCAGCGATGATCAGAACCAGAAGACCCAGAACCAGAAGACCTGAAAACATCATAATCACAAAATATGATAATCTGAGCTAAATATCAGATTATATGTTCATATTTCAGCACAAGATCACCTGTGAACATGTCAGGATCCACTGATGTGATGTTAGATGCTGAGGTTGTGAAATCAGCAACAGATGATGACGATGATGATGGTGATGAAGAAGAAGATGAGGCTACTAATGATGATGATGATGATGATGATGTCGTTTTTAGATCATCTGTACCTAAAACAATAATAAAATGGAGGGATTTGTTTTGTCTTTTAATGGTTACAGATGTCATTCCCCTACCCAGAATTCATGTTTGCTGATGTACAGACCACCAGAAAACAAAACTGAAAGATGTTCATTTAAGTTTCAGGAACTTATAAATAAGCACATGCTTTTTCTCATGGTGGCTAATACAAAACAGCACAAACGAAGGACAAAAATTACAGTAAGTGTGGCAAGTGTGGTAAAATGGACAAAAATCCAAATGACAACACTAGTGCTAAAGTAAAAAGACTGAAGTAATAACGGAGTCTAAATTGCCAAAATAATGATGCAACACCAAACACTGTTGTGAGACCAAATTACCACATGCACTTTCAAACTTCCTGAGCTCACACACTGTTGTAACTCTTCCCAATAAAATGGCATGTAGTTACTTCAGTATTTTCATCAATGATTGATCGACAACAACACAATCTATAACGTTTCCCCAAATAGGACCCATGTTGGCAGTGGAATAGCAGGGGATTTGTGAGTTATATCTAATCTAATATAATATCTAATAAAAAAAACAGTAAAAATGAAAATAAATAGTTTTAAAATAAAAACAAACTTAATAAAAAGTACACTTTACAATAAGGTTCATTAGTTAACATGAACTAATAGTGAACTACGCTTATACAGCATTTATTAATCTTTGTTGAAGGGTTAGATTCAGTCATTAATTCCTCTCCCTCATGTCGTTCTTCACCTTCGTTCATCTTCAGAACACAAATGAAGATATTTTTGATGAAATCCGATGGTTCAGTGAGTCTCTATTGACAGCAAGAATCTTTTGTTTCGAATCAGTGATTCGGTTTGCGTGTGAAACTGACAGAGTCACGTGAACTATTGAAATTTCGAAACACTTATGACGTAATGAAGCCTCGTTTACTGAAATCATGTGACTTTGGTGTTTCAAATCACTGATTCGAAACAAAAGATTCGTAAAGCTTCATGAATCAGTGTTTTGAAATCGTCCATCACTAGATATTGTTGAATAAAGTCATTATTTTGTTTTTTTGGCGCACAAAAAGTATTCTGGTCAATTTATAATATTAAGGTTGCACCACTGTAGTCGCATGACCTGATTTAAATATGTTTTAGTATCTTTCTGTACATTGAAAGTGTCAATAGAGACTCACTGAACCATCAGATTTCATCAAAAATATCTTCATTTGTGTTCTGAAGATGAACGAAGGTCTTACGGGTGTAGAACCACATGAGGGAGAGGAATTAATGACTGAATTTACATTTTTGGGTGAACGAAACCTTTAATGTTGATTTCAAAGTTTAACTAAAACATTATTAAAATCTTGTTATCATTAGTTAATGCACTGTGAACATGAACAAACAATGAACAACTGGATTTTCATTTAACTAACATTAACAAAGATTAGTACACACAGTAACAAATGTGTTGCTCATGGTTAGTTCATTAACCTTATTGCAAAGTGTTACCCTAGAAAATATTATATTTGTTGATCTGCATGTCATGTGACCATTAACCAACATGAGAGAACTGTGAGCATTCAAATATTGTCCAATCATTGAAATATGAACTTAAATCTTATGTTAGTTCAAATTGGTTCGGCTGACAAAAAAACCTTTGAGAATCCTGAAGTAATATAACTGCAGTTCATCTAAGGACACTTCCGCTTTTTAACTGTAGTTTGTGACTTTGCTCAAACAGACAGCATGTTTCTGTGTGTGAGCCTAAAAGAATAGAATGAATCCAATTCTTCACTGTCTTTTCAGAGTCAAGCAACATTATGATTAATATCAGTGAGGAAATCTCCCGTACCTGTAAGAGTGATGAGGACTCGTGTGATGAAGCTCTTGTGTCCTTGATCAGACTGAACTCCACACCAGTATTCTGAATGTTGTTCAGTCACATGACTGATTCTTCCCGTCAGGAGCCGCTCTTCTCTGTCATCATACAGCTGGATCTTTCCCTCAGGACTCCATCTTCTGCTCTCCTTCACAGACGTCTCTTCAGCACAGAGATCAGCTCCAGATCTCCAGCAGAGAAACTTCACATCGCTCCTGTGGGATTGTGGGTATTTGCAGCTGATGTTCACAGATCCTCCTGCAGCAGCTGATAGACTGATGCTCTTCTCACAACAATCATCTGTTTCAGATCCAAATCAAGAGCAGCGATGTTACAATTACCAGATATATTCATGGATTCTGTCAAATCATGCAGAAATGACTGAAAGTGTCTCACCGTCTCTGATGTCCAGCTTAAACTCAGAGAAGAAACTGTATTCTTCAGAAACATCAACCATAATCCCGTATTCTCCAGAGTCGTTCTCATTCAGCTCTCTGATAAACACTCGTAAGAGACCTGCAGATCTGTCTTCATGAACGGAGAATCTTCTGTCCTGTTTCCATCCTGCTGCTCTGTCAGTGTTTATTGGAGTAAAACATTGAACATCTGCTGCTCTTTTACAGATCTTTATCAAAGGACTCTTTTCTTGCATCTCATATTTGTAGTTTATCATGACGTTTCCTCCTGAATATCCCGTCACACTCCTGATCTTTTGACCTGTTGAACACAAACTCAGATTTCAGTGAGAAGAATTAAGTCAGTAATGGTACTTCATCTTCATTTAATGTCAAACACGTCTGTTATGAGTTTCACGTGTGAACGGCAGTAATTTCAGTCAGTGTTGAGTATCGTGATGTTGTGGAGATCGTCACGGGTTTGAGGCTCTCAGTTACTCACCTGTTACAACCTTCAGATTCACTTCAGTGTAGAAATCTTTAATGAGAAGTCTTTCAACTCCACACTGGTACGTCCCAGAATCCTCTTCTCTCAGATCTCTGATGGTCACAGTGAAGACTGATGATCTTGTGTCGTCATACAGAGAGAATCTTCCAACTTTAATCCATTTATTTTTCTCTTTAGTCTTGATGAGGTTAGAACATCCTGGCCACTGTCCTTTACAAAAATACTTTATATATGCTGTATATTCTTCATCATATTTGCATGTGATCCTGACTCCTCCTCCTGAATATCCTGTCACACTGATGGAGCTCACGACACCTACAACAAACCAGCATTAACAAACACTAATATATTTATGATAATGAACAGAGATGAACTTTCAAATTGCTTTTAAACTTTTAAAAAAATCAATTCAACATCACAAACTGAAGTGAAAGTCTCTCCTAATCAACTTCAGCTGTTTTTAGTGAATTTCAGATTCTCACCAGGAATCATCATCAGAGTGAAAGTCAAGATGATCTTCATTCTTCTCTCTTATTCAATGATCTTCTCTGTTGTTAGTAGATTCAGTTCTTCTGAAGCTCTCGATGTGTGTTCACATGAGTTTTGAGCGTTTATTTCCTGGTTACATGTTTAACATGAAGAGCTGAATGTGACAAGACGCCCACTTCCTCTGAGAGAGAGAGAGAGAGAGAGAGAGAGAGAGAGTGACAGAGAGAGAGAGAGAGAGAGAGAGAGAGAGAGAGCGAGAGAGAGAGAGACAGAGAGAGAGATGATTAAAGAGGGAAGTGAGAGTAAGTCTCTGGACACTGACACCTGATGGACACTCATGAAACAGCAGCAGTTCACATGGTCACCTTATAAATGCTTGTTCCTGATGGTAAATATTTTTAACATCTTATCATTTTAAAGATTTAACTTTTGTTAATCATCCTCTATGTTGAAATGGAGACAAATAATCCTTAATTCACATTCATAAAACTCACCATCTTGAGTTTTCCAGCATATTTTTGTTTGAGTGACTCTTTTACTCCTTCAGTGAATCTGGTCTCCAGAGACACACATGAAACACATCAGATCAAATCTACTGGAAACCACAAACCAGAGCGAGTGACACAAATGAACCTGAAGTGTTGAGGACTGAGAGTGAAGCGGCTCCATCTAGTGTTGATGTTAGATAAAAATAATTTGGATATTGAATATTTCAAGAAACCTTTTGAGGCTGAGCAATGCAGCAAGAAATACAGGATCGAATGCAGGATCGATCCCGGGTGCCAAGAAATGAGACTGACACAGAGTGTAGTTCAATCATGGACACAGTTTATTGTCCAAAAGGGGTACATAGTTATAGGTAGAAAAACAAGAAGTGAAACCATCCGTTTAGCAACTGGAAATACATATAAGGACTTGATTACAATCACATGGTTTCTGGGTTAGTTTGAGGGGCAAACAAGATGAGACAATGTCTAGATATTTGTCTAATGGGACACAAAGTGGGAGAAAATGGGAGATGGGAGAAAAAGTCTCAAGTCATCAGAACAGAACACATGGTCATCAGTAGACAGGCACAAGATGTTTTGAACCTTACAGTTGATCAGTCTGATCTCCTGATGATGGAGAAGAGGCTCATGTTCAGATGAACTCATGAACAGAGTAAAGTTTTCATGTCACTGAAACATTTGTCGTTCAGTTTGAGCTGAGAAACACTGATGTGATTGTGACCGAATGAATGAGGTAAGTGGTGTTGATTGACACCCGTGATGACCAATCAGCAGTGAGCTGGCTGCTATTTTAGCGCTGGTTGGGTGCGTCCAGTGATGCGACATGTCCGAACCTTCCCCTTTTTCAGTGTTGATGGTGACTTCAGTCTGTCATTTCATCGGAGTGTGTCCTGTGGTTGCTGCAAGGATTGGATTTGAGGACTGCCCTCCTTTTAGGCTGTATAACAGCGAGTTATTGAAGGCTGTATGTCTTGGACGGTGAACTGATTGTACGGCATCCTTGTTCCCATCCCATCCCATGGGGATACCCATGTTTCCTGCCTACCTTAATTTTTATTAGAGAAACGAACCTGTGACCTAATCTATTTGGGGTGTTTCTATTTCCTGGGTAAAATCGTCCCAGGTGGCGTAGTCGAATTTTGCATAAATAAATGAACTTGGGCTTGTTTATATGAACCTGTGCCGCGCCCCCTTCGCCACATTATGCTGCATGTTGATTTATTTAAAGGTGCACTATGTATTTTTTTCATCCACTAGAGGTCGCCGATTCAAAACAAAGGCGTAGCTTGATGACCCCAAGTTTTAGCAGGAATCTTGGGACATGTGGTCTTCACCTCACAGCTGGTGGAAAAGAATCGGGATGGACTCGGGCAGAAATCATGTTCAAGGATGATTATTAACGTTACTGTAGTCTGAAGCGGAGCAGGAGTGAGTGTTGTGGAGCTGAACGAGACGCTGGAGCGATTGATAATGAGAGACGAACGACACACGCCTCGAGAGCAGCGGGACTTTTATTATGACACAGTCGCCGGCACCACTTCCGCCTTTTCGTATGAGGAAACGCAGCTCTGTTGATCATATGAGACACATTTGAGTGTTGAAAATGATGTAATAGTGTTACTCCGCGCCCTCGCGCCGTAAGAAAGTCCAACTGAGGAGGGAGGGTGGGGGTTCTGGAGGAAGGCGTGGAACACAAGAAAACAAAACAAAGTCCAGAAAACAAGAAGGAGTCCAAGGAGGTGTTGAAGGTGGAAGAAGCCAGAGAGGAACCAGGAGCAGGAGGAGCCAGATGGTGGTGCCGAGACCAGCCAGGACGAGGCCCCAGGGCAGAGTCGAAGGTGGGAGGAGCCTGGGTGAAGTCGACCGCTTGCTTGTAGACGACACCCTGGGGACGACCAACGGAGATGCAGCTATGGATGGAGACCCTGATGGAGCTGATGAGCCGATGAGCCCACGCACAGTCGATGGTGCTGGAGGCCGAGGAGGAGCCATGACGACTAGCGTCTGAGGTGGAGGTGGATGTCCAGAGAGCGGAGGCTGAACCGGTGGGACTGAGGACAAAGGCGGAGTCGGGGGGAAGGTGGAGCCAGACGAAGCCGTAGGTGCAGGCAGGTGGACGACTGACCAAGGCGAAGCCGAAGAGACGAGAGAGCCCGGAGAAGCCGTTTGACCGATGGTGTCCGGTGGAGCTGAGGGAAGGAGGAGCCAGGGCGGATCCGAAGCGTCTCTGGTCCGAGGCGAAGCAGGGTGCACAGAGGCTGGAGGCTGAGACAGGGAATCCTCTGTGCAGAATGGAGGTGATGGCCTGAAGACCCTGGACAACTCTACCTGGCATGTATGAGATGGTGAGGGGCTGAAGGACATCAACGGTGACGGGAACGAGGAATTGACAGACTGAGGTGGTGAGAGAGGGAGGCTGGGAGGGAACATTGGCGATACTTGGGACGCTGAAGAATCAGAGGATACTGGAGAAACTGGGGAATTAAAAAAAACCTCCATAAAAGTCAATACAGTCCACATCAAAAATGTCCTTTAAATCCTCAAAGTAATTTCCCTGAGAAAAGCATGTCTGATCCACCGCGGTGGAGTTGTGGGCGGGGCTGTCCTCCCAGCCCTCGAGCTCCACGAGCACTCCCTCGTCGACGAAAGATGTTACCGGCTCACCCACCTGGTCAGACCCTTGCGATGAGGCGGGTTCCGGGGCGATGTTACCATCCGATCTTATCCTCGGTCCTGCCTCGTACATTGCGGCGGGCGTGACTCCTCGGTCTGCGGTGGGTTCAAGCGACATCTCTGTCAGTTCGCTCGCTGGTGGTAGATGGCTGGTCTCAGGCAGCGCTGGAGTCGGAGCAGGGCTGGTGAGCTCATCCTCGGCGGCGCAGACGGTGAATGATGATCCGTTGTTCACCAACACCCACTCGACAAACTCGGCGAAAGAGCCCCGAGGACTCACACCGGGCAGACGAGCCTTTGTGCGCTTGTCCAGACCAGCCATGTAGAACGAGCACAGGGAACGATCCGGAAGGTCTGTAAGGCTTGCCAGATAGATAAACGTGCAGGTGTGGGTCTCGAAGCTTTTCTGCTCCCGCTCCAGGCATGAAAGTAAAACAGCAGGTGACGCCATGCTGTCTTCGGTGTGGGTCCGATCTTCTTTCACGTAACGCGGGGAACAAACTCACGGATAACAGGATTCTCAGGAAACAGGTACTTTTAATGAAGACACATTACACACGTACACATTGACGAGATCAGACAAAGGACTGAAAGACATGGGAGTATAAATACACAAACACATTTGGGACAAACCAAAAACCACAAAGAAGGGGAGACAAGACTATACATGTAACAATATTATCAAACAGTGGAACCAGCCCTCCTATTAAATCCGCAAATCTGTCTAGGATAGAAAGAAAGTCACACAGAACTAACTCACAATCAGAATTTATTGCCAAGTATGTTTGACAGAAGCTTCCAGTGCAGAAGGAAAGCAGAGACAAACATTAATTACACAATAAAAATGAACTATAATATTATAAAGAACAAAAAATTAAATTCAATATAGTACAGTAATAGAAATATAGAAAGAAAGAAAATATATGTCATATTTTGGTGTAAAGGTGTGAAGTTTAAGATGTACAATTTTGAGATGTTCTGTACAAATGGACAGTTATGACTGACAATGTGTAGCTGAAGATGAAGAGGGTTAACAGATAATAATTTCCAGACCAACACAATCAATTAAAAATACACTCAAACGTTTCTCCGAGCACTGCATGACTCACAAAAATACTGTATGGCTCAAACATACAGCAGAAGAGCATCACTAAATGATTTTATAAGTGACAAAAATACCAAACATTCAGCTCATTTATATTCTCTGCAGTCGAGATGATTGACAGCAGCGTATTCACTGTAATCCTGATTATTCCTGATACTGACACTGTCAGGACAGTCCGATTTCTTGCGGAAATTCACCACTGCGTAATTCAGATCCTCAGCAGATGTGATGCAGCACTGAGAGTCACCAGAGGCTTTCTGAACTGGAGCAGAGGAATCAGAGGGGCTTGTGGGTAATTGAGCAGTGGCATGAAGGGCGTCAGAAGAATCAGAGGGGCTTGTGGGTAATTGAGCAGTGGCATGAAGGGCGTCAGAAGAATCAGAGGGGCTTGTGGGTAACTGTTTGTGAGCGTCTTTAATCTCCTCATAATCACAACCAGCATGAGAAACCTGAGGAGAGACAGAGACATTATTTACAGCTCTGATGATCATCTGGATGGACATTAATATCATTTTATACAGTAACTGAACTCACCTCTTCATGTTTTCCTGGTCCAGTCTGAGTCGACGAATCACCGCCTGTTAAAAACAAACATCTTAAATTAATGACATTATATCACATTTCAGCACTGATGTCTTGAGTAAATGTTTTCACACATCATCAGATATCTGTATTTTGTATTTGTATCCAGTAGGTGGCGACAGATTTGAACTGGAAAAACAAATCTTTGTGTTTTAAACTCTGTATAAATGGAGAATTTAGTTGAGTAGTTTTACCTCGAGACTGACGCTTCTTACAGAAAAACAGAAATAAGAGTCCAGCGATGATCAGAACCAGAAGACCCAGAACCAGAAGACCTGAAAACATCATAATCACAAAATATGATAATCTGAGCTAAATATCAGATTATATGTTCATATTTCAGCACAAGATCACCTGTGAACATGTCAGGATCCACTGATGTGATGTTAGATGCTGAGGTTGTGAAATCAGCAGCAGATGATGATGATGATGATGGTGATGAAGAAGAAGATGAGGTTAGTAATGATGATGATGATGATAAAGATGATGATGAAGATGAGGTTAGTAATGATGATGATGATGATGATGATGATGAAGATGAGGTTAGTAATGATGATGATGATGAAGATGAGGTTAGTAATGATGATGATGATGTCATTTTTTTAAACATATGCTTTTAAAACCTTAAAAAATTCCTCTAAAGGATGTTTTTTTTTCCACTCAGAACTTGACATCACATGTCTCATTGTTAATGATGTCATTCACACGCCCTCTACCCAGAGTTCATGTTTGCTGATGCCCAGATAACAAAACCGCAAGCCGTTCATTTGAGTTTAAGGAACTTAAACATAAGCTCAGAGTGTTTTCATCTGCAAGCATCCTAAACTGTTTTAACCGTGAATTTGACGAACAGAAATACTCAAAACTGCACTTGTACTGTATCCAAATGACAACACAATCTGATCTCACCACGAGCTCCCAGGATACTCGTGAAGCTCTTAACTCTTTCATGGCCCGCAGAATATTTTGTACGTATCTTAGCATGCAGTATATGTAAGAAAGAAGAAAGTCTCTGCTATAAAAATGCTTCATGCATTTCCTTTTTTTTTTTTTTTTTTTTTTTGAATGTGGGTAAGTTTCATAAAAAAGCAACATTTTGAACATTTGAAAGGTTTTTTTTTTATTTCAAATAAGCAATGCTTTTATCACTTGTTTCTGCTTCTTTTTCCTGTGTTTTCATCAGGAGATTCTCTAATCTTTCAGAAGATGCGTAATAGCGCCCCCTACCAAATGGAAACACGGAAAGCCGGAAAATTCCATCAATGGAGGGGAAATTGTTAACCATTCTTAAATCAATGCACTTACGCACACATTCTGCAAAATCTCTGAATTTTTTCTGTGCTCTAGCTTGTTTACTTATCTAGCTGTCAAATAAATCGGGCATTGTGCTTTACGAATATCGTTGGCTCCTTGACGAATTGCTTTAATATCAGTGAGGAAATCTCCCGTACCTGTAACAGTGATGAAGACTCGTGTGATGAAGCTCTTGTGTCCTTGATCAGACTGAACTCCACACCAGTATTCTGAATGTTGTTCAGTCACATGACTGATTCTTCCCGTCAGGAGCCGCTCTTCTCTGTCATCATACAGCTGGATCTTTCCCTCAGGACTCCATCTTCTGCTCTCGTTCACAGACGTCTCTTCAGCACAGAGATCAGCTCCAGATCTCCAGCAGAGAAACTTCACATCGCTCCTGTGGGATTGTGGGTATTTGCAGCTGATGTTCACAGATCCTCCTGCAGCAGCTGATAGACTGATGTTCTTCTCACAACAATCATCTGTTTCAGATCCAAATCAAGAGCAGCGATGTTACAATTACCAGATATATTCATGGATTCTGTCAAATCATGCAGAAATGACTGAAAGTGTCTCACCGTCTCTGATGTTCAGGTTAAATTTAAAGAAGAAACTGTATTCTTCAGAAACTTTGACCGTAATCTTATATTCTCCAGAGTCGCTCTCATTCAGCTCTCTGATAAACACTCGTAAGAGACCTGCAGATCTGTCTTCATGAATGGAGAATCTTCTGTCCTGTTTCAATCCTGCTGCTCTGTCAGTGTTTATTGGAGTAAAACATTGAACATCTGCTGCAGTTTTACAGATCTTTATCAAAGGACTCTTTTCTTGCATCTCATATTTGTAGTTTATCATGACGTTTCCTCCTGAATATCCCGTCACATTCCTGATGTTTTGACCTTTTGAACACAAACCCAGAAAATTTTTCATTTTGTTCTCAATATAAACATATCCGCTCACTTTGCTGCAATATTTATGAATGCAAATAAAGATTATGAGTTTAAATCAAACATCAGGAGATGAAAAGGTTATTGGAGTCTGTTATGAGTTTCACGTGTGAACGGCAGTAATTTCAGTCAGTGTTGAGTATCGTGATGTTGTGGAGATCGTCACGGGTTTGAGGCTCTCAGTTACTCACCTGTTACAACCTTCAGATTCACTTCAGTGCAGACATCTGTTTTTGCAGAGATATTAACTCCACAGTAGTACGTCCCAGAATCCTTTTCTCTCAGATTTCTGATGGTCACAGTGAAGACTGATGATCTTGTGTCGTCATACAGAGAGAATCTTCCATTTTTAATCCATTCATCTTTAGTCTCAGTCTTGATGAGGTCAGAGCATGTGGGTTTCTGATCACCTCGACAAAAATACTTTGAATTGTTTGTATATCCTTCATCATATCTGCATCTGATCTTGACTCCTCCTCCTGAATATCCTGTCACACTGATGGAGCTCACGACACCTACAACAAACCAGCATCTTAATACAACACTAACATTTACTGGAGTGGGATTGAAATTTTAACGTGACCCTAAAGGTAATTTCACCATATGAGGTGAAGATAAATTCACGTCATTTATCCACTCATGCGCTCAACCCTGTAGTGTATGAATTTTATAAGGTTATTTTGTCATTCAGAGTCTGACGCCCCTCCCACACATAATTAAAGCTGCGACAGTCGAGTGCGTGAAGTGTCCAACATTCCTCACTTCTTCTTCTTTTAAAGTGCATCATCTGGTATTTAAAATGCATTTCAGTGTGAACACAAACTCTATTTATTCTATAAAACGGCATATAATGCATAAGTACACAAATTGGGACTCAAAAGACTGAAGACTTTTGGTCATTATTTATTCTCTGTTCTTCAGATGCGACTGTTGATCAGAACTTAAACAGATTCTTACCAGGAATCATCATCAGAGTGAAAGTCAAGATGATCTTCATTCTTCTCTCTTATTCAATGATCTTCTCTGTTGTTAGTAGATTCAGTTCTTCTGAAGCTCTCGATGTGTGTTCACGTGAGTTTTGACAGTTTCCTGGAAGTATCTTTAAAATAAACGGCTAAATATGACAGAGACGCCCACTTCCTCTGAGAGACAGAAATAAAATGTGATACTAGTACTTCACACATTTTTAATGAACAAACTGAACAGACACGAGCAGATAAAACGTATTATAAATGTATTATTTCACATAAACTTTCACAGAATGATTCTGTTATTTCTTAGTTTTAGAACCATAAAGTTTTAAAGTTTAATGAAGTGTTTCTTGCATCACATTCATTTTAAAGACTGTTTTTATTCTATTAGTATTTTATAAAGTGCTTTTGACTAATTAATTTATGTTCTATTCCAGGAAAAAAACAAAGTATAAATGGATTATTTGGTCAGTCTGACTGACTGAGCTCCACATAGCAACATTGGCTCAACCAATGGTGTGATTTTGGGGGCGGGACTATCAGTTTGTCTGACCAATGAACGCCAGTCAGCAGACGTGTTTGAAACCTGCTTGCAGAGACTCCAACTTAGCAATTTTGTTGCTAGATTTAACAACTTTTCAGACTGCTGACTTTTAGCAACTTTTGAAAAATTGTTCACTCAGGCTAAAATGCACACATTTTCCTTTTTTGTTGTTGTTGTCAGTCTGCAGAAGTGCTGTGAGTGACGTCAGCAGTATCCACAGCTCAGACACAGAGGCAGCAGGAGCAGAAATCATTGTCCTGTCCCACATGGCACCAGAAGGGGCGCTCGTGAGCACCCTATTGAACCCTAAAATAACTAGTAGGACACCTTACAGTCACATGGACTTGATGGTTATCCATACGCGACAGCTACTATAAATCCACAAAGCAGAAAGTTCGAGAAGGGTCTGGCTGCAGACACAGGGGGCGAGTGGAGCTCCACTCGAAAGCGGAAATACGTCACCTCCACTGCGCCGGAGCGAATAAATTACGTATTTTACGTCACCTCCACTGCGCCGGAGCGAATAAATTACGTATTTTACGTCACCTCCACTGCGACATGATCTTCACGGAAAATATATCGAAGCAGTATACCAAGCTTTACGACTTTAATACAATATTATAGTAAAAGTAAAATAACATGTAAAAATAAATCAGGCTCTTTTACTGAAATAAAACAATGCTTGTGTCATGAATATTTTAATCTTTTACGTTTTTCCTCCACAAACGAACAGCCTGGTATAATATGTACATACTTAATTGTTCAATACCTGGTAATAACACACAAAATTCCGAATAGACATTCAAAGGCGAACTATTAGTTTCAGTCAATATAAGTCTAATTTTTAAAAGTTAATTAAATCTGCCTTGGGTTAATGTGTAAACTTGAACAGATGAAACAAATGACTTGAACAAACTATTTACAATCATTTCAAATATTTTATTAATTTTGGAGACATTACCAAGAATACAACAATTCAATCCAATTACCAGATAGACACTAAGTGGGGAATCAAGTAGAATTGATATAACTCTGTGTTTAACACACAAAGGAGTGATTACTGTGAACACACAATCTACTTAATACAGACAACTTTGTTATAAAGAAAAATAACAGCAAAATCTGTTAACGTTAGATTTCTCAAATTCTCTTTTCACATTTAAGTTACACTTCTTCCCGTGAATCAAACAATCAGCAACAAATAAACAGAATAAAACATTAAATACAAACATACGTACCACACACTTAATACTAAAATGTTCTCTATGTGGTCTCGCGCCATTAATGCTCAAAATGGAGCTCTGAGCTTGTGCATCTCTAAAATAATAAACTTTAAAACATTTAAATGAACACGCAATCGCTATAATACTCACATTTACACACATCATACAACATTATATTAGAATAATTATTAGAATTAATACCTGAACATAGGGGGAAAAGATTTAACGCAATACTCGTTGATGTTTCCTCACTGCCAACTTTATGTGGAATGGAAAAACCCCGCGAATTGTCCACCTAGTGTTCAACAAGGCACATCGCCAAACTCACAAATGAACCCAAAATTACATAACAAATTAACGTTACATATTTACATTTTATAAGCCTTTTTACATACATTCAAAATCGCGTCAATAGTGCCTTACATTTTTCACAGATTTTTTCAATTTATAAAATACATCTTTCAATCTGCCACACTAACATCTATATTGCTCGTAAGAAATATATAAATCCATCAAGTTTATTCATCCTTAACATAATTCATCCAGTGTAACAATATTGAGGTAAAATTACCTGAGGTAAAATTCGTCTATGGTAAAATTAAAAGAGCTCATAGCGACGCCATCTTGGCCCTTTATTAATTCAAGTGGAGGTGACGTATTTCCTGTTTGAGAGTGGAGCTCCACTCGCCCACGGTCTGCAGCCAGACCCTATTGGAAAGTTCATATGAAGTGTGTCATTCGGGTCAGGACCCATGACTGACTGCAGCATTATGTGTTTGACGAGACAAATGTAAGTTTTGTGTTTATATTACTTTTATAAGTAAAATTGTTGGTAATAAACAAAAAACAAAACAAGAACTAAACTACATATTTCAAAAATGGCGAGTTAATTTGAGTGATGTCATTTTCCATGTCTGAAATTACTGTGTACAATAATTTGAGGGATAAAGAGAAACACAAGAACTACAACTGACTTCAGCCACAGTCTTAGATGAAATCAACTGAAGATAAAAGACAATCTTTAAAAAAAAATCTTAAATCTTTAGTATTTTCCTTCAGGTCAGTCCTATGTTCACAATAAAAAATCTGTTTAAATGTTCGCTGCAATATCTTGTCTTTTAACAGTTCAGGGGTTTTTCCCGTGACTGACAGCTCTAGTCAAAGCATGTCCGTTGTGTTTGTTTCATGAAAGTCTTTACCGCCATCTAATGGCGTAATAATGTAACTTCTGTTGCTGTTCACAGTCAGGGACTATTTTTCCCGGTGGAAGGAAGGCATTTATGGATTTTACTTCATGAAAGTAGCATTGTGTAACGGGGTTCAATGGAAGGAAGGAAGAAGACAGGGTCGGCGTGACTGGGACTCGGCTTTATTCAGGCTCACAAAAACATATAAACAAAATACGACACAGGTTCCACTGTATTCTCAATCACTTTAGCTATAAACAGTAATGATATCTCCAGCAGTCGCTCTGGCTCCCACGCTCAGCCTCCGAGTTCCCAGTCCGTCTCTCTCTCAGCCATTCCTTCTCCTGAATGGTCTTTTAAGCCGTCTCTTACTTACTTTAATTACTGCAACCTTACACAGGTGTTTGTTATTATCACTTAACCCACTTACGGACCGCTCCTTTCCTGTCTCTCTCTCCCGCTGCAGCCTTCGCTGAATCACACCCCCCTCGCCACATACCCCCACCGCTCGATTCAGGCCGAGGAGCCCTCCAGCCTGCAGCCCCCACCCCATTTCTGGAGAGAAAGTCAGCTACAGCCATCCGTACCCCCGGCCTGTGGTCCACCTTGAATGTAAAGGGCTGTAGTGCCAGATAGCAACGAATGATCCGCGCGTTGGTATCCTTCATGCGGTGGAGCCACTGCAGGGGCGCGTGGTCCGAACAGAGAGTGAACTCCCACCCCAGGAGATAATAGCGGAGAGTGAGAACCGCCCACCTTATCGCCAGACACTCTTTTTCTATGGTGCTGTACATAGTCTAGTCATAGCTTACGACTGATGTACAGCACCGGCCGCTCCTCACCCTCTATCTCCTGGTACAGAGCGGCTCCCAGCCCCCTGTCCGACGAGTCAGTCTGACAAGAAAAGGGAGAGAAAAGTCAGAGGAGTGTAAGAGCGGCCTGCCACACAGGGCAGCCTTTACCTGGGTGAAAGCCCGCTGGCACTGCTTCGTCCACTGGAACGGATCTGGTGCTTCCTTTTTTAGTGAGGTCAGTCAGCGGGCTAGTGAGGTCCGAATAATTAGGCACAAACCTTCTATAATATCCCGCCAGCCCCAGGAACTGCCTCACCTCACCTCCTTTTTGGTCTTAGGACTCGGATAGGTTGCAACTGCTGCTGTCTTATCAATTTGGGGACGCACCTGTCCGTGACCCAAGTGGAAGCCCAGATACCTGACCTCCACATGCCCAACTGCACACTTTTTCAGGTTGGCCGTTAGCCTGGCCCCCCTCAGCGATCTCAGGACAGCCCGCAGGTGCTGCATATGCCGCTGCCAGTCATTACTATAGATAATAATGTCATCTAAATAGGCAGCAGCAAATGCCGCATGCGGCCGGAGTATCCTGTCCATGAGACGCTGAAAAGTGGCTGGAGTGCCGAACAACCCGAAAGGAAGCGTTACAAATTGGTGTAATCCAAATGGCATTGTGAAAGCTGTTTTTTCCTTAGATAAAGGAGATAAGGGGATCTGCCAATATCCTTTTGTCAAATCCAGTGTTGAATAAAATCGAGCTGTTCCTATCCGATCAAGCAATTCGTCAACCCGCGGCATTGGATATGCGTCAAATTTCGACATAGCGTTCGCCTTGCGATAATCCACACAAAATCCAACCGAGCTGTCCGTTTTAGGCACCAAAACTATCGGGCTCGCCCAATCACTGTTGGATTCTTCTATTACTCCCATCAGCAGCATTGCCTCTAATTCAGTCTGAACTACTTTTTTTTTGTGTTCAAGCAACAGATACAGCTGACTGCGCACCACCACGCCAGACTCTGTCTCAATGTGGTGCTGGATGAGGTCTGTTCGACCCGGCAGGGGCGAGAACACATATGCAAATTCTGCTTGCAACTTGGCTACATCAGTGAGCTGGGATGGCGAGAGGTGATCTCCTCCCGGGGCCAGGGCAAGAGATTGACCTGTGATATTTACCTCCGGCCTGAGATCTTCCTCTCCACCTCTCCACCGCACTCCATTCCTCTGACACAGTTCCCATGGGTCCCAGTTCAGCTTCTCCTACCTGTGCGACCACCCCCTTTCCCCATTCTCCGTCCGTTCAAGAGGCACCTGCACATAAAAACCCCAATAATCGCCTAAAATCTGTTCAATTTGTTCCCAAAATTAGCGGATGCCTGAGGTGCAGACTAACCGCCGCTTCTACCCTATACTTTTGTCCCCGAAATTGAACGGTCACGGACATTAAGGGATAATCCACCACATCCCCGTGCACACAGCACACCTTAATCATGCGGCTTTTATCCAATGCTTCCGGTTGAATCAGGCTTTGATGAATTGAGGTTTGGTTACAACCCGAATCCACCAAAGCCTGATATGTACCCCCTTTAATACTCAGAGGTATTTGGTACAGGCCGGCTTGATCGGGGGCAGCCTGCTGTGCATCCGGGACACGGATCAGCGTCCCTACCTCCATCACGGGACAGTGATCAATAAAATGGGCCGGGTCCCCGCAACGCCAACAGGCCGGCCCAGACCTCACCGCCGCCCTAGGGCCGGGAACTGGATCAAGGGATTGACGTGGAGAGAGGGGAGGCACGGGGCCGGTGGACGAGCTGCTGCTGGCCAACCCCGCCCTGGGCGGTGCCCTCGGGCCAGCTGCCGGATCCGTCATGGATGAACCCTTCCACCGGGGTGGAACTCGAGAAGGGAGATTCCCTCGGGACCTGGGAAGTGGGACAGGTTTAGGGACAGCAGAGGGAACAAAAACAGGGGAGGGGAGAGAGACAGAAGCCGCTGGTAAGGATTCGCTGACCTTCAGACACGCCACCATCTGGTCCTCCACCAGTTGGATGGCCTGCTCCAGCGACGTCGGGCGGTGGCACTGGACCCACTGCGCAGTTTTCAGGGGTAGCCGCGCCACGAACTGCTCCAGTACCACCTTGTCGATCATGTCCTCGATGCCGCTTGGTTCGGCCATCAGCCATCTGCGGCAGGCGTCCCGGAGCTGTTGCGCCATCACAAAGGGTCGTCCACTTTCCCCGAGGTCCAGGGACCTGAAGTGCTGCCGGTGCTGCTGCAGACTCCGGCCGACCCGCTGGAGGATGGCGCGTTGCAGGTCTTTGTAGACCAGGAGGTTCTGGACTGGCAGCTACTGTGAAAGCTACTGGAAGCTACTGGACCGGCCAGTCCCCTTGGGGCCACCCACATGCCTCGGCTGACCTCTTGAAAAGGTCGATAAAAGCCTCCGGATTGTCCTGTGGCCCAATCTTGTTCAGAGGCACATGAGTGGGCGGGGCTGGGGATGATGGAGCTCCTGCAGCCCGAACCCCCCTGTCAGTCCAGCTCCAGAACAGCTCGCGGTCCTCCTGCTCCTCCTCGCTTTTCCTGATCGTCCCGCATGCCCAGCAGTGCCTGATGGTGTTCCTGGTGGAGGCCCGGGAGCGATTGAATATTTTTTCCGGCGGAAGGAAGGCATTTATGGATTTTACTTCATGAAAGTAGCATTAATACATATTTTTTGGCTTTAATATTTATAATGCGTGGTAACCGTTTCATAAAAGCAGTAAGGAAATTTATTTCTGTCATATGTCTGCAGAAGTTCTTATGAGAATTAACAGGTTTAGACGTTTATTGAGAGTCATTCGAAGTTGCCATCTGTGAGGTCAGTGTTGGCTTTTATTGAGCTCTTGACTTTATCATATCAATTGTTTTTTTAGTTGCTATAAAAAAAATTAGGTTAAAGTTCAAATGTTAAGAAAATGTACGATCTGAGGCTAATGATTAAGTGATGATGATGAGAGTCATCATGTATTAACCTGAATTACTGATTTATTTTTTAATCTGATGAGATGGATGAAGCGTTGTTAACTTTTACTTACATTCTCCACTAGATGGAGCCGAAGGTTTCTGACAAAGAGGGAATTACAAACAAACTCTAAAGAGATTCGAAGAGAATTTTTAATTTTGACTAATAGCAGAATAATCCAACAACTACTTTTTACCAGTAATTTATTCCTGCAGTCGTGCTGATGGGACTTTAACATTTCAACACCAAGACATTTTTTAAAACACACTGAGCTGGTGATTCACTTTGATAAGTCAACAGAAGCTTCTTCATGACAACCAGAACAAAACCTTCTGAAAGAAGAATTGCAATATATTATAATTAATATTTTATCATATAATACAAATTAACAGCATCTCTTCATGGAGTGGAAAGTCTGTGTCCATCGTTGCTAAAGAAACCACTTCCTGTTTTTATGACATACGCAGATTCCTGTAGCTCTTATTGGTTCAAATTAATGCACATAAAGAGCAAAAGAAAACCACAAGCTGATCTCGTGTTAGTTTCTCTTTATCACCACGTATTAAAAACCCTGTAAAACCTGACTAACACCCTACAGCACTGCAACACTACTCACATTACCTCCAGATCATGGAGAATCTGGTTTATTTGACTGAAAATAGTCATTTTGAAGTTTTAGAGTAATGTGTTGAACTCAGTATACTAGATACGTGAAGTATAATAGAGGACCGTTTAAATTGATCAGCAAAAGTACAATGGATAACTCGTTGATCATAAATGTTTTTAAGCCTCTTCCTCCATAAACACAGTAAATGTTGGTGAATTCCTGAAGGATCAGCTCTCAGTCTTTATTGTCTTCTGCTCACAATGATGTTCATCTTCTGTCTCTCTCTGTTCAGTCTCATGTGTCTCACTGTGGGTTTCCTGAGTAAGTGTGTTTAACGTTCAAAGAAAAGAACTAAAATTAGAGTCTGAAACCTCACCTGTTTTCTGTGGCTTTGAGATAGACGGAAATGGCCTGTTCATCATGCAAACACAGTTGGTCTATTAAACTGCACATTGTGAAGTAGGCATGGGCCATACGGACTTAAAACTATATCACAATGTTTTCTGGTATTTATCCGGAAAGAATTCACCGCACTTCACTTTTTCCAAATTTTGTTATGTTACGGCCTTATTCCAAAATGTATTAAATTCACTATTTTCCTCAAAATTCTACAAACAATACCCCATAATGACAACGCGAGAGAAGTTTGTTTGAAATCTTTGCATATTTATTAAAAATAATAAAAATCACATGTACATAAGTATTCACAACCTTTGCTCGATACTTTGTTGAAACACTTTTGGCACAGATTACAGCCTCAAGTCTTCTTGAGAATGATGCTACAAGCTTGGCACACCTATTTTTGGGCAGTTTCTCTCATTGTTCTTTGCAGGACCTCTCAAGCTCCATCAGGTTGGACAGGGAGCGTCGATGTACAGCCATTTTCAGATCCCTCCAGAGATGTTCAATCTTGCTCAAGTCTGGGCTCTGGCTGGACCACTCAAGAACATTCACAGAGTTGTCCTGTAGACTGTGAGCTTAGGGTCGTTGTCCTGATGGAAGATGAACCTTCGCCCCAGTCTAAGGTCCAGAGCGCTCAGACTGCAGGTTTTCATCAAGGATGTCTCTGTACATTGCTGCATTCATCTTTCCCTTGTTCCTAACGAGTCTCCCAGTTCCTGCCACTGAAAAACATCCTCACAGTATGATGCTGCCACCACCACGCTTCACTGTAGGGATGGTATTGGTCAGGTGATGAGTGGTGTCTGGTTTCCTCCAGACATGACGCTTGCTTGTTTCATCAGATCATGGTTCTCATGGTCTGAAAGTCTCCAGACGGGCTGTCATGTGCCTTTTACTGAGGAGAGGCTTCCGTCTGGCCGCTCTACCATGCAGGCCTGATTGGTGGAGCGCTGCAGAGATGATTGTTCTTCTGGAAGGTTCTCCTCTCTCCACAGAGAAACTCTGGAGCTCTGTCAGAGTGACCGTCTGGTTCTTGGTCACCTCCCTAAGGCCCTTCTCCCCCGATCGCTCAGTTTGACCGGGTCGGCCCGCTCTAGAAAGATTCCTGGTGGTTCCAAACTTTTTCCAATTACGGATGATGGTGGCCACTGTACTCATGGTTTTAGAATTCATTACTTTGTATTGTATTTAAATCAAATATGATTAAGTTATTTGATGTCTTATGAATGAAATAAAAGGAATGTATGGGTTCTCGTTTGTTTAGACTATTTATTAGTTTGTGTTTAGTGTCTCAAAAAGCGTCCATAGAATCTGTTACACTAACTTGATGACTGAACCTCACAATAAAAGCAGAAATCTCTCCAGCTCAAGTTTCATATTCACATGATTCGTATGATAATCTACATGAAAACAAGACACACGTTGAAGTGAAGAAACTGTAACTGTAACTTCAACCAGATGGCGCTCTTTCTCAGTGTTTAATTCAGTACCGAGTCGAAGGCGGTCTCTATGACGTCATAGCCTACTATAAAAACCCCTTACCATCAGCCCTCACAGGAACATTCAGCATAAAGAAGACTGAACTCAACTCACAATGAAGATCCTCCTCATCTTCTTCACTTTCTACCTGATCTCAGGTCAGAGCTTTTCTCTTTCATCACCGCAGTAATGATGCTGTTTTCTGTTCATGAGGTTTCTGATCACAGTATCAATCTGATTGACAGGTGCAGTGAGATGCTTTAGTGTCACTGGATATTCTGGAGGAAGTGTGCTTGTTGATTCACAGAGGTTTTGGTTCAGTAACTCTGTGAAATACATGCATAAGTTATCTGAGTGGAAGACAATATTGTATGATAAGAAACATGCATGGATTAATGAAGGACGATTCACACTGTTTCAAAACAATGACGGAAAACTTATGATTTACATTAGAGATTTAAATCAAGAAGATACTGGAAGATACGAAATTGGGGTTGAAGGCCAGTGGTACATCAAAATGTCTTTTAATGTGAAAGAAGGTCAGTTGTTTGAAGATTAAAGAGTCTTTGTTTAGTAAAACTATAGATTTCAAAGCTTTTATTCAGGTATATGTGAAATCTGTTTCTTTATTATGTAAATTACAGATTCATGTTGTAAAGGGTCAAAGACAGTGATGGTGAATATTGGAGAAACTGCCACATTCAGCTGTGAATATTCACAGAATCATATTAATGATCCCAAGATCATATTCAAAGTAGGAAAAGACTCAATTGAGACGATTTACAGCACATGGAAGAAGAAAGAAAGATTCAGTGTTTCTGATGACAAACATAAAAACTTCTTCAGTGTGAGAATTTCTGCTGTGAGACCAGATGATGGAGGAGATTATTTATGTGGAGCTTCAGTCTACAGACACTCATACAGTTACTCCATCATTAATACTGTTCATTTGCACATCATGAGTGAGTAGAAAAAACTATCAAAGTCATCTAGTAAATTCACATAGTCAGTGTTTGATTCATCAGTATTGGCTAGATGTCACATTCAGTAAAGACACTGATTCAGTCAGATATTTGTGATTGACAGATAAAGTGTCTAGAGCGAGCGGATCCTCAGGAGGTCGTATGATGATCAAGTGTGAACATCCTCAATACAAAACCAAGACAAAATACATCTGTAAAGAACCAGATGGATGTTCAGAGAGGAAGAATCCAGGAGTTCAGGATGAATGGATGGAGAATGGAGATGTTTCTTTATATGACGACACCAGAGCAGGAGTCTTGATGGTGTTTTTTAGAGAGCTGAAAGCTGCAGATGCAGGAACATACAGGTGTGGAGTGAATGTGTCTCACTATACTGAGAGCTTCACTGAACTTCAGCTGGACGTCACACACGGTGAGGAACCACAAATACTGCATCTTGAGTGTTTGAAGTATCTGATCTGATTTTCATGTCATTTCTCTTGGTTTACAGATGCAACATTTGTGAATGAATCTGCTCATCTTGGTGGAGAAGTCAACATCACCTGTCAGATCCCAGAGGAACATAAAGTTCATTTCTGCAAAGAGGTTGATAATCACACCTGCCAGATAATGAGTGTATCTAAAGCGGCACAAATGATTGGTTCATCTGAGAGAAATGAAGAGAGAGTTTTGACAGTGAGCATCAGTAATGTGAGCGTGAGAGATGCTGGAGTTTACTGGTGTGGAGCAGAAAGCAGAGACACACATTTGACCTTCATCTCCCTGAACACCAAAATTCAGCTCAACCTCTTCAGTGAGTGAATCCAGATCATTTCATTGTAGTCAATACAGTATATTCAGATCATGTGTGTTAAATGTCAGTGTTTGTTTGTTTGCAGTGGCTCCAGTAGTGAGACGTGAAGGAGAATCTGCTGAGATCATCTGCCCTTATGATTCAATCTATAAATCAAAGTCAAAGTCTCTCTGTAAGGGGAAGTGCTCCACTAGAGATAGAAATACTCTCAATGAGACTGTGAGAGAAGAGAAAAAGACCAAGACTGACAGATTGACTCTGAACGATGACGTCACTGCAAGTGTCTTCACTGGGACCATCACTGGACTGACAGCAGAGGATGCTGGGAAATACTGGTGTGCAGTGACATCAGAGAGAGACGTGAACTATCTTTACACTCATCTGATGGTCATCATGAACGAGGGTGAGGAAGGTTTACACATCTGAATATATGAAACTATGGCTGTGAATTGATGTTCTTATATTTGTGATCATTTCCAGAGCTGAACTTGACTAAGTATGAAGGAGACGACACGTCAATCCAGTGCAAACATCATGATGAACATCAGAAACTCTTCTGCAAAGCACATGAACCCTCCATGTGTGTGAAGGATGGAGTTTCATTGGAGACGATCAGAGATGATCGATTCTCTTTCAGTGATGAAGAATCTACTGGAGTAGTAAACATCACTGATCTGAGAGAAGAGGATTCTGGGATATACTGGTGTGGAGCTCACATCATCACTAAAGTCAACCTCACTGTTAATATCGGTAAGTCCCTGATCATGTTGAACATTTATACACATCACTTCACAAATAATCTAGGTTTTTATGATTTTGTTTGTCATAGTTTGTCTTCAGCCACAGTTTTAGATTAAATCAACTGAAGATAAAAGACATTAAATCTCTGAAGATCTGATTAATCAACTCCACAAACAGCATTACCAGCTTCACTTATCACTTATTACTTAGTTGTAGTTCTAGTGTTTCTCTTTTCTTCAGTGATTCTGCTTGTTAACAGCAGGTGTTCATCATTAATGCTCAATCATCACTTAATCATTTAATCGCTCAATTATCTCATTAACTTTAACTCTGCTTCAGTGTTACTTTAACATGATATAGAGAGGGACCAAATGTACTCTGAGCAGAGTTGATTTTAGGCATTTATTTAGACATTTTAAGACTAAAAAAAATGCAAGAAAACAGACAATGCTTCAGCAAAGGTGTTAAACAAAAAAATGTTTCATTGTATGTTTTATTCCAATATATAATTAACTACAGAATGGAATAGAAGTGTTGATTCAAACGTTTTGAACATGTTTTTTCAGCTTACCGCCTTTTTAAAGTGTGTCTTTATGTATATTCTGTTGTTGAACAGTATCTGTTCAGTCAGTTGATGGGTTAAACAAATTGTTATTGATTTAAAGAGCTGATGAGCTAATAATAAAATTGTTCAGCGAGACTGAGAACTGATGTCTAACTTCGATGCTTGATGCGTTTTAAATAACACTGTTTGTGTATATTTCAGCTGAGATTTCACTTTACATTCATTAACAACTGTGTATATTTGACATGAATGTTGCATATCTATGTCACCGTTTCTCCATAATGAGTTTATGTATTTTCAGATTTCTCTTTGTTCAACATTATTTCTATATGTTCAACTCTGCTGCTGATTGGAGGATTTACTGTGGCTGAGTGTTTGTTCAGATGAGGTGATGTTGTCCTTCATGAACACACACAGTTTATCTATGAAACAGATTATAAGGACTACAGACTAACCCAAACCCTGAATCAAAGTAAAGGGGGATGTTTTGAATAGTCTTTTTGAAGAGATTTGCAAGAAGGCGAACTCTTTATTTTCACTTTCTTAAAATAAACACTTTTGCTTAATTCAAATATGCCTTCTCTAACTTCTTTCCAGTTAAAGATGACGCACATGAGTTTGCTGTAGTCTCTTAACTTCTCAGATAGCCGACGTGCTTTTACGCTGTCTCTCACCACTCATCTTCTCGTTCTCCTGTTGCTTACTCCGCTTTATGAAAATAAACCCACATTCAAGTGTTGATTGAAAAAAAGAATGCATGAAGCTAATAAAAGTCTCCCTCCTGGGACAGGACCGCCCCCCACCAACAAAACAGGGAGACTGAAGTCAAGAGATCGCAATAGTGGTCCGGCACAAAGAGCAGCCTTTATTTGGGTGAAAACCTGTTGAGCCAGCTCTGTCCACTGGACAGGTTCTGGTGTTTTCTTTTTAGTGAGGTCAGTCAGTGGGCTGGTGAGGTTTGAATAATTAAGCACAAACCACCTGTAATATCACACCAGCCCCAGGAACTGTGTCACCTCCTTTTTGGTCTTGGGTCTCGGGCAGGCTGCAATGGCTGAGGTGTTACTAATTTGGGGATGCACCTGTCCGTGACCCAAGTGGAAGCCCAGAAACCTTACCTCCACACACCCAATAGCACACTTCCTCAGGTTAACCATTAGCCCGGCCACCCTCAGCGAATCTCAGGACAGCTATTTTTATTGTAGCAGATGTTTCATATGCCGCTGCCAATCAGTACTGAAAATTATTATATCATCCAGATAAGCAGAGTCATTTGCAGAATGAGGCCAGAAGATCCTGTCCATGAGATGCAGAAAAGTTGCCGGTGCCCCGAGCAACCCAAAAAGAAACATAGCAAATTGGTGTAATCCAAATGACGTAGTGAAGGCTGTTTTTTTTTTCTTTGAAAAGGGGATCTGCCAAAACTTTTTTGTCCAATCCAGTATTGGATATAAGCGAGCCGTATCTAACCAATCAAGCAATCCGTCAACACGTGGTATTAGATATGTGTCAAATTTCAACGCAACATCCACTTTATGATAAGCCACACAGAACCTGACTGAGCTGTCAGTTTTCCGTACTAAAACTATCCATTATTCTTCTCATTGCTAGCCCTCTGCAAGGGCGAGAGTTGATCACCACCCCCTTAAACTGAATAACAGCAGAAGTTAAAGGGTAATTCACCACATCAGCATCCACACGTTAGCTGTGCGGTTCTTATCCAATGTCTCCAAATATCAGTGAGTGATTTAATTTAATCTGCAAATGGCAAACCTGACGGAGTTTGCATGGCAGCAGGTTTCGTCACCAGTGTGAAGAGCTTTGTAAGAAGAAGACTGTCTCCTAAACAATCACGCTTCTCCCCACATAGCAAAACTGGTTTGGCCCAGTGATGGGCCACACAAACCACTTTCACTTGGCCCAAATACAGCAGTGAATTACGGTACATGACTGGACCAGTTCTGGTTGCCAGAACTCGGGCCACATATGGCCCATGGCATAGCCATATCTCAGCCAAATGTATGACTATAGCTGGCCCTATTCTGGTACTATTCAGGACCAAACAATTGGTTCCACATGTCAGCCTCAACAAAACCTTGATCTAGCCACTTAAAAGTGAAAGTGGTGACGACTTTCATCGACAGAGCAATTAGGGGTTAGGTGCCTTGCTCAAGGGCACTTTAGTCATGGTATCAAAGGTGGTGAGAGTGCCGTTTATTCACAATCCCCACCTTCAACTCCTGCCGGCGTGGGAATCGAACCAGCAACCTTCATGTTACAAGCCCAACTCCCTCACCATTAGGCTACGACTACCCTTTATACACAATGAAAATGAAAAATGTCCTAATGAAAAATGGCTAAACAAAAAATATTTATTGTTTCACATTTAAACAAAACAACAAACAAACAAACAAACAAAAACAAGGCTTGCATGTCAATGCCACTGTGTACACAACTCTTCAACATCCAAACAAGTCCGTTAACCTGTTGTACTCTCCCATCCCTAGCCAGGCTTGCTTCCTTCTAACACTAACTATTATATATATAGATAGTGTTGGTGTATATATATATATATATATATATATATATATATATATATATATATATATATATGTGTGTGTGTGTGTGTGTTTGTGTGTGTCTAATATTTGCTTTGTGTACTGTGTTACACTGTCTTAGTACATATTGTGCTTTTTGGTTTGCTTACGGTTTGTTGTCCTCTATTGTAAATCTCTTTGGATAAAAGATTTTGCTGGATGATTAAATGCAGCCTAAATGTAATGTAAATTTAAAGTTTATGGTGTTCCATAATTACTGATGAAACTTTATTGATAGAGAGCAATAAACCCACGTTGCAAACAGGAATAGGGGAAACAGCTGTGTGTATGAAAATATTATCAGTTATGAAATATCTGTGGGAAAAGACTGGCCACACATATGTGGCCCACAGTTCTATATTTTACATTTGGGCCAAACAATACACTTAACAACTGGCCCACATCTTGTTTGCCGTCTTAAAGACGGTTCCATCTCCACCATAACCGGGCCATGTTCGGTTCACATGCCTTATGCCAGTGCCGACTGAATGCCAGCTGTGCCGGCTTCATGCCAAATCAGGGCCAGAAGTCTTTGCTACCTGGGTCACGCTTAACTCAAATATGCATTCTCTGGCTTCTTTCCCGCTCCAGGACACACACAAGTTCACCATAGTGTCTCTCAACTTCCCAGATTGCTGTAACGCCGGGATGACAGGAGACGAAGGTTTGTAAATAACAAACAGGTTTATCCACAAGAAGAACGGGTAACATGTGTGACAGTGTGCATAGCACAAACAAACACCGACAAAGGAAGAACAGAACAGGAAGTATAAATACACAGACGGAACTAATGAACTCAGGTGGAGGAAGTTAAACTAATCAGGGGCAAATGAAGACAGGTGCAGACATGACGTAAACTAAAACATGACAGGACTGAACACATGTGACATTACACCCCCCCGGGGCGTAAGTCCATAGAAAACAATAAAAAAGGAAAACAAATAAAGGGCGCAGGCTTCGGAGGAGGGCATGGAGCTAGATGAGGGCAGTTCCCTGGAGTCGCTGGGTCCCGACCCCATGGTGGCGCTGACAGTGGGAGGAGCCAGGGAGGAGTCCAGGTTGCGGGGCGGGATGATGCCCTGGGGCCAATCGCTGACAGCGGAACCATAGTGCAGGTTGGAGGACCCCGCGGAACTTCCCGGCCGACGGACCTAGGCGACACTGCCGGACCGGAAGTTTGGCGCCAAGCTGCAGGCTCACGGAACTGAGGTGGTGACGAGGCTCTGGCTGACCGGGGCGATGATGGTGCAACCGAGGATGACGGGGAGGTCATGAGGAGGGAGGAGTCCGATGACGCCAAAGGGGTGATGGGTGGAGGCGTAGCCGCAGTCCCGGAGGTCCGAAGCTGAGCATCCGGGCAGATGGGCTGAGGAGCTGGTGAAGGAGGCGTGGGCCCAGGTGCTGGTGACAGGCTGACGGGACGAGGTGGTGACGTGGCCTAGAGGCCTGAAGGGGAGCCGAGGACTCCGCCTCAAGCTGGGCTGGTGGATGGGAAGCCCGAGGTGCTGGAGAGGAGCCGCATGCAATGAGCGGCGGGGGCAGAGCCGAGGAGCTTGCCGACAGCAGGGGGACCGATGGATCCAGGGGACTGGCCGTAACCAGTGACGGGACCGGGAAAACAGGCAGGGAAACAGATGGAAGGCTTCTGGACGGGACCAGAAGAGAAGATGAAGATTGAAGGGTGGGGATTTGGGTGGGGAAAGGATCCGTGGTCCACAGGTCTATTAGGCAGCGGGCCGCTCCTGGCTCTGAGATGGACTCATTCACTCACCTTGCCAACGGGGTCCCGAAGTCATCCACTTCAGCTCCGATCTCGGAGCGCACCCCGGGCTGCCATGCTGAGGTGGAGCGCTCATCCCTCCGGCACATCCAGACCCAGTAGTCCAGGTGCGGTCGAGCCTCCGGGCTCAGCAGGTATTGTAGAGCGGGTGAGTCCATATTTAAATTTCTCGCGTTGAGAGGTCGGTGTTTCTGTAACGCCGGGATGACAGGAGACGAAGGTTTGCAAATAACAAACAGGTTTATTCACAAGAAGAACGGGTAACATGTGTGACAGTGTGCATAGCACAAACAAACACAGACAAAGGAAGAACAGAACAGGAAGTATAAATACACAGACGGAACTAATGAACACAGGTGGAGGAAGTTAAACTAATCAGGGGCAAATGAAGACAGGTGCAGACATGACGTAAACTAAAACATGACAGGACTGAACACATGTGACAATTGCCAGTGTCTCTCCATGCCAATAACTGCACTAAGAAACAGGTGTTAGTCATATTGCACTTGACCCACTTGAATCTTGAGCAGATTCAGGAGAAGATCTGCTTTATTCCTCTGCTCACCTTGCCACAATCCCCTCTGATATCTGTGAATATCCTGTTTGTAGATCAACACTTTGTTTGACAAGGCCTTGATTTTAACCATTATTATTAGTATTTTCAGTTTTTTTTTTTATTATTATTGAATGTGTTTCAAAATGTAAAAAATGGCTTTGAATATTTTTTTGTCATGAGGTCATGTTTCATGAACACTGCGTTGTTCGTGTTGGCGTGAAGAACAGGCTGTTTTACGTGATGAACCTGCTGTTTTACGTGATGAACAGGCTGTTTTTTCCGTCGAGCTCAAAGCCACAGGAAACTGGTGAAGGTTTAGGGTCTCAGTTCAGTTTAATGAAACACTTACTCAGGAAACCCACAGTGAGACACATGAGACTGAACAGAGAGAGACAGAAGATGAACATCATTGTGCGCAGAAGACAATAAAGACTGAGAGCTGATCCTTCAGGAATTCACCAACATTTACTGTGTTTATGGAGGAAGAGGCTTAAAAACATTTATGATCATCGAGTTATCCATTGTACTTTTGATGGTCAATTTAAACGGTCCTCTATTATACTTCACGTATCTAGTATACTGAGTTCAACACATTACTCTAAAACTTCAAAATGACTATTTTCAGTCAAATAAACCAGATTCTCCATGATCTGGAGGTAATGTGAGTAGTGTTGCAGTGCTGTAGGGTGTTAGTCAGGTTTTGCAGGGTTTTTAATACGTGGTGATGAAGAGAAACTAACACGAGATCAGCTTGTGGTTTTCTTTTGCCCTTTATGTGCTTTTAGTCGAGCTAAGATGCGCTTCAGGCACCTGCGTATGTCATAAAAACAGGAAGTGGTTTCTTTAGCAACGATGGACACAGACTTTCCACTCCATGAAGAGATGCTGTTAATTTGTGTATTATTACAAATATATTTTTATGCAGGTTGTTGGAAATATATAGATGTCACACTATAAAAAAACTGCTTTTTTTGTCATGGTTTCAAGTAGTCTAAGACTTAATCTAGTCCAGAGTTTAATAAACTGATTTCCTGGAGGAAGACTCCTCCAGGACTAAATTGAGGCTTAAATTAAACTTTTTGATTAATGTTGTGTTTCAATGAAGACGTGTATAACTTGGATATATATCAGTATCGACACTGTGTGTGTGCGTGTATGTGTGTTTGTGTGTGTGTGTGTGTGTGTGTGTGTGTGTGTTTGTGTGTGTGAGTGTGTGTAACGGTTACAGAAAGTTTACTGTTAAATATATATATGATTAAATATATGATTGGAATGAGAGCACTTTCCCCTTTAAATGTGGTGATGACATGCGTCAGCATGATTTCCTGTCCTGTCTCCTCCTCTTCCTCTTTGTATTGTTGATGCACGAGAGAGGTGGGGTTATTTTGGGCTCCTGATAATCTTTTTTAATTTATATTTTCACTCCAATTCATGTGTATGGTGTTATTTTGTCTGACTATGTGGTTATTTTTGTCATTTCACCCCATTTTCGTTATCTTTGCAGTTGGGCCTAAATGTGGAAATGAGAACCCATGTGACAAGTGTACATCACATTTGTTTTATAGAGAAAACAAGGGCGAAATAAAGTGTTACTTTATGCGTTTTTAGCAAGAGGAGAAAATGGAGAGACTTCGTAATGTTTAATAATCTATTATGTTGGTATTTAAAAGTTTCTGTTATGTTAGGGATTACTATTGTGCTGAAGTGTTAAAACATTGATTAACTCCTAAGTATTGCTGAGTTATTTTCTGAAAAATACAAAAAAAAATAATAATTTCATAATCATAATATATTAAATTTTTGTTTGTACTGCAGTGTGTCAAAAGCATCATTCAGTATGAAGTACTGAAGACCACACCCCTAAATGCATTGAAGCAACTGCCATGTGATTGGTTGATTAGATAATTGCATTAATGAGAAATTGAACAGGTGTTCTTAATCTCGTAATCACAATCGGTATGAGAAACCTGAGGAGAGAAAGAGCTTTTATAAATTTAAAAATAATTTAAATATTTAATAATATTTAAAAACAAATATGGTTTTGCAATCACAGTAATTGTACTCACTGTTTCTTTGTTTCCGGGTGTCGTGCGAGATCTTTCGGATGAGGAAGCTGTTAAAGAAAAGCAAGACAATTAACTAAATGAAACACTGATCACCATAATAGTGATCAAACATTTTCAGTGAAACATCAACATCTAAATTCTCCAAAAGAACTGTAGACGAATGATAGAAATAAATTCAGTCTGGTTTGTAATAAGAGATTTAATGTCTTTTCAGTTGATTTCATCTAAGACTGTGTCTGAAGTCAGTTGTAGTAGAGACCATTCTGCAGTCCAGAGCCCCATCTACGAGGAGACTTTATGCCATTAAATGGAGGCTGTTCTCTTCTTGGTGTGGAGAACGGCAACTTGAGCCTGTTAACTGTTCTGTGGGTTCAGTTTTAGAGTTTCTGCAAGAGAAGTTTTCAGCAGGATTATCTCCAGCCACTCTTAAGGTCTACGTGGCGGCCATTTCTGCTTACCATGTTCCTGTGGGTGGTGCATCTTTGGGGAGAGATCCTATGGTGACAAGGTTTCTTCATGGTACTCTGAAGAAGCGGGTTAGGACACCTGCTTGGGATTTGGCCATAGTGCTCGAGGGCCTGGCCATGGCTCCCTTTGAACCTCTGGAGGAAGTTTCTGAGAAATTCCTCACCTTGAAGACTATATGTCTGGAATATGCACCGGGCATGGTGAAAGCTTTCCTGCATACCAAGCCAGGATATGTTCCAAAGGTCCCTACTAATACAGTGTAATACCCATTTTGTCCTCCACCGTTTGCTACTACAGATCAGGAAAACCTTAATCTGCTTTGCCCAGTTCGGGCTCTAGATGCTTACGTTCACAGAGCTGCCCAGTGGCGTAGATCAGATCAACTGTTTGTCTGTTTCGGGTCACCCAGTAAGGGGTGGCCCGTTTCTAAGCAGAGAATGAGTAAGTGCTTATGAATCAGGCCGGACAGCCTTCACCTTTGACTGTCCGTGCCCATTCCACTAGGAGTGTGGCGGCCTCTAAAGCCCTTCTGCCAGGAGTCTCTCTTCAAGATGTTTGTGATGCGACAGTCTGGTCCTCTCCACACACGTTTCTGAGATTTTATAGCCTTGACTTAGACTCTACTCCGGGGTCTTCAGTCCTCTCTTAACTCCACAGTTGGGGCTTTTGGTATTATGGCGTCATGGGTATGAGGTTCCCAACACGTCTCGATGCAGCTCGAAGTTCCCTTGAAAGGGAACGTCTCAGGTTACGTATGTAACCCTAGTTCCCTGAATAGGGGAACGAGACACTGTGTCGCGATGCCACACTCCCTGCAAGCCCCTGAGCGCTTTGCTTCAGCTAATTAGAAGCTGCCATTCTTTGTTCGGAGGGGTGCTTTATAGTTTCCTGGTCTGTGATGTCACCCGCCTATGATGTTCCGTCACGCCATTGGACAGATTTCACATGTGTTTCATGACGCAATCATACAGAAGCGTTCCCAACGCGTCTCGACGCAGCGTCTCGTTCCCTATTCAGGGAACCAGGGTTACATACGTGACCTGAGACGTTCTTTGGCAGTATGTGTGACTTTGGCTAAAGCTTGTGTGAGCTCTGATATTAAACCATGGCTAGAAACACATGAATGCATCACTTTTCTTCCGGGAGAAAACCCTGTATGTGGTGCCCAACTGTATGTACAGAAGACCCACACATGGTTTTCTCACTGACAGATACTTCACTTCCCTTTTCTCAAAGACGCTGATGCGTTTCACACATTACATAACTCAGACGTTTCACACATAAAACCACAAACTGTCGACAGATGCTGGCTAGTGTTTCATAATTTCTCACCTGTAAGAGTGATGAGGACTCGTGTGATGAAGCTCTTGTGTCCTTGATCAGACTGAACTCCACACCAGTATTCTGAATGTTGTTCAGTCACATGACTGATTCTTCCCGTCAGGAGCCGCTCTTCTCTGTCATCATACAGCTGGATCTGTATGATCCCGGGATTGAACACAAACTCAGATCTTCATTTAATGTCAAACACGTCTGTTATGAGTTTCACGTGTGAACGGCAGTAATTTCAGTCAGTGTTGAGTATCGTGATGTTGTGGAGATCATCACGGGTTTGAGGCTCTTTGAGTTACTCACCTGTTACAACCTTCAGATTCACTTCAGGGAAGAAATCTATATTGTAAGGTAATTCAACTCCACAGTAGTATGTCCCAGAATCCCATCCACTCAGATATCTGATGGTCACAGTGAAGACTGCTGATCTTGTGTCGTCATACAGAGAGAATCTTTCAGAACCAGTCCATTTATTCTTCACATTAGTCCTGATTTGGTCTGAGGATGTTGCTGTCCACTGTCCTTTACAAAAATACTTTTTATATGCTGTATATCCTTTATCATATTTGCATGTGATCCTGACTCCTCCTCCTGAATATCCTGTCACACTGATGGAGCTCACGACACCTACAACAAACCAGCATTAACAAACACTAATATATTTATGATAATGAACAGAGATGAACTTTGAAATTGTTTTTAAACTTTTTTAAACTAAAAATAAAAAAATAATATATATATATATATATATATATAATAAATAGAAATATATTATCTAATATCAACCAATCACATGGCAGTTGCTTCAATGCATTTAGGGGTGTGGTCCTGGTCAAGACAATCTCCTGAACTCCAAACTGAATGTCAGAATGGGAAAGAAAGGTGATTTAAGCAATTTTGAGCGTGGCATGGTTGTTTGTGCCAGACGGGCCGGTCTGAGTATTTCACAATCTGCTCAGTTACTGGGATTTTCACGCACAACCATTTCTAGGGTTTACAAAGAATGGTGTGAAAAGGGAAAAACATCCAGTATGCGGCAGTCCTGTGGGCGAAAATGCCTTGTTGATGCTAGAGGTCAGAGGAGAATGGGCCGACTGATTCAAGCTGATAGAAGAGCAACTTTGACTGAAATAACCACTCGTTACAACCGAGGTCTGCAGCAAAGCATTTGTGAAGCCACAACACGCACAACCTTGAGGCGGATGGGCTACAACAGCAGAAGACCCCACCGGGTACCACTCATCTCCACTACAAATAGGAAAAAGAGGCTACAATTTGCACGAGCTCACCAAAATTAGACAGTTGAAGACTGGAAAAATGTTGCCTGGTCTGATGAGTCTTGATTTCAGTTGAGACATTCAGATGGTAGAGTCAGAATATGGCGTAAAGAGAATGAGAACATGGATCCATCATGCCTTGTTACCACTGTGCAGGCTGGTGGTGGTGGTGTAATGGTGTGGGAGAGGTTTTCTTGACACACTTTAGGCCCCTTAGTGCCAATTGGGCATCGTTTAAATGCCACGGCCTACCTGAGCATGTCCATCCCTTCATGACCACCATGTACCCATCCTCTGATGGCTACTTCCAGCAGGATAATGCACCATGTCACAAAGCTCGAATCATTTCACATTGGTTTCTTGAACATGACAATGAGTTCACTGTACTAAAATGGCCCCAACAACATGATCTGAAGTGAAAGTCTCTCTTCATTAAATGATTTAATATTTAGTGAATCACTCAGAGTTCAGATTCTTACCAGGAATCATCATCAGAGTGAAAGTCAAGATGATCTTCATTCTTCTCTCTTATTCAATGATCTTCTCTGTTGTTAGTAGATTCAGTTCTTCTGAAGCTCTCGATGTGTGTTCACATGAGTTTTGAGCGTTTATTTCCTGGTTACATGTTTAACATGAAGAGCTGAATGTGACGAGACGCCCACTTCCTCTGAGAGAGAGAGAGAGAGAGAGAGAGAGAGAGATGATTAAAGAGGGAAGTGAGAGTAAGTCTCTGGACACTGACACCTGATGGACACTCATGAAACAGCAGCAGTTCACATGGTCACCTTATAAATGCTTGTTCCTGATGGTAAATATTTTTAACATCTTATCATTTTAAAGATTTAACTTTTGTTAATCATCCTCTATGTTGAAATGGAGACAAATAATCCTTAATTCACATTCATAAAACTCACCATCTTGAGTTTTCCAGCATATTTTTGTTTGAGTGACTCTTTCACTCCTTCAGTGAATCTGGTCTCCAGAGACACACATGAAACACATCAGAACAAATCTACTCTAAACCACAAACCAGAGCGAGTGACACAAATGAACCTGAAGTGTTGAGGACTGAGAGTCAAGCGGCTCCATCTAGTGTTGATCAGTCTGATCTCCTGATGATGGAGAAGAGGCTCATGTTCAGATGAACTCATGAACAGAGTAAAGTTTTCATTTCACTGAAACATTTGTCGTTCAGTTTGAGCTGAGAAACACTGATGTTATGCTGCATGTTAATTTATTTAAAGGTGCACTATGAAGTTATTAGTCCACTAGAGGTCACCGATTCAAAACAAAGGCGTAGCTTGATGACGCCAAGTTTTAGCAGGAATCTTGGGACATGTGGTCTTCACCTCACAGCTGGTGGAAAAGAATCGGGATGGACTCGGGCAGAAATCATGTTCATGGATGATTATTAACGTTACTGTAGTCTGAAGGAGCAACATATGATGCGTAGGCCCTTACACACACTGTACAACATCAGTTTTATAAAAAGTGGGGCAACACAAATGAATATTAAATCACTCGACACTAAGATATTATTAAACAGTGGAACCAGCCCTCCTAATAGATCCGCAAATCCGTCTAGGATAGAAAGAAAGTCACACAGAACTAACACACAATCAGAATTTATTGTCAAGTATGTTTGACAGAAGCTTCCAGTGCAGAAGGAAAGCCGAGACAAACATTAATTACACAATAAAAATGAACTATAATATTATAAAGAACAAAAAATTAAATTCAATATAGTACACTAATAGAAATATAGAAAGAAAGAAAATATATGTCATATTTTGGTGTAAAGGTGTGAAGTTTAAGATGTACAATTTTGAGATGTTCTGTACAAATGGACAGTTATGACTGACAATGTGTAGCTGAAGATGAAGAGGGTTAACAGATAATAATTTCCAGACCAACACAATCAATTAAAAATACACTCAAACGTTTCTCCGAGCACTGCGTGACTCACAAAAATACTGTATGGCTCAAACATACAGCAGAAGAGCATCACCAAATGATTTTATAAGTGACAAAAATACCAAACATTCAGCTCATTTATATTCTCTGCAGTCGAGATGATTGACAGCAGCGTATTCACTGTAATCCTGATTATTCCTGATACTGACACTGTCAGGACAGTCCGATTTCTTGCGGAAATTCACCACTGCATAATTCAGATCCTCAGCAGATGTGATGCAGCACTGAGAGTCACCAGAGGCTTTCTGAACTGGAGCAGAGGAATCAGAGGGGCTTGTGGGTAATTGAGCAGTGGCATAAACGGTGTTAGAAGAATCAAAGGGGCTTGCGGGTAATTGAGCAGTGGCATGAACAGCGTTAGAAGAATCAGAGGGGCTTGTGGGTAACTGTTTGTGAGCGTCTTTAATCTTTTCATAATCACAACCAGCATGAGAAACCTGAGGAGAGACAGAGACATTATTTACAGCTCTGATGATCATCTGGATGGACATTAATATCATTTTATACAGTAACTGAACTCACCTCTTCATGTTTTCCTGGTCCAGTCTGAGTCGACGAATCACCGCCTGTTAAAAACAAACATCGTAAATTAATGACATTATATCACATTTCAGCACTGATGTCTTGAGTAAATGTTTTCACACATCATCAGATATCTGTATTTTGAATTAGTATCCAGTAGGTGGCGACAGATTTGTATTGGAAAAACAAATCTTTGTGTTTTAAACTCTGTATAAATGGAGAATTTAGTTGAGTAGTTTTACCTCGAGACTGACGCTTCTTACAGAAAAACAGAAATAAGAGTCCAGCGATGATCAGAACCAGAAGACCCAGAACCAGAAGACCTGAAAACATCATAATCACAAAATATGATAATCTGAGCTAAATATCAGATTATATGTTCATATTTCAGCACAAGATCACCTGTGAACATGTCAGGATCCACTGATGTGATGTTAGATGCTGAGGTTGTGAAATCAGCAGCAGATGATGATGATGATGGTGATGAAGAAGAAGATGAGGTTACTAATGATGATGATGAAGAAGATGAGGTTAGTAATTATGATGATGATGATGATGATGATGAAGATGAGGTTAGTAATGATGATGATGATGATGATGATGAAGATGAGGTTAGTAATGATGCTGATGATGATGATGATGAAGATGAGGTTAGTAATGATGCTGATGATGATGATGATGAAGATGAGGTTAGTAATGATGATGATGATGAAGATGAGGTTAGTAATGATGATGATGATGATGAAGATGAGGTTAGTAATTATGATGATGATGATGATGATGAAGATGAGGTTAGTAATTATGATGATGATGATGATGATGAAGATGAGGTTAGTAATGATGATGATGATGATGAAGATGAGGTTAGTAATGATGATGATGATGAAGATGAGGTTAGTAATGATGATGATGATGATGATGATGAGGTTAGTAATGATGATGATGATGATGATGAAGATGAGGTTAGTAATGATGATGATGATGATGATGAAGATGAGGTTAGTAATGATGATGATGATGATGATGATGAAGATGAGGTTAGTAATGATGATGATGATGAAGATGAGGTTAGTAATGATGATGATGATGATGAAGATGAGGTTAGTAATGATGATGATGATGATGAAGATGAGGTTAGTAATTATGATGATGATGAAGATGAGGTTAGTAATTATGATGATGATGATGATGATGAAGATGAGGTTAGTAATGATGATGATGATGAAGATGAGGTTAGTAATGATGATGATGATGATGATGAAGATGAGGTTAGTAATGATGATGATGATGAAGATGAGGTTAGTAATGATGATGAGGATGATGATGATGAGGTTAGTAATGATGATGATGATGATGATGAAGATGAGGTTAGTAATGATGATGATGATGATGATGAAGATGAGGTTAGTAATGATGATGATGATGATGATGATGATGAAGATGAGGTTAGTAATGATGATGATGATGAAGATGAGGTTAGTAATGATGATGATGATGATGAAGATGAGGTTAGTAGTTATGATGATGATGATGATGAAGATGAGGTTAGTAATTATGATGATGATGATGATGATGATGAAGATGAGGTTAGTAATGATGATGGTGATGATGAAGATGAGGTTAGTAATGATGATGATGATGAAGATGATGAGGTTAGTAATGATGATGATGATGATGATGAAGATGAGGTTAGTAATGATGATGAAGAAAAAACCTCAAAAAATTCCTCTAAAGGATGTTTTTTTCCACTCAGAACTTGACATCACATGTCTCATTGTTAATGATGTCATTCACACTCACTCTACCCAGAGTTCATGTTTGCTGATGCACAGATGCCCAGATAACAAAACCGCAAGCCGTTCATTTGAGTTTAAGGAACTTAAACATAAGCACAGAGTGTTTTCATCTGCAAGCATCCTGAACTGTTTTAACCGTGAATTTGACTAACAGAAATACTCAAAACTGCACTTGTACTGTATCCAATGACAACACAATCTGATCTCACCACGAGCTCCCAGGATACTCGTGAAGCTCTAAACTCTTTCATGGCCCGCAGAATATTTTGTACGTATCTGAGCATGCAGTATATGAAAGAAAGAAGAAAGTCTCTGTTATAAAAAAATGCTTCATACATTTTCTTTTCTGTTTTTTTTTTTTTTTTGAATGTGGGTAAGTTTTATAGAAAAGCAACATTTTGAACCCAAGTTGTTGTTTTTTTTCAAATAAGCAATGCTTTTATCACTTTTTTCTGCTTCTTTTCCCTGTGTTTTCATCAGGAGATTCTCTAATCTTTCAGAAGATGCGTAATAGCGCCCCCTACCAAATGGAAAGCCGGAAAAATCCATCAATGGAGGGGAAATATTTAACCATTCTTAAATCAATGCACTTACGCACACATTCTGCAAAATCTCTGAATTTTTTCTGTGCTCTAGCTTGTTTACTTATCTAGCTGTCAAATAAATCGGGCATTGTGCATTACGAATATTGTTGGCTCCTTGACGAATTGCTTCGTTCCTCTCTTGTAAGTTGCTTTGGATAAAAGCATCTGCTGAATACATAAATGTGGACCCCTGCTGCTTCACACTGGAACAGTAAGAGTTAGTGAGTTGATGAGAAGATGTAATGCACAGATCCATGCTATGTTAAACTGACAGCCTGTTACTGAAACATTAAAACAATCCTATAGAATCAGTCTGGTTCTTCACTCCACTGAATGGAAGCTAGTGGTGATTTTTAATAGAATTATGATTAATATCAGTGAGGAAATCTCCCGTACCTGTAAGAGTGATGAAGACTCGTGTGATGAAGCTCTTGTGTCCTTGATCAGACTGAACTCCACACCAGTATTCTGAATGTTGTTCAGTCACATGACTGATTCTTCCCGTCAGGAGCCGCTCTTCTCTGTCATCATACAGCTGGATCTTTCCCTCAGGACTCCATCTTCTGCTCTCCTTCACAGACGTCTCTTCAGCACAGAGATCAGCTCCAGATCTCCAGCAGAGAAACTTCACATCGCTCCTGTGGGATTGTGGGTATTTGCAGCTGATGTTCACAGATCCTCCTGCAGCAGCTGATAGACTGATGCTCTTCTCACAACAATCATCTGTTTCAGATCCAAATCAAGAGCAGCGATGTTACAATTACCAGATATATTCATGGATTCTGTCAAATCATGCAGAAATGACTGAAAGTGTCTCACCGTCTGTGATGTCCAGGTTAAACTCAGAGAAGAAACTGTATTCTTCAGAAACTTCAATCATAATCTTATATTTTCCAGAGTCGTTCTCATTCAGCTCTCTGATAAACACTCGTAAGAGACCTGCAGATCTGTCTTCATGAACGGAGAATCTTCTGTCCTGTTTCCATCCTGCTGCTCTGTCAGTGTTTATTACAGTAAGACATTGAACATCTGCTGCAGTTTTACAGAAATATTTCACATGATTCTTGTGTTTCTTCTCATATTTGTAGTTTATCATGACGTTTCCTCCTGAATATCCCGTCACATTCCTGATGTTTTGACCTTTTGAACACAAACCCAGAAAATTTTCATTTTGTTCTCAATATAAACATATCTGCTCACTTTGTTGCAATATTTATGAATGCAAATCAAGATTATGAGTTTAAATCAAACATCAGGAGATGAAAAGGTTATTGGAGTCTGTTATGAGTTTCACGTGTGAACGGCAGTAATTTCAGTCAGTGTTGAGTATCGTGATGTTGTGGAGATCGTCACGGGTTTGAGGCTCTCAGTTACTCACCTGTTACAACCTTCAGATTCACTTCAGTGTAGAAATCTATATTTTTAGGAATATCAACTCCACACTGGTACGTCCCAGAATCCTCTTCACTCAGATTTCTGATGGTCACAGTGAAGACTGATGAACTTGTGTTGTCTTTCAGAGAGAATCTTCCATCTTTAATCCATTTATCTTTAATCTCAGTCTTGATGAGGTCAGAGCATGTGAATTTCTGATCACCTCGACAAAAATACTTTGCGTTGTCTGTATATCCTTCATCATATCTGCATCTGATCCTGACTCCTCCTCCTGAATATCCTGTCACACTGATGGAGCTCACGACACCTACAACAAACCAGCATCTTAATACAACACTAACATTTACTGGAGTGGGATTGAAATTTTAAAACGTGACCCTAAAGGTAATTTCACCATATGAGGTGAAGATAAATTCACGTCATTTATCCACTCATGCGCTCAACCCTGTAGTGTATGAATTTTATAAGGTTATTTTGTCATTCAGAGTCTGACGCCCCTCCCACACATAATTAAAGCTGCGACAGTCGAGTGCGTGAAGTGTCCAACATTCCTCACTTCTTCTTCTTTTAAAGTGCATCATCTGGTATTTAAAATGCATTTTCAGTGTGAACACAAACTCTATTTATTCTATAAAACGGCATATAAAAAATACGCAAATTGGGACTCAAAAGACTTTTGGTCATTATTTATTCTCTGTTCTTCAGATGCGACTGTTGATCAGAACTTAAACAGATTCTTACCAGGAATCATCATCAGAGTGAAAGTCAAGATGATCTTCATTCTTCTCTCTTATTCAATGATCTTCTCTGTTGTTAGTAGATTCAGTTCTTCTGAAGCTCTCGATGTGTGTTCACATGAGTGTTGACAGTTTCCTGGAAGCATCTTTAAAATAAACGGCTAAATATGACAGAGACGCCCACTTCCTCTGAGAGACAGAAATAAAATGTGATGCTAGTACTTCACACATTTTTAATGAACAGACACGAGCAGATAAAACGTATTATAACTGTATTATTTTACATAAACTTTCACAGAATGATTCTGTTATTTCTTTAGAACCATAAAGTTTTAAAGTTTAATGAAGTGTTTCTTGCATCACATTCATTTTTAAAGACTGTTTTTATTCTATTAGTATTTCATAAAGTGCTTTTGACTAATTAATTTATGTTCTATTCCAGTAAAAAAACAAAGTATAAATGGATTATTTGGTCAGTCTGACTGACTGAGCTCCACATAGCAACATTGGCTCAACCAATGGCGTGATTTCGGGGGCGGGACTATCAGTTTGTCTGACCAATGAACGCCAGTCAGCAGACGTGTTTGAAACCTGCTTGCAGAGACTCCAACTTAGCAATTTTGTTGCTAGATTTAACTACTTTTCAGACTGCTGACTTTTAGCAACTTTTGAAAAATTGTTAACTCAGGCTAAAATGCACACATTTTCCTTTTTTGTTGTTGTTGTCAGTCTGCAGAAGTGCTGTGAGTGACGTCAGCAGTATCCACAGCTCAGACACAGAGGCAGCAGGAGCAGAAATCATTGTCCTGACCCACATGGCACCAGAGGGGGCGCTCGTGAGCACCCTATTGAACCCTAAAATAACTAGTAGGACACCTTACAGTCACATGGACTTGATGGTTATCCATACGCGACAGCTACTATAAATCCACAAAGCAGAAAGTTCATATGAAGTGTGTCATTCGGGTCAGGACCCATGACTGACTGCAGCATTATGTGTTTGACGAAACAAATGTAAGTTTTGTGTTTATATTACTTTTACATGTAAAATTGTTGGTAAAAAAAAACAAAACAAGAACTAAACTAAATATTTCACATCATATTTTGCGCTAAAATGGCGAGTTAATTTGAGTGATGCCATTTTCCATGTCTGAAATTACTGTGTACAATAATTTGTGGGATAAAGAGAAACACAAGAACTACAACTGACTTCAGCCACAGTCTTAGATGAAATCAACTGAAGATAAAAGACATTAAATCTTTAGCATTTTCCTTCAGGTCAGTCCTATGTTCACAATAAAAAATCTGTTTAAATGTTAAAACGCTGCAATATCTTGTCTTTTAACAGTTCGGGGGTTTTTCCCGTGACTGACAGCTCTAGTCAAAGCATGTCCGTTGTGTTTGTTTCGTGAAGTCTTTGCCGCCATCATGATGAGATGGATGAAGCGACATTAACTTTATACTATTGATTATAGTAGATAAATAAATATAAATGGACTATAAATCCACGGCATCTTCAGTGTCACTGATGACAGTTTAACAACACAAACTGGACAAAGAGTGACAATCAGCTTCTTCTCTTCATTTCTGACTTTGGTCATAATTACATGCACTCATCATTCATGCAGATGTTTTTATCAAAATAATTAAAACTCATCTACCCTGTCATCATAACACACAAAACTCATCTCAATAAAACCAAGACATTTAACAGGCGATTACTTACAATCTCCACTAGATGAAGCTGAAGATTTATGACAAACAGGGAATTACAAACACAAACTCAATAGAGTTTTATATATATATATATATATTAAACCCATGTGGGAATGACGATGTCTTTAATAATCCTTTAAATGTTATACATTTATATTGTTAGTACATTTATTTAAACAAGCAACATCTTCAAGATTTACTTTGAATTTCACTGTTTTGTTTCAGATTTTTTCATCTCTGTCTTCCTGATCCAATTCTAAATATCATCATTTCTTTGTATGGCAGTGATAGTGAGAGTCGTATGAGAGTTTGCATTTTTGAATTCATTTTGAATTTAAAAAAAAAAAATCCTAGTTTTTCTACTACATTAAAGAGACTTGCTTGTAAGTGTGTCAGATCTTTGTGTTTGCAGGTTGTTTGATACTGTGGTCAGTGTGATAAAGTTCATCATGAGATCTTCAGCTTGTGGTTTACTTTTGCTCTATTTATATTTGTTGTTCAATCGCCTGCAAGAGCAAATATTCAAATATGATATGACAACAAACACGCGAGAGCCAATGAGATTCAATCGCAGTTTCTACTCCTCCCTTTTCTCCTTATATGGCGCTGACTGCCGCTCTTCCGTCTGAATGAAAACAGTTCGCGGGTGACTCAGAAGTTGAACTGACAGATCAGAGAAGAAGATTTTCTGTAAGTAATCCATTAAATTTAGGTCTGTTTCTCACACAAAGCTGTTTTATGTCTTCAGAACATTTGAAAAACACCACGAAGCGTCTGAATGACTTTTATGGTGCTTTATTTGATCTGGACTGCAGTTCTTGAACTAACGGTCGCGCTGAGGCTCGTGAATCTCACAATATCTTCACAACAACACTGTAAACTGACTGATAAATGATGAAATCCCTCATGATACAGTATTTACATTAGTATATTAAACATTTCACTCTAAAACCTGTGAAATATAAAAAGGATTCAAACACTAGACCTATATCCAACTATATGTACAATTTTGGAGCGAAATGTGAATACTGCATGCAAAACTTGCCCCACAATGCAATGGGATGGGTGTCAGGTCTTCACAAATTTGATAAATTGTATGATTATGTATTTTTTTTAATGCACTGCAACCTTTCAGAAACAATATGAAAACTACCATTTGGTGGTAAAAAGTTTCATTTAAGTAGAGAAAATAAAAACATGAAGTAATAATGGCCTGAAAAGATTCATTGAGCATCAACTTGTCTGAGACTGAAAACACAAACACAAATGTGTTATTCAAACCTCTGGCTCCATCTAGTGGTAAATATGTGTAAATGCCTGTTAAATCTCTTGTTTTAGTGAAATGATCTTTGTGTAGGTGATGGTGTGGTAGTTGATAGAGGAGATGCTTGTTTCTCATTCTTCAGTTCTGAATAACTGTAACTGATTTACACCTCCATCATTTCACTCTTTGTCCAGTTTGTGTTGTTAAACTCATCAGTGATGCTGAAGTTTGATGGACAGCTGCTGTCCGTGGTGCTGAATCCACAACAGAAGCAGCAATCAGACTCAGACTTCAGCTGACCCTAACCCTCATGTCTTTTATCTTCAGTTGATTTCATCTAAGGCTGTGGCTGAAGTCAGTTGTAGTTCTTGTGTTTCTGCTCGACGATTTTTTTCTGTTCTCTTCTTTCCTTCAGTGATTCTGCTTGTTAACAGTATTGAGATGACTCTATAAATAATATATGATCTGGGAAGTTTGAATCTGTGAATATATTGCCAACTTTACTGAACTCTTTAAGCACTGACCGCATGTCTTTATATTTGAGTCCAAGTTCAAACTCTAAATGAGCGGCGCATTATTTGTGTGTATTAATGCACGAGCTGACTGAAACACTGCAGCCAGAGGGACATTCAACAGGAACGTTTTGTCCGAGTTCACAACAGCTTTTGCAAGGGAACGATAATATCTTTGTGTGGGAACGCAAAATATATATATATTTTTTTAAATTCCCCCCATCCCAATTTTTTTCCACCACCGTGTCCCTTTAGGGGCTCCGTAGGTAAGAACATTAGTTTCCACCAAGATTTAAATTTCATATTATAACACATGTAAAGAACAATTATCTTTAGTTATACACAAATACATACATTATTTACATTACATAAATGACTTGAGCAGGAACAATAGTTGTGTATATTGAGCAAATAACAAGCTAAAAATAGCCAATCACTAACATTTACTGTAATCACTCATAACTACATATAATGACTCTGATCCTGATCGTTATTAAAGATGAACATCATCAGGACCGTCTGATGATGAAGCAACTGTTAAACATCAGCGTAAACCGGTTCAGAGGAATCAGAGGGGTTTGTGGGTAATTGTGGGGTTGTATAAACCTTATTATAAGAATCAGAGGGGTTTGTGGGTAATTTTTTGTGGATGTTCTTAATCTCGTAATCACAATCGGTATGAGAAACCTGAGGAGAGAAAGAGCTTTTATAAATTTAAAAATAATTTAAATATTTAATAATATTTAAAAACAAATATGGTTTTGCAATCACAGTAATTGTACTCACTGTTTCTTTGTTTCCGGGTGTCGTGCGAGATCTTTCGGATGAGGAAGCTGTTAAAGAAAAGCAAGACAATTAACTAAATGAAACACTGATCACCATAATAGTGATCAAACATTTTCAATAAAACATCAACGTCTAAACCTGTTAATTCTCCAAAAGAACTGTAGACGAATGACAGAAATGAAGTCAGTCTGGTTTGTAATGAGAGATTTAATGTCTTTTCAGTTGATTTCATCTAAGACTGTGTCTGAAGTCAGTTGTAGTTCTTGTGTTTCTCTTTCCTTCAGTGATTCTTCATTTATAAAGCGTGTATATGCACAGATTTGATCAGTGAGCGCACGCTTAAATCCACGCCAACGCTCATATTTTTAAAAATGGTCTTTGACGTGGAAAAGTGCTTTGCATCATGTCAGGGTCTGAGCAGACGTACACACTTGTCCTTGTCAGATACTGCAGTTATTGGAAATCTAAGCTATTCTTGCAGCTCGCCATTCTGAATCAAAGGATTTGACCGAAGACTGGTGATCTTTTATATCTACTTGATGTCATTTACAACGCTGAGAACTAATACCACCCAGCTTAAATAAATTCAGTATTGATTCATTCTGTTGTAAAAATCAATAGTTGTTAATTTAGTTAATTTATCTGTATATAACAGTGATGTCATCATCCAGCTCAGTTCAGTTCGCATACAATGGTGTCAGTGCAGATCAAAAACATTGTTGAATATCAAGTGTCCCCAACTAAGCAAGCCAAAGATTTGACATTTCATTAGTATCTAATGAACTCTAACAGGGCTTCAGTGCAGTGATAATTTAACAGCAGGGATTTTACTGTGTACAAAGTCCATCGAAAGAAAGTAAAAAGGAGTTTTACTGTGAGACTGCCTCCTCCTGCAGAGAGTCCCGGTCACGATCACGAGTCCAGCGGTGACCAGAATGAGAACCAAAGACACACTGACCATCAGAGAAGAGCCTGGAAACACCAGAGACTCACAATATCAACCACACACACAAATGAGTGTGTTTGTGTTTCAGAGAGTGTTTGTACCTGTTTCAGGAGATGCAGGTGCGAGCGCTGGAGACTCAACTGATGAGAATGATGGTGTCGTTCTGTCTGTCTCTAAAACACAGAAAAGTAAGAGGCTTTATCACCAAAGGTCCTCTAAAAACAGTCTTTGTGGGTGTAACAGTGGCTGACTAGATAAGAAGCAGAGAGGATCCAAATGCAGTTCAAGAGTTTATTCAAACAAAACAGCAAAAGTAAACCCAGGCAGAACACACGGGTCTGGGAAATGAACAAGGTGATCCATGTACAGTCGAAACAGGAACCAAAAAGCACACACAATAGGACAATAGCAGACAAAGAACATGTGAATCACTGGGGTATTTATACACAAAGTAACAAAGGGCTAACAAGAGACAGGTGAAGGTGATGAGCTGGACTGGAAACTGATGAGAGAAGCTATGGTGGCAAACAGGTTCAGGAATACAGAAAATAAGAGGACAAAGTCAGCGTAAGCGTTCAGCCGTCGTGTTCAGCCTCCTTGTGTGAAGACCGACTCGGGTAAAGACCTGCGACTCTACCTGCGCGACTCCACTGAGCAAAGACACCGACAGGACACTTCAGTATCCCCCTTCCCCCCTTTTTCTTTGCTCCCATACTCAACATGTGCTTTCAATACATTCCTGTTGTCACTCGCCTACGCATCATTATCACCGGTAGAAGGCAGCGCAACACTACTAACCTGCGTCCTGTTTCCTCCTCTTCTAACAAACCTCTCTCTGTTTCTGTAGGTCTATGGAATTGTCAGTCAGCTGTTAACAAAGCTGACTTCATTCCAGCCTTTGCCACTAACTCTACTCTCAATATCTTAGGCTTGACTGAGACATGGATTCGTCCAGAGGACTCCTCAACCCCCGCTGCTCTTTCTAACAACTTCACTTTTACTCATACCCCTCGACAGTCGGGAAGAGGAGGGGGCACAGGTTTCCTCATTTCTAACAATTGGAAATACTTCACTCACTCTGCTCTATGCAACAACTATTCGTTTGAATCTCATGCCATTACAATTACAAACCCTGTCAAAATTCATCTTGTACTCATCTATCGCCGCCCAGATCAATCTGTCGAGGAATTGGACATGCTGCTGTCCTCATTCCCAGACGATGGCAGTCCACTTGTACTCCTGGGCGATTTCAACATTCACCTTGATAAACCTTATGCTTCTGACTTCCTCTCTCTACTAGCCTCATTTGATTTCAACCGACTCATCACCACAAGCACCCACAAATCTGGCAACCAACTGGACCTGATCTACACACGTAACTGTATCACTCACAACATTCTGGTCCAACCTCTGCACGTCTCTGACCATTTCTTCATCACTTTCAATCTGCAACTTATTTGTGCACCACCAACCACTTCACATGTTTCCTTCAGAAGAAACTTGCGCTCTCTTTCCCCTTCTCATCTTTCCTCTGTTGTGTCATTATCCCTTCCCTCACACACACAATTCTCATCTTTGGATGTAAATACTGCTAGACACACTTTATGCTCCACTTTATCTTCTTTCCTAGACAGTGTCTGTCCTCTGTCATCCAGACTAGCACAAGCAACTCCTTCTAACCCCTGGATATCCGATGCACTTCGTGAAGACCGGACCAAACTCAGGGCAGCAGAAAGGAAATGGCGCAAATCACAAGACCCATCTGACCTAGGTTCGTATCAAGACCTGCTATCATCTTTTTTCTGGTGGAGTCCATGCAGCTAAGTCCTCATACTTCCACGACAAGATCAACAGCGCTACAAACACACGCGCACTCTTCAAGACATTCAACGCACTCCTCTGTCCCCCTCTACCACCACCCACCACCCACCACATCTTTAACTGCTGATCAATTTGCCAATTTCTTCACTGACAAGACATCTTCTATCAGTAGCCAATTCTCTGCACCACCCACACAGGAACTCAGCGCCTCCTCATCCACTAATCTTCTCTCTTCCTTCTCTCTTCTCACGGAGGCAGAAGTATCAAAACTTCTCCTCTCCACTCATCCCACCACCTGCCCTCTAGACCCCATCCCCTCACACTTTCTACAAGCCATCTCTCTCACTCTTTTACCAGCACTTACACACATTATTAACTCATCTCTCCACACAGGCACTTTCCCTACCGCATTCAAGCAGGCTCGGGTAACCCCACTGCTAAAAAAACCCACGTTAAACACATCACTCGTAGACAACTACAGACCTGTCTCTCTCCTATCTCTCTCTCATATCGAAAACACTTGAACGAGTTGTGTTCAACCAGGTGTCATCCTTCCTCACACAGAACAACCATCTGGACGTCAACCAATCTGTTTTCAAGAGCTGCCATTCCACCGAGACTGCTCTACTGTCTGTCACGGAATCCCTGCGAATTGCAAAGGCTGGTTCCAAATCATCTGTTCTCATTCTACTGGATCTATCTGCTGCCTTCGACACCGTAAACCATCAAATTCTTCTGTCCACCTTCTCGTCACTTGGCATCTCAGGTACTGCGCTTCAGTGGTTTGAGTCCTATCTCACAGGTAGGTCTTTCAGAGTCACCTGGGGATGGGAGGTATCCAAACCCCATCAACTGATCACTGGTTCCTCAGGGTTCAGTTCTTGGTCTCCTTCAATTCTCCATTTATACTACATCACTGGGTCCCATCATACAGGCACATGGTTTCTCCTACCACTGCTATGCTGATGACACACAACTCTACCTGTCCTTCCAACCAGATGATTCCACAGTAGCTGCACGGATCTCAAGCTGTCTGGCGGACATCTCGACGTGGATGGAAGAACACCACCTGCAGCTCAACCAGGCAAAGACTGAGCTTTTAGTCTTCCCTGCCACTCCTACTCTACAACACGACATCAACATACAGCTTGGTACAACCACCATTACCCCATCTAAGTCGGCCAGAAATCTTGGAGTTATCTTTGATGATCAAATGACCTTCAGAGACCACATCTCAAAGACGGCTTCTGGCTGGACTGCCGTCAAGTGCAGTCGAACCTCTTCAAATGATCCAGAACGCTGCTGCACATCTGGTCTTCAACAAGCGTAAGAGAGCCCACGTCATGCCCCTCTTCATCTCTTTGCACTGGCTACCCCTCGCTGCTCGCATCAAGTTCAAGGCACTGATGCTTGCTTACAGATCCACCACAGGCTCTGCACCCTCCTACCTCCACACACTGCTACAACGCTACGACCCACCAGAAGACTGCGATCACTAAAGGAACGAAGGCTTGTGGTACCGTCACAGAGAGGCACAAAATCACTCTCCAGAACATTCTCCTTCACTGCTCTCTGCTGGTGGAATGATCTCCCTACTTTCATCAGGAACGCAGAATCCCTGACAATATTCAAGAGACAGCTGAAAACTCATCTCTTCCGTGAACACTTAATCCCTTCATTAAAAAAAAAAAATCTATCCTTTCCTTTTTCCCTTCCTACTCTAGCGTATGGTACTGAGCAATGTCTGAAACTTGTATTGTGAGCACTTCCTGTGTCTATTTAAATGTAAATGTAAGAGTCCAACACAAGACACAATACTGGGATTGTGACAGTATGTTTCTTTTTAGGTTTTCATAATGCAAACTGGATGACATCCTGATAATCCAAATCATTAACCATTTCTTAGATCTTATTCAGAGCAGCGCCATGAAAACGAGGCTGTGAGGAGTAGACTTACTGTGCCTCCTAGATCACTTGTAATTTCCCACAACTCATGTTGTCTGGAGTATATTTCTCTACTGACATTTCTTGGAAATAAATGTATGCAGTGTTTCCTCCACAGAACAATCCAAAAACACATTAAATAGCAGCTCAACTCACTGAGGAGATTTATGTCTATCCCTCACAGCCACGCTTTTGTTCCAGTTGACAATCAAAGATGCCGCCGCTGTGAATAAGGTCTACAGCCAACAGTGAAAGGGCAGATGGTTTGTTTTGAATCATTGTCTTCAGCTCATTTGTTCACAGTTAATTTACTAAATGATTTTAAAATGAAAATGCAGTTCTTTGGAAGTATGTGTGAGTTTGGCTAAAGCTTGTCTGGGCTCTGATATCATGGCTAGAAACACATGAATGCATCACTTTTCTTCAGGGAGAAAACCCTGTATGTGGTGCCCAACTGCATGTACAGAAGATCCACACATGGTTTTCTCACTGACAGATACTTCACTTCCCTTTTCTCAAAGACGCTGATGCTTTTCACACACAAAACCATAAACTGTCGACAGATGCTGACTAGTGTTTAATAATTTCTCACCTGTAACAGTGATGAGGACTCGTGTGATGAAGCTCTTGTGTCCTTGATCAGACTGAACTCCACACCAGTATTCTGAATGTTGTCCAGTCACATGACTGATTCTTCCCGTCAGGAGCCGCTCTTCTCTGTCATCATACAGCTGGATCTTTCCCTCAGGACTCCATCTTCTGCTCTCCTTCACAGACGTCTCTTCAGCACAGAGATCAGCTCCAGATCTCCAGCAGAGAAACTTCACATCGCCCCTGTGGGATTGTGGGTATTTGCAGCTGATGTTCACAGATCCTCCTGCAGCAGCTGATAGACTGATGCTCTTCTCACAACAATCATCTGTTTCAGATCCAAATCAAGAGCAACGATGTTACAATTACCAGATATATTCATGGATTCTGTCAAATCATGCAGAAATGACTGAAAGTGTCTCACCGTGTCTGATGTAAAGGTTAAACTCAGAGAAGAAACTGTATTCTTCAGAAACTTTAACCATAATCTTATATTGTCCAGAGTCGTTCTCATTCAGCTCTCTGATAAACACTCGTAAGAGACCTGCAGATCTGTCTTCATGAACGGAGAATCTTCTGTCCTGTTTCCATCCTGCTGCTCTGTCAGTGTTTATTGGAAAAAAACATTGATATGCTGCTCTTTTACAGAAATATAATGAAGGATCCTTGGGTTTCTTCTCATATTTGTAGTTTATCATGACGTTTCCTCCTGAATATCCTCTCACACTCCAGATGTTTGGACCTGTTGAACACAAACTCAGATTTCAGTGTGAAGAATTAAGTCAGTAATGGTACTTCATCTTCATTTAATGTCAAACACGTCTGTTATGAGTTTCATGTGTGAACGGCAGTAATTTCAGTCAGTGTTGAGTATCGTGATGTTGTGGAGATCGTCACGGGTTTGAGGCTCTCAGTTACTCACCTGTTACAACCTTCAGATTCACTTCAGTGTAGAAATCTATATTGTAAGGTATTTCAACTCCACAGTAGTATGTACCAGAATCCCATCTACTCAGATATCTGATGGTCACAGTGAAGACTGCTGATCTTGTGTCGTCATACAGAGAGAATCTTTCAGAACCAGTCCATTTATTCTTCACATTAGTCCTGATTTGGTCTGAGCATGTTGCTGTCCACTGTCCTTTACAAAAATACTTTGTATATGCTGTATATCCTCTATCATATCTGCATGTGATCCTGACTCCTCCTTCATAATATCCTGTCACACTGATGGAGCTCACGACACCTACAACAAACCAGCATTAACAAACACTAATATACTTATGATAATGAATGGAGATGAACTTTCAAATTGTTTTTAAACTTATATATATATATATATATATATATATATATATATATATATATATATATATATATATATCAATTCAACAACATGATCTGAAGTGAAAGTCTCTCTTCATTAAATGATTTTATATTTAGTGAATCACTCAGAGTTCAGATTCTTACCAGGAATCATCATCAGAGTGAAAGTCAAGATGATCTTCATTCTTCTCTCTTATTCAATGATCTTCTCTGTTGTTAGTAGATTCAGTTCTTCTGAAGCTCTCGATGTGTGTTCACATGAGTTTTGAGGGTTTCTTTCCTGGTCACATGTTTAACTTGAAGTGCTGAATGTGACGGAGACGCCCACTTCCTCTGAGAGAGAGAGAGAGAGAGAGAGAGAGACTTTTTGACTTTTAAACAACTTTAATTTAAAAAATTTATAAACAATCCTCAATTACGAACATAGATTAGTAAATTACCATTGCAGTCAACATCGCATACACATTTATTTATACCCCACTTAAACTTGAAGTCTTCAATATTGTAATTCAGTCGATAATAGTCAAATACTATTCTTAAGCGTGACTTCATCAAACCCTCATAAATCAGCACCACATCAGTTTGGCCTATATCACCTATTTTACAGACAGGCAAACAGCTAACTTTGCTTGTCTGAACATGAAATTAAGTAGATGATAAATTTCCCTCTTGCTACATCCTATATTTAGGTCCGTAAATAAACATTCAGTCATGAAAACTTCTATTTTCTGACAACACCGACCAAGAGTGTCAAAAAGAGGCATTAATCTAGTACAGTTAACAACCAAATGAAAAACTGTCTCCTGTTGTTCACAGAAAGGACATCCTATCCCTGCTAGCGGGTCAAAATGTGCTCTGTGTCTGTTTGTTACTGTGATACCATATACAGACCTTGGTCTCTGTGTCTCCAGACTAACAGACAATGAGAGGTTTGTACAAGGTCTTCCAGCTACCTTTTGAGGAAGAGTCCGGTCCAAAAAAACTCCTTTACAGTTTCAAGGACATGAAGATGAAGAAGTTTTACACACAATGCATACCATTGCTTTTTTCCCAATGTCTCTGAAATGTTCCAGTTGAGGTGTCTTAAAATAAAGAATACTACCTTCAATTTCCTGCCACAAACCAGTCGGAGCTAGTTCTGGGAAAGAATAAGCAGTATTTTCTCTTTTGTGTAAAAATAAAAAGTCTCTATAGTCCAATGACATGTGCTCATATTGATGTTTCAACAGTCTGTGAGCCACGCGGACTGATCTTATGCCAAGTTTGGTAGCCAGAGTCTCTGCAGAGATCTTCAGTCAGTAAATGTCCAATGATTTTAGAACATCTAAATCAATTTTTGGTTTGAAGGATTTTCCAATAACCACTGACTCTGTTCACCATTTAGATCTCTGCAAACTTTTAAAAGAGTCCACGCTCTCAGCATTGACTTGTAAAATGATGACAGTCCGGTTAGGTCCAGCTTATTCCATTACGAACAGTTGACGATCTTAACCCATTTTGCCTGCTCTTCTCAGGAGGGCACAGGCTTGCCCAAAACAGCTCACTTCTTCCCCAAACAGGAGACTTTGAGCTGTCTGAATGTGTTAATTCTAGATTTTATATCGATAAGTCCTTGACCTCCCTCCGTCCTGGACGGTCACCGTGATTTTACCAAGTAAAACATGTTCCTGGATCATCACATTTTGTTGATCCTGGGACAGCATTTCTGTCCAAAAATGTAGCCCTAACCTCGACCTATCTCTACGTAACCCTACCCATAACTTATCCCTAAAATCAGCGGGAAATGAGAGGTGAATAACATTGACCTAAACTTGATAGAAACTGTAAACTTGTCCCTCAAATCTGATTGGTTGACTGGAATGTTGTTCCGGGATAAAAGTCGTGATTTTGCCAAGTAAGACGTCTTTTGTCAACATTCTTGTCCAAAAACATAGTCCTAACCCTATCCCTACCCCTAAACCTAACCCTACCCATAACTTATGACGCTTTCCACTGCATGGTACGGCTCACTTAAATAGTACCACCTTGGTTGAGGTTCCAAGAGAGCCATACCGACACTAAAATGTGACGTGTAAACACTGCAGATCACTGACTGGTCAGAGAGAATCATCACTACCAGATTTGAAACACGAGGCACCAAACCCTTTGGAATTAAATAGTCGGTAACAGCCACTGAAGTATCATTAGTTCGCATGACTTTTTAAAATACTTGTTATAAACGACCATCGCACAGAACTTGAAAAAAAGAAATGGCTGTTATTGTGGTCAGTAGATGAGGTGCAGACGTTCCTCTCGTTGGTATCCGAGGAGCTTATCCACAGCAGTAGAAGTGGCGGAATCATAACGGTCAGTCTATGACACGACCCACTTTGAAGTTGAACTAAACTGCAGTGGGAAATCAAACCGAAGTAATGCGAGCCGAGCTCAGCCGAGTTGTGCCACACAGTGGAAAAGTGCCATTACTCACCTTTCATTTCCCTCTGATTTTAAGAATAAGAATGGTGTAGAAGCTCCTAACCCTTGTTGTAAGCCTAAAAAATGAAAATAAGTATGAACTCATTCTTCAAATCTGATTGGTTGACTGTAATGTTGTTCCAGGATCAATAAGGATGTTGATCCAGGAACATGTTGTACTTGGTGAAATCACGTTCACCGTCCTGGACAGATAAAGCACTGGTGCTTTTAGCCAGAGATAATCTGGGTCAAAAAAAGTCTACTACTTGTTTTTGAATGTCCATTATCAATTCTTCTAGAGGTTATAATATCATCATCTTCTGCCATAAAGCAGCAGCAATCAGATTATTACAGACCAAAACTCTACCCCTATAGAATAGCTGAGAGAGCAACCACTTCCATCAAGACAACCGAGCATGTGTTTTCTCCACTAGTCGCTCCCAATTCTGTTTCTTATATTCTTCAGATCCTATATTTAAAAACCTTCTCTTCCCCATTGCAACTCTCCAGGAATGACGGGACTCTTATTGTCATGGCGAAACCATACAGTCACTCTTTTGCTCCAGAGGATGCTTTTTCCATACGTTTCTAAACACTTTATTATAACATTAACATCTTGATTTCCTTGATTTTTTAATAGATAGCACAGGAAGATCTTGTAGAAGTTCATGATCTTTATATACTAGATCTTTTCACAGAATGATTTTATTTAAAAGGCTGTTTTACGTTTTTCCAGAACTGTAACATCTAAAGTTTTCAACTGACTTCAGATTTAAATGAAGGTTTTCTTCACTGCATCACATTTGCTTTACTCTCCCTCAAGCCATCCTATGCTGTTTATGTTTTTCTTCTTTCTGATGAAGACAATTTGAGTTATATTAATAAATATTACAGTGAACCACCTATGTGGATCTGAAAAAAGTGACTCCATCCATCATAACGTGCTCCACACGGCTCCAGTGGGATAATAAAGGCCTTCTGAAGTGAAGTGATGCAAAGTGTCTTTCACTAAATTCATTTATTTATTGTCTATTGCGGTAAAAAAAAAAGAAAAGATAATCCTGAGAGTATAAATGGATTATTCAGTCAGCCTGAGCTCCACACAATAACACTGGCTCAACCAATGGTGTGATTTATGGGCGGGACTGTTAGATTGTCTGACCAATGAAATGATAGTCAGCAGTGTTTGAAACTTGATTGAAAACTGTATTTTGTGATTTATAATTGACACTAGTGACCCAAAAAATAAACACTTTCAATCAGAAAATGACAGTTTTACCTCAGATTGAATCGAGATGCTCCAAAAACAAGGAAAACACTATAAGAGTTGTTAAGAGTGAGACCACTTTATTTTTATTTTGCTTTTCACATTCAATATTGTTTCAAAGCAGTTTTACAGAAAATCACTTTATTACTGTCTTAAATCCTGAAGTAAGCAACTGCGGCAAGCAAAAAAATATTATAATAAAAAGAAAGAAAGATAGAAAAAAAACCTGCTTAAACTGTTTAAAGAACATCTGTGTGCATGTGCGTCTCATTTGTGCTTCATCTTGAACTCTACTGCACATCTGTCCTTCTAAATCAATCATTTTATACACATTCTCTGATGTGGAGATTCAACTGATGAAGATGGTGATGATGATGTTGGTGATGATGATGATGGTGGTGGTGATGATGATGATGATGATGATGATGATGATGATGTTTCTGGAAAGTTTGTATATAAAACAACAAAACAATGAATTTCTAAATGATGTTTTTTTCACACACAGAACTGGACACTCTTTTCTCATGATACAGACACTGTCACTGACGTCATTCACACATTCACTACCCAGAATTCATGTTTGCTGACACACAGACAGAAGTTTGTTTGAGTTCCTGGAACTGAAGCCTGTGTTTTCACACTGAATAATGAAGTGCACAGCAGCGTGACGGGGTGAACGCCCTTAACTGACGATAACTATAGTACAAGTGTGGTAAAAGGACTCCCAGCAGCACTAAAACCTGCACTTCTACTGTCTCCAGATGACCAGACCTGCTGGAAAACCTGCTGTGATACTGTGTCCGAATTCCCACACTAATGCTGCAACACCAAACACTGAGACGAGATGATCACACTGAGAACTAAACTAAAACACTTTCAGCCACATGCTGACAGAGACACTGTCAGATACAGAAAGACATTTGTACTGAACGTGAAATTAACAAATAACTAACTGTATTAGAGCAGGTTGGGAGGCTTTCTCAAGAGGAAACTGCAGTGTTTTTATACTTCCTCTTTTAATTGCTGCTGGAGTCTAAATTAAAAATAACCTTGTGGTTAAAGCTGCTTCAATAGAATGAGCTTCAAACCTCAAACAGCATGTAATGGAAAATCACCCGTACCTGTAAGAGTGATGAGGACTCGTGTGATGAAGCTCTTGTGTCCTTGATCAGACTGAACTCCACACCAGTATTCTGAAAGTTGTTCAGTCACATGACTGATTCTTCCCGTCAGGAGCCGCTCTTCTCTGTCATCATACAGCTGGATATTTCCCTCAGGACTCCATCTTCTGCTCTCGTTCACAGACGTCTCTTCAGCACAGAGATCAGCTCCAGATCTCCAGCAGAGAAACTTCACATCGCTCCTGTGGGATTGTGGGTATTTGCAGCTGATGTTCACAGATCCTCCTGCAGCAGCTGATAAACTGATGCTCTTCTCACAACAATCATCTGTTTCAGATCCACATCAAGAGCAGCGATGTTACAATTACCAGATATATTCATGGATTCTGTCAAATTGTCACGGAAATTAACTCCGTGATTCCCTCCTCTGACCATCAGAGGGCACCTTCCCCCGAATACTAACTCTTGTTTGCATTTACACTCATTTCACTACATTACCCAGAAGCCCCGTACCTTGGCACTGATCACCCCGGACAGCTGATACCTATCTGCCTCAGTATTTAGTCGCACAGAGACACTGGCTCAGTGCGAGGTCTTGCTCTCTTTGATGAAATTTCTAAGCGCTATTACTTTGTTGGATTACCCGTTGCTGAAACCTTTGTCTACCGTCTGTGACCCTTTGCTGCCTGCCCTTTGGACTGTCTGCCTGGATATTACTTACGATCGCTTTCTGCCCGCCTTGACCCTGGACTGTGACCCGTTTACGTATCTGCCTATTCCCTGCTATATCTGTCTGCTGTGTTTTGACTTCTGCCTGTTTGACTACCCTGTTTATAATAAAGCCTGCTTATGGATCCCAATCAGAGTGACGAGTTGTTACAGAAGACCTCGCCTAACTTTGATCCAGCGGCTTTCTCTCATCTGTGCGCCACAATGTCTGCCCAAGCTAGCCAACTCGCCGCGCATCATCACCAACTGAATCGTCTTACCGCTCTCACCGAAGATCCCGTCAAGGCTCTCCAGAGTCTCCACACAACACCCAGTGAACCAACGCCAGCGGTCGCCTCTGCATCCGCCATTGCCCACGCGGCAAAGACACCACTACACGTTAATCCACGCCTCTCATTTCCTGAAAGATTCGACGGAGGTCCAGCGAGATGTCAAGGGTTCATTCTACAGTGTTCCCTGTTTCTGGATCAACAGCCCACTTTATATCCTAACGACTCAGCTAAGATCGCATTTGTTTGCTCGCTGCTTTCGGGTAAAGCCCTAGAATGGATCACGGCTGTTTGGAAAGCGGAGGGTGACACCTTCCCATCTTACGATGCTTTCATTCAGAGTTTTCGTAACGTCTTCGACCATTCCCTCGACGGAAAAGGAGCCGGCGATTGTTTAATGGAGTTAACCCAGGGATCTGAAACAACGGCGGAGTATGCTTTACGATTTCGCACATTGGCTGCACAGACTGGCTGGGATAACGAACCACTGAAGGTTTTGTTTCGGAGAGGTTTGTCACAGGAACTTCAATCCGAACTCGCCTGTCGCGATGAGGGAAAGGACTTAGATTCATTTATCGAACTAGCTATTCAGCTTGATCACCTCATTCGCTCCTGGAGACCAACACAGAGCAGGACAACCCATGTTTTTCCCCGTTGCACAGACAGAGACTTTGAACCCATGCAAGTAAATACTTATTGCATATCCACGGAGGAGAGAAGTCGTCGCCTCTCACAAAACCTATGCTTGTATTGTGGTCAACCCGGACATTTGAGAAATTCATGTCCCACACGCCCATCATCTGAGAAACAACGAGCGGTGAGTGTTAATACCTTTAATTCAGAGATGTGTGTAACTGTACCCATTATTCTAACAATCAATGATCGGTCAGTCACTACCGCCGCCCTGCTAGACTCAAGCGCGGCCGGTAATTTTATGTCTTTGGGGTTTGCACAGACAAACGGAAATTACTCTCACGAAATGTTCCTCTCCCTTGACAGTGGAGGTGATAGACGGGAGACCTCTGGGCACAGGTCACGTAACCGCCATCACACAGGAACTCGTGATGAAAACAGGGATCCTGCACACGGAAAAAATTCACTTCTACATACTCCCCACTTCTACCACAGCTGTTATCTTGGGACTGCCATGGCTACGACGACACGACCCACATGTGTCATGGAGAGAGGGGCAAATTATCCAGTGGAATGACGCCTGCTATCCTAAATGTATCCCTTCTGTTGCTCCCATCAACTTACAATCCATCAACATTACTGATCAGACCCTGGACATTGACTTACCTGAAGAATATAAAGATTTAATCCTAGCCTTCAACAAAGAACGGGCATCCGAACTACCACCTCATCGCCCGTATGACTGCTCCATCGAGCTCGTTCCCGAAGCCACTCTTCCCCGAGGACGTATTTTCCCCCTCTCTCAACTTGACTCTGACGCAATGAAGAAGTATGTCGAGGAGGAGTTGGCAAAGGGCTTCATTCGACCGTCCACCTCCTCGGCGTCAGCAGGATTCTTCTTCGTGCATAAGAAAGACGGAGGATTACGACCCTGTATCGACTACCGAGGGCTCAACGAGGTAACAGTTAAATTCAAGTATCCTTTACCTCTAGTTCCTGCCGCTCTTGAACAATTAAGAACTGCTAAATACTATACTAAACTCGACCTCCGGTGTGCTTACAATTTAACCCGCATACACAAGGGAGATGAATGGAAAACTGCCTTTTCCACCGCCACAGGGCACTATGAGTATCTCGTTATGCCCTTCGGGCTAGCTAACAGTCCGTCAGTGTTCCAATCTTTTGTCAACGATGTCTTCAGGGAGATGCTTAACCGATGTGTCATCGTCTACATCGACGACATATTGATCTACTCAGACACTTTTGAAGAGCACATCAAACATGTCAGAATGGTTCTTAAGAAACTCATCCACCATCAGCTCTACGCCAAGATCGAAAAATGTGAGTTTCATCAAACTTCCACCTCCTTCCTGGGCTACATCATCAGTCCCGAAGGGATCACCATGGATGACAAGAAAGTAACCGCCGTCCTTAACTGGCCACAACCTAGCACGCTCAAGGAATTGCAACGATTTCTGGGTTTCGCCAATTTCTACCGACGATTTATCAGGGACTTCAGTTCGATAGCGATTCGATACCCATTAACCTCCATGGTGAAGAAGGGTACGAGTTATTGATGCCTTTCATCAATTGAAAGAATGTTTCACCACAGCAAACAACCAGTTCTGGCCTCGGAGCCGTCCTCTCTCAAAGACAAGGTGAACCTCCCAAGTTATTTCCATGTGCATACCATTCACGAAAACTCAATGCTGCAGAGAGGAATTATGATGTGGGGGATCGCGAGCTTTTGGCCATGAAGGCTGCTTTTGAGGAGTGGCGCCACTGGCTAGAGGGCACCACACACCCGTTCACAGTGCTCACCGATCATAAGAATCTTGAATATCTGAAGACGGCGAAAAGACTCAATCCCAGATAGGCAATATGGTCACTCTTCTTCTCCCACTTTCACTTCACCGTTACCTACCGTCCAGGGTCCAAGAATACCAAAGCCGATGCCCTATCAAGACAACAGGACTATGACTCTTCTGTCTCATCCCCAGAAACTATTATCCCTGCCAATCTTGTTATCGCTCCCATTCAGTGGGACATCATGACGGAGATCGAACAGGCTACAGTCACAACCGAAATCCCACCAGAACGTCCCCTGGACAGAACATTTGTTCCTGAACCGCTACGCAACCGTCTCATGGAACAGGTACACACCACACTGGCTTCCGGACATCCTGGAATCAGGGCCACAACACAACTACTACAGAACCGTTTCTGGTGGCCTACCCTGCAAAAGGATACCACTCACTTTTTCCGCCAATGTAACATTTGTAACATCCAGAAACCATCTCATCATTTGCCCGTAGGTCTGCTACAACCCTTACCACTTCCCCAACGTCCCTGGTCGCATATCACCATAGGCTTTGTAACCGACCTCCCAGCCTCGGACCATTGCACTACCATTCTTACTGTAATAGACAGATTTTCCAAGGCTTGTCGCTTCATCCCGTTACCCAAGTTACCCACAGCCCTGCAGACAGCCGAACATTTGTGTAACTGGGTATTTCGCCTCTATGGATTGCCAGAGGATATTGTATCAGATCGAGGTCCACAATTCACTTACAGGCTCTGGTCTGAACTCTTCAAAGCTCTGGGTGTCAACATCAGCCTTACCTCAGGGTATCACCCCCAATCTAACGGGCAGATTGAGCGTCTTAATCAGGAGCTCACACAGTTCCTCCGATCCTATTGCAACCGACAGCAGAACGACTGGGCACGATTCCTGATGTGGGCCGAATATGCCCAGAATTCCCTCCGTAAGGAAGCCACTGGCCTTACTCCATTTCAGTGTATCCTCGGATACCAGCCCCCGCTGTTTCCCTGGTCCGGGGAACCTACCAATGTCCCTGCCGTGGATGACTGGTTGACCAGGAGTGAGGTCACATGGAACAATGCTCATGTCCCCTTACCCATCATTGTGGAGGGCGAGGAGGCCTATCGAGTCCGGGAACTGTTGGATTCCCGACGCCGAGGACGTAAACTTCAATATCTCGTGGACTGGGAGGGGTACGGTCCGGAGGAGCGTTCGTGGGTTAACTCGGAGGATATCCTCGATCCCAACCTAGTGGAGGACTTCCACCGCACATTCCCGGAGAAGCCGGCCCCTCGACCACGTGGAAGACCCCGGCGTCGGTTACCTCCTCGCGCCAGGAGTCGCTCGCAGGGAGGGGGCTCTGTCACGGAAACGAACTCCGTGATTCCGTCCTCTGACCATCAGAGGGCACCTTCCCCCGAATACTAACTCTTGTTTGCATTTACACTCATTTCACTACATTACCCAGAAGCCCCGTACCTTGGCACTGATCACCCCGGACAGCTGATACCTATCTGCCTCAGTATTTAGTCGCACAGAGACACTGGCTCAGTGCGAGGTCTTGCTCTCTTTGATGACATTTCTAAGCGCTATTACTTTGTTGGATTACCCGTTGCTGAAACCTTTGTCTACCGTCTGTGACCCTTTGCTGCCTGCCCTTTGGACTGTCTGCCTGGATATTACTTACGATCGCTTTCTGCCCGCCTTGACCCTGGACTGTGACCCGTTTACGTATCTGCCTATTCCCTGCTATATCTGTCTGCTGTGTTTTGACTTCTGCCTGTTTGACTACCCTGTTTATAATAAAGCCTGCTTATGGATCCCAATCAGAGTGACGAGTCGTTACACAAATCATGCAGAAATGACTGAAAGTGTCTCACCGTCTCTGATGTCCAGGTTAAACTCAGAGAAGAAACTGTATTCTTCAGAAACTTTGACCGTAATCCTGTATTCTCCAGAGTCGCTCTCATTCAGCTCTCTGATAAACACTCGTAAGAGACCTGCAGATCTGTCTTCATGAACGGAGAATCTTCTGTCCTGTTTCCATCCTGCTACTCTGTCAGTGTTTATTACAGTAAGACATTGATCTGCTGCTCTTTTACAGAAATATTTCACATGGTTCTTGTGTTTCTTCTCATATTTATAGTTTATCATGACGTTTCCTCCTGAATATCCCGTCACACTCCTGATGTTTTGACCTGTTGAACACAGTTATTTAGTAATAAAGTCATCTTTATTCAATGACAAACACAAACTTTCGTCAGTGAGACACACACACACACACACACACACTGGGAGATAAAGAAAGTCAGTGTATTTTCCCTCATTCCTGATTTTCTTGCATCTTTTAGTGGTGACATACAGACCACAGGATTTACATCAGTATTATTATCGTGATGTTGTGGAGATCGTCACGGGTTTGAGGCTCTCAGTTACTCACCTGTTACAACCTTCAGATTCACTTCAGTGTAGAGATCTTTTCCAACTCTTTCAGTTCCACAGTAGTACGTGTCAGAATCCCATCTACTCAGATCTCTGATGGTCACAGTGAAGACTGCTGATCTTGTGTCGTCATACAGAGAGAATCTTCCAGAATGAATCCATTTATTTTTCTCTTCGGTCTTGATTTTGTCTGAGCACACTGACCACTCTCCTTTACAAAAATACTTTATATATGCTGTATATCCTTTATCATATTTGCATCTGATCCTGACTCCTCCTCCTGAATATCCTGTCACACTGATGGAGCTCACGACACCTACAACAAACCAGCATCTTAATACAACACTAACATTTACTGGAGTGGGATTGAAATTTTAACGTGACCCTAAAGGTAATTTCCCCATATGAGGTGAAGATAAATTCACGTCATTTATCCACTCATGCGCTCAACCCTGTAGTGTATGAATTTTATAAGGTTATTTTGTCATTCAGAGTCTGACGCCCCTCCCACACATAATTAAAGCTGCGACAGTCGAGGGCGTGAAGTGTCCAACATTCCTCACTTCTTCTTCTTTTAAAGTGCATCATCTGGTATTTAAAATGCATTTCAGTGTGAACACAAACTCTATAAAACGGCATATAATGCATAAGTACGCAAATTGGGACTCAAAAGACTGAAGACTTTTGGTCATTATTTATTCTCTGTTCTTCAGATGCGACTGTTGATCAGAACTTGAACAGATTCTTACCAGGAATCATCATCAGAGTGAAAGTCAAGATGATCTTCATTCTTCTCTTTTATTCAATGATCTTCTCTGTTGTTAGTAGATTCAGTTCTTCTGAAGCTCTCGATGTGTGTTCACATGAGTTTTGACAGTTTCCTGGAAGTATCTGTAAAATAAACTGCTAAATTTCACAGACATGCCCACTTCCTCTGAGAAAGAGAGTGTGATACTAGTACTTCACACATTTTTAATGAACAGACACGAGCAGATAAAACGTATTATAACTGTATTATTTCACATAAACTTTCACAGAATGATTCTGTTATTTCTTAGTTTTAGAACCATAAAGTTTTAAAGTTTAATGAAGTGTTTCTTGCATCACATTCATTTTAAAGACTGTTTTTATTCTATTAGTATTTCATAAAGTGCTTTTGACTAAATTAATTTATGCTCCATTCCAGTAAAAAAACAAAGTATAAATGGATTATTTGGTCAGTCTGACTGACTGAGCTCCACATAGCAACATTGGCTCAACCAATGGCGTGATTTTGGGGGCGGGACTATCAGTTTGTCTGACCAATGAACGCCAGTCAGCAGACGTGTTTGAAACCTGCTTGCAGAGACTCCAACTTGGCAATTTTGTTGCTAGATTTAACAACTTTTCAGACTGCTGACTTTTAGCAACTTTTGAAAAATTGTTAACTCAGGCTAAAATGCACACATTTTCCTTTTTTGTTGTTGTTGTCAGTCTGCAGAAGTGCTGTGAGTGACGTCAGCAGTATCCACAGCTCAGACACAGAGGCAGCAGGAGCAGAAATCATTGTCCTGTCCCACATGGCACCAGAGGGGGCGCTCGTGAGCACCCTATTGAACCCTAAAATAACTAGTACGACACCTTACAGTCACATGGACTTGATGGTTATCCATACGCGACAGCTACTATAAATCCACAAAGCAGAAAGTTCATATGAAGTGTGTCATTCGGGTCAGGACCCATGACTGACTGCAGCATTATGTGTTTGATGAGACAAATGTAAGTTTTGTGTTTATATTACTTTTACAAGTAAAATTATTGGTAAAAAACAAAAAACAAAACAAGAACTAAATGTCATTGTCCATGTCTAAAATTACTGTGTACAATAATTTGTGGGATAAAGAGAAACACAAGAACTACAACTGACTTCAGCCACAGTCTTAGATGAAATCAACTGAAGATAAAAGACATTAAATCTTTAGCATTTTCCTTCAGGTCAGTCCTATGTTCACAATAAAAAAATCTGTTTAAATGTTCGCTGCAATATCTTGTCTTTTAACAGTTCGGGGGTTTTTCCCGTGACTGACAGCTCTAGTCAAAGCATGTCCGTTGTGTTTGTTTTGTGAAAGTCTTTGCCGCCATCATGATGAGATGGATGAAGCGACATTAACTTTATACTATTGATTATAGTAGATAAATAAATATAAATGGACTATAAATCCACGGCATCTTCAGTGTCATTGATGACAGTTTAACAACACAAACTGGACAAAGATTGACAATCAGCTTCTTCTCTTCATTTCTGACTTTGGTCATAATTACATGCACTCATCATTCATGCAGATGTTTTTATCAAAATAATTAAAACTCATCTACTCTGTCATCATAACACACAAAACTCATCTCAATAAAACCAAGACATTTAACAGGCGATTACTTACAATCTCCACTAGATGGAGCTGAAGATTTATGACAAACAGGGAATAACAAACACAAACTCTTTAGTTTATATATATATATATATTAAACCCATGTGGGAATGACGATGTCTTTAATAATCCTTTAAATGTTATACATTTATATTGTTAGTACATTTATTTAAACAAGCAACATCTTCAAGATTTACTTTGAATTTCACTGTTTTGTTTCAGATTTTTTCATCTCTGTCTTCCTGATCCAATTCTAAATATCATCATTTCTTTGTATGGCAGTGATAGTGAGAGTCGTATGAGAGTTTGCTTTTTTGAATTCATTTTGAATTAAAAAAAAAAATCCCAGTTTTTCTACTACATTAAAGAGACTTGCTTGTAAGTGTGTCAGATCTTTGTGTTTGCAGGTTGTTTGATACTGTGGTCAGTGTGATAAAGATCATCATGAGATCTTCAGCTTGTGGTTTACTTTTGCTCTATTTATATTTTTTGTTCAATCGCCTGCAGGAGCAAATATTCAAATATGACACGACAACAAACACGCGAGAGCCAATGAGATTCAAGCGCAGTTTGTACTCCTCCCTTTTCTCCTTATATGGCGCTGACTGCCGCTCTTCCGTCTGAATGAAAACAGTTCGCGGGTGACTCAGAATTTGAACTGACGGATCAGAGAAGAAGATTTTCTGTAAGTAATCCATTAAAATTAGGTCTGTTTCTCACACAAAGCTGTTTTATGTCTTCAGAACATTTGAAAAACACCACGAAGCGTCTGAATGACTTTAATGGTGCTTTATTTGATCTGGACTGCAGTTCTTGAACTAACGGTCGCGCTGAGGCTCGTGAATCTCACAATATCTTCACAACAACACTGTAAACTGACTGATAAATGATGAAATCCCTCATGATACAGTATTTACATTAGTATATTCAACATTTCACTCTAAAACCTGTGAAATATAAAAAGGATTCAAACACTAGACCTATATCCAACTATATGTACAATTTTTGAACGAAATGTGAATACTGCATGTAAAACTCGCCCCACAATGCAATGGGATGGGTGTCAGGTCTTCACAAATTTGATAAATTATATGATTATGTATTTTTTATGCACTGCAACCTTTCAGAAACAATATGAAAACTACCATTTGGTGGTAAAAAGTTTCATTTAAGTAGAGAAAATAAAAACATGAAGTAATAATGGTGTGAAAAGATTCATTGAGCATCAACTTGTCTGAGACTGAAAACACAAACACAAATGTGTTATTCAAACCTCTGGCTCCATCTAGTGGTAAATATGTGTAAATGCCTGTTAAATCTCTTGTTTTAGTGAAATGATCTTTGTGTAGGTGATGGTCTGGTAGTTGATAGAGGAGATGCTTGTTTCTCGTTCTTCAGTTCTGAATAACTGTAACTGATTTACACCTCCATCATTTCACTCTTTGTCCAGTTTGTGTTGCTAAACTCATCAGTGATGCTGCAGTTTGATTGACAGCTGCTGTCCGTGGTGCTGAATCCACAACAGAAGCAGCAATCAGACTCAGACTTCAGCTGACCCTAACCCTCATGTCTTTTATCTTCAGTTGATTTCATCTAAGGCTGTGGCTGAAGTCAGTTGTAGTTCTTCTGTTTCTGCTCGACGATTTTTTTCTGTTCTCTTCTTTCCTTCAGTGATTCTGCTTGTTAACAGGCTTGAGATGACTCTATAAATAATATATAAAGATTTTGTGGCTCAGATCAGGTCCAGTTCTGGTTTATCTTTGCTCTTGGCTGACATGTGGCGTTGCTATGGCCTGCTTGTGGCCCAGATCTGGCAAACAGGAGCGGTCGACCCAAGTGCCATCATTCCACACCACATGTTGGAAATATCTGCATTTGTGTTTTAACAGCGTTTAGTTCACGAGTTATTGATCCGGGAAGTTTGAATCTGTGAATATATTGCCAACTTTACTGAACTCTTTAAGCACTGACCGCATGTCTTTATATTTGAGTCCAAGTTCAAACTCTAAATGAGCGGCGCATTATTTGTGTGTATTAATGCACGAGCTGACTGAAACACTGCAGCCAGAGGGACATTCAACAGGAACGTTTTGTCCGAGTTCACAACAGCTTTTGCAAGGGAACGATAATATCTTTGTGTGGGAACGCAAAATATATATATATTTTTTTTAATTCCTCCCATCCCAATTTTTTTCCACCACCGTGTCCCTTTAGGGGCTCCGTAGGTAAGAACATTAGTTTCCACCAAGATTTAAATTTCATATTATAACACATGTAAAGAACAATTATCTTTAGTTATACAATTATTTATACCCCACTTAAACTTGAAGTCTTCAATATTGTAATTCAGTTGATAATAGTCAAATACTATTCTTAAGCGTGACTTCATCAAACCCTCATAAATCAGCACCACATCAGTTTGGCCTATATCACCTATTTTACAGACAGCCAAACAGCTAACTTTGCTTGTCTGAACATGAAATTAAGTAGATGATAAATTTCCCTCTTGCTTCCCTATATTTAGGTCCGTAAATAAACATTCAGTCATGAAAACTTCTATTTTCTGACAACACCGACCAAGAGTGTCAAAAAGAGGCATTAATCTAGTACAGTTAACAACCAAATGAAAAACTGTCTCCTGTTGTTCACAGAAAGGACATCCTATCCCTGCTAGCGGGTCAAAATGTGCTCTGTGTCTGTTTGTTACTGTGATACCATATACAGACCTTGGTCTCTGTGTCTCCAGACCAACAGACAATGAGAGGTTTGTACAAGGTCTTCCAGCTACCTTTTGTGTAAAAATAAAAAGTCTCTATAGCCCAATGGCATGTGCTTATATAGATGTTTCAACAGTCTCTGAGCCACGCGGACTGATCTTATGCCAAGTTTGGTAGCCAGAGTCTCTGCAGAGATCTTCAGTCAGTAAATGTCCAATTATGACAACATCGCAGACCATAAAGCATTGATTTTAGAACATCTACGTCAATTTTTGGTTTGAAGGATTTTTCAATAACCACTGACTCTGTTCACCATTTAGATCTCTGCAAACTTTTAAAAGAGTCCACGCTCTCAGCATTGACTTGTAAAATGATGACAGTCCGGTTAGGTCCAGCTTATTCCATTACGAACAGTTGACGATCTTAACCCATTTTGCCTGCTCTTCTCAGGAGGGCACAGGCTTGCCCAAACCAGCTCACTTCTTCCCCAAACAGGAGACGTTAAGCTGTCTGAATGTGTTAATTCTAGATTTTATATCGATAAGTCCTTGACCTCCCTCCGTCCTGGACGGTCACCGTGAATTTTCCAATTAAAACATGTTCCTGGATCATCACGTTTTGTTGATCCTGGGACAACATTCCTGTCCAAAAATGTAGCCCTAACCTCGACTTATCTCTACGTAACCCTACCCATAACTTATCCCTAAAATCAGCGGGAAATGAGAGGTGAATAACATTGACCTAAACTTGATAGAAACTGTAAACTTGTCCCTCAAATCTGATTGGTTGACTGGAATGTTGTTCCGGGATAAAAGTCGTGATTTTGCCAAGTAAGACGTCTTTTGTCAACATTCTTGTCCAAAAACATAGTCCTAACCCTATCCCTACCCCTAAACCTAACCCTACCCATAACTTATGACGCTTTTCCACTGCATGGTACGGCTCACTTAAATAGTACCACCTTGGTTGAGGTTCCAAGAGAGCCATACCGACACTAAAATGTGACGTGTAAACACTGCCGATCACTGACTGGTCAGAGAGAATCATCACTACCAGATTTGAAACACGAGGCACCAAACCCTTTGGAATTAAATAGTCGGTAACAGCCACTGAAGTATCATTAGTTCGCATGACTTTTTAAAATACTTGTTATAAACGACCATCGCACAGAACTTGAAAAAAAGAAATGGCTGTTATTGTGGTCAGTAGATGAGGTGCAGACGTTCCTCTCGTTGGTATCCGAGGAGCTTATCCACAGCAGTAGAAGTGGCGGAATTATAACGGTCAGTCTATGACACGACCCACTTTGAAGTTGAACTAAACTGCAGTGGGAAATCAAACCGAAGTAATGCGAGCCGAGCTCAGCCGAGTTGTGCCACACAGTGGAAAAGTGCCATTACTCACCTTTCATTTCCCTCTGATTTTAAGAATAAGAATGGTGTAGAAGCTCCTAACCCTTGTTGTAAGCCTAATAAATTAAAATAAGTATGAACTCATCCTTCAAATCTGATTGGTTGACTGTAATGTTGTTCCAGGATCAACAAGGATGTTGATCCAGGAACATGTTATACTTGGTGAAATCACGTTCACCGTCCTGGACAGATAAAGCACTGGAGCTTTTAGCCAGAGATAATCTGGGTCAAAAAAGTCTACTACTTGTTTTTGAATGTCCATTATCAATTCTTCTAGAGATTATAATATCATCATCTTCTGCCATAAAGCAGCAGCAATCAGATTATTACAGACCAAAACTCTACCCCTATAGGATAGCTGAGAGAGCAACCACTTCCATCGAGACAACCGAGCATGTGTTTTCTCCACTAGTCCCTCCCAATTCTGTTTCATATATTCTTCAGATCCCCATTGCAACTCTCCAGGAATGACGGGACTCTTATTGTCATGGCGAAACCATACAGTCACTCTTTTGCTCCAGAGGATGCTTTTTCCTTACGTTTCTAAACACTTTATTATAACATTAACATCTTGATTTCCTTGATTTTTTCATAGATAGCAAAGGAAGATCTTGTAGAAGTTCATGATCTTTATATACTAGATCTTTTCACAGAATGATTTTATTGAAAAGGCTGTTTTACGTTTTTCCAGAACTGTAACATCTAAAGTTTTCAACTGACTTCAGATTTAAATGAAGGTTTTCTTCACTGCATCACATTTGCTTTACTCTCCCTCAAGCCATCCTATGCTGTTTATGTTTTTCTTCTTTCTGATGAAGACAATTTGAGTTATATTAATAAATATTACAGTGAACCACCTATGTGGATCTCAAAAAAGTGTCTCCATCCATCATAACGTGCTCCACACGGCTCCAGTGGGATAATAAAGGCCTTCTGAAGTGAAGTGATGCAAAGTGTCTTTCACTAAATTCATTTATTTATTGTCTATTGCGGTAAAAAAAAAAAAAAAAAAAAAGAAAGAAAATCTTGAGAGTATAAATGGATTATTCAGTCAGCCTGAGCTCCACACAATAACACTGGCTCAACCAATGGTGTGATTTATGGGCGGGACTGTTAGATTGTCTGACCAATGAAATGATAGTCAGCAGTGTTTGAAACTTGATTGAAAACTGTATTTTGTGATTTATAATTGACACTAGTGACCCAAAAAATAAACACTTTCAATCAGAAAATGACAGTTTTACCTCAGATTGAATCGAGATGCTCCAAAAACAAGGAAAACACTGTAAGAGTTGTTAAGAGTGAGACCACTTTATTTTTATTTTACTTTTCACATTCAATATTGTTTCAAAGCAGTTTTACAGAAAAGCACTTTATTACTGTCTTAAATCCTGAAGTAAGCAACTGCGGCAAGCAAAAAAATATTATAATAAAAAGAAAGAAAGATAGAATAAAAACCTGCTTAAACTGTTTAAAGAACATCTGTGTGCATGTGCGTCTCATTTGTGCTTCATCTTGAACTCTTTACTGCACATCTGTCCTTCTAAATCAATCATTTTATACACATTCTCTGATGTGGAGATTCAACTGATGAAGATGATGACGATGATGGAGGTAAAGATGATGATGATGATGATGATGATGGTGGTGGTGGTGATGATGATGATGGTGGTGGTGATGATGATGGTGGTGGTGATGATGATGATGATGGTGGTGATGATGATGATGATGATGGTGGTGGTGATGATGATGATGATGATGGTGGTGGTGATGATGATGATGTTTTTGAGAATTTTGAAAATAAAAATGAAACAATTAATTTCTAAATGATGTTTCTTTCACACACAGAACTGGACACTCTTTTCTCATGATACAGACACTGTCACTGACGTCATTCACACATTCACTACCCAGAATTCATGTTTGCTGACACACAGACAGAAACAGAATCGCGAGCTGTTGTTCCTGGAACCGAAGCCTGTGTTTTCACACCAAATAATGAAGTGCACAGCAGCGTGACGGGGTGAACACCCTTAACTGACGATAACTATAGTACAAGTGTGGTAAAAGGACTCCCAGCAGCACTAAAACCTGCACTTCTACTGTCTCCAGATGACCAGACCTGCTGGAAAACCTGCTGTGATACCGTGTCCGAATTCCCACACTAATGCTGCAACACCAAACACTGAGACGAGATGATCACACTGAGAACTAAACTAAAACACTTTCAGCCACATGCTGACAGAGACACTGTCAGATACAGAAAGACATTTATACTGAACGTGAAATTAACAAATAACTAACTGTATTAGAGCAGGTTGGGAGGCTTTCTCAAGAGGAAACTGCAGTGTTTTTATACTTCCTCTTTTAATTGCTGCTGGAGTCTAAATTAAAAATAACCTTGTGGTTAAAGCTGCTTCAATAGAATGAGCTTCAAACCTCAAACAGCATGTAGTGGAAAATCCCCCGTACCTGTAAGAGTGATGAAGACTCGTGTGATGAAGCTCTTGTGTCCTTGATCAGACTGAACTCCACACCAGTATTCTGAATGTTGTTCAGTCACATGACTGATTCTTCCCGTCAGGAGCCGCTCTTCTCTGTCATCATACAGCTGGATCTTTCCCTCAGGACTCCATCTTCTGCTCTTGTTCACAGACATCTCTTCAGCACAGAGATCAGCTCCAGATCTCCAGCATAGAAACTTCACATCGCTCCTGTGGGATTGTGGGTATTTGCAGCTGATGTTCACAGATCCTCCTGCAGCAGCTGATAGACTGATGCTCTTCTCACAACAATCATCTGTTTCAGATCCAAATCAAGAGCAGCGATGTTACAATTACCAGATATATTCATGGATTCTGTCAAATCATGCAGAAATGACTGAAAGTGTCTCACCGTCTGTGATGTTCAGGTTAAACTCAGAGAAGAAACTGTATTCTTCAGAAACTTTAACCATAATCCCATATTCTCCAGAGTCGTTCTCATTCAGCTCTCTGATAAACACTCGTAAGAGACCTGCAGATCTGTCTTCATGAACGGAGAATCTTCTGTCCTGTTTCCATCCTGCTGCTCTGTCAGTGTTTATTGGAGTAAAACATTGATCTGCTGCAGTTGTACAGATCTTTACCAAAGGAATCTTTTCTTGCATCTCATATTTGTAATTTATAATGACGTTTCCTCCTGAATATCCCGTCACGCTCCTCATCTTTTGACCTGTTGAACACAAACTCAGATTTCAGTGTGAAGAATTAAGTCAGTAATGCTACTTCATCTTCATTTAATGTCAAACACGTCTGTTATGAGTTTCACGTGTGAACGGCAGTAATTTCAGTCAGTGTTGAGTATCGTGATGTTGTGGAGATCGTCACGGGTTTGAGGCTCTCAGTTACTCACCTGTTACAACCTTCAGATTCACTTCAGTGTAGAGATCTTTAATGAGAAGTCTATCAGTTCCACACTGGTACGTCCCAGAATCCTCATCTGTCAGATTTTTGATGATCACACTGAAGACTGCTGCTTTTGTGTCGTCTTTCAGAGAGAATCTTCCATCTTTAATCCATTTATCTTTAGTCTCAGTCTTGATGAGGTCAGAGCATGTGGGTTTCTGATCACCTCGACAAAAATACTTTGCGTTGTCTGTATATCCTTCATCATATCTGCATGTGATCCTGACTCCTCCTCCTGAATATCCTGTCACACTGATGGAGCTCACGACACCTACAACAAACCAGCATCTTAATACAACACTAACATTTACTGGAGTGGGATTGAAATTTTAACGTGACCGTAAAGGTAATTTCACCATATGAGGTGAAGATAAATTCACGTCATTTATCCACTCATGCGCTCAACCCTGTAGTGTATGAATTTTATAAGGTTATTTTGTCATTCAGAGTCTGACGCCCCTCCCACACATAATTAAAGCTGCGACAGTCGAGTGCGTGAAGTGTCCAACATTCCTCACTTCTTCTTCTTTTAAAGTGCATCATCTGGTATTTAAAATGCATTTTCAGTGTGAACACAAACTCTATTTATTCTATAAAACGGCATATAATGCATAAGTACACAAATTGGGACTCAAAAGACTGAAGACTTTTGGTCATTATTTATTCTCTGTTCTTCAGATGCGACTGTTGATCAGAACTTAAACAGATTCTTACCAGGAATCATCATCAGAGTGAAAGTCAAGATGATCTTCATTCTTCTCTCTTATTCAATGATCTTCTCTGTTGTTAGTAGATTCAGTTCTTCTGAAGCTCTCGATGTGTGTTCACATGAGTGTTGACAGTTTCCTGGAAGTATCTTTAAAATAAACTGCTAAATGTCATAGACATGCCCACTTCCTCTGAGAGACAGAAATAAAATGTGCTACTAGTACTTCACACATTTTTAATGAACAGACACAAGCAGATAAAACTTATTATAACTGTATTATTTTACATAAACTTTCACAGAATGATTGTTATTTCTTAGTTTTAGAACCATAAAGTTTTAAAGTTTAATGAAGTGTTTCTTGCATCACATTCATTTTTAAAGACTGTTTTTATTCTATTGGTATTTTATGCAGTATTTTAGACTAATTAATTTCTGTTCTATTCCAGTAAAAAAACAAAGTATAAATGGAGAATAAAATGGATTATTTGGTCAGTCTGACTGACTGAGCTCCACATAGCAACATTGGCTCAACCAATGGCATGATTTTGGGGGCGGGACTATTAGTTTGTCTGACCAATGAACGCCAGTCAGCAGACGTGTTATTTTTCCCATCTGAAATTACGGTGTACAATAATTTGTGGGATAAAGAGAAACACAAGAACTACAACTGACTTCAGCCACGGTCTTAGATGAAATCAACTGAAGATAAAAGACAATCTTTAAAAAAAATCTTAAATCTTTAGTATTTTTCTTCTGGTCAGTCCTATGTTCACAATAAAAAATCTGTTTAAATGTTCGCTGCAATATCTTGTCTTTTAACAGTTCAGGGGTTTTTCCCCGTGACTGACAGCTCTAGTCAAAGCATGTCTGTTGTGTTTGTTTCGTGAAAGTCTTTGCCGCCATCTAATGGTGTAATAATGTAACTTCTGTTGCTGTTCACAGTCAGGGACTATTTTTCCGGTGGAAGGAAAGCATTTATGGATTTTACTTCATGAAAATAAAGTAGGAGCTGAGCTGCAAGGCGAAGCTCTCGATTTACCGGTCAATCTACGTTCCTACTCTCACCTATGGTCATGAGTTTTGGGTCATGACCGAAAGAATGAGATCCCGGATACAGGTGGCCGAAATGAGCTTTCTCCGCAGGGTGGCAGGGCGCTCCCTTAGAGATAGGGTGAGGAGCTCGGTCACTCGGGAGGAGCTCAAAGTAGATCCGTTGCTCCTTCACATCGAGAGGAGTCAGCTGAGGTGGCTCGGGCATCTGTTTCGGATGCCTCCTGGACGCCTCCCTAGGGCATGTCCCACCGGGAGAAGGCCCCGGGGAAGACCTAGGACACGCTGGAGAGACTATGTCTCTCGGCTGGCCTGGGAACGCCTCGGTGTCCCCCCGGAAGAGCTGGAGGAAGTGTCTGGGGAGAGGGAGGTCTGGGAGTCTCTGCTCAGACTGCTGCCCCCGCAACCCGGCCCCAGATAAGCGGTGGAAGATGAATGAATGAATGAACTTCATGAAAGTAGCATTGTGTAACGGGGTTCAATGGAAGGAAGGAAGAAGACAGGGTTGGCTTGACTGGGACTCGGCTTTATTCAGGCTCACAAAAACATATAAACAAAAATACGACACAGGTTCCACTGTATTCTCAATCACTTTAGCTATAAACAGTAATGATATCTCCAGCAGTCGCTCTGGCTCCCACGCTCAGCCTTCGAGTTCCCAGTCCGTCTCTCTCAGCCATTCCTTCTCCTGAATGGTCTTTTAAGCCGTCTCTGCACGCCAATTACTGCAACCTTACACAGGTGTTTGTTATTATCACTTAACCCACTTACGGACCGCTCCTTTCCTGTCTCTCTCTCCCGCTGCAGCCTTCGCTGAATCACACCCCCCTCGCCACATACCCCCACCGCCCGATTCAGGCCGAGGAGCCCTCCGGCCTGCAGCCCCCCCCCATTTCTGGAGAGAAAGTCAGCTACAGCCATCCGTACCCCCGGCCTGTGGTCCACCTTGAATTTAAAGGGCTGTAGTGCCAGATAGCAACGAATGATCCGCGCGTTGGTATCCTTCATGCGGTGGAGCCACTGCAGGGGCGCGTGGTCCGAACAGAGAGTGAACTCCCACCCCAGGAGATAATAGCAGAGAGTGAGAACCGCCCACCTTATCGCCAGACACTCTTTTTCTATGGTGCTGTACATAGTCTAGTCATAGCTTACGACTGATGTACAGCACCGGTCGCTCCTCACCCTCTATCTCCTGGGACAGAACGGCTCCCAGCCCCCTGTCTGACGAGTCAGTCTGCAACAGAAAAGGGAGAGAAAAGTCAGGGGAGTGTAAGAGCGGCCCGCCACACAGGGCAGCCTTTACCTGGGTGAAAGCCCGCTGGCACTGCTCCGTCCACTGGAACAGATCTGGTGCTTCCTTTTTAGTGAGGTCAGTCAGCGGGCTGGTGAGGTCCGAATAGTTAGGCACAAACCTTCTATAATATCCCACTAACCCCAGGAACTGCCTCACCTCCTTTTTGGTCTTAGGACTTGGATAGGTTGCAACTGCTGCTGTCTTATCAATTTGGGGACGCACCTGTCCGTGACCCAAGTGGAAGCCCAGATACCTGACCTCCACATGCCCAACTGCACACTTTTTCAGGTTGGCCGTTAGCCCGGCCCCCCTCAGCGATCTCAGGACAGCCCGCAGGTGCTGCATATGCCGCTGCCAGTCATTACTATAGATAATAATGTCATCTAAATAGGCAGCAGCAAATGCCGCATGCGGCCGGAGTATCCTGTCCATGAGACGCTGAAAAGTGGCCGGAGCGCCGAACAACCCGAAAGGAAGCGTTACAAATTGGTGTAATCCAAACGGCTTTGTGAAAGCTGTTTTTTCCTTAGATAAAGGGGATAAGGGGATCTGCCAATATCCTTTTGTCAAATCCAGTGTTGAATAAAATCGAGCCGTTCCTAGCCGATCAAGCAATTCGTCAACCCGCGGCATTGGATATGCGTCGAATTTCGACACAGCGTTTGCCTTGCGATAATCCACACAAAATCCAACCGAGCTGTCCATTTTATGCACCAAAACTATCGGGCTCGCCCAATCACTGTTGAATTCTTCTATTACTCCCATCTCCAGCATTGCCTCTAATTCAGTCTGAACTACTTTTTTTTTGTGTTCAGGCAACCGATACGGCCGACTGCGCACCACCACGCCCGACTCGGCCTCAATGTGGTGCTGGATGAGGTGAAGAACACATCTGCAAATTCTGCTTGCAACTTGGCTACATCAGTGATCTGCGACGGCGAGAGGTGATCTCCTCCCGGGGCCAGGGCAAGAGATTGACCTGTGATATTTACCTCCAGCCTGAGATCTTCCTCTCCGCTCACTGCCGTCACCAGCATCACTGACTCCGCCACACTCCATTTTTTAAGGAGATTGAGATTGTAAATCTGATGTGTTCCACCCCTGTTCGTTCGCACTACCTCATAATTGAGATCCCCAACTCGACGTGTGACCTCAAAAGGTCATTGCCACTAAGTGAGTAACTTGGAACTAGTAGTTGGGAGTAATACAAGCATTTTATCTCCCTGTGCAAATTGGCGCAAGCTGGTTCCCCTGTTGTACAGCCAGCTTTGTTTGTCCTGAGCCTGTAACAAATTCTCCATAGACAGCCGCCCCAAAGTGTGGAGTTTTGTTCTCAGGTCCAGCACATACTGAATTTCATTTTTACTGTCCGAAGGTCTGTCCTCCCAAGTTTCTCTCAGGAGGTCCATTACCCCGCGGGGCTGACGTCCGTAGAGGAGTTCGAAAGGGGAAAACCCCGTGGAGGCTTGCAGGACCTTGCGCACAGCAAACAAGAGGGGTTTGAGCCATTTATCCCAATTTTTGGCATCTTCGTGAACAAACTTTCGGATCATGGTTTTTAACGTGCGATTAAATCGTTCCACCAGGCCATCTGTTTGTGGGTGATAGACGCTGGTTCGAATCGATTTAATGCACAATAATTTGTACAGTTCACAGGGAGTCCGTGACATAAACGCCGTGCCTTGATCGGTGAGAATCTCTTTCGGGATTCCCACCCGGGACATCAAACGAAACAGAGCGTCCGAAACAGAGCGGTTCTCCTCTCCACCGCACTCCGTTCCTCTGACACAGTTCCCATGGGTCCCAGTTCAGCTTCTCCTACCTGTGCGACCGCCCCCTTTCCCTGTTCGTCCAAGAGGCCTAAAATCTGTCCAATTTGTTCCCAGAATTAGCGGATGCCTGAGGTGTGGGCTAACCGCCGCCTCTACCGTATACTTTTGTCCCCGGAATTGATCGGTCACGGACATTAAGGGATAATCCATCACATCCCGTGCACACAGCGCACCTTAACCATGCGGCTTTTATCCAATGCCTCCGGTTGAATCAGGCTTTGATGAATTGAGGTTTGGTTATAACCCGAATCCACCAAAGCCTGATAAGTACCCCCCTTAATACACAGAGGTATTTGGTACAGGCCGGCTTGATCGGGGGCAGCCTGCAGGGCATCCGGGACCCGGATCAGCATCCCTACCTCCATCACGGGACAGTGATCAATAAAATAGGCCGGGTCACCCAGACCTCACCGCCGCCCTAGGGGCGGGAACTGGATCAAGGGATGGGAGGCACGGGGCCGGTGGACGAGCTGCTGCTGGCCAACCCTGCCCCCCTGGGTGGTGCCCTCGGGCCAGCTGCCGGATCCATCACGGATGAAATCTTCCACTGGGGCGGAACTCGAGGAGGGAGATTCCCTTGTGACCTGGGAAGCGGGACAGGTTTACGGACAGCAAAGGGAACAAAAACAGGGGAGGGGAGAGAGAGAGACCCGCTGGAGGATGGCGCATTTCAGGTCTTTGTAGACCAGGAGGTTCTGGACTGGCAGTTGCTGTGCGGCCACCTGCGCCTCCCCGGACAGCAGAGGAATCAGCCACACCGGCCAGTCCCCTTGGGGCCACCTACATGCCTCGGCTGACCTCTCGAACAGGTCGATAAAAGCCTCCGAATCGTCCTGCGGCCCCATCTTGTTCAGAGGCCCCCTGTCAATCCAGCTCCGGAACAGCTCGCGGTCCTCCTGCTGGGCTCGGACGAGGGCTTGGAATTGCTTTTCCTGATCGTCCCGCATGCCCAGCAGTGCCTGATGGTGTTCCTGGTGGAGGCCCGCGAGCGATTGAATAATCTCCGCAAATGGCATTCCTGACGGAGACTGCATGACAGCGGCGGCGCTCCTCTTCCTTCCCGGGTTTCGGCACCAGTGTAACGGGGTTCAATGGCGTAATAATGTAACTTCTGTTGCTGTTCGAAGTCAGGGACTATTTTTTCCGGCGGAAGGAAGGCATTCATGGATTTTACTTCATGAAAGTAGCATTAATACATATTTTTTGGCTTTAATATTTACAATGTGTGGTAACCGTTTCATAAAAGCAGTAAGGAACTTTATTTCTGTCGTATGTCTGCAGAAGTTCTTATGAGAATTAACAGATTTCTGACTTTGGTAATAAAATCATCTGCATGAATGACGAGTGCATGTAATTATCAAAATAATTAAAACTCACCTACCCTGTCATCATAACACTACGCAAAACTCATCTCAATAAAACCAAGACATTTAACAGGCGATTACTTACATTCTCCACTAGATGGAGCCGAAGGTTTCTGACAAAGAGGGAATTACAAAGACAAACTCTAAAGAGATTCGAAGAGAATAATTTTGACTAATAGCAGAATAATCCAACAACTACTTTTTACCAGTAATTTATTCCTGCAGTCGTGCTGATGGGACTTTAACATTTCAACACCAAGACATTTTTTAAGACACACTGAGCTTGTGATTCACTTTGATAAGTCAACAGAAGCTTCTTCGTGACAACCAGAACAAAACCTTCTGAAAGAAGAATTGCAATATATTATAATTAATATTTTATCATATAATGCAAATTAACAGCATCTCTTCATGGAGTGGAAAGTCTGTGTCCATCGTTGCTAAAGAAACCACTTCCTGTTTTTATGACATAGGCAGGTGCCTGAAGCGCATCTTAGCTCGACTAAAAGCACATAAAGGGCAAAAGAAAACCACAAGCTGATCTCGTGTTAGTTTCTCTTTATCACCACGTTTTAAAAACCCTGCAAAACCTGACTAACACCCTACAGCACTGCAACACTACTCACATTACCTCCAGATCATGGAGAATCTGGTTTAGTTGACTGAAAATAGTCATTTTGAAGTTTTAGAGCAATGTGTTGAACTCAGTATACTAGATACGTGAATTTAAATTGATAAGCAAAAGTACAATGGATAAGTCGTTGATCATGTTTTTAAGCCTCTTCCTCATTAAACACAGTAAATGTTGGTGAATTCCTGAAGGATCAGCTCTCAGTCTTTATTGTCTTCTGCTCAGAATGATGTTCATCTTCTGTCTCTCTCTGTTCAGTCTCATGTGTCTCATTGTGAGTTTCCTGAGTAAGTGTGTTTAACATTCAGAGAAAAGAACTAAAATTAGAGTGTGACCTCACCTGTTTTCTGTGGCTTTGAGATAGACGGAAATGGCCTGTTCATCATGCAAACACAGTTGGTCTATTAAACTGCACATTGTGAAGTAGGCATGGGCCATACGGACTTAAAACTATATCACAATGATTTCTGGTATTTATCCGGAAAGAATTCACTGCACTTCACTTTTTCCACATTTTGTTATGTTACGGCATTATTCCAAAATGTATTAAATTCACTATTTTCCTCAAAATTCTACAAACAATACCCCATAATGACAACGCGAGAGAAGTTTGTTTGAAATCTTTGCATATTTATTAAAAATAATAAAAATCACATGTACATAAGTATTCACAACCTTTGCTCGATACTTTGTTGAAACACTTTTGGCACAGATTACAGCCTCAAGTCTTCTTGAGAATGATGCTACAAGCTTGGCACACCTATTTTTGGGCAGTTTCTCTCATTGTTCTTTGCAGGACCTCTCAAGCTCCATCAGGTTGGACGGGGAGCGTCGATGTACAGCCATTTTCAGATCCCTCCAGAGATGTTCAATCTTGTTCAAGTCTGGGCTCTGGCTGGACCACTCAAGAACATTCCCAGAGTTGTCCTGTAGGTTATGAGCTCAGGGTCGTTGTCCTGTTGGAAGATTAACCTTCGCCCCAGTCTGAGGTCCAGAGCACTCAGACTGCAGGTTTTCATCAAGGATGTCTCTGTACATTGCTGCATTCATCTTTCCCTTGTTCCTAACGAGTCTCCCAGTTCCGGCTACTGAAAAACATCCTCACAGTATGATGCTGCCACCACCACGCTTCACTGTAGGGATGGTATTGGCCATGTGATGAGCGGCATCTGGTTTCCTCCAGACATGACGCTTGCTTGTTTCATCAGATCATGGTTCTCATGGTCTGAGAGTCTCCGCTCTACCATGCAGGCCTGATTGGTGGAGCGCTGCAGAGATGATTGTTCTTCTGGAAGGTTCTCCTCTCTCCACAGAGAAACTCTGGAGCTCTGTCAGAGTGACCGTCGGGTTCTTGGTCACCTCCCTAAGGCCCTTCTCCCCCGATCGCTCAGTTTGGCGGGGCGGCCCGTTCTAGAAAGAGTCCTGGAGGTTCCAAACGTCTTCCATTTATGGATGATGGAGGCCACTGTGCTCACTGGGACCTTCAATGCAGCAGACATTTTTCTGTGCCCTTCCCCAGATCTGTGTCTCTGAAGTCTACAGACAATTCATTGGACTTCATGGCTTGGTTTGTGCTCTGACATGCACTGACAACTGTGCGACCTTAAATAGACAGGTGTGTGCCTTTCCAAATCATATCCAATCCACTGAATTTACCACAGGTGGACTCCAATCAAGTTGTAGAAACATCTCAAGGATGATCAGTGGAAACAGGATGAACGTGTTTTTGGCTTCAAGTGTGATAGCTGCATGCAGTCTTGAGAGCCTCAGAAACACGAACATTGATCCAAAGTAAAAACTACCCTTATCAAACAGGCTCCTATAATGGCGCTTTTCCACTGCGGGGTACTCCAGTATTTTCGCTCTCTCTTCGAGTGTGTAAGAAACACAGAGCGCTCTCAGCAAAGCGATGACGAGTTGGGCGCCTCACTCTTGTGGTTTCAAATACACAGTGCATTCAAATAGCAGTTCCAGATTGTAGAGGTAGCTTTAGCTTTCTTCGCTATTATCGTAGAAGAACTAATTGTTATAGTGAGAAGAATTTATCGGCCATGGATATCGCCTATCCCAAATGTGAAGCCATCAGAGGAGATTGTGGGAAGATGAGTAGAGGAATAAATTGGATCTGCTCAACGATGTGCAGAATGAAACGTGCATATGAAACACGCAAGAACTTCAGACTCACTACCTCACTGTCCCGTCTGATGATGAGATCCTTAAAATCTCTACACAACATCAGCGATGAACAACAGTGAGATGCATCTGACAAACATCCATTTGAAGACATTTTAAAATGTCCTCATTTGGTAAAAAAAGACTAATCATAAAGCATCCCTTTATTTCAGGGTTCGGGATAGTCTTTAATAGTTATAGTCTGCTTCATAGATAAATGTGTGAGTGCTTATGAAGGACAGCATCACCATCTTAATAAACACTCAGTCACAGTGAATCCTCCAATCAGCAGCAGAGTCGAACACAAAGAAATAATGTTGAACACCAAGAAATCTGAAAACACACAAACACATTACAGAGCAACGGGAATGTATTCACATGCTTTTAAAATGATAAAGATGTAGCGTGAATAGACAACATTTGTGGCAAATATATGTAACCGTTCCTACTCGCACAGCTCTACAGGGGATTCGAACCCGCATCTCTGGCATGGGAGGCGGGCGCGCTAACAAGGAAGCTAAAGACATCAGGTAGACATCAGTTCTCAATTTTTCCAAAGGTTCTCTTTATTATTACCTCATCAGCTCTTTTTAATCAATGCCGGTTTGTTGAACCAACTGACCAACAGTCCCAACAGATACAACTCAACAGCAGGCTATATAAATAATGTCAAATAAAATGCGGAACCCTGAATGAACGTGTAAGAGGCCGTTCAAAACACGTTTTCTTTTAAAATGGAATTGAAATAAGTACAGATACCATTTTAAATGTTACACACCATTGTAAAACACATTATTTTATTAAATGACTTATAAACCATATTGGCAACTGGAGAACGTTTCATATGTATTACAACAAAAATAGGAAAGAATAAGACACATATCCATCACTTTAATAGGCTACGTTAGGCTTATAAGATATATGTGTGAAGGTACTTAGCTGTAACTATCAAAAACTGGTGAATAAAGTCTTAAACCCTATATTATGTGTGAAATGATGTGTATAAATGTTCAAAATGATCAGGGTCTTACCCTGTTTGACAGTGAGGTTGACTTTGGTGATGAAGTGAGCTCCACACCAGTATATCCCAGAATCCTCTTCTCTCAGATCAGTGATGTTTACAGTAAAGACTCCAGTAGATTCTTCATCACTGAAAGAGAATCGATCATCTCTGATCGTCTCCAATGAAACTCCATCCTTCACACACATGGAGGGTTCATGTGCTTTGCAGAAGAGTTTCTGATGTTCATCATGATGTTTGCACTGGATTGACGTGTCGTCTCCTTCATACTTAGTCAAGTTCAGCTCTGGAAATGATCACAAATATAAGAACATCAATTCACAGCCATAGTTTCACATATTCAGATGTGTAAACCTTCCTCACCCTCGTTCATGATGACCATCAGATGAGTGTAAAGATAGTTCACGTCTCTCTCTGATGTCACTGCACACCAGTATTTCCCAGCATCCTCTGCTGTCAGTCCAGTGATGGTCCCAGTGAAGACACTTGCAGTGGCGTCAACGTTCAGAGTCAATCTGTCAGTCTTGGTCTCTTTCTCTTCTCTCACAGTCTCATTGAGAGTATTTCTATCTCTAGTGGAGCACTTCCCCTTACAGAGAGACTTTGACTTTGATTTATAGATTGAATCATAAGGGCAGATGATCTCAGCAGATTCTCCTTCACGTCTCACTACTGGAGCCACTGCAAACAAACAAACACTGACATTTAACACACATGATCTGAATATACTGTATTGACTACAATGAAATGATCTGGATTCACTCACTGAAGAGGTTGAGCTGAATTTTGGTGGTCAGGGAGATGAAGGTCAAATGTGTGTCTCTGGTTTCTGCTCCACACCAGTAAACTCCAGCATCTCTCACGCTCACATTACTGATGCTCACTGTCAAAACACTCTCTTCATTTCTCTCAGATGAACCAATCATTTGTGCCACTTTAGATACACTCATTATCTGGCAGGTGTGATTATCAACCTCTTTGCAGAAATGAACTTTATGTTCCTCTGGGATCTGACAAGTGATGTTGACTTCTTCACCAAGATGAGCAGATTCAGTCACAACCGTTGCATCTGTAAACCAAGAGAAATGACATGAAAATCAGATCAGATACTTCAAACACTCAAGATACAGTATTTGTGGTTCCTCACCGTGTGTGACGTCCAGCTGAAGTTCAGTGAAGCTCTCAGTATAGTGAGACACATTCACTCCACACCTGTATGTTCCTGCATCTGCAGCTTTCAGCTCTCTAAAAAACACCATCAAGACTCCTGCTCTGGTGTCGTCATATAAAGAAACATCTCCATTCTCCATCCATTCATCCTGAACTCCTGGATTCTTCCTCTCTGAACATCCATCTGGTTCTTTACAGATGTATTTTGTCTTGGTTTTGTATTGAGGATGTTCACACTTGATCATCATACGACCTCCTGAGGATCCGCTCGCTCTAGACACGCCCACTTTAGCTGTCAATCACAAATATCTGACTGAATCTGTGTCTTCATCGGATAAATATAGCAAGTATTGGTATATTAACTTATTGTAGATGACAGTGAGAGTTTTTTACTCACCCATAATGTGTAGATGAACTTTAGCACTAATGGAGTAGAAGAGTTTGTTGATCCAAACGCCACATAAATAAAGTCCTCCATCATCTGGTGTCACAGCAGAAATTCTCACACTGAAGAAGTTTTTATGTCTGTCATCATAAACACTGAATCTTCCTGCTTCATTCAGTGTACCAGTGGTGTGTAACAACTCTTCAATGGAGTTTTGTCGGTCTTTGAATATGATCTTGGGATCATTAATATGATTCTGTGAATATTCACAGCTGAATATGGCAGTTTCTCCACTATTTACCATCACACTCTTTGACTCTTTACAACATGAATCTGTAATTCACATAATAAGGAAATATAACAATTATTCATGCCTTAAAAATGAGTAGTTTCATTACACACTTGTTATATCTATATACCACTTATCAAGAACCCTGATTCTGTATCTTCCAGCATCCTGTGTGTTCAGTTGTCTGATGAAGATCAAGAGGTTTCCGTATTTGTTGTGAAAAAAAATGAATCTTCCTTCACTAGTCCATTAACCACGTATTTAGCGGAGTTACTGAACCACAGTTTCCCAGAATCAACAAGAACACTTCCTCCAGAATATTCATTAAATTGTATATTCTGCCTCATTTGTATTTGATATGTCAAAATTACTCACCGATCATCACGTTCAAATCTATTTCAATATGCCCCGAACCTGAAAGCCTAATCCGGTATCTTCCAGAGTCCTGTAGCTTCAGTTCTCTGATGAGAAGCATGATGTGTCTGTTTTTGTTGACATACAGAGTGAATCTTCCTTTATTAATCCATTGATTGTGTTTATTATTCTCTGTTATTATAATCCATCCCCAGTTGGTTTGTTTTTGCAGATATTGATTGTTATTGGATGAAAACCTCTGTGAATCAACAAGCACACTTCCTCCAGAATATCCAGTGACACTAAAGCATCTCACTGCACCTGTCAATCAGATTGATACTGTGATCAGAAACCTCATTGAACAGAAAACAGCATCATTACTGCAGTGATGAAAGAGAAAAGCTCTGACCTGAGATCAGGTAGAAAGTGAAGAAGATGAGGAGGATCTTCATTGTGAGTTGAGTTCAGTCTTCTTTATGCTGAATGTTCCTGTGAGGGCTGATGGTAAGGGGTTTTTATAGTAGGCTATGACGTCATAGAGACCGCCTTCGACTCGGTACTGAATTAAACACTGAGAAAGAGCGCCATCTGGTGGAAGTTACAGTTACAGTTTCTTCACTTTAACGTGTGTCTTGTTTTTTTTTTTGGAGATTATCATACGAATTACAGTGAATATCAGAAGCTTGAGCCAGAGAGATTTCTGCTTTTATTGTGAGGTTCAGTCATCAAGTTCATTTCTGGGACACTAAACAAACTAATAAATAGTCTAAACAAATGAGAATCCAGCAAAGAGTTAAACTTTGGGAAGTCTCATGAAATGCTGTGACGAACCACCGTCATGCCAGATGTATTTAAAATGTGTGGAACTCCTCACTAAATATGTTTTGTATTATTTCATGTAATATTTATTATTGCATCTTTAAGATGTATTAATATTATTCTATATTATTCATTCATTGGCAAAAGGTGACCACAGGTAATGCTCTTTAATGGCTGAATACTGACCAGAAGCTCTGTAGCTCTCTCAGACTTTACCAGAGATGTGTAGGATGTGTACGAGTCCACTCTTTCCATTGCTCTGGACATATAATTAGCAAAAAAATCTAATAAAGTAGGCTAATAAAAGGTTAGAAAGAAATGCAAGCTCCATCCTAACGAATGCGTAACTGCATCTACCTGAGGAAAGACTCACGGATGGTATATGTAGGATTGAATATTGCACTCCAATAACATGAGCCTTAATAGCATAGATTTGTAGTTTAATATAGTGTTTAAATGTTAGTCTCATAGTACGCCAGCAGGTGGCGGCAATGTCACATGGAGTTGGCACTGTGCTCTCTGAGTCTCGCGTGAGTTTGAGAGCGAGATTTCCTCACGAGTGATGGTGTGTGATGGTTTGCGAGGACCACGAGCCGACTGAAACGTTTAATTCCTGTTTTGCAGAATGAACACACTTTAAATGTGCACCCCCCCCCTTAAATGTTACATATACATTCATTTCATTTCTTTTACGAGACAAAAAATAACTAAATCATATTTGATTTAAATGCTATTGTAACGGTCTTGCTCACGGGGAGTGCACGGAAGCACAGAGAAACAGGGCAGATTCAGGTTCAGATACAGATGCACGATTTATTAAGACAGAACAGGTTACAGGACCGATAAAGCTCGACATGAAACGTCAACGAAGAACAAGGACAGGACTGACACAGAGGGAATTTATACAGATAGGCACAAGAGGATAATGAGGGTTACACAGGTGTATGACATGACTAATTAACGAGCACAGGTGGGGACAATGAACTAATAATGACGATGACTGAAAACAGAGAGCACATGATCAAACTGACAGGACAATAACAAAAGAACATGTGACGGATGACAGATGACAGAACTAAATGAAAACAAGGAACATGTGACAGAGACAGGACCGGGGAACAGAATAAACAGATAAACAGACAGACATGATTATGACATTATTCCCCCCTCCCGGAAGGCGCGACCTCGCGCCGTGAAGGAACAGATCCGGGAGGGGGGGCGGGCACCCTGGAGGCCGTGGTCAGGCGTGGGCAGTTCAGGTGGCCTCCAGGGTGTCTCCTGGACCTCCGGGCGCCATGGCGGGTCTGGTGGTTCTGGCGGCCATGGAGGAGTCCAGGGGAAAGTCACAGCTGAGGCTGTGAGGTCCGGCGGCCATGGAGGAGTCCTGGGGAGAATCACAGCTAGGGCTGTGATGTCAGGCGGCCATGGAGGAGTCCAGGGGAGAATCACAGCTAGGGCTGTGATGTCAGGCGGCCATGGAGGAGTCCCGAATGTGGCCTCCCTGCCATTGACCGCCGTGGACGGAGCCACTGGGCCCCCCCCCAAAATTTTCAGGGGAGGAATCCCCCATTTCTGCGGGCTGGGCGGCCTAAGGGCAGTCACTGGCTCTGGCGGCGGAAGATCTGGGAGTGCAGGCTCTGGGAGGTCTGGGAGGTCTAGAAGGTCTGGGAGCTCAGGCTCAGGGAGGTCTGGAAGATCTGGGAGCTCTGGAAGGTCTGGGGGCTCTGGCAGGTCTGGGGGCTCTGGCGGAGGAAGCTCTGGGAGCTCTGGCGGAGGAAGGTCTGGGAGCTCAGTGTCTGGGAGCTCAGGCGTAGGAAGGTCTGGGAGCTCAGGCGGAGGAAGGTCTGGGAGCTCAGTATCTGGGAGCTCAGGCGGAGGAAGGTCTGGGAGCTCGGGCCAGTCTGGGAGCTCAGGCCAGTCTGGGAGCTCAGGGTCTGGGAGCTCAGGAGGCTCTGGCCAGTCTGGGAGCTCGGGCCAGTCTGGGAGCTCGGGGTCTGGGAGCTCAGGAGGCTCTGGCCAGTCAGGGAGCTCGGGCCAGTCAGGGAGCTCGGGCAGCTCAGGAGGGTCAGGGAGCTCGGGCAGCTCAGGAGGGTCAGGGAGCTCGGGCAGCTCAGGAGGGTCAGGGAGCTCGGGCAGCTCAGGAGGGTCAGGGAGCTCGGGCAGCTCTGGGGTTGCGAGCACAGGAGACGGCTCGGGGGTGACGAGCACAGGAGACGGCTCTGGGGTGACGAGCACAGGAGACGGCTCTGGGGTGACGAGCACAGGAGACGGCTCTGGGGTGACGAGCACAGGAGACGGCTCTGGGGTGACGAGCACAGGAGACGGCTCTGGGGTGACGAGCACAGGAGACGGCTCTGGGGTGACGAGCACAGGAGACGGCTCTGGGGTGACGAGCACAGGAGACGGCTCTGGGGTGACGAGCGCAGGAGACGGCTCTGGTATGACGAGCGCAGGAGACGGTTCAGGGATGACGGGCACAGGGTCGAACCGGAAGATCCACTCTTCCGCGGCCGGCGGAGCCATCGCGGCCGGAAGAGGGCGTGGTCTGAGCGCGGCGGGCTGTGTCGGGAGACCAGCAGCGGCGGCGCGCTTCAACGCGGACCGGACAGACAGCAGCGGGGGTTCCAACACCCTGGACCTCCTAATCGCGCTGCTAACCCCTCCGCGGTGACTGCGGGGCCAGCTGGTAGAACAGCCGGGGACCGCACCGTTAGAGGGGCATGCGAGGGCAGTCGGCGTTCGGTGGGCTGGCGGTGCGGGTGTTTTGATCGAGGTTGGACGCGGAACACATTCTCCGACCTCGAATTCAGACCCATTTAAGTCAAGGACTAAATTAATTAGTTCAACGATGGTAAACAGACTCATGGGTTCGTCTGGACGAATGGTGTTCTCGTCCAACCCCAACCAAAACACCGCATTCAATGACGCATCCGACCAGCCCACCAGATGGGAGAACTCAACAAACTCCCCCACATACCTCTCCAGCGGCCGTCCCCGCTGTCGGATGCCCCACAGTCGATTTTCTGCTCCCATTGCCCACATTGCAGAAATAGATGTTGTTTGTGGGTTCTTCGTTCTGTAACGGTCTTGCTCACGGGGAGTGCACGGAAGCACGGAGAAACAGGGCAGATTCAGGTTCAGATACAGATACACGATTTATTAAGATAGAACAGGTTACAGGACCGATAAAGCTCGACATGAAACGTCAACGAAGAACAAGGACAGGACTGACACAGAGGGAATTTATACAGATAGGCACAAGAGGATAATGAGGGTTACACAGGTGTATGACATGACTAATTAATGAGCACAGGTGGGGACAATGAACTAATAATGACGATGACTGAAAACAGAGAGCACATGATCAAACTGACAGGACAATAACAAAAGAACATGTGACGGATGACAGATGACAGAACTAAATGAAAACAAGGAACATGTGACAGAGACAGGACCGGGGAACAGAATAAACAGATAAACAGACAGACATGATTATGACAGCTATACAAAGTAATGAATTCTAAAAGCATCAAAAACAATGTTTACAAATGTTACATTAATATTATAAGAATAATTCACTTAAAATGTGCTTCATCTAAAACTAAAATAGACACTTGGAGAGTTAGTTCACCCAAAATTGAAGATGTCATTAATTATGATCACTTTATTTTAAGGTGTTACAGTTTAATTATATATTTAAGTACTGAGTAATAACAATTAACTACATGTACTTACTGTAGGGTTAGGATCAGGGTTCGGTTTGGGGTCGCATGTAATTATGCATAAGTTTTAGTTATTACTATAGTAACTACAAGTAACATGTGTAACAAGGACACTCAGGCTTTATTAGCAGAGATAGTCAAACAGGCAATGGTCAAAACAACAGCAAACAGGAAAGTCAGAGGACAGGCAGAATCGTGGTCGTTTCGAAGGGTCAGATAACATTCCAGAACAACGATCAAGGATCAGGGCAGGCAGCAGGAATCAGACAGGATCACAACAGGAAGACAATCATTTTTTGTCAATATCGCAAAAACGGTATGATACGGCACACCATTAGGGTGAATTAACCCTTAAATGCACCCAAAATACAGACTTAATATACACTAAACAATCACAGTCCAGCCATTATTTGGCACTGGATGTGTGAGATATCAGAGTAGTTCATTACTATCAAAGGGGTTTATGGGTACGTGAACAGCGCTGTAGACTGCAGTTGTTCTGGTGTCTGTGTGGCTCAGATCAGCGTGGAGGTCAGTTTTACTGACAATCACAAAAGTGCAGGAAACTTGAGAGACCTGAGAACAGACACAATTGATTCAAGTCATTAAACATTGTTTTCAACTCAAAAAAGGTGGATTTGTACAGCATGTGAATTTCTACTCAAAGCGGCTCATTTCAGAACAGAAGCGGAGAGTATCTGCACAACCAGTCCAGCTTCAATGTCATGATACACACGAGAAAGACACCGAACCTGTCGCCTGTAGCAGTGTGTGCGCAGAAGAGCAAGCGGAAGCGTTCGTGATTTATCAGGATGGCTTACCTCGTCGCTGAGTAATCCTGAACTCGGATCAGTTTGCAAGGATTGCAGGAGAAGAGAAAACAAAAACACGTGAGCAGTTTCAAACATCAATAATCCTTCACTATTCTTCCTGATCGATTCATTCAGGTTTCAGTTGTTTACAGAAAGTTTTTGCACAATTAGAAATTAAACAAAAAAATAAACGCTGATCGGAAACTGTGTTGCTCCGTCTTTCGCTCTTAAAGGAGAAACGCCAATTCTTCAAGGCATTTTAAAGGGTTAGTTGTTTCAAAAATTGTCGTTCCACACCTGTAAGATCTTCGTTCATCTTCGGAACACAAATTAAGATATTTTTGATAAAATCCGAGAGGTTTTTTATTTCCCATAGAAAGTAATGAAGTTACCACATTCAAAGTAGTAAAGACATCGTCAAAACAGTCGACAGGACTGCAGTCGTTCAACTTTAATGTTATGAACAACGAGAATTATTTTTTCCTCTTCCCTGTCTGTCACGGTTTTCAACCAAAGTGCCCGAGAAAGCCACTGGAGGACACTTCAACTTGGACTCTCACTCATTCATTCTCACAAACTACATTTCCCACAAGCCCCTCACCCAGTCACTGATCACCCCAGCCAGCTGTAGCAATTGATTACACTCACACCTGTTTCACATCTCATCCCTATATAAGCACTGCTCTCACATAACTTCACCGTGAAGTATTGCAATAACCTACTGTGATTATTCCCTAGCTTTATTCTGTGGATTGATTTCTCGTTGTGACCTTGGACTGTTTACCTGTGTTTGAACCTTTGCTGCCTACCTGACCTCTGCCTGTTACCTGGATCTTGTATCTTTGCTGCCTGTCTGTAGTGTTGGGCAGAGCGAGGCTTCATGAAACACTGAAACAGATGTGCCGTTTCGTGTCGAGGCTTCGAAACTATACCGACACCCGTCTCCACGGTGACACCTAGTGGTCAATTGCACATGTTATCTGAAACAACTTTGACAACAAGCCATTTAAAAAAATAAAAATGTTGTGTTTTTGTTAATGTGGAGAGTTTTTAACATCCTCACTATATAACTATAATATATAATAATAATAACTAGGTTATTTTGGTCATGAAAAATGAAAATTATTAAAACACATCAATCCAAAATGGTCTCATTTTTGTTTGTTTTTTACAGATTTTTTTTTTTTATAAATGTCACTATATCGTAAACGCTATCTCAAAATCTCTGTCCTCTCACAAAAACCCACGAGGTGAAGGTGCGTTAACTCCTCTTTTAAACTCTGTGGGAGTTGAGACAGATGTGCGATTGTGTGATTGGTTCCCGCCCCTGTCAATCAAACGCAGACTCGGTGAGGACGCCACCTGTCGAAACGCGCAGAAGCTTCGTTTAGCCATAGTCACGTGACATGGGTGTTTTGAATCACAGTTCGGAGCAGTGTTTGAAACATCTACGCTTCAGGATCTCGACACTGTGTCGAAACGTTACTTTCACGTCAGCCATCCCTACCTGACCCACGCCGGTTTCCTGGATCTTGTATCTTTGCTGCCTGTCACGATTCCCTGCCTGTTCCTGTTCATGTCTATGGTTTGCCTTCGATGTTGTACTGCTGTTTATTGACCCTCGCCTGTTTGACTACGTCTACTCTAAATAAAGCTGCGATTGGATCTCGCCCTTCATTACACTGTCATTCATTGCAGCGCTTCCATGTTCTCCGTCAGAATGCCGACTCATTATTGGCGTTCAGACGTAAACACGGAAGCTCTGCACTGCGTAGAAGAAAATTTGTTGGATAAAGTTATTTTTGTTTCGTTGTTCGTAACATTAAAGTTGAACCACTGCAGTCACGTCAACTACTTTAACGACGTCTTTAGTGCCTTTCTGGACTTTGAATGCGATCATTTTGTTGCTTTCCATGGGAGATAAAAAAGACCTCTTGGATTGTATCAAAAATATAGCTTGTGTTCGTGAAGATGAACGAATGTCTTGCGGTTTTGGAACGACATGAGTGAGAAGAATTAATGACAGAATGTTCATTTTTGGGTGAATGAACCCTGTAAAGCAATCCAGAAGAATAAGAATAAACCGAATAAACAGGAGGGGTGCTTAAGAAATATACATAAAAATACATAAATATAAAATATCTACCTAATTATTATAACTTTAGTGTTACATTGTAATCGCTCAGGTTACAATTATTATAAGACATCATCACCATCATGTCTGTCTAGTTAAACTGTATGTGGAGAATCTGAATCGCTTGTGGAGGGTTATTCAGTATTACAAACTAATGAAAAATAACAAACATATATGTAAATGTACTTACCGTGAGTCTGTTTATTCTTTCATATGGTCACTAGAAATATCGGAACACCAATGAGGAGCAAAACCAAAACCTCTGAAATGAAGATCACTGAGGAGAAAATACATGAGAAAGAGGATTTTAATGAGAGATTCATACAAGAAAATATGAAGCGGTTTTAGTGCAGTAATACTTACTTGTTATTGTCGTTGATGATGTTGGTGATGATGGTGAAGATGAAGGATATGGTGTATTCAGGTCATTTGTCTCTGTAATGACAGTAAATTAATGTCTCATGCAGAAAATTAACTTGTTTTTGCACATTAAAAATAAACCCTGAGAGCTTCTCTAAACTTTCACACATTCATGTTTGTTCACACTCTGTCACCCAGAAACTGTCAACTTCCTTTTCTGGTTGCTTTAGAACAATCAAGATGTTTAAATAACAACTTGAAAAATACAAACCAATAACTGTAGATGATCAGTATCAGTACTGACCTGTAACAGTGATGAGGACTCGTGTGATGAAGCTCTTGTGTCCTTGATCAGACTGAACTCCACACCAGTATTCTGAATGTTGTTCAGTCACATGACTGATTCTTCCCGTCAGGAGCCGCTCTTCTCTGTCATCATACAGCTGGATCTTTCCCTCAGGACTCCATCTTCTGCTCTCGTTCACAGACGTCTCTTCAGCACAGAGATCAGCTCCAGATCTCCAGCAGAGAAACTTCACATCGCTCCTGTGGGATTGTGGGTATTTGCAGCTGATGTTCACAGATCCTCCTGCAGCAGCTGATAGACTGATGCTCTTCTCACAACAATCATCTGTTTCAGATCCAAATCAAGAGCAGCGATGTTACAATTACCAGATATATTCATGGATTCTGTCAAATCATGCAGAAATGACTGAAAGTGTCTCACCGTCTCTGATGTTCAGGTTAAACTCAGAGAAGAAACTGTATTCTTCAGAAACTTCGACCGTAATCTTATATTTTCCAGAGTCGCTCTCATTCAGCTCTCTGATAAACACTCGTAAGAGACCTGCAGATCTGTCTTCATGAACGGAGAATCTTCTGTCCTGTTTCCATCCTGCTGCTCTGTCAGTGTTTATTACAGTAAAACATTGATCTGCTGCTCTTTTACAGAAATATATCAAAGGACTCTTTTCTTGCATCTCATATTTGTAGTTTATCATGACGTTTCCTCCTGAATATCCCGTCACATTCCTGATGTTTTGACCTGTTGAACACAAACTCAGATTTCAGTGTGAAGAATTAAGTCAGTAATGGTACTTCATCTTCATTTAATGTCAAACACGTCTGTTATGAGTTTCACGTGTGAACGGCAGTAATTTCAGTCAGTGTTGAGTATCGTGATGTTGTGGAGATCGTCACGGGTTTGAGGCTCTCAGTTACTCACCTGTTACAACCTCCATATTCACTTCAGTGTAGAAATCTGTTTTTGCAGAGATATCAACTCCACACTGGTACGTCCCAGAATCCTGTTCACTCAGATTTCTGATGGTCACACTGAAGACTGATGAACTTGTGTTGTCTTTCAGAGAGAATCTTCCAGAATGAATCCATTTATCTTTAATCTCAGTCTTGATGAGGTCAGAGCATGTGGGTTTCTGATCACCTCGACAAAAATACTTTGCGTTGTCTGTATATCCTTCATCATATCTGCATGTGATCCTGACTCCTCCTCCTGAATATCCTGTCACACTGATGGAGCTCACGACACCTACAACAAACCAGCATTAACAAACACTAATATATTTATGATAATGAACAGAGATGAACTGTAAAATTGTTTTTAAACTTAAAAAAAAAAAAAACATATATATATATATATATCAATTCAACAACATGATCTGAAGTGAAAGTCTCTCTTCATTAAATGATTTAATATTTAGTGAATCTCAGAGTTCAGATTCTCACCAGGAATCATCATCAGAGTGAAAGTCAAGATGATCTTCATTCTTCTCTCTTATTCAATGATCTTCTCTGTTGTTAGTAGATTCAGTTCTTCTGAAGCTCTCGATGTGTGTTCACATGAGTTTTGAGGGTTTCTTTCCTGGTCAAGAGCTGAATGTGACGAGACGCCCACTTCCTGTGGGAGAGAGAGAGATGATTAAAGAGGGAAGTGAGAGTAAGTCTCTGGACACTGACACCTGATGGACACTCATGAAACAGCAGCAGTTCACATGGTCACCTTATAATAATAATGTTTATTTTTATAGTGCCTTTCAAGAACCCATGGTCGCTTCACAAATTAATACAATCAATTGACAAAGTATACCACACAGTCAGCGGGAACATTCAGACAATCAGATGTTAACAACAGACAACCACAGATAATTGACACTAGAGGTAATGCAATCAGATGATCAGCATCCATTATTTCAAGAAAGTGGTCATGTAACATCCAAACAGAAACATGCGAGACAGAGAAGTAGGAGGAAAAATAATTATTTACCGAGCAAAGTGAATAGATGAGATTTAAGTTGAGACTAAAGGTCTGAGGAGAAGAGGTAGCGGACACATTATGGGGCAGTTTATTCCATAGTTTAGGGCCTATAGCACGGCAAGCCCTACCACCTACAGTTTATACTTGGGCACAACAAGCAAGTTATCATCGCTATCGAGCAAGGTATCGAGGTGGGGGGCCATGACAGGCCTTATAATCTAAGAGTTTAAACTGGACACACCAGGCCACAGGAAGCCACTGAAGTTGGTGAAGGATGGGAGTGATATGCGCAGATTTTTTGTTATGTGTAAGGACTCGAGCAGCAGAGTTTCGAACAATTTGAAGGCGATGAATAACTTTGGCAGGTAAGCCGCTATATTAGGGGTTACAATAGTCCAATCTCGAGCTTATAAAATCATGGATAACGGTTTCAGCATCTCCAAAATTAAGTGAGGGACGTATATGAACAAAATTGTGCCATAGGCAAAAGGACGATTTAACAATCTGACCAATATGTGAATCAAAACAGAATAGAGTTGAACAATACTCCCAAATGTTGAAGGCCTAATCTGGACACCATTGACATCAATGAAAGTGTCATGCCGGGGGAAGTCTGTGATTTAAGGCCGGATTTCAGTTTTGTCAGCATTAAATTGTAAAAAGTTATCAGACACCCAGGTTTTAAGTTCCTGAAGACAAGAAATAACAGAAAGAGTTGGGTTTAACCATAAAATAAATATGAATATCATCAGAGTAACTATGAAAATTGAGACCATAACGTCTGATGATTTGACCCAGTGGCAGCACATAAGTGAGAAATAAAAGGGGACCAAGTACAGAACCTTGGGGTACACCACAGGAAATATTGACGGTACGAGATCTATTCTTAGCTAAACTAATATTGCTGTCTATCCGATAGGCATGAAGTCAACCACTGAAAAGCAGCACCAGTGATACCTATTGCTGAGAGCCGTGAAATTACAGTGGCAAACAGTATCAAATGCTGCACTGAGATCAAGGAGAATGGTACATATTTTTAACATCTTATCATGCTGAAGATGTAACTTTTCATAATGGGTTAGTCATTTATGTTGAAATGGAGGCAAATAATGCTTAATTCCATCTGTTGATGTTTTCCACCGTATCTTTGTTTGTTTGACTCTTTTACTCCTTCAGTGAATCTGGTCTCCACAGGTACACCCATGAAACACATCAGATAAAACCTGCTGGAAACCACAAACCACGAAAGAGTGAAACAAATAAACCTGAAGTGAGTGTGAAAGTCTTGAGGAGTCAAGCGGCTCCATCTAGTGTTCAGATGATGTTCAGCATTCATCACAACACACAAACACATTCACAGTCTGTTCAGATGAGCTCCTGTTCTCATAGACGTCAAATTCAAAGCCTTTTGGTGAATGACTGATCACTTTATCATTCTAATGATCTTTACTTATAAACAAATACATACATCAGTCACTTCACAGTAGTTGTGTATATTGTGCAAATAAACTGAAAACGGTTAATCACTAACATATATACTTGATGTATTATTTTTTTTTATTTGGCATATATTTGATTAGAAAGAGGTTTTATGTTCTTCTGTGGGGGTGGTTTGGTACGCTGGCTGTGTCTGAAAGCGCACACTCGCTGGAGTAAGTACTTTAAGAAAAGGTGAATGTAATCCACCATGTTGTCATTATCATGTGACCTACCAGCATCAGTTGCGTCGCTTCACCTCCATTCACAAATCCTCTCCCGTGTCCTCATGGGATAGTAAAAAGTCCATCGTATGCGCACTGCAGAATCTCATTGGAAGTAGTAGGTCATCCAGGCACACATACGGTCACGTACTGCCAACTATCTAGGGAAGTGTGTGATTTCGGATGCAGCCAGAGATTCAGTTAAGCTGGGTTCACACTGTTCGGGAGGGGTAGCATACTTTGAAATATTAAGATATAACTTGGTACACTTAATATCCATCATACCCTGAGAGCATTTGAGGAGTTTTAGTATAGCGCCACCTAGTGTTACAGAATAATGGACAATTGATTTTTTTTTTTGGGGGGGGGCTATAACTTCTGATAAGTATGACCAAAAGTCATAAGAGACTAATCTCTTAACATTCGCTGAAGCATATCAATGGTTGAATGATTCCCATATTTATGTCGGTCATTTCGATTTTTTTGGAGCCTAATATGCTGCATTTTATGAACCCAAGAGGACATTATTACAAAATTTGATTTGTGTCATCATCACCATGTCCTGAAGGAGCCGGGAAGATGTATGCAATATCTTGGCAAAGCTACTACCTTTTAGACTTAAGCTTCATATTTCAAATCATGTTTATGCTCTCATTCTCCCGGACGTACTTGCTTAGCTGCTAATTTTCCATCTTTTGTGTTTTGCCCCATAATTGCTGCTTGCAGCGATATTTTACATTTTTATTAGCTTTATAGAATTGTTGATGAGATATATATATATATATTGTCTTATTTTTACATTTTATTTACATTATTTTTCTGGTTAGTAATATTATACATTCTATAAAATACTTATAACAGCAAAAAAAAGTCTGTCAAAAATATTGATTCAGTAAACAAATGTAGATTTTACCAGATTTTACCAAGTTGTTGAGGTGTGATGCAGGTGTCTGATTGGATGAAGATGTTGCCGCGGCGACGTCACTGTTTGATATCTCTTCATATATGCGGTCAGTCTGATAAACAATCAATAATTTACTAGTTTATATAAATAATCACTGTTATCAATAAACAATTTCACATGTATTTCTAATCTTCTACAGGTAAAGGTTTGAACTCACACCTCTGTATTGTGCTGCACATTTTGCTGAACTAAAGCTGAATGAAAACAGAGAAAGAAAAAGTCAATTCACACACTAAAACTTTATAATAATAATCACAAACGAAGCATTACCTGTCCTCTTTTTCAGGATGAGGAACGTTCCAGAACACAGAGTCAGAACCAGCAGAACCGAACCCAGACCGCCAGCAACAGAAGCCAGGTCTGAACACAACGATAAACTCATGATATTGTAATATTGTAAATATTTAGTTATTATATTGTGTAGCTGAAGTGAAACTGCAGTGGTAAATAAACCTCGACTCTTCAGAAGAAAACACTTCTCTGTACGGTTGATGTCAAACCAAATGAACCACATCTAAGCTGATGTGTTATCATCATTTTAGGTTTATAATGGAGCTAAAATGTGTCTCCAAAAATGTTAAAACCAATTTCCATTCAAAAAAGTGATCATGTGATCAAAGAGAGAGCAGTTGCATCATGGGTAGTGTAGTTTGTGTGCTCACGAGTGTTTTGATGATGGAGTTCATCTGTAGTATTTCCTGTTCTTGTGGTTTCAGTTTCTGTTTGAGTCGCTGACAGAGAAAAACACCAGTGACGTGTGAATGTGCCGCTCATGTGATAATATAATAAATAATAATAATAGACTAAAAAAACACACATTGTTTGTCCAGTGCTAGTGCTGCATATGAACAAAGCTTGTGTTTTCTGTTACGTTTCTCGTCTCTCGTGTTGAGAGTCAAACTGTTCTCTGACTGTGTGTCTGTGTGTTCATGTGATGTTAGCTGTGAAAACGCCTCTCAGTTTTGACCAGGAAATCATTCATGAACCACAAACTCTTTCCTGTACTTTCATATTCTCTTCTATCTTTAATATGTTTGAGTGCTTTCTAATGCAATTTTATTCTATAAAATTACATTTTTTTTTAATGTTTCAAAATATGTTAATTAAATATTAAGCATCATCCACTCAAGGAAAGAAAAGTCAAATTTTTAATGACAAACTGATTGAAAAGCACAAATGTAAAAGAATTGAGGTGAATAAGAAATGCGAGTTAGGCTTATTTTTTGTGGTAATCTTCAGCATGAGAAAAACTCTCATTTACAGAATCAATAAATAAGCCAGAAAATTGCTTGAACATTAAGATCATTCTTTCATCTCCACCATATGAGCTCTGAGAGAAGAGTTGCATTGTCGGAAAGGTAGTTTGTGTGTTCAGCTGAAGCCTCAAACCTCTTCCTGTGGCTGGAGTTTCACTTCCTGTTTGGTAAGTGTGTGTCAAAGACGTCTCATGTTTCACTGAAGCAAAATGCTTTCTAGTATTATATTGATAAAGCTATGCATTGGCATCTCAGTGGCAGGAGCCTCCAAAAATATGTACCATTTATATGTTGTTTGCAATGATTTATCAGAATATGCAGATATTTTTCAATGGTCATGAATGGAGAAAGAGGCTCTTTGGCAGCAGATTATTGTAGTTTCAACATCAACCAGCAGGAGTGAACAAGAAACTGACCTTGATCTGAACATCCAAATGTTTAGTAGTAGAGGGCATGGGAAGGTGGGCGGTCAGTTAGAGGGTTTTTAAGCAGGGACCTGAAAGGAGGCCTGGAGATGGAAGCGGATTCAGTGTCAAAGTTGGAGATCACTGCATTTAACCGTATTTCAATATAATATGCACTTATAACTCTGCAATACTAATAATCTTCATTGACATTCAAAACATTCAGTTTACGAAAAAAAGTACCGTGGTATCCTTCTAAATGCATTGGAGTAACTTGTAATTACCACGGTACCATTACCATGTTATGTGTCAGATTGTAGTTTTTTATCATGATAATACCATGTTTTTGGACATGCAGAATGGAATTGAAGTACCATGTAAATACCAAAGCAAAGCCATAAAAACTACAATGTACCATGGTAGTTCTCAATTGTTCAGCTGTTCATAAAACACTGGATTAAACGCTTCGATGTAAGATCAGCAGGCCTGTGAAATACATCATGGTTAGTCTTTCTTCAGAACTCAACCAAAACCCAACCAAATTAGTCGTCTTTTTCCTTCACACTGCCGCTATAATCAATGGAAACTGCCATCAGGAGTAAAACCAAAGCCTCCGCAGTGATGATATGTAGCATCGGCAGCTAAAATGAACAGGACGTCTTCAGAGAGCAGGTTTCAAAGTTGGCATAAAGGTCAGTTGTGGGACCGTATTTCCCTCGTGTGCAACAGTAACTCTATAATCACATCAAATATGTATTTGGGTCAATGACGTGACAGTCATTCTTTTGTCTAAAGGCCTTAATAATAATAATAAACAACAAAGATATGACATCCAAAGTATGTAAGGTAGTACAACTAGATCTTTTATTTGTTACATATAAAGGTATTTTAAAGTGTCAGAAGGTCATTCGGTTGAACCGAGGCCAATACAGCCAGTTCATTTGTGATTAAAAATGTAATAAATGTGTATATTTTTCATTCTGGGATGAGTTTATAACATTATATATCAATATGGTGCAAAATGTTATTAAAATTATGTGTAGAAGTCGTTGCTTTGTTATGAGAAAGAATGTCCAGAAACATTAATTTCATTGATGTCATTGGGAGTAACCAATATAAAGGGACAATTTGTCATGTTGTCAATGTCTTGTAACATCTTTCAAACACCTGCGAAGAACTAAACCATTGAGAAGCAAAGTAACTAACTCTCTATTTGAAAAATTCATGTGTTTACTTGCTCATACACGTCCCGAAACATTCAGTCATTCGGTACAACCGCTATAAAACACGGAAAATGTTGTAATATTTTAAAAACTAAATATAAAATGTTTTATTGTCCTTCTGCTAGCTATATAACCAAAAGAGTCATTCGGTAAAAACCGTAATTTTAATTAAACCGAATTACTTTTCTGGTGACAAATTTTGTCCATGTTTTAAAAAAATGACAAAATCAGTGTTAATTGATAATAAAACTTCAAAATGATTTATATATCTGTTTTTTTTCACACTTTTAAAAACCTTATTTGTCAATGACCCAAATAATAATCCATGCATTGACTTTAAGACTTAATAAAACTGCATGCACACAATGTAATATTTTAGATAAATTTTTCTTGAATACTGTCTTTATAGAATGACTAAATTTAAAAAAAAAAAAAAATATATATATATAACTGGTTTCATTCCTCTCTGCCTGAACAAAAAAATCCTTTCCACACTGACCTCTGATGGACAACATATGAAACTGCAATGTATTACACTTCCATACATCTTTATTGCATCCCTGCGGTTACAACAACAAAATATGATGGCAAAGTGATGCAGAGTGTAACGTTAACCTGCCGAAGACTTTATAATGACCGATACAACAAACGAAGTGCATGTATTTTCTAGTTGCAACATTTAAATTGAAGATATGTCATGATATTACAGTCGATATGTGCTGTCTTTAATGTCTCAGGAAAGTCATTAATGAAGGTTTAAGACTTCTCTTTTCTTGTGATGTCATCAGCTAATCAGTAGCATCATGACGTCGTTGTACTGATTAGCCACTCGCTATTTTGTTACAGATTACACAATATCAGCCCGATTTTGGCATTAATCCATTTGATGTAGTGTCTTTCGTAAATGATAATGCCCAACAAACATAATTTTTCCAGCCCTCCACAACAGGTTCCGCCACATCTATGATATTGACCAATAGCAGAACAGAAGTGCACACAGCTTTCAAACATGGTGAAACGAAAGAGAGACAGCGGTATTGGTGCTGCTGGGTGGAGTTATGCAATGGAGGAAATGCTCATGGAGCAACAATACTGTTGCCTTTATGATGTTCCCTCAAGAGACTAACAACAAAAAAAGAAGATAAATGCTGATAAACGCTGGCGAACAATAGCGAAGGCGACAACCCGGTGAGTACTGGAATTAGCATTAAGCTAACACACCACTTCAGTAGACATCGTTTACGCTCATTTCCAGAGGTAAGTCGCTAGTTTTGCCTTCTCAATGACATCACACATAGTTAAAGACAAGTAATGGTTAGTAGGGATGCAACGTAGAGTCAAACGAACATATTTCTTGTCCAAAAATATATGAGTCAAGAGTCACAACAGACAAAACTGGTGAGTGTTCAGTCAGTCGTTCGATCAATGCTGTGATAGATCGAATCTTCTTGAGCAAAATTAGCTGTGAGAGTCTGATAAATGTCACTCTGTCTACTTGCGTTGAGTTCTGTGTAGATCTGATCCAGATTCAGACCGCTCGTCATCGGAGCGGCAGTGTTCATGTAGATTAGGTCTGTGTCGTCTGGTTCTGTGTTCACGGGTCGGTGAAACTCATTTGCTGCAGAAATATGATCACTTTGAGCTGTGTGAGAGTTCGGCAGGACAGCAGAGTTCCCTTCGTCATATTCATTCTGGAAATTGGAAGAAGGAAATGATTGTTTAATCATCACTGAGCGAGAAAGTGAACCTTGACTTTTACTTGAGAAGAACTACAGTTTATGATGGAAATGTCAAATAAAGACGATCCTGACCTCTTCTCCTTTTCTTAATGTCCGATGAAGCCCTTCAGCTGAGACCGGACCTGTGATAGATGAATGTTATATAAGTTTCAAAAGTTACACTATGTAAATTCAGTCTTTCATGTTAACTTGAATCCAGACTTTGTGTCAGCATCTCAATTGTTTTGTTTAGACAGCAATAATCTGACGAAAAAATAATCTGAAAGCATGTAATCCAATTTACAAATTCAGTAGTTTTAATCTGAATGATTAGATCAGATTTCATGTAGCTTTTCCTACATTAGGGACTAAAAAAGTGCTACACTGTCCAAATTCACCGGTGAAACATCAGCAATGTAGATTTTATTTACTCACATGTTGTTCATATATTGTTTGTCGCTGGCTGCGGATTCAAGAAAAGTGTGCAATCTTAGTTTTACTTGATCTTACTGTGCAGGGATTCAAGGGAATGTTCTTAGTGGGTTTGCTTCATATCTTTAAGTGAAAATGCTTTCTGTTGAATTGGAAAAATGTTCTTCCTCTTCTGGTCCCATTAAATGTGGGGTTCCACAAGGTTCGATACTGGGCACAGTTTTATTCTCGATTCATACCCTTCCTTTGGCCAATATTGGTCAAATGTTCTTCCTCTTCTGGTCCCGTTAAATGTGGGGTTCCACAAGGTTCGATACTGGGCACAGTTTTATTCTCTATTTATACCCTTTCCTTTGGCCAATATTGGTCAAATGTTCTTCCTCTTCTGGTCCCATTAAATGTGGGGTTCTACAAGGTTCGATACTGGGCACAGTTTTATTCTCGATTTATACCCTTCCTTTGGCCAATATTGGTCAGAAACACAATATATGCACATACATGACTTTACAGATTCACTCCTAAAATTGGCTTTACAGTCACTCTTTGGTAGTTTTAATTTTAGTTTAAGGATATTCATTCCACTTGAATGAATCAAAGAATGAAGTATCACTTTGGCCCGCTAAGTTCAACCAAACATAATTAATGAACTAGGCCTCTTCAAAACTAAGGTACATATAGCCAAGTATGGAGTTTTGGGGCCGGATTTACTAAACAGGGCAAATTAGCATAAGAGCGCAATCCCATAAAAGCGCAGATGGGAGTGGAAAGCACTGCAGGTGATTTACTGAAAACATGCTTATCAAAGAACACAGATACAGCTGGATCATTTCCATAATGACTAACGCAATTTATCAAGAAAGTGCAAATTAGCGCAGATTAGTTTGACAAGCGCGAACCATTGCGTGATTTGTTTAAATACTCTCCTCCCATACATTAAGTTTCTGAAGGGGAAACTCCTAAAAATACATATGCAGTGAGTTCAGCCACAAAAATAACTGTGTCCACATCACTCTTTTTTCACTTGCATTTGATTGGGTTTAATCTAATGTATGTATGACCTTATTATTTACTTGTGCTCTTAAGGTGTAGGATTTGTTCGGTCCTGATATATAAAGCACTTCGGCCATGTGTTGTTTTTAAATGTTCTGTAGAAATAAATGTGATTGAAAAATATTACCTCCACTAATCTGCTTTATCCTTCGCGCAGCCACAATAAGCAATACAGCACCTAACAGGAGAAAAACCAAAACTCCCGCGATGATGATAGCAAATGAACCTGAGAATACAAATAAATAAAGACAAAATAAACTCTATTGGTTCACAGAATTAAATGAAAGCAGTTTACATGAGAGGAAAAGCAGTGAGTGTGAGATGTGAAGAGACGTTTACCAGTGTCAGGTGAAGAAGTTTGGGGTAAAGGAGTTTGAGGAGGCAATAGAGCTGATGAAACATAACTGACAGTTGAAATCTCTGTTGTGTACTTATCTAAAGGGACAATAAAGAAGGACTAGGATTCAATTTTCATACTAATACATTACCAATACATTACAAACAGCTAAACTAATTTGTTGATATAAAATTGCAGATTGACAAGTTTCTGTGCTTCTGAATGTTTCTGTGTGTGCAGCGCGACCTCCAGTATCTGCTGCTGATTCGTTTCCAATTATATTTCTAATAGATCAATTAGTAGAAGTGACATGAATCACTTACCCTGTTTAACCGCCAACAAAATCTCTGAATAGACATCATTAAGAAAAGTCCTCTCCACACCACACCAGTATTGTCCTTCATCCTCTGTTCTCAGATCAGTGATGGTGATGGTGAAAACTCTGGCCGTCGTGTCGTCAGTCAGAGAGAATCTCTCGTCTTTAGCTGGAGATCCTGATTCAACCACGATGTTTTTATTAAACAATGAACACTCGCCTTTACAAAAATACTTTGAATATGTTTCATATCCAGATTCATATGAGCATCTGATCTCAACTCTCTCTCCTCTGAATCCTGTAACTGTAACTGGAGCTCCAACAACAACAGCTGAAACACAAATATCATTAGTCATGATTAGCATATTTACCGTATAAAGAAATACTGACTGCTGATTGTGTAAAACAAGACTAGTGGAAAATCAGAGAAATCACACAAGAGTTAAATGAGTCTCACCTATAAGAAAGCAGGACCAGAGAAGAAGAATAAAGTTCCACATGGTGAATCTTTACGGCACTTTTTTGACTAAATAAAATCCTTAAACACTGAGAAACGTCTCTGTCTTCCGTACTGACACACAGTATGGTGCAATGCTTAACTTCTCCTTCCCTATAATCTTCACATCTACGTCAAAACAATATAACCACAGCTCTAGTGCATAACAGTGCGTCAGTATGATTTTTTTATGTGGCCTCAGAAAGTATTTAGACACTTCGCTCACAATTAAAAAATGTCATTGCATTAGATAAAATATCAAAATGCAGGATCTTTATATCTTCACTAATTTCACTCAGCACCATTTAATCACTTGCATGTTTCTTGAAAGAAAGTGCCACTTGATTTGATATTGTGTTATCTAATGCAATGAGAATTGACTTATATTGTATGATTTTAATTGTGTGATCAAAATTAAAAAGGAAACAGAGCAAGAAAATATGCAAAAATAAAGAGGATATAAGCATAAAGCTGGTTGAGTGGGTTTGAGGAAGGGATGTAATGAGAAGGAAAGGAAGACTGGAACAGGTAGGAGGAGATCATGTATGAGGAGGTAAAAAAGGAGGATAGGAGAAGAGCTGAGAATAGTGGAGGGAAGAGCAAGAGGAGAAGTTGTAAGAAGAACTAAGAAGGAACCTTCTGCAGCCGCAGGGGTGGAGGGACGGAGTGTATCGGACGGCCTGGAAGCCCGTTGCGGAAGTGGTGTGACGACTGACCAAGGGGGAGCCGGCAGGACGAGGGAGCCCGGTGGAGCCGCCAGTCCAATGGTCTCCGGTGGAGCTGTAGGTCTCCAAGACGGAGCCGGCAGGACGACAGGCCGAGGTGGAGCCAAGAGGTCGAAGGCAGAAGGTGGAGCCACGGGATCCTCTCGCACGGGACTCCCCGTAGACATCCGGCAGCGGTGGGGCTGGCTGAGATTCACAGTGACATCAACGTCGACAGAGCCACGGTAAGAATGACAGAGTTCATGCAGATTACCGTAAGGAAGAAATCATAGTCCATAAGGTCAATGATACAGTCCATAAATAATGATGATGATGATACCGGGTGGGAGATATTTCCTCGCTGATTTTGAGGACAGTCCTCATTCTCCGAAGTAATTTCTCCCTGGTCCTCTGATGTTGTGGGCTCACGCACCCGGTCAGACCTTTGATGAAGTTCCACATCCGAGGAGACGGTCGCATCTGTCCTCTTAGTCTTGGGCTCTGGCTCACGTGGTAACTCTCCGTCTGAGGGAGGCTCGCACGAGTACTTGATGGAGGTGATTTGGTCTGGCTGTGTTCTGGACAGGGACGTGATGCTCTCCAGACACTGGATGATCTCCAGCTCAGTCCAGAGGGAGGTCTACAGGGTGATGGTAGTTTGCCCCAATCCAGAACAAGTGACTTCAGGGTCTCATCGTCGTAGGGGCAGGAGACAGCGAGGTGGAAAAACTCACTGTTTTTCACTTTTATTTTTTTTAAAGTAATGGTTTTATTTATAAGACATTCAAGATATAATACATTGGTAGAATGTAATGTTTGAATAAACAAATTTTTATAAATATCTTAAGTTTTAACGCTGATGAGATCATTTTTACAAATATTTGGTTATTAAACAATTACAGTCAAATCTTACATGAAATGTAATTGACTTTTTCAGTAACAATGACTTAAGTCCTCATTTGGCAGTTTGATTATTATTAGTTTCAGCTCAAAATACCCCACATATCGTTTATTATACCATGTTGTAAATGCCCATTCTTGAGTGGAAGGAAAAACATGCTGTTTTCGAGCATGTATCTTTAAATGCAAATGAGCTGCTGCTCCCCGCCCTGCTTTTCAGAAGAGGGCGGAGCCTGTACAACTCGTACCTCAGATACTCTGCCAAAAACCAAAACATCTGTTTTGGATTTGAATGATCATCTCTATCGTGGACATGCTCACATGAAATTGCAGTTCTTTGTCCTCATGAAAGTTTATCATATGCATGTGTTTTAAATCCATATCAGTGTAAACTTCGGCACGTCCTGTGTGTATTAAATTGATTTCTCTTACACATCTTATTGTGCTTAAACTGTCAAAAACACACAAAATTCACAAACACAGTCTGTGAACGTAAACGGCAAGTAAAGAAATCACATGTCAGATCAGTGTATTAAAGTGACCGCAGTGTAATATACAGTATCTACTGCTGTATATGCTGTTAATATGAACCAAACGTCAAAAAATCACTCATGATTAAATAACTTTAGTGGCTTTAATAAAAATACATTATTATTTGAATGCTGCTGTTAAATGCTGAACATGGAGAACAGTGTACAGCTCACTGAGGGGAGGAGCTAAGATAATCATTAAAAAAGGGGAGGAGCTAAGCTAATAGGGTAGATTTCCTTGCCAGTCATGGGCGGGGCTTCTGGAACCACTTGCTTGGAGAAACTGTTCATGATTTATATCTGGATTATATATATAAAAAAAGGAGTGGGTTTGTTTTTATCATTATAGGCTGGTTGTTTTCACACACTGTGAACACATCATAATAGGTCCCCTCAATAGGTGACCCTCAAATACATGAAGAGTTATATATTTGTAAGTGTCAAAAAGAAATCTGTCCACTGTGTCAGAGACTGAAAAGTTCATATTTGATGTTTCCAAAATGAGAATACCGAAATGTGGCGTTTCCCTCCACTGGAGCAGTTACAGGATTCAAAGACACCACTGGAAATGAAAGAAACCCACAGGTTGTGACGTCACATGATCACATGATGTCGTGAGTGAGTCATAAACATGAACATCATCTTTTTACTTGTTAATTTACAAAAGATTTGCAAATGTTGACTCACCAGGACAGGACGAATCTCCACAAGCTGAAAAAGCCTCTTATCCAACACTTTTATAAAAGATTAAAACTGGGTGAAGTAGTACGGCTCGAGTTCCTCTTTCTTGGAATGATAAAGTGATTACTTCTCTTTTTGTCTCTCCATCATCTTGAGACATCTGCAGTGACGCAGTCGAGATCTTTACCCACACTAAACCCACACACTTCTACACCAGTTTGAACTGATCTCAGTGCAGTTAAATAACAGTTTTCCACTATTAGACATTCAAGTTTTTTTATTCGAGACTACAATTCAATAATTTGTCTTCATATTCATGAAATCATCATGTAACTGATGAAAAACTGGTCATACTTTACAATAAAGTTTCATTAGTTCACATTAGTTAATTAATGCAACTAGCGATATATTTGTAATACAATCTTTGTTAATATTAGTTAATAAAAAAACAACTGTTAGTACATAATATAAACAGATACAACATTTGATTTTAATAATGCATTAGTAAATGTTGAAATTAACATTAAAGATTAAGATTAACAAAGTTCTTTTCATTGTATGGTTCATGTTAACTAACTGTTAACAAACAGACTCTTGCAAAGTGTTTCTGAATAATTGTTCCTGCAATTTGTAACGTATTTTGTTACATTACTCAAGTTTAGTAACTTAATCTAAATACTTTAGAATACTTTGGAATACTAATAAGTGTGGAACAAACAAAAAAAGGTCATTGCAAGTTTTTATCTCACAATTCTGACTTTTTCCCTCAGAATTGTGTGATATAAAGTTGCAATTGCGAGTTATAAAGTCAGAATTATGAGATATAAACTCACAATATTGAGAAAAGTCAAAAATATGAGATATAAACTCGCAATATTAAGAAAAGTCAGAATTATGAGATATAAACTCACATACTAAATTCACAATTGCAAGAAAAAAAGTCAGTATTGCAAGTTTATATCTTATTATAACTTCCAATTGTGAGTTTAAATCTCGCAATTCTGAGAAAAAGATGCAGTGACCTTTTATACAATTATAAAATGACTCACAAACAACTATCACAAAACATGAAAACAGTGGAAAACATGAAACTTAACTCTTTTTCAGACTGTCAGAGAATCACCAATCGCTGTTTAAATGACATTAAAACTCAAAGTAATCACTTTGGTAATCTAAAACACTTTTCAGATGTAACTGTAATCTGATTACCACCCATTTAAAATGTAACTGTAATGAAATACAGTGACTCAAATTTTGTGTTTTAAATACGTAACTAAGTTACTTGTATTGCGTTACTCCCCAACCCTGATGTTCAGTCAGGTAATAGTTAGATCAATGGTCTGATAAATTGACTCTTCAACAAAACCAGAGTTCATTTCTATGTAGATCTGATCCAGATTCAGACCGCTCGTCATCGGAGCGGCAGTGTTCATGTAGATTAGGTCTGTGTCGTCTGGTTCTGTGTTCACGGGTCGGTGAAACTCATTTGCTGCAGAAATATGATCACTTTGAGCTGTGTGAGAGTTCGGCAGGACAGCAGAGTTCCCTTCGTCATATTCATTCTGGAAATTGGAAGAAGGAAATGATTGTTTAATCATCACTGAGCGAGAAAGTGAACCTTGACTTTTACTTGAGAAGAACTACAGTTTATGATGGAAATGTCAAATAAAGACGATCCTGACCTCTTCTCCTTTTCTTAATGTCCGATGAAGCCCTTCAGCTGAGACCGGACCTGTGATAGATGAATGTTATATAAGTTTCAAAAGTTACACTATGTAAATTCAGACTTTCATGTTAACTTGAATCCAGCCATTGTGTCAGCGTCTCAATTGTTTTGTTTAGACAGCAATAATCTAAAGACTAAAAAATAATCGGAAAGCATGTAATCCAATTTACAAACTCAGTAGTTTCAATCTGAATGATTAGATCAGATTTCATGTAGTTTTTCCTACATAAGGGACTAAAAAAAGTGCTACACTGTCCAAATTCACCGGTGAAACATCAGCAATGTAGATTTTATTCACTCACATGTTCATATATTGTTTGTTGCTGGCTGCTGATTCAAGAAAAGTGTGCAATCTTAGTTTTACTTGATCTTACTGTGCAGGGATTCAAGGGAATGTTCTTAGTGGGTTTGCTTCATATCTTTAAGTGAAAATGCTTTCTGTTGAATTGGAAAAATGTTCTTCCTCTTCTGGTCCCATTAAATGTGGGGTTCCACAAGGTTCGATACTGGGCACAGTTTTATTCTCGATTCATACCCTTCCTTTGGCCAATATTGGTCAAATGTTCTTCGTCTTCTGGTCCCGTTAAATGTGGGGTTCCACAAGGTTCGATACTGCGCACAGTTTTATTCTCGAATCATACGCTTCCTTTGGCCAATATTGGTCAATATTGGTCAAATGTTCTACCTCTTCTGGTCCCGTTAAATGTGGGGTTCCACAAGGTTCGATACTGGGCACAGTTTTATTCTCGATTCATACCCTTCCTTTGGCCAATATTGGTCAATATTGGTCAAATGTTCTACCTCTTCTGGTCCCGTTAAATGTGGGGTTCCACAAGGTTCGATACTGGGCACAGTTTTATTCTCGATTCATACCCTTCCTTTGGCCAATATTGGTCAAATGTTCTTCGTCTTCTGGTCCCGTTAAATGTGGGGTTCCACAAGGTTCGATACTGGGCACAGTTTTATTCTCAAATCATACGCTTCCTTTGGCCAATATTGGTCAAATGTTCTACCTCTTCTGGTCCCGTTAAATGTGGGGTTCCACAAGGTTCGATACTGAGCACAGTTTTATTCTCGATTCATACCCTTCCTTTGGCCAATATTGGTCAATATTGGTCAAATGTTCTACCTCTTCTGGTCCCGTTAAATGTGGGGTTCCACAAGGTTCGATACTGGGCACAGTTTTATTCTCGATTCATACCCTTCCTTTGGCCAATATTGGTCAAATGTTCTTCCTCTTCTGGTCCCGTTAAATGTGGGGTTCCACAAGGTTCGATACTGGGCACAGTTTTATTCTCGATTCATACCCTTCCTTTGGCCAATATTGGTCAATATTGGTCAAATGTTCTACCTCTTCTGGTCCCGTTAAATGTGGGGTTCCTCAAGGTTCGATACTGGGCACAGTTTTATTCTCGATTCATACCCTTCCTTTGGCCAATATTGGTCAATATTGGTCAAATGTTCTTCCTCTTCTGGTCCCGTTAAATGTGGGGTTCCACAAGGTTCGATACTGGGCACAGTTTTATTCTCGATTTATACCCTTCCTTTGGCCAATATTGGTCAGAAACACAATATATGCACATACATGACTTTACAGATCACTCCTAAAATTGGCTTTACAGTCACTCTTTGGTAGTTTTAGTTTTAGTTTAAGGATATTCATTCCCCTTGAATGAATCAAAGAATGAAGTATCACTTTGGCCCGCTAAGTTCAACCAAACATAATTAATGAACTAGGCCTCTTCAAAACTAAGGTACATATAGCCAAGTATGGAGTTTTGGGGCCGGATTTACTAAACAGGGCAAATTAGCATAAGAGCGCAATCCCATAAAAGCGCAGATGGGAGTGGAAAGCACTGCAGGTGATTTACTGACAACATGCTTATCAAAGAACACAGATACAGCTGGATCATTTCCATAATGACCAATAAAATTTATCAAGAAAGTGCAAATTAGCGCAGATTAGTTTGACCAGCGCGAACCATTGCGTGATTTGTTTAAATACTCTCCTCCCATACATTTAGTTTCTGAAAGGGAAACTCTTACATAAAAAATACATATGCAGTGAGTTCAGCCACAAAAATAACTCTCCACCTCACTCAGTGTTTTTAAATCTCACTTAAAAACGCCACTTTTTTCACTTGCATTTGATTGGGTTTAATCTAATTTATGTATGTTCTTAATATTTACTTATGCTCTTAAGGTGTAGGATTTGTTCGGTCCTGATATATAAAGCACTTCGGCCATGTGTTGTTTTTAAATGTTCTGTAGAAATAAATGTGATTGAAAAATATTACCTCCACTAATCTGCTTTATCCTTCGCGCAGCCACAATAAGCAATACAGCACCTAACAGGAGAAAAACCAAAACTCCCGCGATGATGATAGCAAATGAACCTGAGAATACAAATAAATAAAGACAAAATAAACTCTATTGGTTCACAGAATTAAATGAAAGCAGTTTACATGAGAGGAAAAGCAGTGAGTGTGAGATGTGAAGAGATGTTTACCAGTGTCAGGTGAAGAAGTTTGGGGTAAAGGAGTTTGAGGAGGCAATAGAGTTGACGAAACATAGCTGACAGTTGAAATCTCAGTTGTGTACTTATCTAAAGGGACAATAAAGAAGGACTAGGATTCAATTATTATACTAATACATTACCAATACATTACAAACAGCTAAACTAATTTGTTGATATAAAATTGCAGATTGACAAGTTTCTGTGCTTCTGAATGTTTCTGTGTGTGCAGCGCGACCTCCAGTATCTGCTGCTGATTCTTTTCCAATTATATTTCTAATAGATCGATTAGTAGAAGTGACATGAATCACTTACCCTGTTTAACAGCCAACAAAATCTCTGAATAGACATCACGAGCAAGTTTCCTGTCCACAGCACACCAGTATTGTCCTTCATCCTCTGTTCTCAGATCAGTGATGGTGACGGTGAAAACTCTGGCCGTCGTGTCGTCAGTCAGAGAGAATCTCTCGTCTTTAGCTGGAGATCCTGATTTAACCATGATGTTTTTATTTCCAAAGCTACACTCGCCTTTACAAAAATACTTTGAATTAGTTTCAAATCCAGATTCATATGAGCATCTGATCTCAACTCTCTCTCCTCTGAATCCTGTAACTGTAACTGGAGCTCCAACAACAACAGCTGAAACACAAATATCATTAGCCATGATTAGCATATTTACCGTATAAAGAAATACTGACTGCTGATTGTGTAAAACAAGACTAGTGGAAAATCAGAGAAATCACACAAGAGTTAAATGAGTCTCACCTATAAGAAAGCAGGACCAGAGAAGAATAAAGTTCCACATGGTGAAGCTTTACGGCACTTTTTTGACTAAATAAAATCCTCAAACACTGACAAACGTCTCTGTCTTCCGTACTGACACACAGTATGGTGCAATGCTTAACTTCTCCTTCCCTATAATCTTCACATCTATGTCAAAACAATATAACCACAGCTCTAGTGCATAACAGTGCGTCAGTGTGATTTTTTTTATGTGGCTTCAGAAAGTATTTAGACACTTCGCTCACAATTAAAAAATGTCATTGCATTAGATAAAATATCAAACTGCAGGATCTTTAAATCTTCACTAATTTCACTCAGCACCATTTAATCACTTGCATGTTTCTTGAAAGAAAGTGCCACTTGATTTGATATTGTGTTATCTAATGCAATGAGAATTGACTTATATTGTATGATTTTAATTGTGTGATCCAAACTATAAAAAGGAAACAGAGCAAGAAAATATGCAATAGAAGGCGAAAAATAAAGAGGATATAAGGATAAAGCTGGTGGAGTGGGTAGAGGAAGGATGTAATGAGAAGGAAAGGAGGACTGGAACAGGTAGGAGGAGATCATGTATGAGGAGGTAAAAAAGGAGGATAGGAGAAGAGTTGAGAATAGTGGAGGACACTGCTGTAGTGGGAAGAGCAAGAGGAGAAGTTGTAAGAAGATCTAAGAAGGAACCTTCTGCAGCCGCAGGAGTGGAGGGACGGAGTGCAACGAATGGCCTGGAAGCCCATTACAGAAGTGGTGTGACGATTGACCAAGGTGGAGACGGCAGGACGAGGGAGCCCGGTGGAGCTGTAGGTCTCCAATACGGAGCCGGCAGGACGACAGGCCGAGGTGGAGCCACGGGATCCTCTCGCACGGGACTCCCCGTAGACATCCGGCAGCGGTGGGGCTGGCTGAGATTCACGGTGACATCAACGTCGACAGAGCCACGGTAAGAATGACAGAGTTCATGCAGATTACCGTAAGGAAGAAATCATAGTCCATAAGGTCAATGATATGGTCCATAAATAATGATGATGATGATAATGGGTGGGAGTTATTTCCTCGCTGAATTCGAGGACAGTCCTCATTCTCCGAAGTAATTTTTCCCTGGTCCTCTGATGTTGTGGGCTCACGCACCCGGTCAGACCTTTGATGAAGTTCCACATCCGAGGAGAGGGTCGCATCTGTCCTCTTAGGTTTGGGCTCTGGCTGACGTGGTAACTCTCCGTCTGAGGGAGGCTCGCACGAGTACTTGATGGAGGTGATTTGGTCTGGCTGTGTTCTGGACAGGGATGTGATGCTCTCCAGACACTGGATGATCTCCAGCTCAGTCCAGAGGGAGGTCTACAGGGTGATGGGAGTTTGCCCCAATCCAGAACAAGTGACTTCAGGGTCTCATTGTCGTAGGGGCAGCGAGGTGGAAAAACTCTAGTCTTACACAGCATGAAATGTAATTGACTTTTTCAGTAACAATGACTTAAATTTCATAAAGTCCTCATTTGGCAGTTTGATTATTATTAGTTTCAGCTCAAAATACCCCACATATCATTTATTATACCCTGTTGTTAATTCCCATTCTTGACTGGAAGTTTCTTGACTGGAAGTTAAACATGCTGTTTTCTAGCATGTATCTTTAAATGCAAATGAGCTGCTGCTCCTCGCCCTGCTTTTCAGAAGAGGGCAGAGCCTGTACTACTCATCCCTCAGATACTCTGCCAAAAACCAAAACATCTGTTTGGATTTGATGATCATCTCTTTCATGGATACGCTCACGTAAAATTGCAATTCTTTGTCCTCATGAAAGATTATCATTTGCATGTGTTTTAAAGCGATATCAGTGTAAACTTCGGCACGTCCTGTGTGTATGAAACTGATTTCTCTTACACGTCTTATTGTACTTAAACTGTCAAATACACAAAAGGTTATGTCAAAAACACACAAAGTTCACAAACGCAGTCGGTTATGTCTAGAAATCACATGTATTACAGTGACCGCAGTGTAATATACAGTATCTACTACTGTATATGCTGTTATAATATGAACCAAACGATAAAAAATCACTCGCTGCTCTTGATTAAATAACTTTAGTGGCTTTAATAAAAACACTTATTATTTGAATGCTGCTGTTAAATGCTGAACATGGAGAACAGTGTACAGCTCACTGAGGGGAGGAGCTAAGATACTCATTAAAAAAGGGGGAGGAGCTAAGCTAATAGGGCAGATTTCCTTGCCAGTCATGGGCGGGGCTACTGGAACCACTTGTTTGGAGAGACTGTTTATGATTTATGCGGATTATTTATATATATATATATATATATATATATAAGGAGTGGTTTTTTACCATTATAGGCTGGTTGTTTTCACACACTGTGAACACATCATAATAGGTCCCCTCAATAGGTGACCCTCAAATACATGAAGAGTTACATATTTGTAAGTGTCAAAAAGAAATCTGTCCACTGTGTCAGAGACTGAAAAGTTCATATTTGATGTTTCCAAAATGAGAATACCGAAATGTGGCGTTTCCCTCCACTGGAGCAGTTACGGGATTCAAAGACACCACTGGAAATGAAAGAAACACACAGGTTGTGACGTCACATGATCACATGATATCGTGAGTGAGTCATAAACATGAACATCATCTTTTTACTTGTTAATTTACAAAAGATTTGCAAATGTTGACTCACCAGGACAGGACGAATCTCCACAAGCTGAAAAAGCCTCTTATCCAACACTTTTATAAAAGATTAAAACTGGGTGAAGTAGTACGGCTCGAGTTCCTCTTTCTTGGAATGATAAAGTGATTACTTCTCTTTTTGTCTCTCCATCATCTTGAGACATCTGCAGTGACGCAGTCGAGATCTTTACCCACACTAAACCCACACACTTCTACACCAGTTTGAGCTGATCTCAGTGCAGTTAAATAACAGTTTTCCACTATTAGACATTCAAGTTTTTTTATTCGAGACTACAATTCAATAATTTTGTCTTCATATTCATGAAATCATCATGTAACTGATGAAAAACTGGTCACACTTTACAATAAAGTTTCATTAGTTCAGATTAGTTAATTAATGCATTAACTAGCGATACATTTGTAATACAATCTTTGTTAATATTAGTTAATAAAAAACAACTGTTAGTTTATGTCAATTACATAATATAAACAGATACAACTTTTGATTTTAATAATGTATTAGTAAATGTTGAAATTAACATTAAAGATTAAGATTAACAAAGTTCTTTTCATTGTATGGTTCATGTTAACTAACTGTTAACAAACAGACTCTTGCAAAGTGTTTCTGAATAATTGTTCCTGGAACAAAAATAAGGAATTTGGCTGTTGATGAGGCGTCTGTGGTCTGCAGGGCTGGATATGTTACTTTTAAAAGGTATTTCACTACAGATTACAAAATACATGCTTTAAAAAGTAATTTGTAACGTATTTTGATACATTACTCAAGTTTAGTAACTTAATCTAAATACTTTAGAATACTTTGGAATACTAATAAGTGTGGAACAAACACAAAAAAGATCATTGCAAGTTTTTATCTCACAATTCTGACTTTTTCCCTCAGAATTGTGTGATATAAAGTTGCAATTGCGAGTTATAAAGTCAGAATTATGAGAAATAAACTCGCAATATTGAGAAAAGTCAGAATTATGAGATATAAACTCACAATATTGAGAAAAGTCATAATTATGAGATATAAATTCGCAATATTGAGAAAAGTCCGAATTATGAGATATAAACTCACATACTAAATTCACAATTGCAAGAAAAAAAGTCAGTATTGCGAGTTCATATCTCCCAATTCTGACTTTATAGCTTCTAATCTCGCAATTCTGAGAAAAAGTTGCAGTGACGAGTGAATTATAAAATGACTCACAAAACATGAAAACAGTGGAAAACATGAAACTTAACTCTTTTTCAGACGGTCAGAGTCAGAGAATCACCAATCGCTGTTTAAATGACATTAAAATTCAAAGTAATCACTTTGGTAATCTAAAACACTTTTCAGATGTAACTGTAATCTGATTACCACCCATTTAAAATGTAACTATAATGAAATACAGTGACTCAAATTTTGTGTTTTAAATACGTAACTAAGTTACTTGTATTGCGTTACTCCCCAACCCTGATGGTCAGTCAGGTAATAGTTAGATCAATGCTCTGATAAATTGACTCTTCAACAAAACCATTTCATTTCTGTGTCGATCTGATCTGGACTGTCTGCTGGAGACAAATCTTTGTCATCTTTGTTAGGTGTCTCTTTTGTGTTTGTAGGTCTGTGAAAATCCCCAACACATGAACCTCCATCATTTTGAGCTGCAGGTGGGTTTGGAGGGACGATCGGCCTCATTTTCACATACTCATCCTGTAGAGAGGAACTTTATCAGCATCAGCATGACAACGAAATGCAACGGATTGATCAAAGACTTACAACAGCTTGAGTTGAGGTCTTCCTGGAGTGATAAGACACAGAAACTGGAGAGAGAAAAAAACACATTAATTTCATGATAAACGTTAAGCGTGAAGATTGTGAGAGGAAGTCTCCTCAAGCCCACTCACCTGACAGCTTGCGGGTCGCGGCCCATTTTAAAAGCTTAAACACAGCGAATGGACACGCAACTAGAAGTGTGCAGACACACCCCAGACTCAACGCGCTCACAAACCTGAGGTGAGATTCTGCAGAAAGAGGAATCGATCTGACACACCTGATAACAACACGATTCATTCATGAGAAGGACAGAAACAGAGAGAGGAAGAGAGACAGATGTTTGCAGGACTGGTCAGAGAACACAACCTTTAAACAGAGACTAGTTTTGCTTTGTGAGAACATTAAGATGAACAACAGAACAGTATGATAGAAGAAACTAACGAATGAATGGTGGGATGATGAGCAAAAGACAATGAATGAATGAATAAATGAATAATCATGATCCAGACAGAATGAATAAGAGAACGAATGAGCGAATCAGACAGTACAAAAAAATCGATGAAAGAATGAGTGAACAAAATGAAGGACAGGTATACTTTAAAAACCAATCAATTAGCAAGATTATTGAATGAATCAATGATTGACTGACTTGATGTATGTGGCTTGAGCGAACAATAGGCTGAATTAATGAATGAATCAGTGAATGAATAAATCATATCCTGATAGATCACCCTGATTTCTGTTCTTGTCCCAGTTCTGTGCTGTGATATTTGCAGGACTGTTCGTGCTGCTGACAATCACTAAAACACATTTGAATAGAGATCATTAATATTGTTGAAGTAGTAATTAAAACAGATCATCCTGCTTTTCTCCGGTACCTCTTGGCAATGAAGTCGTGGGTCTCTGTGGTTCACCTGAGCAGAGAAGGAACGTGAAACTTTCGAATCTCAATCCTTCAGACACATTCGCTACTGCATTCGGTGACGTGTGTGAAAAACAGACTCATAAACATGTTAAAGGATTCTCACCTCTCCTGACAGTTAGTTGTATTTCATCCCCATACAGATCAGGAAACAGTTTAATATCCACACCAAAGACGTAGAAGCCAGAATCCTCCGCCACCAATTCCAAGATGGCGGCCGTAAGGACGCGCGCGGATGTGTTGTCGAATAGAGTGAATCTTCCCTGTTTCGCCAATCTGTAGGGATGGGAAGTATGAACCAGTTTGTCAAAGGAAAAACCCTCTGTTTTGCCGAAGTATTTGGTGTTTGTCTCGTAGCCCGTTGGGTAGCTGGCGTAAAACGTCACACGTTTTCCCTCATATCCAATCTTACCACAGACCATATCCAGTAGACCGGCTGAAAATGAAACGACAAAGTATTTCAATCATGATTCAGAAAAAGCACATCAGTGTTACCTCCATTAGCATATTTCATAGTCCATCAAATGAAATGACAATTTCATATAAGCACTATTGGGTTATATTAACAAGATCTCATTTCGATTTGATCCAGTGAATTTGGTGACACTTTACAATAAGGTCTCGTTTGTTAACATTAGCTAACATTAGTTTATTGGTGCAGTATTTGTTAATGTTGATGGGGTAGTTGTGGCCTAATGGTGAGGGAGTCGGGCTTGTAACCTGAAGGTTGCTGGTTCGATTCCCACGCCGGCAGGAATTGAAAGTGGGGATTGTGGATGTGCAGCACTCTCTCCACCTTCCATACCATGACTAAGGTGCCCTTGACCCCTAATTGCCTCACTTGTAAGTCGCTTTGGATAAAAGCGTCTGCTAAATGATGTAAATGTAAATGTAATGTTAGTTATTAAAAATTTTCATTGTTCACAGAGTAGTAATGTTAACAAATACAACTTTTGTTTTTAATAATGTATAATTAATGTTGAAATTAACTAAGATTACTAAATAGAAGTATTGTTCATTCTTAGATTATGTTAACTACAGTAGTTAACTATAATGAAACATTATTGTGAAAAGTTACTAATTCAATTGTCGCCAAAAAAAAAATAATAAATGAATAAAATAGTTATTGTTTTTGTTGTTTTTGACCCTAATAAATAATATTATGACAATACCAGTGAAAATTATCAATTCTCGATTCCATTTTTCAATACCATGGCCAAAACTTTCATTTAACTAATAAAAATTAAAAAAAAAGAAAAGAAAAAAAATCAGACCACAAGCAATAGCACAAATAAATAAATACAATAGACCAAAGATAAAAATGAAATAATCAGTGTTTTTCAGGTAAAACAGTGTTTTTCAGGTACATAAATTGAATAAAGTAATCAAATGTAAAACAACACTGCATACAATCTTCGGTGTATGAATTAAATAAAGGTTAATCCTTGTTGAAGTTACAAAAAAAGTTATTCACTGAAGATCAGGGAGTGACGTCTTTGTCATTTGTACTTTGATCAACATTATAAACACAGACAGCAGCAGAATTATTAGGCTGCTGTCACTTTAAGAACTGCACGGATCCAATATAATGTTACACGTGCGTTGTCTTTCTCTGCTGTTTACGTTCACTTAAGCTACAACCGCCTGTGTAAACTAGGATGCCAATGCGGCCATTTTGAGATCAATTTGTGTGAATTTGTCCATTTTAGCGCAAGGAAACATGAAAGAGAATTCATTTTATTATTTGCGCGCTGTCTGAGACACACACAAAACTCTTCACACCACACGCAAGTTCTCTTTCCCATCTTCTACTTGAATGCTTATATTGGCAAGGCTTGAAAACGAGTGTGTGACGAGCAGGGTGGGCGAGAGCCCTGAGGGAACGGCGCGAGAGATAACGAGCTTCAGGTGCTCGCCGCACCGGTCTCGTGTCTCTCACGGAGGAGCTCCGGAAGCATAAAAGAGGAGCGACAACAGTGAAGGACGAGAGAGGACCAGGCCTGGAATTTATGTTGTGTTTTATTTTGTTGGTGTGGGCGGCAGTCACCGTGAGGAACTGCCGCCCTTCTACTTTCGTTTTATTGTTTGTTTATTTTATTATTAAAGTTGTTGAATGTTCGCCGGTTCCCGCCTCCTTCTTCCCGTTCTTAAGAACTTTGTTACAGAGTGCAAATGACAAACTTTCGCAACAGTGTCAGCTGTCTGGAACGTCTTTCACGCTGAAAGGCACATCTGCATCCGCCATGTTAAGCAACTTAACTTTTTTTAGTCATATAAAGCTTTTCTTTCTTTTAGAAACCATGAACCTAACCCTAGCCTTAACCCATGTAGTTACCTTATATTACCCTGTACTTTCTTTAAGAAACGTACACTGTAAGTACATGTAATGCAACATAAAACCTATTTTAAGCTTATAGGTTAACAATGCAGCTTAATGACAGTAATTACATGTTAAAATGCAGTAAAGTGATTAAGCTATAATAAATGGTTAATTTTATAAATGATAAATGGTGATATTTGGAGTAAGTTCAACTTAAATAAGATCCTCATTTTTTCTGTAATATATTAAATCAATAAAAAGAACTAAGTTTCTAATTAAATTAGGTCACTTGTAGCTTTACTTTACTCACTAAACTCGTCACGATAGAGTTTCAGAGTAGTTTCCACAACACTGATGCGAACAGTTTTGAGGTTAGTCTGAAATCAAGATGCTGTTGTTTTATTGTAAAGCGATCGATTCAACTTACCTGTACAGATGCAGAAACAAAAGACTCCTACTTTCCACATGCTGAATGGTTTTTAATTGATTTTGGTGTGAGCAGTTCAGAATAAAACAGTTTGTCTGCCAGCCTTTCTCTCACTTCCTTGTTTCTATTTGGGACTGACCCTCAACCCAAAACTGTAGTTCAAGCTTTCTCGATATGATCAACTTCCCTGTAAATGTGAACTTTTCGTCCATATAAAAATGACTCAAAGTGCAGCCTCTTCTGGTGTTTTCCACATACTATTGCACTTAATTCTTTTATTTTATGTTCTGACTATTGAAGGTATAAAAGAAATGTGCAGCACAGTGATTCATTCAGTCGATTGTGACCAGCAAATAAAGACCATGAAGCTATAAGATTAATCAGCATTTACCACTTGTTTTCCAATATTTAATTTTCTTTAAAGCAAGATTAATTCATGTGAAGCAAAAGCTAATAAAACTTGTTTTCGGAGAAACAGTTTTCAGGATGTTTACATTTTTTTACTGAGCAAGACAAAAATGCAGTAGATCAGGAGCGAATGCAGTGCAGACAATAAAGCGAAGATGATAAACACAATAATAAAAACTCTGTTTGTTCACCCTGTTCAAGTTATTTTCACAAACAGTGCCTTCAGGCCACAGATCAGACATCTTGAATTTGTAAACACATCGTGGGGAATTAGACTTCTGTTTTCAAATTAACTCTTTTTTGGTAACAGTTTAGACACAGTTTAGACAGAAAGTATCATCTTTGTTAATGTTAATTACAACATGTACTAATACATTATTAAAATCTTAACATTAGTTAATGCACTGTGAACTCACATGAAGAAGAAATGAACAACTGTATTTTCATTAACATTAATGTAGATTAATAAATACAGCATCAAATGCATTGTTCATGTTAGTTAATACATTAACAAACTACTTTAAAGTGTTCCCATTTGTTTCAAGAAAACATACATCAAGAATCAGCATATGAGTCACAATAATGGCGACTCGTTTCATGCCGCAATGCCACCAGAGTACAAAACTCGTGACTCCCAGCATGCATTGCAGCGTGAAGCATGCCACTATAGATGATAAACACATGCTGATTCTTGATATCTGTGGGTGAGTCCAAATATTAAATGTCGAAATGTCTGATCTGTGCTGAACATATTAATGAACAGTTGCTTAAGTGCGATCAATAACGGGACTAAACAATCAGTTTTCTGCTTGATGGTGTAAACCAAATCACCTGACCGCTTTTGTTTAGGGTTTTTTTTTTGTAACAAGTTATGTATTACAAAGAACGCAAATTTAACATAAACACCAAGAGTATCTGCCCAACTAAATGAAACACTGATCACAATAATAGTGATCAAACATTTTCAATAAAACATCAACATCTAAACCTGTTAATTCTCCAAAAGAACTGTAGACGAATGACAGAAATGAAGTCAGTCTGGTTTGTAATAAGAGATTTAATGTCTTTTCAGTTGATTTAATCTAAGACTGTGTCTGAAGTCAGTTGTAGTTCTTGTGTTTCTCTTTCCTTCAGTGATTTTGCTTGTTAACAGCAGGTGTTCATCAATAATCCAACAATTTACCCTGAAACTATACCTGAGACAAATGAGAATGATTTCTGTATAATGATGGCTGTTGATGAGGCTTCAGTCAGTTGTTTGATCAATAGTGTGATAGACGGTGTCTTCTTCGGCAGAATCCGCAGCAAGACTGTGATACACGTGACTCTGTCTATTGCTGTCCAGTTTTGTGTAGATCCGATCTTGTGTTTCTGCTGAAACTACATCTACATAGTCGGAGTCTCTGTCGACTGGTTCTGTGTTTGTGTAATCCGGGTTTATGGGTCTGTAAAAATCCTCTTTATCACTTTGAGCTCTGGATAAGTCTGGATGATTTATCTCCTGGTGTCCGTCCTATATGAAAGAAATACATATAATCAGATTTGTCAGGAAATTATATGCGGATAACATTATGATATGCTGAAGAAGCGTATGAACTCACCGACATTGAAGTTGATACTGTTCTGGTGCGATGGACAACAGAACCTGACAAGAGTGGATAAAGATTATTTTTCTCAAATGGGTCATTATGAACAGCAATACCATGAACAGACGCTGCAGAGTCTTCTATGTTATTATTTAATATATTTTAATGCGATGTCCACTGAACTTGTAACAAATATGTTCAAACAAAAGTCACCATTTACTGAACCTCATGTTGTTTGAACAAAACAAAAGAAGAAAATTTGAAGAATGTTGGCATCCAAAACAACATTTGACCCTACTGACACTCATTTTATGGATAAAAATATACATATACAATAGATATTTTCAAAATTATGACTGAATTTCAAAATTTCTTGGGTGTGCTGTTACTTTAAAATGACTATGCAGGGTTTTTGTGTAAAATAAGTTCATTTAATGTCATAAATGTTGCATACAATTACGTGTATCTTTGAATTATATCAGTCATTGAGCTCTCAAGTCTTTCAACAGAACATGAGTGTTAAGGTTAAGTCTGGGTGATGTTTTTTAGATTGGCCAATCGAGAGCGAGATATATACATACATCATATAGGCTGTACCCACATGGTTTAAAATGAATCACATGGTGCTGGTGTGCTTGAGATGATCTGCTCACCTGAATTACTGCGGCTGTTGTGCTTGAGGACTTGAACCAGACCGAACAGACACACGAAAAACAGGGCGCAAACACACATCAAAGCCACCAACATCATGAACCTGGAGTAAGACTCTGTTGATGCAAAGACCACAATGAGTCGGCTGTTAAAAACCACATGCTGTGAATGTGTATGTGTTTCAAACCTCACCGCCAGGTTCTTCCAGGAACAGCTCTGTGGTTCGTTCTTGCGCCTCCCCTTCACAGAAAACAAAAGCGAGGGGACTATAGTTCATGCAGCATATTGAAACCTCTGGTGGCATTCATTCACCACGCGTGTGTGAATTCAGTTCTCAGACTGACTCATTATGAGAGGTGTAAGAGGAAGACGATGCTGTATCACATCCTATCCGAAACCAATGTGAATCTCAGTGGCACCTCAAAAATCCCTGTAAGCGCCCGATCTCAACGAGAACGATAAAGACAGCTATAACAATAACTAACATGTTTTGTTTATTATAAGCTGTGTTTCCGTTCTAAATTCCATTCTGATTTTAAACCAATTGCATTGAGGCATGAAAATATACATTGTAAACATCCATCCCATTACAATTTGAACAGATAAATGTGTTTATGGATAAACGATGAGAATATAAATAACAAACAGAGCTTTTGAGGACAGTCACATCACTTCAACCGCTCGTATATTAAGGATATTCAGTAGGACAGTGAGTCTTCTGTTGTGTTTCTCACCTTTTGTGACTGTTAACCAGATCTCGGAGGTAAAATCAGGCAGCAGACTGACATCTACACCACACCAGTACTTTCCCGAGTCTTCTGGGGCCAGTCCAGAGACGAGAGCCGTGAGAACGTGAGAGCTGGTGTTGTCCAGAAGAGCCAGTCTCCCTCGTTCAGACCTCATCTCTGTCCGGCTCGTCTGAACACACTGAGGATCTCTCCGAGCGAACGAACCGCTCATCCGACAGAAGTACTTGCTGTTATTCTCGAATGTTTCAGGATACCTGCATGTGACTGAGATGTTGCTTCCCACGGATCCAGTAACGTTGACAGCCATGGAGCTCTCCATCAGCCACAGCGCTGAAAGTCCGAGCACTGCTGACAGAGACCGATTCAGAGTCATCATGCTGAATTGTGAAGTTTATCAATGATTTTGAAGAGTAAAAAGTGCAGTTCTCACTGATTTAGTGTGATGATAGATATAGTACCTGAGAAACTGATGGAGGTGACGGTTCTCATGACTGCCTGCTTCAACCTCGACTCCCACTACCTGTTCTCACACCAAATACTGGACAGATATAGTGTGTGTGTGTGTGTGTGTGTGTGTGTGTGTGAGTTACACTTCCCTATAAAATAAACACAGGCACTGTGACAGAAGTATGATGTGAAAAACATCTCTCTCTTCAGGGCACTGAAGGTCAATTCTGAAGGTCCATCATCCATTCATCCATTCATCTGTCCAACATATTTTTTCCTTATTCTTTTTCAATTACATTTTCCTGCCCCATCCATCAACCCATCCATCCATCCATCCAATCATCCATGCATCCGCCCATCCATCCCCAAATTCATGCATCTATCCATCCATTCATCCATCTATAATTGTAACCATTTCTGCATCTACAAATCCTCCATCCATCCATCATCCATACCTGCAACCATTCATCCAACCATCCATAAAACTCATGACTCCCATCATGCACTGCAGCAGGAAGTATGTCCCACTGTTGAGATTCTTATGCTGATTCTTGATGTTTGTGTCTGAGCAACACTTCATTTAAATGTATCACCTTTTTAATAAATGCAACTCATTTGTCTGGGAGAAAAGGGGAAACTGTGTCTCTAGTTTTGAGAGGCAAATTATATTCATGTCATGTAGTTAACTTTGAAAATCAAACATGGAAATGAAAAAACGAGGATTGTAGCTGCTTGCGTTGTTAAACATTATTTGGTTGATAAGAAGTTTTAAGTTAAAAAGACGATCTGTGCTCATTGGATGAAGAAAAGTTATTAAGTTGACTTTAACTGGAGCAAATTAGTTGAGTTAACTTAAAAAGTGGACCTTATTTTTTCAAGTTGGCTCAACTTTATTTTTATTTTTTTACAGTGTGAAGCCCCTCGAGTCAACTTTAAAGAACCCTTTAACCCAAACATGTTCTAAGTAAGGAGAGATGTCTTCAGTTATTGCATAATACTTTCATGTTTAATAGGCTATTTATTGTTTTAGTGATTAAGTATGTTTACAAGCTGCTTAATTCATAAACTTTAAGTAAAAAAAAATGAATTTAAACAAAATCAAATCCCATGATGGAAACCTATGAAATGTTCCAAAAATGAATCACCTGACTGATCCCTTTGTAAGCGAATTAAGCTCAAAGTAATTATTAATTAGTTTATTTAGAGGAACTTCTAAACGAGTCACTTATTTTACGAACCGAGCAACTGAATCGTCCAGCGTTCACTCGCACGGGCCGTAAATAAGCTCTGTAGCGACTTCAACTATCTTAAAAACACCCTTTAGCAAGGTAAGATAGATCGGCAGTTTAAGACATTAAATTAAAAGCACATAACACAAGACACTTCTCTTTAAAATATAAAGGACACTTTATTGACTATACTAACACATAAACTAATATCTAACACAAACACACACACACATTCACACGAGTTGCAGAGAGGAAGGAAGAGAGGAAAGAATGAGTTCAAGAGAGTGAAATGATGAAAGTTTCTAGCAATATATGCATTTCATGAGACCTGATCTGAACAAACCATCAATCACTAATTTAACCCTTTTATCGCTGCTTAGGCGGGTTATTATATTTTAAATAAATGCACCAGTTCAGCTATAGAATCTGGAGGTACTTGCGCTTGTAGCCTGTCTTTAAATGGGGGTTCCTTGTCGGCGTCCTTTGGCTTGGAGAAAGGTTCCCCGGGTTCGTTGATTCGCTGAAGGTCTTTTCGTCCGGATTGATGCGGTAGGAAGGCCAATCACGTTCTGTTGTGATGGCAGATGAATGGAGGTTCTCTCGTGGCAGGAGTTTGAAGTTGAGGCGACAAAGACTGTAGAGTCGTTTAACTTTGCGACAAATCTTAACTTAGAACACGAGACTCTCGACGGAAAGAAAGACAATTAAAGTAAAAGAAAGGAAAGCGAGTGAGACGAAAGTCAGTTGGATGGCTTGAATGAAACTGCGTGGTTGCTCTTCATCGTCTGGTCTTCATCGTCTGTTTCTTGGTCTTTGTCTCGACTTAATCTAATTCATTCTGATCTTATTCTGTGAGACAACTTCTGCTAAGCTGTAAATTAAAATAATAATAATAAAAAAAAGAACTTAACTTTAAAAGGAAAAACTTAAAACTATGAAAAAAAACCTTCAACTGGAAAAGAACTTAACCAAAAACAAACTTTAACTTAAAAAAAAAAACTTAACTTAAACTCTACTTAAAAAAAAAAAAAACATACTAGTGTACTGAGCATTTAAACTGAGGTTCGTCGCACCTCTTTTAGGAGTTCTGACCAATGAGATGCAGTCTTTGCTTCAGAGGTGACGTTCTCCTCCCCTGGTCATTTACGACCTGTTATCTGAACTTTCAGAGGAGTACAGGGAGTACAGTTTAGTCTAGATTACTCTAAAGAGAATACAATGCATTTTACACAGATTTCATTCAAGCCATATTTTGAGTTATGAGAGGAGATTCAGTTTGATTACAAACAACACATACTTTCAATCAACTATTCAAAAGTTATAACAATCACATGAATTGTGAGTGATCTGCGCATAACAGGTCACATGTATAGTGTATATGCATGACATGGAATTATGCAATCGAACGCTGTTTGATTACAAGTCCGTTTAGACTGGTTTTGGAACCATTTAAGCAGTTCGTTTATAGGAGTCACTGTTGAGTTTTCTGTGGATTTTGATTCTGTGTCACTCAGGGGTCACACAAGGTGGCCTGTTTTATCTCTGTCTTTGGGGATCAAACACTCTGGTGTTATCTTTTTGTGGCTCCAGTTGTATTGTTTTTTAAACATTTGGTCTTTCACCTCAGCTGGGCATAAAGTACTAAAGTAGTAGCATAAAGTAGTAGCTTGGGGGGTTTTCAGTCGGACTGGAGCCACGAATATGTTCCCTGATCCTGTGATGATTTGGGCTGAGATGAGTTTATATGGAATTGTGTGAATGAATCATTTGGAAGATTCATTTGTCTGGTTTGTCCTCAATTCCTATACCTTTACTTTTCTATTTAAAATGGCAAACTGTTAAGCTAGAGTAAACCGTACTAGAAGAATCAAAGGGGGTTTGTGGGTAATTGCGGAGTAGCATAAACAACATTAGACGAATCAGAGGGGTTTGTGGGTAATTGCGGAGTAGCATAAACAACGTTAGACGAATCAGAGGGGTTTGTGGGTAATTGTGGCGTAGCATAAACAACGTTAGACGAATCAGAGGGGTTTGTGGGTAATTGCGGAGTAGCATAAACCGTTTTAGAAGAATCAGAAGGGTTTGTGGGTAATTTAGCAGTATGATAAACAGTGTTAGAAGAATCAGAGGGGTTTGTGGGTAATTGTGGAGTAGTATAAACAGTCCTAGTATCAGAGGAGTTTGTGGGTAACTGGGTGCTTTTGCCGTCAAGCCTGATGTCTTCAATCTCTTCGTAAATGATCAGTGTTCGAGGAATCTGGGAATAGAAAGAGAAATTATTTTCAGTTTTGATGAGGTCATCAAACACATTCTTACATCAAACAATTTGACTTTACAAACCGCTTCACTGAGTTCTGTTCCAGGATCAGACAATTTAGCGGCTGAATCAGGGTCTGTAATAATAAACACTACATTCAGAGTCATTTCACATTGATGCTCAAGATATGAGATTCGCACTGACCAGTTGTGACCAGCAGGGGGAAACAAGATTTTTCTATTCACTCATTCCTCAGACAACAATGAGATTCGCTGTCAAACAACTGTCAACATTATTCTGACAAATAAATGATTATGACAAACTTCTAAGCTGTAACATGACATAGAAAGTTTCCTGAACAACAGCCAAAGATCTGAGAACATTGTAAGCTGGTTTACCTCGAGTCTGACGCTTGTAGAGAGTCACGATGAATGACACGAATCCAGTGATGAGCAGGAGCAGAATCACAGTCACACCGATGATCAGAGATGATGATGAAGATGAAGATGATGATGATGTTGACAAAGTCGGTGGAGTTGTTTTTTGCTCTAAAATTAAGGAAAAGCATTTTCCGTTTCAAACAGTTTGCTCTTTTTCAAGCTTTAAAAACTTTAGAAAGCCCATCAGTTTTCCTTTGGTAAATCTTCATGAAGTTTGATTTTTATAAACCTTGAGTCTATTGAGATCTACATCAGACACACATCCTGCCTCACATTATGATCATTCTACACCTTCAGATATAAATATCACACAACACAACCTGAGATCATATCAATATTTACACACATCTCCAATAGAACAGACAATCTAAAAGTGCTTCCATTTCTGTAAGACACGGTTTAGCTCGTTGTTGTCTTGTTTAGAGGATCATTTAGACATGTTTAAATCTTTTACTGCAGCAAGTGAATTTCACTTCATTGTAGCTTTAGCTTTTCTGAACTTCCTGTTGACTAATAAAGTCTCTCAGTGCATTTGCCCTTTAACATGATCTGTGCTAAACATCGCTCAAAAATAACAATCTTGAATCAAGATGCAAAATGACAAAAATGAAGTGAGTTTATGCTTAAAAAAGTGACAATGGGTTCAGGAAAATGAACTTAATTTAAAAGGAACTCTAATTTTACCCATTAATATACTTGTGCATTAAATTGTGAAAAACAACAGCAGTGGTGATGATCATTGTCAAAATTACTCACTTGTTTCAACTTTCAGATTCACTTCAGTGTGGGAATCTATACTGAGGGTTCTATCAACTCCACAGTAGTATGTCCCAGAATCCTCTTCTCTCAGATCTCTGATGGTCACAGTGAAGACTGATGATCTTGTGTCGTCATACAGAGAGAATCTTCCAGAATCAAACCATTTATTCTTCACATTAGTCCTGATTTGGTCTGAGCATGTTGCTGTCCACTGTCCTTTACAAAAATACTTTGCATTATCTTCATATTTTTTCTCATATCTGCATGTGATCGTGACTTGTCCTTCTGAATATCCCGTCACACTGGTGGAGCTCACGACACCTACAACAAAAACACACTTTAATAAAACACTAAAATATACTGAACTGAGACTGTCAAAGAGGTTTTAAAGATAGATATTAGTATATGTATAGTAAATATTTAATATTATTGTTCTGGTTCTTCTGATATGATTGTTGAATCAGTTTCTCACCAGGAATCATCATCAGAGTGAAAGTCAAGATGATCTTCATTCTTCTCTCTTTCTCTTGTATCAGTAGATTCAGTTCTTCTGAAGCTCTCTGTGTGTTTCAGTGTTTTTGTCATAAATGTGATGAGATTTAGACTTCCTCTTGTTTTATCTTCTGCTTCTGTTTGCGTCACAGGTACAAGTTTCTCATAATTATGCTCCTGGCTTTTGAATGAAAAACAAAAAAAATTATAATAAGAAGAAGTAGTGAGTGACACACTTCTCACTCTTTCACTTCCCGTCTCTATTGTCTATTGATAATGCAACGGAATGAATCAATAATATATAGAATAAGCTGGACAATGACATTTTCTTTGGGAGCTGCTGTGCAGCCAAAATTATTTGCCAATTATTAATGTAAAGCTGCTTTGCCACAATTTGCATTGTAAAAAGCGCTATATAAATAAAGGTGACTTGACTTGACTTGACTATTGTTCAAAGAAACTGTGTAGCTTTTAGTAATAATAGTGCACCAAAACATAAAGGCTTTTTTAAATTATAATAGTCATTTTTTAATAGCTAAAGTGTGCTGATGAAGTTTGGGCTTCCACGATTAAAGGCAAGTTAAACTAAAACTATTGCAACTTTTATTTCAATACTGTGTAAATAAACTCTTGTTCTTGTGTTACAGAATGATGAAAATATCATTCGGTCATTATCATTGTCAATTGGTCAATATCATTCATCATATCGGTGCTTGTTTCCCTCTTGTTTCATGAAAATAGAAGTCAGTGTGACATTGAGGACTGTAAATGAAAGTGCTGCTTGTTTCCCTGTAAAGTTACAGGATAAGTTCAATAAAAACACACAATCTGATATCACTGACTCAGAAACCTTTATTTGATAAACAACTCATTACAAATTTTGAAAAAAAAACTAAATTTAGGTTGAACATCCGTTGCTCTCACGCTTAAACCTCTCTCTTTCGGCATGAATCCAAATATTTCCATTTCGTAAAGTTGGATGCTGTACTTACTATTTATTATGTGAAGTTGTTCACACGTGTTCCCGTATTGATAGAAAGAAATAATCCTCTTCACATGAGCAAAAGGCATCACCACAGCAGAGCTCTTGCTGAACGGCACTACGGACAATTTAAATTGAGTATTGTAACTTTTTTTTTATTTTTTATTTTACTTGATCTCAGTGCTGCGTTCGACACTGTAGATCATAAACTACTCCTATACGACTACAAAATTACACTGGTATTCAGGGACAGGCATTACGGTGGTTTAGGTCATACCTATCAGACCGACACAATTTTGTCTATTTAAATGGGGAAAAATCTAAGATAACAATAGTAAACTATGGAGTACCACAAGGATCCGTGTTAGGCCCGCTACTATTTTCAATATACATGCTGCCACTCGCCAATATTATAAGAAAACATGGAATTAGTTTCCACTGCTATGCGGATGATACTCACGACCAGATGAAATCTCTAAATTATCCAAACTGACAGAGTGTGTTAAAGAAGTAAAACATTGGATGACCAGTAGTTTTCTTCTATTAAATTCTGATAAGACTGAAGTATTACTTATTGGACCAAAGACCTGTACACAGAATCTCTCAGACTACAGTCTGCATCTAGAAGGATGTACTGTTACTCCATCCTCGACAGTTAAAGATCTGGGTGTTATATTAGACAGCAACTTGTCCTTTGAAAATCATATTTCATATGTTACAAAAACAGCCTTCTTTCACCTCAGAAACATTGCCAAGATACAGAATATGTTTTCTATTTCTGATGCAGAAAAGTTAGTTCATGCTTTCATGACGTCTCGACTAGATTACTGTAATGCATTATTAGCTGGTTGTCCTGCTTCCTCTATAAACAAGCTACAATTAGTACAAAATGCAGCTGCTAGAGTTCTTACCAGGTCAAGAAAATATGATCATATAACACCAATTTTATCATCTCTACACTGGTTACCCATTAAGTTCCGTATCGATTTTAAAGTATTGCTAATGACCTATAAGGCTCTGAATGGTTTCGCTCCTGTGTACTTAACCGATCTTCTATTGCCCTACAATCCGTCACGCTCTTTAAGATCACAAAACTCTGGACTTCTGGTTGTACCTAGGATAGCTAAGTCCACTAAAGGAGGGAGAGCGTTTTCACATTTGGCTCCGAAACTCTGGAATAGCCTTCCTGATAATGTTAGGGGCTCAGACTCATTCACCCAGTTTAAATCTAGATTAAAGTCCGGTTTAACGTTATGTGAGTTTGCAGCACAAGTCACGAACAGAAATGTTATTTCATATTAAGTAGATGAACTGCATTCAATAAATTAGACTGAAAACATGTATTGATATGACAGTTTAATACAACAGATTCAACACATTAATTCCACAATTTTATTATTGATACATGGGAATTCACACATACGTAAATGATTTACTTTGCTGCTAATACGCAAGTGTTTTTACATTTTAGTGCTATAAAAACGTCAATATTGTACGTTTTTGTGTGTATGAAAACGTTAAGTAAATGTACCTGTGGTGCAACCAAACTACATAAAAACACACACATTCTCATGAGATCACGTTGCATAAACAGTGCTAGTATCAGAGGGGTTTGTGGGTAATTGGGTGCTTTTGCCGTCAAGCCTGATGTCTTCAATCTCTTCGTAAATGATCAGTGTTCGAGGAATCTGGGAATAGAAAGAGAAATTATTTTCAGTTTTGATGAGGTCATCAAACACATTCTTACATCAAACAATTTGACTTTACAAACCGCTTCACTGAGTTCTGTTCCAGGTTCAGACAATTTAGCGGCTGAATCAGGGTCTGTAATAATAAACACTACATTCAGAGTCATTTCACATTGATGATCAAGATATGAGATTCGCACTGACCAGTTGTGACCAGCAGGGGGAAACAAGATTTTTCTATTCACTCATTCCTCAGACAACAATGAGATTCACTGTCAAACAACTGTCAACATTATTCTGACAAATAAATGACTATGACAAACTTCTAAGCTGTAACATGACATAGAAAGTTTAGTAGCCAAAGATCTGAGAACATTGTAAGCTGGTTTACCTCGAGTCTGACGCTTCTAGAGAGTCACGATGAATGACACGAATCCAGTGATGAGCAGGAGCAGAATCACAGTCACACCGATGATCAGAGATGATGATGATGGTTTTGATGATGATGTTGACAAAGTCGGTGGAGTTGTTTTTTGCTCTAAAATTAAGGAAAAGCATTTTCTGTTTCAAACAGTTTGCTCTTTTTCAAGCTTTAAAAACTTCAGAAACCCCATCAGTTTTCCTTTGGTAAATCTTCATGAAGTTTGATTGTTATAAACCTTGAGTCTATTGAGATCTACATCAGACACACATCCTGCCTCACATTATGATCATTCTACACCTTCAGAGATAAATATCACACAACACAACCTGAGATCATATCAATATTTACACACATCTCCAATAGAACAGACAATCTAAAAGTGCTTCCATTTCTGTAAGACACGGTTTAGCTCGTTGTTGTCTTGTTTAGAGGATCATTTAGACATGTTTAAATCTTTTACTGCAGCAAGTGAATTTCACTTCATTGTAGCTTTAGCTTTCTGAACTTCCTGTTGACTAATAAAGTCTCTCAGTGCATTTGCCCTTTAACATGATCTGTGCTAAACATTGCTCAAAAATAACAATCTTGAATCAAGATGCAAAATGACAAAAATGAAGTGAATGAAGTTTATGCTTAAAAAAGTGACAATGGGTTCAGGAAAATGAACTTAATTTAAAAGGAACTCTAATTTTACCATTAATATACTTGTGCATTAAATTGTGAAAAACAACAGCAGTGGTGATGATCATTGTCAAAATTACTCACTTGTTTCAACTTTTAGATTCACTTCAGTGTAGAAATCCGTTTCTTTAGGAATATCAGTTCCACACAGGTACGTCCCAGAATCCTCTTCTCTCAGATCTCTGATGGTCACATTGAAGACTGATGAACTTGTGTCGTCATACAGAGAGAATCTTTTATCATTAATCCATTTATTTTTCTCTTTAGTCCTGATTTGGTCTGAGCATGTTGCTGTCCACTGTCCTTTACAAAAATACTTTGCATTATCTTCATATTTTTTCTCATATCTGCATGTGATCGTGACTCCTCCTCCTGAATATCCCGTCACACTGATGGAGCTCACGACACCTACAACAAAAACACACTTTAATAAAACACTAAAATATACTGAACTGAGACTGTCAGAGTGTTTTTAAAGATACATTTTAGTGTATGTATAGTAAATATTTAATATTATTTTTCTGGTTCTTCTGATATGATTGTTGAATCAGTTTCTCACCAGGAATCATCATCAGAGTGAAAGTCAAGATGATCTTCATTCTTCTCTCTTTCTCTTGTATCAGTAGATTCAGTTCTTCTGAAGCTCTCTGTGTGTTTCAGTGTTTTTGTCATAAATGTGATGAGATTCAGACTTCTTCTTGTTTTATCTTCTGCTTCTGTTTGCGTCACAGGTACAAGTTTCTCATAATTATGCTCCTGGCTTTTGAATGAAAAACAAAAAAAATTATAATAAGAAGAAGTAGTGAGTGACACACTTCTCACTCTTTCACTTCCCGTCTCTATTGTCTATTGATAATGCAACGGAATGAATCAATAATATATAGAATAAGCTGGACAATGACATTTTCTTTGGGAGCTGCTGTGCAGCCAAAATTATTTGCCAATTATTAATGTAAAGCTGCTTTGCCACAATTTGCATTGTAAAAAGCGCTATATAAATAAAGGTGACTTGACTTGACTTGACTATTGTTCAAAGAAACTGTGTAGCTTTTAGTAATAATAGTGCACCAAAACATAAAGGCTTTTTTAAATTATAATAGTCATTTTTTAATAGCTAAAGTGCGCTGATGAAGTTTGGGCTTCCACGATTAAAGGCAAGTAAAACTAAAACTATTGCAACTTTTATTTCAATACTGTGGAAATAAACTCTTGTTCTTGTGTTACAGAATGATGAAAATATCACTCGGTCATTATCATTGTCAATTGGTCAATATCATTCATCATATCGGTGCTTGTTTCCCTCTTGTTTCATGAAAATAGAAGTCAGTGTGACATTGAGGACTGTAAATGAAAGTGGTGCTTGTTTCCCTGTAAAGTTACAGGATAAGTTCAATAAAAACACACAATCTGATATCACTGACTCAGAAACCTTTATTTGATAAACAACTCATTTCAAATTTTCAAAAAAAATAATAAATTTAGGTTAATCATCCGTTGCTCTCACGCTTAAACCTCTCTCTTTCGGCATGAATCCAAATATTTCCATTTCACAAAGTTGGATGTTATACTTACTATTTATTATGTAAAGTCATTCGCACGTGTTCCAGTATTGATAGAAAGAAATAATTCTCTTCACATGAGCAAAAGCATCACCACAGCAGAGCTCTTGCTGAACGGCACTACAGACAATTTAAATTGAGTATTGTAGCTTTTATATCTTTTGACTTTTTTTTTATTTTTTATTTTACTTGATCTCAGTGCTGCGTTCGACACTATAGATCATAAACTACTCCTATACGACTACAAAATTACACTGGTATTCAGGGACAGGCATTACGGTGGTTTAGGTCATACCTATCAGACCGACACAATTTTGTCTATTTAAACGGGGAAAAATCTAAGATAACAATAGTAAAGTATGGAGTACCGCAAGGATCCGTGTTAGGCCCGCTACTATTTTCAATATACATGCTGCCACTCGCCAATATTATAAGAAAACATGGAATTAGTTTCCACTGCTATGCCAATGACAAACTGACAGAGTGTGTTAAAGAAGTAAAACATTGGATGACCAGTAACTTTCTTCTATTAAATTCTGATAAGACTGAAGTATTACTTATTGGACCAAAGACCAGTACACAGAATCTCTCAGACTACAGTCTGCATCTAGAAGGATGTACTGTTACTCCATCCTCGACAGTTAAAGATCTGGGTGTTATATTAGACAGCAACTTGTCCTTTGAAAATCATATTTCATATGTTACAAAAACAGCCTTCTTTCACCTCAGAAACATTGCCAAGATACAGAATATGTTATCTATTTCTGATGCAGAAAAGTTAGTTCATGCTTTCATGACGTCTCGACTAGATTACTGTAATGCATTATTAGCTGGTTGTCCTGCTTCCTCTATAAACAAGCTACAGTTAGTACAAAATGCAGCTGCTAGAGTTCTTACCAGGTCAAGAAAATATGATCATATAACACCAATTTTATCATCTCTACACTGGTTACCCATTAAGTTCCGTATCGATTTTAAAGTATTGATAATGACCTATAAGGCTCTGAATGGTTTCGCTCCTGTGTACTTCACCGATCTTCTATTGCCCTACAATCCGTCACGCTCTTTAAGATCACAAAACTCTGGACTTCTGGTTGTACCTAGGATAGCTAAGTCCACTAAAGGAGGGAGAGCGTTTTCACATTTGGCTCCGAAACTCTGGAATAGCCTTCCTGATAATGTTAGGGGCTCAGACTCACTCACCCAGATTAAATCTAGATTAAAGTCCGGTTTAACGTTATGTGAGTTTGCAGCACAAGTCACGAACAGAAATGTTATTTCATATTAAGTAGATGAACTGCATTCAATACATTAGACTGAAAACATGTATTGATATGACAGTTTAATACAACAGATTTGACAAATTAATTCCACGATTTTAATATTGATACATGGGAATTCACACATACGTAAATGATTTACTTTGCTGCTAATATGCAAGTGTTTTTACATTTTAGTGCTATAAACACGTCAATATTGTACGTTTTTGTGTGTATGAAAACGTTAAGCAAATGTACTTGTGGTGGAACCAAACTACATAAAAACACACGGATTCTCATGAGATCACGTTGCATAAACAGTGTTAGAAGAATCAGAGGGGTTTGTGGGTAATTGGGTGCTTTTGCCGTCAAGCCTGATGTCTTCAATCTCTTGGTAAATGATCAGTGTTTGAGGAACCTGGGAATAGAAAGAGAAATTATTTTCAGTTTTGATGAGGTCATCAAACACGTTCTTATATCAAACAATTTGACTTTACAAACCGCTTCACTGAGTTCTGTTCCAGGTTCAGACAATTTAGCGGCTGAATCAGGGTCTGTAATAATAAACACTACATTCAGAGTCATTTCACACTGATGCTCAAGATATGAGATTCACACTGACCAGTTGTGACCAGCAGGGGGAAGCAAGATTTTTCTATTCACTAATTCCTCAGACAACAATGAGATTCACTGTCAAACAACTGTCAACATTATTCTGACAAATAAATGACTATGACAAACTTCTAAGCTGTAACATGACATAGAAAGTTTCCTGAACAACAGCCAAAGATCTGAGAACATTGTAAGCTGGTTTACCTCGAGTCTGACGCTTCTAGAGAGTCACGATGAATGACATGAATCCAGTGATGAGCAGGAGCAGAATCACAGTCACACCGATGATCAGAGATGATGATGATGATGAAGATGAAGATGATGTTGACAAAGTCGGTGGAGTTGTCTTTTGCTCTAAAATTAAGGAAAAGCATTTTCCGTTTCAAACAGTTTGCTCTTTTTCAAGCTTTAAAAACTTTAGAAACCCCATCAGTTTTCCTTTGGTAAATCTTCATGAAGTTTGATTGTTATAAATCTTGAGTCTATTGAGATCTACATCAGACACACATCCTGCCTCACATTATGATCATTCTACACCTTCAGAGATAAATATCACACAACACAACCTGAGATCATATCAATATTTACACACATCTCCAATAGAACAGACAATCTAAAAGTGCTTCCATTTCTGTAAGACACGGTTTAGCTCGTTGTTGTCTTGTTTAGAGGATCATTTAGACGTGTTTAAATCTTTTACTGCAGCAAGTGAATTTCACTTCATTGTAGCTTTAGCTTTTCTGAACTTCCTGTTGACTAATAAAGTCTCTCAGTGCATTTGCCCTTTAACATGATCTGTGCTAAACATCGCTCAAAAATAACAATCTTGAATCAAGATGCAAAATGACAAAAATGAAGTGAGTTTATGCTTAAAAAAGTGACAATGGGTTCAGGAAAATGAACTTAATTTAAAAGGAACTCTAATTTTACCCATTAATATACTTGTGCATTAAATTGTGAAAAACAACAGCAGTGGTGATGATCATTGTCAAAATTACTCACTTGTTTCAACCTTCAGATTCACTTCAGTGTGGGAATCTATACTGAGGGTTTTATCAACTCCACAGTAGTACGTCCCAGAATCCTCTTCTGTCAGATCTCTGATGGTCACATTGAAGACTGATGATCTTGTGTCGTCATACAGAGAGAATCTTCCAGAATCAATCCTTTTATTTTTCTCTTTAGTCCTGATTTGGTCTGAGCATGTTGCTGTCCACTGTCCTTTACAAAAATACTTTGCATTATCTTCATATTTTTTCTCATATTTGCATGTGATCGTGACTCCTCCTCCTGAATATCCCGTCACACTGATGGAGCTCACGACACCTACAACAAAAACACACTTTAATAAAACACTAAAATATACTGAACTGAGACTGTCAGAGTGTTTTTAAAGAAAAAATTTAGCATATGTATAGTAAATATTTAATATTATTGTTCTGGTTCTTCTGATATGATTGTTGAATCAGTTTCTCACCAGGAATCATCATCAGAGTGAAAGTCAAGATGATCTTCATTCTTCTCTCTTTCTCTTGTATCAGTAGATTCAGTTCTTCTGAAGCTCTCTGTGTGTTTCAGTGTTTTTGTCATAAATGTGATGAGATTCAGACTTCCTCTTGTTTTATCTTCTGCTTCTGTTTGCGTCACAGGTACAAGTTTCTCATAATTATGCTCCTGGCTTTTGAATGAAAAACACAAAACAAAACAAAAAATTATAATAAGAAGAAGTAGTGAGTGACACACTTCTCTCTCTTTCACTTCCCGTCTCTATTGTCTATTGATAATGCAACGGAATGAATCAATAATATATAGAATAAGCTGGACAATAACATTTTCTTTGGGAGCTGCTGTGCAGCCAAAATTATTTGCCAATTATTAATGTAAAGCTGCTTTGCCACAATTTGCATTGTAAAAAGCGCTATATAAATAAAGGTGACTTGACTTGACTTGACTATTGTTCAAAGAAACTGTGTAGCTTTTAGTAATAATAGTGCACCAAAACATAAAGGCTTTTTTAAATTATAATAGTCATTTTTTAATAGCTAAAGTGCGCTGATGAAGTTTGGGCTTCCACGATTAAAGGCAAGTTAAACTAAAACTATTGCAACTTTTATTTAAATACTGTGGAAATAAACTCTTGTTCTTGTGTTACAGAATGATGAAAATATCATTCAGTCATTATCATTGTCAATTGGTCAATATCATTCATCATATCGGTGCTTGTTTCCCTCTTGTTTCATGAAAATAGAAGTCAGTGTGACATTGAGGACTGTAAATGAAAGTGGTGCTTGTTTCCCTGTAAAGTTACAGGATAAGTACAATAAAAACACACAATCTGATATCACTGACTCAGAAACCTTTATTTGATAAACAACTCATTACAAATTTTGAAAAAAAAAACTAAATTTAGGTTAAACATCCGTTGCTCTCACGCTTAAACCTCTCTCTTTCGGCATGAATCCAAATATTTCCATTTCGTAAAGTTGGATGCTATACTTACTATTTATTATGTAAAGTCATTCACACGTGTTCCAGTATTGATAGAAAGAAATAATCCTCTTCACATGAGCAAAAGCATCAAGTGGAGGAGTTCAAGTATCTTGGGGTTTTGTTCACGAGTGAGGGAAGGAAGGAGCGTGAGGTTGACAGACGGATCGGTGCAGCTTCTGCAGTAATGCGGTCGATGTACCGGTCTGTCGTGGTGAAGAAGGAGCTGAGCTGCAAGGCGAAGCTCTCGATTTACCGGTCAATCTACGTTCCTACTCTCACCTATGGTCATGAGCTTTGGGTCATGACCGAAAGAATGAGATCCCGGATACAGGCGGCCGAAATGAGCTTTCTCCGCAGGGTGGCAGGGCGCTCCCTTAGAGATAGGGTGAGGAGCTCGGTCACTCGGGAGGAGCTCAAAGTAGATCCGTTGCTCCTTCACATCGAGAGGAGTCAGCTGCGGTGGCTCGGGCATCTGTTTCGGATGCCTCCTGGACGCCTCCCTAGGGAGGTGTTCCGGGCATGTTCCACCAGGAGAAGGCCCCGGGGAAGACCTAGGACACGCTGGAGAGACTATGTCTCTCGGCTGGCCTGGGAACGCCTCTGTGTCCCCCCGGAAGAGCTGGAGGAAGTGTCTGGGGAGAGGGAAGTCTGGGAGTCTCTGCTCAGACTGCTGCCCCCGCGACCCGGCCCCGGATAAGCGGTGGAAGATGGATGGATGGATGGACATGAGCAAAAGGCATCACCACAGCAGAGCTCTTGCTGAACGGCACTACGGACAATTTAAATTGAGTATTGTAGCTTTTTTTAAATTTTACTTGATCTCAGTGCTGAGTTTGACACTGTAGATCATAAACTACTCCTATACGACTACAAAACTACACTGGTATTCAGGGACAGGCATTACGGTGGTTTAGGTCATACCTATCAGACACACAATTTTGTCTATTTAAATGGGGAAAAATCTAAGATAACAATAGTAAAGTTTGGAGTACCACAAGGATCCGTGTTAGGCCCTCTACTATTTTCAATATACATGCTGCCACTCGCCAATATTATAAGAAAACATGGAATTAGTTTCCACTGCTATGCTGATGATACTCAGTTATATATTTCATCACGACCTGATGAAATCTCTAAATTATCCAAACTGACAGAGTGTGTTAAAGAAATAAAACATTGGATGACTAGTAGTTTTCTTCTATTAAATTCTGATAAGACTGAAGTATTACTTATTGGACCAACGACCTGTACACAGAATCTCTCAGACTACAGTCTGCATTTAGAAGGATGTACTGTTACTCCATCCTCGACAGTTAAAGATCTGGGCGTTATATTAGACAGCAACTTGTCCTTTGAAAATCATATTTCATATGTTACAAAAACAGCCTTTTTTCACCTCAGAAACATTGCCAAGATACAGAATATGTTATCTATTTCTGATGCAGAAAAGTTAATTCATGCTTTCATGACGTCTCGACTAGATTACTGTAATGCATTATTAGCTGGTTGTCCTGCTTCCTCTATAAACAAGCTACAATTAGTACAAAATGCAGCTGCTAGAGTTCTTACCAGGTCAAGAAAATATGATCATATAACACCAATTTTATCATCTTTACACTGGTTACCCATTAAGTTCCGTATCGATTATAAAGTATTGCTAATGACCTATAAGGCTCTGAATGGTTTAGCTCCCGTGTACTTAACCGATCTTCTATTGCCCTACAATCCGTCATGCTCTTTAAGATCACAAAACTCTGGACTTCTGGCTGTACCTAGGATAGCTAAGTCCACTAAAGGAGGGAGAGCGTTTTCACATTTGGCTCCGAAACTCTGGAATAGCCTTCCTGATAATGTTAGGGGCTCAGACTCACGGACCCAGTTTAAATGTAGATTAAAGACACATCTCTTTAGCCAAGCATTCACATAAATGCATCTCATGTCAGATCAATTGCTCATTATGACTATCTTTGCTTAAAGTTATGAACAGCAGCTACGCTAATTATTCTCCTTTTGCTTTTCTGTTTTACCTCGGGACACCCGCCCCGAGGTGACTAGAGAGCACATCAACTTCAGTCCGGATCCAGCCTCTTAAGAAGACCTCAGATGACCGTCACCTGTGAAGAGACGGCGCCAGTTCCTGCGAGGACTTCAGAAGATGCAATCATCCGGATCAACATGCACATTTCCCAATTCCATATCCTAATTATTGTTTAATTCATGTAATTCATTTTCCAGGAGCTCTTTGCTTCTACCTTCGGTTAAACTGCTAACTCTGATTGTAAATTAATTAACTAAATTATGTTATTTGCTAACTGCATTCTTTAAATTGTAATGTTGACATCCATTCTCTGTAAAGCCGCTTTGAAACGATATGTATCGTGAAAAGCGCTATACAAATAAATTTGAATTGAACTTTGAATTGAATCCATCTGTCCAACATATTTTTTCTTTATTCTTTTTCAATTACATTTTCCTGCCCCATCCATCAACCCATCCATTCATCCATCCAATCATCCATGCATCCGCCCATCCATCCACAAATTCATGCATCTATCCATCCATTCATCCATCTATAAATGTAACCATTTCTGCATCTACAAATCCTTCTCCATCCATCATCCATCCCTGCAACCATTCATCCAACCATCCATAAAACTCATGACTCCCATCATGCACTGCAGCAGGAAGTATGTCCCACTGTTGAGATTCTGATTCTTGATGTTTGTGTCTGAGCAACACTTAAACAAATCACCTTTTTAATAAATGCAACTCATTTACCTCAAGTTATTAAGTTGACTTTAACTGGAGCAAATTAGTTGAGTTAACTTAAAAAGTGGACCTTATTTTTTCAAGTTGGCTCAACTTTATTTTAATTTTTTTACAGTGTGAAGCCCCTCGAGTCAACTTTGAAGAACCCTTTAACCCAAACATGTTCTAAGTAAGGAGAGATGTCTTCAGTTATGTAAGGAATAGGGAACTAAGATCAATATAACTCAAAGGTGATTGAATTACAGTGAATAAGAACCGATTCAATATATATAAAATTATTCCGAATTAATATTTAACACCTTTTCAATTATTCGTCCACCGGCAAATTGAGATTAAAGTACTTTATCAATTCTGGACAGAATATTATCCCGTGGCCAACGGGAATAATATACAGTTATGATTACCAATAAGAGCAAGGTAACGTAATCGACAGCTTAAGGCAGTAACTTGTAAGCACACAACACAAGACTCTTGTATAGGTGAAAAGTTATAACAAGACTTTATTAAGCTACTCTAATACACACAAACTAATCTAACGAAAACACATACACAGACTCATTCATACAGTGACAGGGAAATTGAGTTATTGTTACGGAGAATAACGGGAGTCCCAAATGTCTAGCGTTCGGTACTATTTCTTTAACCGCAACCTGAGAGAATACTAGCAATTCAACCTAAGTTCATTTGCTTAATAACATTGCACCAGCTTCAGCAGACTTGAGGAGATTGTGATACTTGCATTTCGTGAGCTTACGTTCTGTTCGTGACGGATCTGCACGTGGATCTCTGCGCGCTGATTGGCTGGAGGTCAGTCGTTGTTGCGTTCGAGGCACCGGTGGATGGATGGTTGGCTTTGCCGGAGGGAGAGCTTCGTGGGTTAATTGCCGGGTTACGTGTTGCTGCGCAACCAAGTTCCTCTGCGCAACCAAGTTCCTCTGCGTCTCTGGTGAAGTTGCCAAAGCAAACGGACTTTGAGAGGGTTTCCTTCGGCAAGTGCGACGACGGCTCATACAGGGAAGTTGATGAGTCTTGGAGAGTTCTTGAAACGGGGTATCGTGTTGCAGGACGATGTTGAGGTCGCACGAATCACCCGAAGGTCAAGGCAAAAGCAGAAAGGCAAGCGGCAAGCACGTGGGAATGCGTGTCGTTGAGTTTTAAGCATGTTCCACTGACCACTCCCTCCGGGTGTTTCCACCAACCAGGTATCACTTTGGGCGGTTCCTGCATGTGATTAGCATAATGTCCATTGTGCCCCAACTTCTTAGGGCTTGGTTGAGCTCAAGGGAAATTAACTTGTGGTACATTTTACAAACAATATACTTGCATCAAATTACAGGAAATCATTCATCCATCACACAGATACCAAATAGTATATACTTCCTATAATTGAGGTAGACTTTCCTAAAAGTCTACCTGTACTAAATGTTTAAAACACAAAAAGAAATTCACAAGCTATATAAAAACACACAGTACATACGTGATGTCTAAGGCTACTTGCTAGTAACTAAATCATATCATTGGCAGTTTTAGACTGTTTTGTTGGAGAGAGTGAATTCATTTTCTGGAAATTCCTGAATTATCAAAGGGAACTCTGCAGTGTCTTTGAAATGCGTAAACGGTATTCCGTGCCGATGTGTCTGGGGCCCTGCTGTGAATATGGGGCCTTGTAACGCGTGTCGGTCTTCCTTATAAGGTAAAGGCTTTACATCTCAGTTCCGCAGGGTCTGGGTTCGTGGTTGTGGAACAAAGGGAGGACCCTTTTGTTGATTCACCAGATTTCTTGCAATAGACGTCTTCAATTAAGCAGACATGGGGGGGGGTGTCTCATTTTTGAGTTGATTGTCACAGCTTAGTGATGTGTACTTGGAGTGTGAAGCCTTGTTCATTTGTGTTCCTACAGTTATTGCATAATACCTTCATGTTTAATATGATATTTATTGTTTTCTTGTGATAAAGTATGTTTACAAGCTCCGTAATTCATAAACTTTAAATAAAATAAAAAAAATGAATTTAAACAAAATCAAATCCCATGATGGAAACCTATTAAATGTTCCAAGAATGAATCACCTGACAGATCCCTTTAAGGTTCTATTTAAAACAGCATAAACCACTAGAAGAATCAAAGGGGGTTTGTGGGTAATTGAGCGGTGTCGTAAACAGCGTTAGACGGATCAGAGGGGTTTGTGGGTAATCGAGCGGTGTTGTAAACAGCGTTAGACGGATCAGAGGGGTTTGTGGGTAATTGAGCGGTGTCGTAAACAGCGTTAGACGGATCTGAGGGGTTTGTGGGTAATTGAGCAGTGTCGTAAACAGCGTTAGACGGATCAGAGGGGTTTGTGGGTAATTGAGCGGTGTCGTAAACAGGGTTAGACGGATCAGAGGGGTTTGTGGGTAATTGAGCGGTGTCGTAAACAGGGTTAGACGGATCAGAGGGGTTTGTGGGTAATTGAGCGGTGTCGTAAACAGCGTTAGACGGATCAGAGGGGTTTGTGGGTAATTGAGCGGTGTCGTAAACAGCGTTAGACGGATCAGAGGGGTTTGTGGGTACTTGAGCGGTGTCGTAAACAGGATGAGACGGATCAGAGAGGTTTGTGGGTAATTGAGCGGTGTCGTAAACAGCGTTAGACGGATCAGAGGGGTTTGTGGGTAATTGAGCGGTGTTGTAAACAGCGTTAGACGGATCAGAGGGGTTTGTGGGTAATTGAGCGGTGTCGTAAACAGCGTTAGACGGATCAGAGGGGTTTGTGGGTAATTGAGCGGTGTCGTAAACAGCGTTAGACGGATCAGAGGGGTTTGTGGGTAATTGAGCGGTGTCGTAAACAGCGTTAGACGGATCAGAGGGGTTTGTGGGTAATTGAGCGGTGTCGTAAACAGCGTTAGACGGATCAGAGGGGTTTGTGGGTAATTGAGCGGTGTCGTAAACAGCGTTAGACGGATCAGAGGGGTTTGTGGGTAATTGAGCGGTGTCGTAAACAGCGTTAGACGGATCAGAGGGGTTTGTGGGTACTTGAGCGGTGTCGTAAACAGGATGAGACGGATCAGAGAGGTTTGTGGGTAATTGAGCGGTGTCGTAAACAGGATGAGACGGATCAGAGAGGTTTGTGGGTAATTGAGCGGTGTCGTAAACAGGGTTAGACGGATCAGAGGGGTTTGTGGGTAATTTAGCAGTATGATAAACAGTGTTAGAAGAATCAGAGGGGTTTGTGGGTAATTGGGTGCTTTTGCCGTCAAGCCTGATGTCTTCAATCTCTTGGTAAATGATCAGTGTTTGAGGAACCTGGGAATAGAAAGAGAAATTATTTTCAGTTTTGATGAGGTCATCAAACACGTTCTTATATCAAACAATTTGACTTTACAAACCGCTTCACTGAGTTCTGTTCCAGGATCAGACAATTTAGCGGCTGAATCAGGGTCTGTAATAATAAACACTACATTCAGAGTCATTTCACATTGATGCTCAAGATATGAGATTCGCAATGACCAGTTTTGACCAGCAGGGGGAAACAAGATTTTTCTATTCACTCATTCCTCATACAACAATGAGATTCGCTGTCAAACAACTGCAAACATTATTCTGACAAATAAATGACTATGACAAACTTCTAAGCTGTAACATGACATAGAAAGTTTCCTGAACAATAGCCAAAGATCTGAGAACATTGTAAGCTGGTTTACCTCGAGTCTGACGCTTGTAGAGAGTCACGATGAATGACACGAATCCAGTGATGAGCAGGAGCAGAATCACAGTCACACCGATGATCAGAGATGATGATGATGGTGAAGATGATGATGATGATGAAGATGATGTTGACAAAGTCGATGGATTTGTTTTTTGCTCTAAAAATAAGGAAACGCATTTTCCGTTTCAAACAGTTTGCTCTTTTTCAAGCTTTAAAAACTTTAGAAAGCCCATCAGTTTTCCTTTGGTAAATCTTCATGAAGTTTGATTTTTATAAATCTTGAGTCTATTGAGATCTACATCAGACACACATCCTGCCTCACATTATGATCATTCTACACCTTCAGATATAAATATCACACAACACAACCTGAGATCATATCAATATTTACACACATCTCCAATAGAACAGACAATCTAAAAGTGCTTCCATTTCTGTAAGACACGGTTTAGCTCGTTGTTGTCTTGTTTAGAGGATCATTTAGACGTGTTTAAATCTTTTACTGCAGCAAGTGAATTTCACTTCATTGTAGCTTTAGCTTTTCTGAACTTCCTGTTGACTAATAAAGTCTCTCAGTGCATTTGCCCTTTAACATGATCTGTGCTAAACATTGCTCAAAAATAACAATCTTGAATCAAGATGCAAAATGACAAAAATGAAGTGAGTTTATGCTTAAAAAAGTGACAATGGGTTCAGGAAAATGAACTTAACTTAAAAGGAACTCTAATTTTACCCATTAATATACTTGTGCATTAAATTGTGAAAAACAACAGCAGTGGTGATGATCATTGTCAAAATTACTCACTTGTTTCAACTTTCAGATTCACTTCAGTGTAGAAATCTATTCCTGTTTTATCCACTCCACACTGGTACGTCCCAGAATCCTCTTCACTCAGATCTCTGATGGACACAGTAAAGACTGATGATCTTGTGTCGTTATACAGAGAGAATCTTCCAGAATGAACCCATTCATCTTTCTTTTCAGTCTTGATGAGGTCAGAACATCCTGGCGACTGTCCTTTACAAAAAAAATACTTTTCTTTTGCCTGAGGATTTTTCGCATATTTGCATGTGATGTTGACTTGTCCTCCTGAAGATACTGTGATGTTGACTTGTCCTCCTGAATTTCCTGTCACACTGTTGGAGCTCACGACACCTACAACAAACACACTTTAATAAAACACTTTAGTATTTTGATTATGAAGCTTCACAAAAATTGCCTCAGTTTCTCACCAGGAATCATCATCAGAGTGAAAGTCAAGATGATCTTCATTCTTCTCTCTTTCTCTTGTATCAGTGGATTCAGTTCTTCTGAAGCTCTCTGTGTGTTTCAGTGTTTTTGTCATAAATGTGATGAGATTCAGACTTCTTCTTGTTTTATCTTCTGCTTCTGTTTGCGTCACAGGTACAAGTTTCTCATAATTATGCTCCTGGCTTTTGAATGAAAAACAAAAAAAATTATAATAACAAGAAGTAGTGAGTGACACACTTCTCACTCTTTCACTTCCCGTCTCTATTGTTCAAAGAAACTGTGTAGCGTTTAGTAATAATAGTGCACCAAAACATAAAGGCTTTTTTAAAATTATAATAGTCATTTTTTAATAGCTAAAGTGCGCTGATGAAGTTTGGGCTTCCACGATTAAAGGCAAGTAAAACTAAAACTATTGCAACTTTTATTTCAATACTGTGGAAATAAACTCTTGTTCTTGTGTTACAGGGTGAGTGCTGCTTGTTTCCCTGTAAAGTTACAGGATAAGTACAATAAAAACACACAATCTGATATCACTGACTAAAGAAACCTTTATTTGAAAAACAACTCATTTCAAATTTGAAAAGAAAAAAACTAAATTTAGGTTAAACATCCGTTGCTCTCACGCTTAAACCTCTCTCTTTCGGCATGAATCCAAATATTTCCATTTCGTAAAGTTGGATGCTGTACTTACTATTTATTATGTAAAGTCGTTCACACGTGTTCCAGTATTGATAGAAAGATATAATCCTCTTCACATGAGCAAAAGGCATCACCACAGTGGAGCTCTTGCTGAACGGCACTACGGACAATTTAAATTGAGTATTGTAGCTTTTATATCTTTTGACTGTTTTTTTAATTTTTATAATGAACAAACTGCGATGTCACGTGATGTGCAGTGTTTTGTTGTGTGTGCGTGAGGCGCCGGCGCGATCAAACCTCGGTCTTTGCGAGGGACTCGCCTCATCGTCATGGTCAGATTACGTCAGAGTTTGTTGGAAAATCATCCCACATTACGGTGGCCGGGAAGTGCAAAACAACATTACAAAGTATGAAACACTTTTACGAAGCTCGAGACAAATTTACATTTTGGAAAACATTTTTACCTATCATAAAACACAATTACATGGGGACAACACTTTTACCAAGGACGAAACAAATTTACATTTTAGAAAACAAATTAACAAGACGCAAAACACTTTTACCAGTCCCGAAACAAATTTACAATCACAGATTCTTCACGGAAAGGGAATGTACCACACACCGGAAGTGACGCGGTGAAAGGTGTTGTTGTTCGTGAGCGCGCTAAATTCGTGTTGTGGTTGTTGAGTAAATAAAGTTTATGGTGACAGAACATGGACTCCGGCCGAGGGATGTTTTGCCCGTTTTGTGGCAAACATATGAGCAGCGTAACGCGGTTTTGTTTTACGTGTGGTAAGTGTTTGGAGTTTCTGAAGGACGCGTACCAGACGGAAACACAGGGGACCTCTCAACAGCCGGACAGTGCTAAGCAAAGTAAGTTGTTATTTGTTATTTTTTTAGTGTAGAAAAACGCTATCTATCTGAGGCCATATGAATAAATGCTAATGCTAATAATGATTTTTTGAGCTGCTTATAACTTTCTGTTTTGAAACGGAACTCCGTCCATTTCAGCAGAACATCCAGGCCCGTCATACAAACAGTTCATGGAGTACAGAAGCTCCAAGTCAAAAGAACGGCAGTCTTTTAACTATGGGCCAAAAGGAAAATTTAAGCCTAAAGAAAGAAAGCACGTCCAGGTAAGTTGTACTGATCGTCCTATACAATTTTGCAATGCTCTTTATGCATTTATGTGTATGTGTATATTTATTTGACCTATGTATACATTAATTTTATATCTTTATTTTACTAGATAAATGTAGGATTGATGGTGCCACATGAAACTGATGGAACCGATTTAAAACCTCTAAGAGGGAAAACACTCCCGTTATTTACAGACCCAGAGGTAGCAGCACTTGATCTACTGAAACAAGCTGTACAGAAAATGAGAACATTTAACAAGGACATGCACGAAGGACCTTACGTCCTTTTGTATCCAGACTGCTCAGAGGTGGTCCATGTGCCTGGGTCAGAAAGGCCATTCAAATTGGCAGACTATAAAAAGGAAATCGGAAAGGCATATTCCAGGATCACTTTTTTCATTTGCCTAGAAAAACACTATAAAAGAGGTTAGTGGATCTCATGATTCAATATTTTTACATATTTTGATACTGTGCTGGAGGATAGATAATGTTTGTTTGATTTGTTTTTTTCAGTGGATGATACCTCAGACTCTGATTCTGATTCTGAAGTTGTCATCACAACAAGGAGCACAGCTGAATTCAGTCGAGCTGACACTTTGGTACATCAGTTATTTCTATTTTTTTTTTTATATTTATGTATGTTTGTATTTATTTATTAGATGTGCATTGGATTTTACGCATAAAATCTTTGTCCTGGTCAATAATTTAGTGGGAAAAGGTTTGTTTTGATTATTTTGCAGTGGCACAGGAAACCATTCAGCATTGATGTATGCTGTATGTGGTAATGGAACAATAATGGAAGCTGTTGAAAATTGTTGATAATTTTATCTGTTTCCTCTCAGGTTTTTGAACCACAAAATCGAAGTACTCCCAAACTCAAACTGGAAGGTGAAAGGTAGGTGTTGCACACTTGTACACAAAGGAACTTTCAGGCTTGCATGGGTTGAAATGATTTCTTTACTTCTTGACTGGAAATAATAATAATAACTCATATCTTATTGGGCTACAGTGCTTTCACTACCAGGTAAAGGGCAATGTAACATTTTTTTTTCATTTAACTCACAAAATTGTGATAAAACTACTAGCAGATGTTCCACTACTTATTCACATACACATTATACATTTATATTGCTGTTTTGAAGATGTTTTACCACTTTTGTTCACCTGGAAATACGGCAAGACCGCACATAAGCTCAACGTTGCTACATTACAACAAGAATTGCATACAATTCACTCTGATGAACTTGAAACAGAAAATACCATATGTGTAGTGATTTATAACAAAATAATCTTTTTTTATAAATCTTTCTGTTCCCTCTACTACTACCTTTTACTCAAAACTACATTATACCCTTTATCATGGAGCTAATAATTTTTATGTTTTATCATGTTTCAGAGATGCACCAGGACATTCATCAACAATTCAGCCAGAACAGGTAATAAGGCAGACTGGCACAATGACATTTCTTGCTTTTAGTGTTGTTGTTTCAGATATTTTAATCTTTTTTTCAGATAATAATATCTGATGCTGAGGATCTGGATCCACCTGAAAAAAATCCAGAAAAAACTTCTTGCTACAGGTAAAAAAAAAAAAAAATATATCATAATGACTGAGATAATTTAAATTTATTTAACTGATTATATGGGGAGGACATTTTTGTTTGTAAGATGTTTTAACATGGAAATGATAATTTCCCAACAGTAAATACACAGACCTGTATTCACCAAATGTTGAGCAAGAGGACGAAGAGCCGTTTGCTGTCAATGTGAAGAATTTCCAACACACAGCAATGTAATATGACATATATTGCTTTTGACTATAGCACTCCTGTTTTTTCACTGTACAATAGTTATTGTATATCTGGAATATCCACAAATTAAGTCACTTTTTGTCATTACAGGGAGGAGACAGACATTACGTTACCTGACATCGTAGCAAACCTGTCACTTCCTATTGATCATAAAAGAGTCAGCCGGTTCAACATCTCAAGGGCTAATGTTTGGGATGGGGCAGTCCGAGGTTTCAAGCGTACAACATATTCTGAAACCTGTGACATGCTAGTCAAATTTACTGATGATACTGGTGTTCTGGAAGAGGGAATTGACACTGGTGGTCCAAGACGAGAGTTTTTAACTCTACTAATGAAACACCTAAAAGACCGGCCCATTTTTGATGGACCAGAAGGACATCGATTCTTGGTCTACAATGCAAATGGTATGCATATGGCTTAGATGTGTACTATAGGCTACTAATGGTTGGTTAATGATCATTGACCATATATATCACATGACAAATGCTTGTATATTACAGTATATAATGCATTGTTTGTTTTAATTTTGCAATATGAATTCATTCACAGCTGTTAGGGAGGATGAATACTACCTGGCAGGAAAGATGATTGCTGTGTCAGTTGTGCATGGAGGTCCAGGACCCCATTTCCTGTTGAAAGATCTTGTACATTATCTTGCAGGCCACCCTTCATTCAAAGCACAAATTAATTCAATAACTGATGAAGAAATAGGGAAAGCTTTGCAAGAGGTGAGAATAGCATAAGGCTACGGTATGGTAGGGCAGAGTTTTACATAGTTCCTGCAGTGTTTTGAGACAGTGTTTACTTCCAATATCCAGTGCAGAATTTGTTTAATTAATTTATTAGTTTTTGATTGTGTAAGATTACACTATGCTGTGTATGTATATCATTTAAAAATTAGGCAAAGAGATACAGTGCTTAAAGTTATTGACTGGGGTGTTTATGCCCCTTTTCATGTGTTTCAGATTGAGAATGCTGTTTCATTGGATGCTCTGCACGAATGTATGATGAGACACAGCACAATGTTACAGACAGCAGGTTGTCTGAGACATGTGGCTACTGTGGAAGAAAAGAGAGAAATTGTTTCAGACTACCTCCAATGGTATATTATTGACCGCAACTCATCTGTAATTGACAGGTAAGATGATATTTGTAGTGATGAGATTTTCTTCTTTTTTATGTATTTAAGAATTTTTTGTTTGAAATACCTCAGGGTCCTCATCTTTGGTTTATGCAAGCATGTATATCTGTTACCAATTTGTAACTTAGTGTATTTCAACTGATATGTGATGTTGCTTCATTCTGTGCCTTGTCAATCTACAGTGCCTTCATTAAGTCTACACACCTTATAGATTCAATTTAAAATAGATATTAATCTTTTTCCTCATCAATCTACACACAGTACATCATAATGACAAAGCAAAAACAGAAATTAGATCTCAGGTTTTTCCTCCTGACTAACTCCTCCATAGAGTTCAAGAGGAAAATCAGTTGTGTGGTGGGAATTACTAGAATTGTTGGGTCTTTGTATATTATAGTGTGGGGTCTAGACCTGCTCTATCTGTAAAGTGTCTTGAGATGACTCTTATGATTTGATACTATAAATAAAATTAAATTGAATTAAAGGGTTATATAGGTTATTACATAATATAAAAGCAGGTATAATATAAAATCAGATATAAGAGTGTGCTGATGTTGATGGGTGTGTAAAGCCTGAAGTTGGTTCAACAGCATACTGAGAAAAGGGTTCATTAACTTATGTGAATGTGATTTTTTTTTTTTTATTAAATTGGCTACAATTTCTAAAAAACTGTTTTTGCTTTTATTTGTGCGTATACTGATGAGGAAAAAGATTAATATTACTATTTTAAATTGAATCTATAACACAACAAAGTTTTGAAAAAAGTGCATGCGGCATGTAGATTTTTTAAGTGCTCAAGCCACCCAGCTGTCTGTGTCATTCCAGTGTTCTGTTTCTGTGTGTAATACTTAGTTTGTAACAATTAACTTTTAATGTGCAATGTGAAAATAGGGTTAAAAAAATCAATTTTCAACATAACCATTTCCCCCCCAAAATGTATGTTTGTTAAGGTGGATAGTAATTGTAGAGAAAAGAATATTTAATAGTTTTCTTTAATTTAAATTCAATTGCCACTACACAGCAGTGAAAGAATGTTTGTGTTCACTCTGTAGATTCAAGGAGGGTCTTTCAACCCTGGAGTTTTTGACTGCACTACAGCAACACCCTACTTTGCTGGCTCCTGCCCTGTGCCACTCTGAAAAGCAACTCACTGCTTTTGACCTTGAGATACTCTTCAAACCTGACCTCAGTCCTTCGGGGAGTAATCGAAGACTTAAAGAAAGTCAAACCATGGGCTACTGGGCAGACTATCTCCTTGATTGTGAAGGTTTGTTTTTTATAACTAGTTAAGAAAACACATGGCAATTAAAGCTACAAGCAGCATTTATCAGGGTTCAAGCATTTCGGGCCTTTAAGCAGATAAGCATCAAAAGACATTGAGTTTTATTTAGCAATAATGTAACCACCTAAATCACAGAAGGAAAAGACCATTACAGGCAATTTACCATAGGAATTATATAGTTTTCAAAGCTTTTTGAAAGTTACAGTGCCACCTATGGTCCGATCTCCATGAAATTTTGCATGCTGCTTTAGAATGTTATCTCATGCTCACCAATTTTTGTGAAGTTCTGAGTTTTCGTTTAGGATTTATAAGCTTTTGAGTGTTTTGCCACGCCCATTTTCTAAATGACCCTGTTATGGCATCCAAATGGTAAAGTTCAACTTTTTTTTAGATAATTATTGATCTAGAGTCCAGAGAATTGTACTGTACTGGTTTGGTTGCGATTGGGCGAAAAATCTAGGACTAGTTCGCACAAGTAGGTTTTTAAGATTTTAAGCGAATTTTCGATGAACAATTTGATTGACCTGGACGTGCTTTCTTTTGAGTTCTTGAGGCAAAGTTGTTCAGTATGAGGATATCTATCAAATGATATGCATCACGTGATTACGGAGCCGTAAAACTTATAATAAAAAACCCCTAACAATAAAAATCAGTACAATTACAATAAGGTTTCAGCTCTGAGCTTGAACCCCTAATTATGTATTTCTTTGCAGAAGGCCAGGCCGCTGTGTCTGTGGAAGATGTTTTGATGTTTGCTACTGGGCTGTCTTCACTTCCCCCATCTGGCTTGGTACCACTGCCACGAATAGAGTTCCTGGATGACTCTGTGTTCCCAATGGCAAATACATGTGCAAACTCCTTGAAATTACCACTCCTGGACTCATACACTTTGTTCAAGTCACAAATGGACTTTGGAATTCAGAATAGTCCAGGATTTGGCTGTTTTTAAGCTAAATGATAGATGCCCCCTAGAGTTAAGACTTTGTTGAAAAAAACATTGTTGCTGTTAAAGGTTCAATTTAAAGTGCAGTTGCCAAAATTGTTTTTATAATGTAACTGTATGTGAGCATGTTTTGTTTTCTCACTGTTAACATTTTGAAAATGTTTTAGTGACTCTCAAACTGGGATCCCTTTGTGAATCACTTTTAGATAAAGAAACAAGTAGTCCAAGATGTTTTGTTTTCTATACTACAAAAATTTAATAAATACTTAATCAAAAATAAATTTACTTCACACTTAAAAACAATTAAGCTGTGGGTGACAGATTCATAAACATTGTGTTCAGCAGTATTCCACCACTACAAAAACCCTCCCTTTTTGATAATTTCATAGCTGAGCAATTTCTATTAGTTTCATGTACAGTTCTGATGCAGACTCCCAGTTCTCTGGCTTCTGTAACCGATTGTGTTCCATGGCAAAGTCCAAGTACTCCTGCATGTTTGGGTCCCCACAAGGAGTCACTGACAGGCTAGCCTCAGGAAGGGCATCCAGTTCAGCCTGTTCAATTTGAAATCCGCAGTCTCTGGAACCAAACCTATGTTAAATAGAAAACATAAGTATTTATTTTCATTTAAGCTAAAACGTTAGAATAATACTTTTATCTGTTTATTACCAATGTATCACCTGTGTGGTAAGTAGTAGAGTTCATTGGGCACTCCTCCTGGACATGCTGCTGTTCTGGAAGGGCGAATCCTGTGACTGTTCCACAGTCTCACACACTCATCCAAGTCCTTCTGAATAACATCACCAAAGCAATATCTCAATAGGCACTGATGCTCATGACTCCCGTTGAAGTATCCGGCTTCTCTAAGGTCTGCAAATAACTCCATCCAGAACTGAGACCTATAGAAATTGATACAAATTGTAGTTATACTTTTAAGCAAATACACACATGTTTGAATAATAAAATCAAAGGTTAGTCACAATGAAATTTATGGTCTGCATCTTTTGATCATTCGACTTTCTTTTCAGGAACAACTACTTTTCCTGGCGGGCTGTATTTGTTTTACATTTTGTATTGATCTTTATTGTGTTCATTTTTTGTTTTTGATTACTCGTTCCTGAGAAGAAAATCGAATAACCAAAAGATGCAATGACCCTTTATGAACACCACTCACCTTCCCTTTCTAAATATAGACCACCAGGACTCAATACGCTGGTTATTTACAGAGGAGCCGTACATGTGGCTGGACGAGCCAGAGTAGTAGTCACTGTGATGGTGGCGTAGCGTACATTGAATTGCAGCCATTATGCCGTTCTCAGTGCCGCAATCAGTCCTCAGTCTCATGGGGATGACGCCGAGGTTTCGCACACATGACATGAAATAGTGAGCAATCACTGTTGGGTTATTATTTGTTGGCCCACATTCAAGCCACAGTACTTTACGTGAAAATCCATCTATGCATCCCGATATGGCCAAACCGAATGGCTTAAGTTTATCATAACCATCTGCGTGCCACATATAGTTAGGTCCCATTGAGTGGTAGGTTCTTCTTGTAAACCTTCTGCGTGTTCTGCTCTCACATCCTCGAGGATTAAGCTCCCGGAGCAAATTCATCACATCATCTCTCTTCACTCGAAAATTGTACTTTTGTTTAAGTACCTGCCACATCGTGCGGTAGCCGAATAGTTGTCCAGGCCCACGAAGTTCCGATCTGATGGCGTTCCTCACGGAGTTTGGAGAGGAATAATCCTTTCTGCGGTACAACCCGGCTTCGTTCAGTTTACTTTTAAGAGTCCTCAAGCTGATGTTTACACCGTGTAGACTTGACATCATATCCACGATTACAGCGTGCGAGTGGCCCTCGTTAAAATATTGAACACATTGATGCAGTATGTCTGGTGTTTCCGTCTGGTACGCGTCCTTCAGAAACTCCAAACACTTACCACACGTAAAACAAAACCGCGTTAAGCTGCTCATATGTTTGCCACAAAACGGGCAAAACATCCCTCGGCCGGAGTCCATGTTCTGTCACCATAAACTTTATTTACTCAACAACCACAACACGAATTTAGCGCGCTCACGAACAACAACACCTTTCACCGCGTCACTTCCGGTGTGTGGTACATTCCCTTTCCGTGAAGAATCTGTGATTGTAAATTTGTTTCGGGACTGGTAAAAGTGTTTTGCGTCTTGTTAATTTGTTTTCTAAAATGTAAATTTGTTTCGTCCTTGGTAAAAGTGTTGTCCCCATGTAATTGTGTTTTATGATAGGTAAAAATGTTTTCCAAAATGTAAATTTGTCTCGAGCTTCGTAAAAGTGTTTCATACTTTGTAATGTTGTTTTGCACTTCCCGGCCACCGTACCACATTGCTCAGACATTCCCCGACCCAACAGACGCCGATTAAACATGTTCAGTCGGTTGAAAACAGACTCCGACCAACTCCAACAGACGTGTTTGATGGCGTTTGTCGGTGCGCTGTGAATTAGCCTTTAAAAACATATGGATTCTAAAGATTTGGAGTACAGCGAACAGATTAAATGGTTGTGATTTGTGAATTGATGTTGTGTTTTGGTGTATCATATGGTTGAATTGTCAGTCGCTGCAGGAGAAACACCTTCTGTGTCTCACAGCAAACAAACTAAATGTTACAAAATGGTTAAACAATTATTCATTTGAAGGTTTCAGAGTGTAGTCCTGTTTAACATTATGTGAGTTTGCAGCACAAGTCACGAACAGAAATGTTATTTCATATTAAGTAGATGAACTGCATTCAATAAATTAGACTGAAAACATGTATTGATATGACAGTTTAATACAACAGATTCAAAACATTAATTCCACAATTTTAATATTGATACATGGGAATTCACACGGAAGCAAACTACATAAAAACACACGGATTCTCATGAGATCACGTTGCATAAACAGTGCTAGTATCAGAGGGGTTTGTGGGTAATTGTGGAGTAGTATAAACAGTCCTAGTATCAGAGGGGTTTATGGGTAATTGTGGAGTAGTATAAACAGTCCTAGTATCAGAGGGGTTTGTGGGTAATTGTGGAGTAGTATAAACAGTCCTAGTATCAGAGGGGTTTGTGGGTAATTGTGGAGTAGTATAAACAGTCCTAGTATCAGAGGGGTTTGTGGGTAATTGTGGAGTAGTATAAACAGTCCTAGTATCAGAGGGGTTTATGGGTAATTGTGGAGTAGTATAAACAGTGCTAGTATCAGAGGGGTTTGTGGGTAATTGTGGAGTAGTATAAACAGTCCTAGTATCAGAGGGGTTTATGGGTAATTGTGGAGTAGTATAAACAGTCCTAGTATCAGAGGGGTTTGTGGGTAATTGTGGAGTAGTATAAACAGTCCTAGTATCAGAGGGGTTTGTGGGTAATTGTGGAGTAGTATAAACAGTCCTAGTATCAGAGGGGTTTGTGGGTAATTGTGGAGTAGTATAAACAGTCCTAGTATCAGAGGGGTTTATGGGTAATTGTGGAGTAGTATAAACAGTCCTAGTATCAGAGGGGTTTGTGGGTAATTGTGGAGTAGTATAAACAGTGCTAGTATCAGAGGGGTTTGTGGGTAATTGTGGAGTAGTATAAACAGTCCTAGTATCAGAGGGGTTTGTGGGTAATTGTGGAGTAGTATAAACAGTCCTAGTATCAGAGGGGTTTGTGGGTAATTGTGGAGTAGTATAAACAGTCCTAGTATCAGAGGGGTTTGTGGGTAATTGTGGAGTAGTATAAACAGTCCTAGTATCAGAGGGGTTTATGGGTAATTGTGGAGTAGTATAAACAGTCCTAGTATCAGAGGGGTTTGTGGGTAATTGTGGAGTAGTATAAACAGTCCTAGTATCAGAGGGGTTTGTGGGTAATTGTGGAGTAGTATAAACAGTCCTAGTATCAGAGGGGTTTGTGGGTAATTGTGGAGTAGTATAAACAGTCCTAGTATCAGAGGGGTTTATGGGTAATTGTGGAGTAGTATAAACAGTCCTAGTATCAGAGGGGTTTGTGGGTAATTGTGGAGTAGTATAAACAGTGCTAGTATCAGAGGGGTTTGTGGGTAATTGTGGAGTAGTATAAACAGTGCTAGTATCAGAGGGGTTTGTGGGTAATTGTGGAGTAGTATAAACAGTCCTAGTATCAGAGGGGTTTGTGGGTAATTGTGGAGTAGTATAAACAGTCCTAGTATCAGAGGGGTTTGTGGGTAATTGTGGAGTAGTATAAACAGTCCTAGTATCAGAGGGGTTTGTGGGTAATTGTGGAGTAGTATAAACAGTCCTAGTATCAGAGGGGTTTGTGGGTAATTGTGGAGTAGTATAAACAGTCCTAGTATCAGAGGGGTTTGTGGGTAATTGTGGAGTAGTATAAACACTCCTAGTATCAGAGGGGTTTATGGGTAATTGTGGAGTAGTATAAACAGTCCTAGTATCAGAGGGGTTTGTGGGTAATTGTGGAGTAGTATAAACAGTGCTAGTATCAGAGGGGTTTGTGGGTAATTGTGGAGTAGTATAAACAGTGCTAGTATCAGAGGGGTTTGTGGGTAATTGTGGAGTAGTATAAACAGTCCTAGTATCAGAGGGGTTTGTGGGTAATTGTGGAGTAGTATAAACAGTCCTAGTATCAGAGGGGTTTGTGGGTAATTGTGGAGTAGTATAAACAGTCCTAGTATCAGAGGGGTTTGTGGGTAATTGTGGAGTAGTATAAACAGTCCTAGTATCAGAGGGGTTTGTGGGTAATTGTGGAGTAGTATAAACAGTGCTAGTATCAGAGGGGTTTGTGGGTAATTGGGTGCTTTTGCCGTCAAGCCTGATGTCTTCAATCTCTTCGTAAATGATCAGTGTTTGAGGAACCTGGGAATAGAAAGATAAATTATTTTCAGTTTTGATGAGGTCATCAAACACATTCTTACATCAAACAATTTGACTTTACAAACCGCTTCACTGAGTTCTGTTCCAGGTTCAGACAATTTAGCGGCTGAATCAGGGTCTGTAATAATAAACACTACATTCAGAGTCATTTTACACTGATGCTCAAGATATGAGATTCGCACTGACCAGTTGTGACCAGCAGGGGGAAGCAAGATTTTTCTATTCACTGATTCCTCAGACAACAATGAGATTCGCTGTCAAACAACTGCAAACATTATTCTGACAAATAAATGATTATGAAAAACTTCTAAGCTGTAACATGACATAGAAAGTTTCCTGAACAACAGCCAAAGATCTGAGAACATTGTAAGCTGGTTTACCTCGAGTCTGACGCTTGTAGAGAGTCACGATGAGTGACACGAATCCAGTGATGAGCAGGAGCAGAATCACAGTCACACCGATGATCAGAGATGATGATGACCATGGTGATGATGATGAAGATGATGATGATGAGGATGATGTTGGTTTTGATGATGATGATGATGACCATGGTGATGATGATGAAGATGATGATGATGAGGATGATGTTGGTTTTGATGATGATGATGATGACCATGGAGATGATGATGAAGATGATGATGATGAGGATGATGTTGGTTTTGATGATGATGATGATGACCATGGAGATGATGATGAAGATGATGATGATGAGGATGATGTTGGTTTTGATGATGATGATGATGGTGATGATGATGATGATGTTGGTGATGATGATGGGGATGATGATGAAGATGTTGACAAAGTCGGTGGAGTTGTTTTTTGCTCTAAAATTAAGGAAAAGCATTTTATGTTTCAAACAGTTTGCACTTTTTCAAGCTTTAAAAACTTTAGAAACCCCATCAGTTTTCCTTTTTGTAAATGGTAAATCTTCATGAAGTTTGATTTTTATAAACCTTGAGTCTATTGAGAACGTCTTGAGGTTACATATGTAACCTTTGTTCCCTGAGAACAGGGAACGAGATGTTGCGTCGTAAACGCTAGGGGAACCGCCTCTGCGGGAACCGATGTCTGAAACACATATCCAATCTCGGCAATATCATATTGACCGGCGACAGCCCATGACATCATAACAATGCGCCCCACATGTATATAAGGGGCGCCCAGATAACATGTCATCCGCTTATCGTCTGAAGGGACTGTAAGCAGGCGGGCCCCGAGGCATGACAGAGAGACGCAACATCTCGTTCCCTGTTCTCAGGGAACAAAGGTTACATACATAACCTCGAGACGTTCCCTTTCGAAAAGGGAACTTCAAGTTGCATCGTAAACGCTAGGGGAACGATATACCCACGCCGCAATGCTGAGGGGAGTGCATGCCAACGTATGGCAGTGACTACTGTCAGAATCTGGCAAATTCAAATGAAACGCCAGACTTGGTATCGGTATTAGGTCGAGCACGTACTCTCTCTTAGTACTGAGCTTCCTGAGTCTGATCAGAGGTCGAAGGCCTCCCTTGAGGCCTCCCCAGTTAGGTCAGCCCTACGGGTCCCACTGGGCTGTCAGTGACAGCGCTCCCAGTGGTCAAAACCTCAGCACTAAGCCTCAAAGCAGCCTCCATATCTTACAAATGGAGGCCTGCTAAGGCCACACCAAGGCCTGGAACCAACAACTTCCACAGAAGGTGTCCCTTTAAGGGAGCGTGGCTAGGGGGCCCGAAGGCAGCCCAGCCAGTCACTTCTCAGGGGAACAAAGTCAACCCTGAATGCCACCAGGGAGGCTGACCCGGCCTCTAGCTGTACTAGTAGCCTAGTCTGCCAACAACCTGTCTGTTTCCTTAAAAACAGAGTCTCCAGACACAGAAGTCTCACAAAGAGACATCCAGAAAGAGGGACTGCAGAAAGGGCAGTAGACCAGCTCAGACCGGATCCTAGAGACGGGCATCCTGAAGAGCAGAACTCAGCGAAGTGCTATCGACCCTACACAGCACCTATGTTTCAAGGCGCCATGGAGGCCGTGCACTCTAAAAGGGAACCCTCATGAGGGGAGTGCCCACAGTCTAAGGGCTGATCTAACTGGGGAGGCTTCGAGGGAAGCCTTCAACCTCTGACCAGACTCAGGGAGCTCAATACTGCCATGAAAGAGAGGAGAGTACACGCTCAATCTATTACCGATACCCAACTGCTGGGGACTCGCATCAGGGAGGCCTACAGTGGCCAGCTACCTGGCATTGAGTCTTCACTGGCAGAGAAGTAACCATACTGTGGGGAATTCGCCTCCAGAGGGGCCTACGAATGCCAGACATTTCAGTGGCAAACGTTTACTGGCTAAATGTAGTCAATTCTTGCTGCCATGGACCCACTTATTAGGGGCTGGCTCTCAGGGAGAGCCTGATAGCTAGCTGTCTAGGGCCTGCAACACTGGGGCTCGCCCACAGGAAGGCCTGCTAAAGACACAGGGCGGCCTTCTAAGGCCAGCTACCTGACAGCTAGCTGTCTAGGGCCTGCAACACTGGGGCTCGCCCACAGGGAGGCCTGCTAAAACACAGGGCAGCCTGCTAAGGCCAGCTACCTGATAGCAAGACTAACTAGCTGTCCGGGGCCTACAACCTTCGGCTCGCCCACAGGGAGGCCTGCCAATTCCCAGAGTGGCCTGCTAAGGCCAGCTACCTGATAGCAAGACTAACTAGCTGTCCGGGGCCTACAACCTTCGGCTCGCCCACAAGGAGGTCTGCCAATTCCCAGAGTGGCCTGCTAAGGCCAACAAACTGAAAACAAGCTATTGCTGATTGCCAGATACCCCCATTACTGCTCTCAGAGAGGCCTGTTCACACCTACACTCAGAAGCAGAGCCCTACACCTCTACTGGACCAAAAAGCATCTGCACCAACGGGGACTTACTCACAAAGAGACCTATTACTTCACAAAGCAAGTCAATGCTACTACTAAGACCCAAAGTGCAGGGGACTCGCTCACAGGGCGGCCTGCTAAGGCCAGCTACCTGACAGCAAGACTAACTAGTTGTCAAGGGCCTACAACACTGGGGCTCGCCCACAGGGAGGCCTGCTAGAACACAAGGGGGCCTGCTAAGGCCAACTACCCGGAGCTTGTCCTGTTACTACAACATTCACACTGATGGGGTTCACCACAGAGAGGCCTGCTAAGGCCTACTATCTGAACGCAAGCCAATAAACCGCCAAAAACCCAATTATTGGGGACTGTTTTACCGGGCGGCCTGCTAAGGCGGGCTACCTGAGAGTGCATGTGCTGGCTGCTAGGGGCCCCAAAATGGTGGAGACTCACACTGAAGGGAGGCCTGCTAAGGCCTACTACCTCTTAACAAGTCTAGTAGCAGTGATAGACTCCTAAACAGCGCCTAAGCCTGGGACCTACTCACATCGCCGACAGGCGGTGTACTCAGTAAAACTCTTTTTACCCTCTAGGCAAGGGGAGTACAACTTACACCCACATAGTTAACAAAATACTTAGCAGCTCAGCCACAGGCCTGATGTCAGAAGTGCCTGGGGTAAAAGAAGAATGGAGCGGGTAGTTCTGACACCCTCAGAGTGAGGTGATCCACCAACGATGCTGAACGCATTTTTGAAGGATCACCTCACTCAGATCCTTCTCCTAGAGTCTCCCCTTCTCTGTATCCACTCCACGGAGGGGTGCATGAGAAGCGACACTAGCCTTCTGGCCCTGTCCGCGGCCCTCAGGTTGAGACAGACCAGGCCCAATCTGTCTGGTCTTGAATGCCGCTGGTCTAAATCTCTCCGCATACCCGCTGCCACGTATGCCCTGCCATCTAAGGGAAATGTCACTTTAAAACTTAGATGCCAGAGTCTGAGCTGTATCTATGCAAGAAAGTGCCAAACAATAAAGTTTATTATTAGTTGGCTACTTTTGGGTAATGAAGATGATGAAGATGATGTTAGTGATGAAGATGATGATGATGAAGATGATGGTGATGAGGATGATGTTGGTTTTGATGATGATGATGATGATGGTGATGATGATGGTAATGAAGATGATGAAGATGATGACGAAGATGATGATGATGATGATGATGACGAAGATGATGATGACGACGATGATGATGATGATGATGATGACGATGATGATGAAGATGATGATGATGAAGATGATGATGATGATGAAGATGATGACGAAGATGATGATGACGAAGATGACGAAGATGATGATGATGACGATGATGATGAAGATGATGATGAAGATGATGATGACGATGATGATGAAGATGATGATGATGAAGATGATGATGATGATGAAGATGATGATGACGAAGATGATGATGAAGATGATGATGATGATGATGATGATGACGATGATGATGAAGATGATGATGATGATGATGAAAATGATGATGATGATGAAGATGATGATGATGATGAAGATGATGACGAAGATGATGATGACGAAGATGATGACGATGATGATGAAGATGATGATGATGACGATGATGATGAAGATGATGATGATGATGATGAAAATGATGATGATGATGAAGATGATGATGATGATTTTGACAGGGTCCGTGGATTTTTCTTTTGCTCTAAAAATAATGAAAAGCATTTTCTGTGAGTTTTCACTTTTTCAAGCTTTAAAGACTTTAGAAAGCCCATCAATTTTCCTTTTTGTAAATGGTAAATGGTTTATTAAAGTTTGATTTTTATAAATCTTGAGTTTATTGAGAACATCTCGAGGTTACGTATGTAACCTTTGTTCCCTGAGAACAGGGAACAAGAAGTTGCGTCGTAAACGCTAGGGGAACCGCCTCTGCGGGAACCGGTGTCTGAAACTAATATCCAATCTCGCCAATACCAACTTGACCGGCGACAGCCCATGGCGTCATATCGACGCGCCCCACGTGTATATAAGTTTATGTTTAAGTTTATATACAAATTATGGCAGTGACCACTGTCAGAATCAGGCAGTCAGATGAAATGCCAGACCCACTTACCCCTGGGGTCCCTCTGGGCTGTCAGTGACCGCGCTCCCAGCGGTCAAAGCCATCAGTACTGAGCCTCAAAGCGGCCTCCATATCTCATGTATGGAAGGCCGCCAAGGCCGCACCAAGGCCTGGGACCAACAGCTTCGACAGAAGGGGTCCCTTTGAGGGAGCGTGGCCTGGGGCCCGAAGGCAGCCGGGCCAGTCACTTGTCAGGGGAACGAATTCACCCTGAATGCCACCAGGGAGGCTGACCCGGCCTCTAGCTGTGCTAGTAGCCTAGTCTGCCAACCTGTCAGTTTCTTCAGAAACAGCGTCTCAAACAGGAGTCTCACCAAGAGACATCCAGAAAGAGGGACTGCAGAAAGGCAGTAAACCAACTCAGACCGGATTTTAGAGACGGGCATCCTGGAGAGCAGAACTCAGCGAAGTGCTATCGACCCTTGCAAGTTAGGGGAGCCACTCTGCTCAATCCTAGGATCTACACAGCACCTACAATTTCGAGGCGCGATGGAGGGCGTGCACTCTACCAGAGAACCCTCGTAAGGGGAGTGCTCACAGCCTAAGGGCTGACCTAACTGGGGAGGCCTCAAGGGAGGCCTTCGACCTCTGATCAGACTCAGGGAGCTCAGTACTAAGAGAGAGTACGTGCTCGACCTAATACCGATACCAATCGCTGGGGACTCGCGTCAGGGAGGCCTTTCGTGGCCAGCAACCTGGCCTCGAGTCTTCATCGGCTATACCTGATGGCTAGCTGCCTAGGGTCTGCAATGCTGGGGCTCGCCCCCAGGGAGGCCTGCTAACACACAGGGCAGCCTGCTAAGGCCCGCTACCTGATAGCTTTAGACTAACCAGCTGTCTAATGCCTGCAACACTGGGGCTAACCCACAGGGAGGCATGTTAGCATACAGGACGGCCTGCTAAGGCCAGCTACCTACCAGCAGACTACTAGCTGTCAGGGGCCTGCAACTAAGAGCCCACAACTGAAAAAGAGCCAATGCTACCAGCAAGCTTTGCTTTGTTTTGAGTGCTGGGGACGCGCTCACAGGGCGGCCTGCTCCAGGCCAGCTACCTGACAGCAAGACTACTAGTTGTCGAGGGCCTGCAACACTGGGGTTCAACCACAGCGCGGCCTGCTGACACATGCTGACACTAGGGAGGCCCATTAAGGCCAACTACACGGAGCGTACGTCCTGCTGCAACGACAACCAGACTGATGGGCCCACCACAGAGAGGCCTGCTAAGGCCTACTATCTGAACTTAAGCCAAGACTATAAAACCTAATTACTATTGGGGACTGCCTACCGGGCGGCCCGCTATGGCCGGCTGCCTGACAGTACATGTGCTGGCTGCTAGGGGCCCCAAGTGGTGGAGATTCACCTGAAGGGAGGCCTGCCAAGTCAGTAGCAGTGATAAATATCAAAACAGAGCCTAAGCTTAGGAATCTACACCCAGTGTGTCCTGGAGGAAGCCCTAAGGCCTACTACTCCAGCTAAACTGGCATAACTGTAGTGAAGCACAACAGGGTATGTAACCGACCTAAGGGGAGTGGCTAACTTTACCAAACTCTAGCCCGACAGAGACCACTCTGTCATCCACCTTGGGGAGTGAGGTTTTCCATCAGAAAATCACCTCACAATCAACCCACGCTCGAACGTCATTCGGCAGGTTTAAGCAGAGTCAGGCCACAGCATCGAATGCGTGGTGGCTACCATCAGCATTACCTACTCACCCTAAACTTGGAAGGGAACCGTCTGTCTCGCTACACTTACTATTTATCAGGGCGGCCCTGTTAATGGCCTGCTCCTGAAGCTACCTGGCACTCATAGGGGCCGGGGCCTCAACAAACCACAGAGTGGAGACCTACCCACTGACTCTCATCAACAGACAGAGAGGAAGTGCCACGGTAGGACACGTAGGCCGACACTAGACTTCAGCATTTCTGAGGTCAACGCGTTGTCTCAGCTATCTAACTGCACGAGACTATCCTACCCTGAGGTGGCTGTGAAGGCGGCCTGTCTTAAATATTCAAGAGGGCCTGCCTTCACACAGCGGCAGCCTAAACCACACTTCTTAAGTGGGAAAGCCAACTCACTGATGAACATTAAAGCGGCGGTTTACCAAGGGACCTGATGCTTTTCTTTTCCTCAGACACAGAAAAGTCCCTAACGGCATTCCTCCTACTCTAATATTTAGGGCAATTCTAATAAATTGCCCTGCTATTTGTTAATGTAATTGCATATATATTCATATATATATATATATATATATATATATATATATATATATATATACACATACGCACCCCTCATGCGTATATATATATATATATATATATACATATACATACATACACACACATAAAATCTCTGCCCAGCCTCCTAAACAGGGAGCGCTACGTTCTAAGAAATACATAGTAATTTCCCATAGCCTGCCTCACTTTTAAGAAAAAGGAGAAGAATAATACGCCCTGCAGCCACAGGGTGGTGGTCTACCACTATGGAAAACGTGGATCCTACCACCCTTACAGCCTGAAAGGGAGTCTCAATATCACGCCAATGGCGGGCCATCAGAATTAATGTCATAGGCCCAGCTCTGGCCTGATGTAGAAACTGCAGCTTACAGAGAACATAGAGGGCAAATCATTTTAACCCTCTACCAGAGAGAGGGGATCCACCAGGGACGCCAATCTTTGCCGTGTCCCTGGCGGATCACCCCTCCCAGGTTTCTTGAGTCTCGCCTCCCCCGCGACCTGCTCCTGCCGGGAGGGGGCGCATGGGAGGCGACACTCTCCTTCTCTCCCTGTCTGCGACCCTGCGACCCAATCTGTCTGGTTGAGGACTCAGACCTCAGCAGGATGCACGTCCTGAATGCCGCTGGTCTAAATCTCTCCGCAGGACAGCCTGGTGCGCCTGCCACACAGTCATCGTGTGCAGAGCAGCACCAGCCTGACCCGCTGCCACGTATGCCCTGCCATCTAAGGGAAATGTCACTTTAGGACCTAGATGGCAGAGTGTGAGCTGTATCCATGCAAGAAGTGCCAAACAATAAAATTTGTCATTAGTTGGCTACTTCCGGCATCAACACGAACCCACATTCCTTCCAAAAAAACCCAACAGGGAACCGAGGTCTAAGAGAAATACTTCAGTATTTACATATGAGTAAATGAAAATGTATCATAATACCTAGCCAAACAGTTCATCCTGCGGCCACAGGGTGGCAAGCTAACTCCATGACACATACCACCCTATAGCCTATATAATATAAATATAACGCATATATATGTACATACATATATGTATCCCATCCCTCTCAACTGTTCGACAAGCTCCATCCGAACGCCCCATGATCTGCCTCAGCGCGAGCGGGACCTGAACCACCAGGCGCAGATGCTGAACTCTCTTCCCTTGAGAAGAGACCCAGACGAGAATGGAACATTCACAGTTTGCACCAGCAGCTCCCTCGAGAACTGCCCGTGCGTGCTCTTCACGCAGAGAGAGAGCGCACAGCTCGTGTGTGTATCTGGTGTCTGATAGCGAGTGACACGGATCCACACACTTAGTTTGCATGTGCATTTCATAATATCACGATAGTGTTTCAAACATACAGTCCCTGAAGACGAAAAGAGGATGACATGTTATCTGAGCGCCCCTTATATACACGTGGGGCGCGTCGATATGACATCATGGGCTGTCGCCGGTCAATATGATATTGACGAGATTGGATATTAGTTTCAGACATCGGTTCCCGCAGAGGCGGTTCCCCTAGCGTTTACGACGCAACTCGAAGTTCCCTTTCGAAAGGGAACTACATCAGACACACATCCTGCCTCACATTATGATCATTCTACACCTTCAGATATAAATGTCACACAACACAACCTGAGATCATATCAATATTTACACACATCTCCAATAGAACAGACAATCTAAAAGTGCTTCCATTTCTGTAAGACACGGTTTAGCTCGTTGTTGTCTTGTTTAGAGGATCATTTAGACATGTTTAAATCTTTTACTGCAGCAAGTGAATTTCACTTCATTGTAGCTTTAGTTTTTCTGAACTTCCTGTTGACTAATAAAGTCTCTCAGTGCATTTGCCCTTTAACATGATCTGTGCTAAACATTGCTCAAAAATAACAATCTTGAATCAAGATGCAAAATGACAAAAATGAAGTGAGTTTATGCTTAAAAAAGTGACAATGGGTTCAGGAAAATGAACTTAATTTAAAAGGAACTCTAATTTTACCCATTAATATACTTGTGCATTAAATTGTGAAAAACAACAGCAGTGGTGATGATCATTGTCAAAATTACTCACCTGTTACAACCTTCAGATTCACTTCAGTGTGGGAATCCGTTTCTCTAGTTCTATTAACTCCACACTGATACGTCCCAGAATCCTCTTCTGTCAGATTTCTGATGGTCACATTGAAGGCTGATGAACTTGTGTCGTCATACAGAGAGAATCTTCCAGAATGAACCCATTTATCTTTAATATCAGTCCTGATGAGGTCAGAACATCCTGGCCAATGTCCTTTACAAAAATGCTTTGCATTTGCCTGAAGACTTTCCTTATAATCGCATGTGATCGTGACTTGTCCTCCTGAATATACTGTGATGTTGACTCGTCCTCCTGAATTTCCCATCACACTGATGTCGCTCACGACACCTACAACAAAAACACACTTTAATAAAACACTTTAGTATTTTGATTATGAAGCTTCACAAAAATTCCCTCAGTTTCTCACCAGGAATCATCAGCAGAGTGAAAGTCAAGATGATCTTCATTCTTCTCTCTTTCTCTTGTATCAGTGGATTCAGTTCTTCTGAAGCTCTCTGTGTGTTTCAGTGTTTTTGTCATAAATGTGATGAGATTCAGACTTCTTCTTGTTTTATCTTCTGCTTCTGTTTGCGTCACAGGTACAAGTTTCTCATAATTATGCTCCTGGCTTTTGAATGAAAAACAAAAAATTATAATAACAAGAAGTAGAGAGTGACACACTTCTCACTCTTTCACTTCCCGTCTCTATTGATCAAAGAAACTGTGTAGCGTTTTGTAATAATAGTGCACCAAAACATAAAGGCTTTTTTTAAATTATAATAGTCATTTTTTAATAGCTAAAGTGCGCTGATGAAGTTTGGGCTTCCACGATTAAAGGCAAGTTAAACTAAAACTATTGCAACTTTTATTTAAATACTGTGGAAATATACTCTTGTTCTTGTGTCAGAACAGATTTAAATCACTTCTTATTTGTTTAAAACTAGATTTTAATCATTTCAATTCAAATGCTAAAGTCCTCACAGACGAAGGTTTTTAGAAAAATATACATTCTCTGCTAATGCAAGCGTTACCAATCTAGTTCCACAGAACTGATCGCAAGCGAATAAACTGCTAAAGCAGAAGAAAACAGAAGTTTTAAGAAATAAATAACATGCATGAAAGTTGAAGATCTGTATTTTGACTTGAATCAGTTGTGAAGCTCTTATTAGTTTATATTTGTTTAGTTATCGTTGAGTCTGCTTCTCATTTATAGTCAAAGCACTTCGTCCTGTACGTCACGTCAGTGTAAGTAATGACGCAAAATATATATTCATCCCTTTAAATACATTTGATAAGATTGCTATTTTCTTTTTTTAATGTTTTGTTTGAGATCACCATTATGGTGATCAGTGTTTGCTTTAGTTGGGCACTTCACCCTTTCATTTCTTTTACTTATTTCTCTTTTAGCAAACGCAATAGTGTTTTCAGACAACAAATGTGCGCTGGTGTTTAATAGCAGTCAAAAAACCACATTAAAGAGACTTAAATAACTTATTCTTCTTTAGTTTCATGGCTGATTTAATAAATCAAAATAAAAAGCATTAAGGAATTAAAAAAAGTGGTTTTACAGACAGGGCTTAGATTAAGCCTTAGTTAAATTTGGACATTTTAGCTTTTTTCATCTTTTTTTAAACGTGCCTTAGAAAAAAACACTGACATATTTTAAGATGCTTCACTGCAAGTTACTGTTAGTCAAGACAGCTCAAACATGCATTTTCATCTGAGAAATACAAACCTCAACAATCATGACAATCAAAAAATAATTCAAATATAAATCGTAAAAGAATTCATCTGCAATATTTATTTATGCCGCAACGCATGGATTCATGAATGGGTTTTGTATGCTGACATTTGTTGTTTGTTGAGTTTTAATTTTTGACAATATTCTAGATGTTAATGTTAAAATGGAGACAAAGTTAAGAATATGAAATTAAGTTTTAATCACATTTGCCATTAAATTATGAAGTGAATTCCCATTCATAAAACTTGAATGTTTTGACACATGAAACAAATACGATAAAAACCGAAAGTAAAACTAATTCAACTAATGAACTAATTAAAGCCTGAGAGTCAAGCGGCTCCCTCTAGTGTTCAGATGGTGTTCTGCACCACAGACAGCAGCTGACCTGCAGCACTTTATTAATGTATTTTGATGCTTTTTGGTTGATCAGATCACAAGTAGACAGGACAGACACATTCCTGTTTACTACTGGTATTTTAATCCATCTCTTGTTCACTTTCAACCAATTCTGTCCTGATTTCTTCGAAGGGAGGGTCTATGGGGAGTAAATGTATGGGTTTTTTTGCGTACATATTTGACCGCATGAGCGTTTACACTACGAAAGCAAATGTGTTTTCGACTACCTCTGGAAGTGGTTGAAAGTGAACAAGAAATTAACACCTGCATTTACACATCGTCCACATGATCCCAACAGGGCTGCTGAGAACATTAGTTACCAATCAGATGTGATGTTAGAATAATAACACTTTATTGTTGTAAAGAACAATTATAACTAGTCATACATAAATACATACATTTTTTAAGTGTATTGAGCAAAAAATCTGAAAAGGGTCAATCATGGTCAACATGTATTTACTGTAATCACTGACTCATAACTGCATGGAATGACTCTGATCCTGAACGTTATTAAAGATGAACATCATCGGGACCGTTTCCATAATTCACTATATGATGATGATGATGAGGAAGAAGAAGAAACAATAAGTTAAGCAGTAGCATAAACTGTATTAGAAGAATCAGAGGGGTTTGTGGGTAATTGTGGAGTAGCATAAACCGTATTAGAAGAATCAGAGGGGTTTGTGGGTAATTGTGGAGTAGCATAAACCGTATTAGAAGAATCAGAGGGGTTTGTGGGTAATTGTGGAGTAGCATAAACCGTATTAGAAGAATCAGAGGGGTTTGTGGGTAATTGTGGAGTAGCATAAACCGTATTAGAAGAATCAGAGGGGTTTGTGGGTAATTGTGGAGTAGCATAAACCGTATTAGAAGAATCAGAGGGGTTTGTGGGTAATTGTGGAGTAGCATAAACCGTATTAGAAGAATCAGAGGGGTTTGTGGGTAACTGGGTGGTTTTGCAGTCATTTTGAAGTCTGGCGTCTTTGAACTCTTCATACAGCATTTGATGAACCTGAGAATGAGAAATGATTGACAGCTTTTGATGAAAGTCATTCTTTAAACATATTCTTATGAACAATTTGACTTTACAAACCGCTTCACTGTTTTCTGTTCCAGGTTCAGATATTTTAGAGGCGGAATCGGGGTCTGTAAAACAAAAACACTACATTAAACATAATAATAATGATAATAATAATAATAATAATAATTCATACGTCACACACAGTGACATTCAAGGTAACAGACTTGCACATGTTTCACAGTGCATTTACTAGTTGTGACCAGCAGGGGCAAGAAACATCTTTCCATCCACTCATTCCACAGACAACAATGTAAATCAGTGCACTGAAAAAACAACTTTACTATAGAAACAATTTTCACTTAGAATTTGCAAGTAGAGATCACAAATAATTAAAACGTATCTACATGTAACACATTGAGTTAAACAAAAATGTTAATGTAGAAAGACTGAAATGGTATTTTCTTGTAAAATGTGCCTCAATGATCCTTGTATTATTTACAACTTTGAAGAAAACTTTTACAGCGTGGCAAACAACTGTAAACATTAATCTGATAAATAAATAACTATGACAAACTTCTAAATGGGTAACAGATAACATGCAACGCAAACTATCCAAACAGTTACTTGTGATTTCAAGACAAAACATCAGGTAGAAAGAAGAAATTATAAGAACGTTTTGTCCTGTTTGTTTAGTTTCATTGTGCTTTGGCTTAATTTCCCCTGTTCTCGTGTTCCCGGTCATTATTAATTTAACGGCAGGTGTGAAACTAATGAGTAACTTAGAATAAATGTGAAATACTTTTAAGGAACATTTTGTTCAGGTGTGGTTTTTAACTCAAACATTTGCTTTTATGATCTCCTGTGCGTTTCTTTGTTAGATTTATTATTAAAGACGATTTTGGTTGTTTATTTCATCGTCTATGATTCGCTAGCAACTTGTACAGTACACCAAACTGACAGAAAAGAAAGGATGGACACCTGCAGTCGACCCACTCCTGGAACAGGAGAAGCGTTCCCTCGAGGACCACACGATGGATTTCCTAGATCTGGCATGCCTTACTACCCTGACTATCCTGCAGCTTTTATTACCCCAGCCTCAGCAAGCGGTCCAAGGCATGCCGGCCCATGAAAGGTCCTCAAGGGAGAATATGTTGAGGGGGTTCTGGTCAGATATGGATCCCCCTACACTCCCACACTCCAGACCCAGAGCCCAGACAGACCTCAGCCATTCCCATCTTGGACCAAGAGCCTGAGCCCAGCGCAGACACAGAGTCCATGCCTACCTCGAAGGCAGCACCAGAGCCGACACGTGAGCCCAACATTACCTGGTCAGACTCACTGTTGGGATCGGGCTCTGTGGCAGTGAGCCAGCAACAACATCTATCAAGGATGACAACACTGAAAGGAGTCCCGCCCACTGAGGCTGGGCTGTGCCAGGTCCCAATGCAATGGTTTGAGGAAGAGGTTACTCCCCAAAGTCTCCCGTCACTGTTGGTCCCACCCAATTCCAAGTCTTCTGCGTTTCCACTGGTCCCGTCCCTCCCCGGTCCTATTCTGTTTCCAAGTTTCTTCATCAATGATGATCCCACCTAGCCTCCCCCTCTTGTCCTCACTGCCAATATTAAGCATTTCCTCATCTCCGCCTCTGCTGGCTCCCTTCAGTTCCTCTGGTTACTCCACTCTGCTGCACAGATCCGCCTCGGGTCTTCCTGTCTCCAGCTCTGCCTTGGCAAATGGATGTCCTCACTCTGCCAAGTCCATCACTCCACCTCGGGCCAGTCTGCTCCAACTTCGGCCCCTCCCTCGGCTCCACCTGGTAATGTCGTCAATATGGCTCCACCGGGCTCCCTCGTCTCTCCAGGTCCACCTTGGGGAGTTGTTCCTCTGGACATCAGGGCCTTCAGCTGCACTACGTCCCACCGCCCCTTCGGCTCCATAAGCCTCTGCCTTCCCTCCGGCTCCACCTTGGTCCTTGGTCCCAGCATTGCATTTTATCATTCTTCATTATGGGAACATTACTTTTGAGTGTTCTCGAAAGAAATACTAGCATTTTTAATGTTAGAGGAAAGTCCAACTAAAAGATTTCAGAAAGAAATGCTCCATACACAAATAACATTTTTGTGCCGATGTTTTAGAAACTGTATTAAAAACCAGAGTACAAATGTTCTTTTAACATTACTGGAAGAATGTTTGTTCATAACTTTGAGTGAACCTTATCAGATTGTCATAAGCTGGTTTACCTAGAGTTTGTTGCTTCTTGTAGCGCATCACTATGTATGACATTAATCCAACGATGAGCAGGAGCAGAATCACAGTCACACCGATGATCAGAGGCGAACCTGAGAAAACAGGAGATGAAAACAACAAGAATCTGATTCTCTCTGATGTCTGCAGGCAAATGTATGAAAATGAATGAACATCACCAGAATACCATTTGAGATGGATGGAGAAGCCGAAGTGAAATCAGAAGTTAATGGCAGGGAATTTTGCGAAATAGGTGATGATGATGATGATGATGATGATAACAAAGGTGGTGGAAATGTGTTTTCATCTTAAAAACAAAGACATTTGCTGTGACAAATGATGCACACACTTTCAAGATTTAAAAGCTATTGAAACACCATAAGTATGCACAGTCTGTATTAGAGTAGATACTCCAAATATCATCATTAAAACACGCTTTAGCTCCTTGTTGTCTACTTCAAGGGAACATTTATCCATGTGCATATGCATAAATGGACTCAACTGAAGCTCACTTGAGCATTATTGTATCTTAAGTTGTTCTGAACTGAACTCTGTTGACTAATAAAGTCTATCTTAGTGCCGACATTTACCCTTCAACATGATTTGTGCTAACAAACAATCTTGAATCAAGATCCATTTATTTATATTCAAAATGACAATTTCTGCAAATTTCATCAAATTGTGTTTATGCCTAAAACAAGAAAATACATCTGCAAATGGGGTCAGAAAGATAAAACGGAAAAGGAAAATTATTTCGCGAATTAATATGAAATTGCCCCTCCCCCTAAAAAGCAAAAAAAAAAAAAACAGCATTAGTGATGGTCAAGTTCAAACTGCATCTGGTTACTCACTTGTTCTAATGTTCAGATTCACTTCAGTGTAGAGATCTATTTCTTTAGGAATATCAACTGCACACTGGTACTTCCCAGAATCCTCTTCTCTCAGATCTCTGATGGTCACAGTGAAGACTGCGGATCTTGTGTCGTCATACAGAGAGAATCTTCCAGAATGAACCCATTTATCTTTCTCTTCAGTCTTGATGAGGTCAGAGCACCACCCAATCTGTATTGTGTCTGGCTTCTGACCTCTACAAAAATACTTTGTTTTTTGAGTATATCTTTTCTCATATTTGCATTTGATCGTGACTCTGGCCTGTGAATATCCTGTTATGCTCATGTAGGTCAAGACACCTACAACAAACCAGCACGCTTTAATACGCTCATCATGAGGCTTAAATGTTCAAACTGCTTGCTAACTTTTTGTCAGATTCTTACCAGGAATCATCAGCAGAGTGAAAGTCAAGATGATCTTCATTCTTCTCTCTTTCTCTTGTATCAGTGGATTCAGTTCTTCTGAAGCTCTCTGTGTGTTTCAGTGTTTCCTGCCAGTGTTTTCGTCATGAATGTGATGAGAATCAGACTTCCTCTTCCTCTGTCTTCTGCTGCTGTTTGCGTCACAGGTACAACGGAAACTGAAACCGAGAGTTCTTTATTTAGGCAAAGACCAGGGCGGATGTGTGTGTGAGTTTGTCTGCAGTTGAGTAAAAAGATAAGACTTAGTTGATGAATGATAGAGTTCTTTCTCTTTGCAGATGGAGACACTGAACAGGATACCGAAGAAGTAGCTGCAGATAAATGACTGAAGATGGATGACTCAAGACAGGAGAAGACGAATCACAGGAAGGTCATAGCGTATGCTAGATACGACACGACCAGACAGAGTCCTTGGGCGCTTCTCAAACGGAAGGCTGCATCCTGCCGAGGTTGTGTCCTTCCTAGTTCAGTCCTTCTCGCATGAGACCGTAAGTGCTCATGGCTGCGTCACACGTGTTCCCGTCCCCACCGTCACAGCACGAAAATAGATATAAAACTTAATGTTAGAAAAATGCTTTGTATTATAATCTGGCTTTCTATTAATGATGAATCACAGCCGTCTGCAGTATTCCAGTGGCTTACATTATTTGCAGTGTAGTGTTAAGTGAGTAATTTACACCAAAACAAAAGACAACATCTATGATTTCATCTCCAAAAACATTATTTTTGTCTTACATTTCATAAAAGACAAGCTCAATACTGACTCGTTTTTCGTGAGTTTATTCTCGTGAATTGGCATGTGTACTAAGGATTGTGGGTGACCGAAGGTCGCAAAGGAATACGTCCCATGCGTCCTTAAAATTCAGCTGAACGAAGGACATGAAATGAAGGCTGCCTTTCAAGGATCCTTCCGATTGAGACGGCCTTCAGTGACGTTTGACGCAGAGAAATGCAGCCTTCGGTTTGAGAAGTAGGGATGGCTGACGCAAAACTAACGTTTCGACAGTGTCGAGATCCCGAAGCATAGATGTTTCGAAACACTGCTCCGAACTGTGATTCAAAACACCCATGTCACGTGACTATGGCTAAACGAAGCTTCTGCGCGTTTCGACAGGTGGCATGCTCACCGAGTCTGCGTTTGATTGACAGGGGCGGGAACCAATCACACAATCGCACATCTGTCTCAACTCCCACAGAGTTTAAAAGAGGAGTTAATGCACCTTCACCTCGTGAGTTTTTGTGAGAGGAGAAAGATTTTGAGATAGCATTTACGATATAGTGACATTTATAAAAAAAAAAAACTTCATTTTTCATGACGAAAATAACCTAGTTATTATTATTATTATATATTATAGTTATATAGTGAGGATGTTAAAAACTCTCCACATTAACAAAAACACAACATTTTTATTTTTTCAAATGGCTTGTTGTCAAAGTTTTTTCAGATAACGTGTGCAATTGACCACTAGGTGTCACCGTGGAGACGGGTGTCGGTATAGTTTCGAAGCCTCGGCACGATACGGCACATTTTCTTCAGTGTTTCATGAAGCCTCGCTCTTCCCACCACTATTGAGAAGCACCCCTTGTGTTTGGTGGAGGCTTTCATGGCAGTGTTGATGAGGCTGATGGTAAACAGGTGTGATGATTGCACATAGTGAGCAGTTGGTGACCAGGGAGGATTATGGGAAATGTAGTGCATAGAGGTGACTGGACTGGTGGAAGGAGATTATGACAGTAAGACTGTTATCCAGAGGTCTTCAACCCTGCTCCCACGGTCCTGTAGAGTTTAGGTCGTACCTGCTTCATCACACCTGTCTGTGATTTTCAAGCGATCCAGAAGAGCTGGATTAGCTGGTGTGTTTGATTAGGGTTGGTGCTGAACTTGCTCACTTTAAAAACTCCTGGGTTATTTGTTCAACCCATTTTCTGGGTTATTTGTGGTGGGTTAAAATTATGGGTTATTTTTTCAGAGAGTAACCATTTTCTGGGTTATAGGGCTAATATTTTGACCCAGAAGTTGGGTTATATTAACTACAATGTTGGGTTATTTTAACCCAACATTTGGGTCAAGTATTCAACCCAGAATTTGGGTCAAAAATAACCCATTATGGAGTTTTTATTGTGCAGGACAGTGAGCAGCGTTGAAGACCTCTGCTGTAATCAATTGTCATTAGTTCCTCTTTTTTATACACTCCAAACTTTTGAATGAAAAAGAAGTGAACACACTTTCAATTTCACTTCCCGTCTCTCGTGTGAAATCCCTCGATTTCCACATGGATAAATTTAGTTCTGCGGAAACTACAGAAAACACTCTCACACTTTAAAGCGTGCTTGATCATACTGTTCATGTCAATGATTAGAGTTGATTTAAATATTACATTTATTCATTTAACAGACATGTTTATACACGTAGAAAACACACCAACAATTTATCAGGAGCCAATGACAGCTAAAGCAGAAGTAAAACTGTGGAACGGAGGTTTAAAAAAATGTGTCTAATAATATATATATATACAGTCATTTGCCAAAAAACTGAAGATTCACCTTCATTGTGATTTGAGCTGCCTGGCCATAAACACAACGGTTTAATTATGCGAAATATATTGAACTATATTCTTGTAAATCTATTTAATAAGATGAGTCAATGCCTGCATTTCAAATAAATAAAGAAATACACAAATAACACCCGTAATGAGAATAACACAACACTGCAAAAACAAAAAAACCCTGAAACTTTCTCTGAACGTTACAATAGATCAACAAATGCCGAAATGTGTCTTTAGTAATTCCAGTGACTCACAGTCGACATCTATTCCACAAAATTAAGCTGATAAGAGCATCCCAGCTAACAGAATTGTGTTACAAGAACGTTCTCTAAATATTCAGTTGGTTCTGGGAAGGTAAAAAAAAGTCCAGTTTTCTTGGCATCAGAAGAATGTTTTTTTAAAGGTATGATGTTCCTCAAATGATTGTAAACCCTGATCTAGTCAAAGTTTCTTCTTAAAATATAGGATTGTTTTTGTCCTGTCACTGTTGCATTGTGGGTTTTACCTCCACACCAAAAAAACTGCTCTGAGACACATTCTGTAAAAACATCATTACAGTTAATTTGCAGTGGAGGAGATCGTCGTTTCATCTGGTTTATCTGCAGTGGAGTAGATCATTGGATTTTCTGGTTTATCTCTAGCAGAGTAGATCATCGGATCTTCTGGTTTATCTGCAGTGGAGTAGATCATTGGATCATCTGGTTTATCTGCAGTGGAGTAGATCATCAGATCTTCTGGTTTATCTGCAGTGGAGTAGATCATCAGATCTTCTGGTTTATCTGCAGTGGAGTAGATCATCGGATCTTCTGGTTTATCTACAGCGGAGAAGATCATTGGATCTTCTGGTTTATCTGCAGTGGAGTAGATCATCAGATCTTCTGGTTTATCTGCAGTGGAGTAGATCATTGAATCATATGGTTCATTTGCAGTGGAGTCGATCATCAGATCTTCTGGTTTATTTGCAGTGGAGTAGATCATTGGATCATCTGGTTCATTTGCAGTGGAATAGATCATTGAATCATCTGGTTCATTTGCAGTGGAGTAGATCATTGAATCATCTGGTTCATTTGCAGTGGAGTCGATCATCAGATCTTCTGGTTTATTTGCAGTGGAGTAGATCGTTGGATCATCTGGTTTATCTACAGTGGAGTAGATCATTGGATCATCTGGTTTATCTGCAGTGGAGTAGATCATTGGATCTTCTGGTTCATTTGCAGTGGAGTAGATCATTGATCATCTGGTTCATTTGCAGTGGAGTAGATCATTGGATCATCTGGTTCATTTGCAGTGGAGTAGATCATTGGATCATCTGGTTCATTTGCAGTGGAGTAGATCATTGGATCATCTGGTTCATTTGCAGTGGAGTAGATCATTGGATCATCTGGTTCATTTGCAGTGGAGTAGATCATTTGATCGTCTGGTTTATCTGCAGTGGAGTAGATCATCAGATCTTCTGGACTTTCTGCTGTAGTGTAGATGGTGGTGGTGTGTTTGTTCTTGCACTGAAAGTCGCTGATTTCCTGATAATTATAGTCATTCAAGTCGATGTCCTGCAAAAGAACTCATGTTATCTTCCAAACCCTTCCACATTTGAACATCTCAACAGTATGTGTTATCACTAGCAGATATATGTTGAGTTTTGGATGCTGGTGAGCAGGAGAAATACGTCCTTTTATCAGCACGAACATTACAGCTGGTGGTTTCAAGAGCTCATAAACATAAGATAATCATCATCATCATCATCATCATCATCGTCACTCACCTCTGCAGTGATCTCTGCTGTTGTATTCAAAGGCAAAAAGTCTGTCAAAACATGAGGAGAATTAAAGTTACATTCAAACAGCAAATGTTAGAAAGAGACGTGTGTGTATCTGCGTCTTTAGATAACCTCATGACTGACTGTCAGCATCGTTTCCACAAGGTCAACCAGATGAAGACATAATCGCTCCTTTAAACTCTGATTTCTGCAAAGTTTCTTCAAAAACTCAGGGATAGTTTTAGCCCTGTCACTGCTCAAATCATTTTTACAACGAGCTGTATATAAAAGCAATAGATGTCTATGGAAAATCCCCATTTAGAAAGCAACTGTGAGTGTGTGTGTTGTTTTTTTCTCTTGGAGGAACGTGCATCTAAATCTGACCTTGCTGTGGAAGTCCTGATTGTGTTACTCTTGGTGATTTCTTGCTTCTCTTCCTGAAGAACATCATCAGTGCCATGAGGAAGATGATCGCCATGATGACTAACCCAACACTGATGAAGATGACGGACCCTGAACGTGAGTCGTGACCTGTAACACACATTTAATGTCCTTTAAACTGATATATTGATGCATCGCATTCAAATATTCAAGAAATAAGAGTCATAAAGAGCAGCAGATGAACTGACCTGTTGAGATGAGATGATCTGTGTGATTCATACTGCTGGATAGTGGATTCAGTTCTGCTGTACTGAAATATGATGATGATGACGACGACGATGATGATGATGACGATGATGATGATGATGACGACGATGATGATGATGACGATGATGATGATGACGATGATGACGATGTTTTTGAAGAAGAGCTGATGGTTGAAACCTCAGTGGTCTTGTTATCTGATGAATGACAGGGAAGATCAACTTAAAGTCAATGGTTTTGATACACTGACGCTGAATTCAATTGAAAATACATAAAAATTCATTTCTTCTGTTGTCTGAAAATGAAGTAATTTTATAATTGATTGACTTTGCAACAATGCAACTGTTATTTCCCCGTGTATTACTGTGAAGCTGCTTTGAAATAATATGAAAAATCTTATTTTATGAACAATTTTCCCTTGTATTTAAAGGTGCACTATGTAGTTTTTTCATCCACTAGAGGTCGCCGATTCAAAACAAAGGCGTAGCTTGATGACGCCAAGTTTTAGCAGGAATCTTGGGACATGTGGTCTTCACCTCACAGCCGGTGGAAAAGAATCGGGATGGACTCGGGCAGAAATCATGTTCATGGATGATTATTAACGTTACTGTAGTCTGAAGTGGAGCAGGAGTGAGTGTTGTGGAGCTGAACGAGACGCTGGAGCGATTGATAATGAGAGACGAATGACACACGCCTCGAGAGCAGCGGGACTTTTATTATGACACAGTCGCCGGCTCCACTTCCGCCTTTCCGTATGAGGAAACGCAGCTCTGTTGATCATATGAGACACATTTGAGTGTTGAAAATGATGTGATAGTGTTACTCTGAGCGTTCGCTCGCGACTGCTGTGAGACACTTGTTCACTGCAGTAAGATAGAGTGATATTACAATATCATACTAAATGCTGGACGGCTTGCGTTGACAAACGGCATGAAATTCATTTTAAAACATATTGTATGATGGAGAAAGTCATGTATTACTGTTAAAATAAATCTGCATCTGATTATGCTATGTTAGCTACTTGAAAAAAGTGTTTTTCTCTGAGGCATGGCAGCGTTGCTCACTAAAAATCAAGAAAATTAGATTTAAACAAAAAGACTAAACATGTTGAGCTATATTACAATAATTAGTTTTCGGTCTATAATGTATCAGAAAAAAAGCGTCTTTGGTGTTTCCATGGTTTCCATGAAAACAAGGGTAACGCGGGTATGACGCATTTATAGGCGACTCATGGATCCTTGGTTAAAATTGCAATTTTCTCACGATTTACAAATAGTTGGAAACATTTGGGATATTGTAAGTACTCGACTGAACAAAATATATAACACTGGCCTAGTGGTTTTGGGGTATTTTACTGCAAAAAGTTTATATATCGCAGCTGTAAATTCTACTGCAGCTCCACTTATAATAAAATTAATCACTTACCCTGTTTAACCAGCAACATAATCTCTGAATAATCATCAGTAAAAGTCCTCTCCACACCACACCAGTATCGTCCTTCATCCTCTGTTCTCAGATCAGTGATGGTGACGGTGAAAACTCTGGCCGTCGTGTCGTCAGTCAGAGAGAATCTCTCGTCTTTAGCTGGAGATCCTGATTCAACCATGATGTTTTTATTTCCAAAGCTACACTCGCCTTTACAAAAATACTTTGAATATGTTTCAAATCCAGATTCATATGAGCATCTGATCTCAACTCTCTCTCCTCTGAATCCTGTAACTGTATCTGGAGCTCCAACAACAACAGCTGAAACACAAATATCATTATATAGATCTGTTATGTGTGAACAAGAGACATAAGCAGATCAGAATAACAAAGAAATATCATTCATATGAGTCTGATGATCATGTGATCACAGAGGAAAATCAAGAGATCATGTCAAACTGTGTGTAAAAGAGCTCAGAGTCTCAAACTCACCTGTACAGATGCTGGAAAAGAGCAGCAGGACGTCCCACATGATGAACTTTGACAAGAGTTTCGCTGAAATAAAAGACAAACTCTGCGACGGACGTTACTGTCGTTCTCTTCCGTATTGAGTGAACAATGCTGCGTCAGCAACTAACATGAACACTTCCTTCTGCTTCCTGTATCTCTAACCACATCTAGCTCTGCAGGATGTCAAGAAAGAGCACAATTACTCAGAAAAACTGAACATGCTTTGCTTATATCCTGACCTAAAGAGTTCAATACTTAGTTTCATTATACATGAATGTTATGTTTTATCAAAATCAAAACTAAGGTCTGTGATAATTTATGTATTTTAGGTTTTGTAAATATTCTCTGGTTTCTTCTGAGTTTTAATATTGATTCTTACCTTCACTAGTTCATTTGCAAATGGTCACGTGGTCGACGAATATTAATTAAAAGTACAAACAGGTGTTTCCATGTGATCTTCAATGAGCAAACTGTTGTTCATAATGGTTTTATATGGAGTATAATCATACATTCACTGTGAAACTACAGTTCATAAGAGTCTGTTCATGAGTTCACGGTCTCTCTGCAGCTGATTTTGGTCAAATTGAGTTGTTTCAGATGGAGATTTGCTACAAAAGGCCATCATGAGTGTGTCTGAGCTCTGTGTAGTGCTTCACTTCACCTGTAGAGGGAGCAATGGAGAGCAGCTCAGGGTTGCCAAGTGCACACAGAATTGGGCTACTTTTAAACTGTTGCTGTGGGTTAAGGGTTGAACATTGTGTACAAATTATATCTGACTGAAATGCATGTATTTAAATATTTTACCCATGTACCAATCTATCTACACAGCAACAGAAGGCAGGTCTGTACGGAACGCTACTACATAAGATAAAGTGCTGCTTCTGATCATACTGTTAAATGAACAAAAACAAACTAATAATTGTTATAAATCATTTTGTTTAAAAATATTGGAAAGATATAGTTGTTATATTGTGAAACCGCAGTGGTAAACCTCGACTCTCAGAAGAAAACACCTCTTTACGGTTGATGTCAAACCAAATGAACCACATGAAAGCTGGAGCGCTTCATTTCATGTTCATACAGGCACTGAAAGTGTCTCCACAAATGCCAACTTCCTTTCATGTGATCATGTGATGTGAGTGTATGTGGTTTCTAGTGTTTGGTTGATAGAGTTTCTGTAGTATTTCCTGTTTACATCATGCAAATATGAACAGAAGTTTTTTTTTTTAATTTTTATTCACAACATAGATTAATATCTACTGAAAATAGTAATTATTGACTGAACAGAACAGAACAGTCCACAACTCATTCAGGGCGGGGTCTAAATATGCTAATAGGGCAGAGTTGTGGGCGGGGCCTGAGCATTTTGTGATGTAACAAAAGGTAAAATGTGCAAACGGCTTGTTCTGAGACACTGATTATGATTTATGGGGATTAAAAAAAAAAGTGTGGGTGGACTTTTACCAGTATAGTGTGATTGTGCACACACACTACTGATACACATTTATGTTTAAACACTATGTGAAAGTGAATTTTGCAAAAAAAAACAACAAGAAAACAAACCAGAGATGGTGCTCAGAAGTGCAAGTAAATCTCAATGATACTAACTGAGAGAAACCGGGTATAAATAGGCAGAAACTAACGACATGAGTGAAGAGAGCTGTGTGCAATGATCAGTGAGGACACAAAGGATTATGGGAGATGGAGTCCGATGTAGTGAGGCAGTAGTCCGGGGTGGAGTGCCCTCTGGTGGCTGATCATGACATCATCAGCACAAGTCCTCTTCACTCCACACCAGCACTTGCCTTCATCCTCTGTTCTCAGATCAGTTTCTGTTTAACAATGAACACCCGCCTTTACAAACATACTTTGAATTTGATTCGTATGAACATTTGATCCAGTTTCCAGTACAGTATCCAGTAATAACAGCATCCACAACTGAAATGAACATATCCTTCCCCTTTCCTCTATCTAAACACATCCAGCTTTACAGGACATCTATACAGTGACATGTTCTGTGCATATAGTATGAATAAAAATGACACATACATTCATAACATATTCAATTTTTGATCAACATCAAGATTTTAGGTTAACATTTGTGTATTTTAGGTTTCATAGCTGGCCTCAGTTTCATTTAAGTTGACTCTCAATAGTTCTGGTCCATTATTCTTGCGTTTGCTTGCAGCAGATTTCAGTCAAAGTGCACAGAGTAATTTTAAATGAAGATTTGCTACATGATGACAGTCAAAGAGGTTCTGTGTAGTGCTGAACATCACCTGTAGATGGCAGCTCTCTGAACTGAAACAAGACTTATTATATACTGTTATTATACTGTTATTATACTGTTATTGTCATTGTTAGTCTTCTTCTTCATCTTCTTCTGCTCTTGAGTCTATGGCAGCCCATTGAACCGTTTATAGGAAAGTTGAAATTTGGCACACAGATAGAGGAAGGCCTAAACATTAACCATATGTGAAATCTCAAACTTAGACCCTTTAGTGTCACTAACAGCTCAAAATTGTGCTCATGTTTGTGCTAATAACGTTTGAACTGTAAGAGCTAGAAACAAAATTCTGTCATGAAAAACGTTCTGCCATTTTGAATTTTCGGAAAAACTTCGGTAAAACTAAAAAATACTATTCCGTCATTAATGGATAACTACTCAGGAACGAATGAGTAATGCATTATTAACTCTCTAGTAAATACTTTTAACTACCAAGAAACTGATTAATGAATTAGTAAGTAATAATAAGTAATAACTAATCCGTAGCTACTTTTTTTTTTCATATCTCCTAGAGAACTACTAAGAATTACTATATACATGTTCATAATTAACATGAATGATGCATAATGTATAATCAATTTGGTTGCACTTTATTTTACAGTATGTGCACTTATATTTACTTACATGCCTATTCAAATACTGAGTAATATAAGGTAACTACAGGTGTTAAGGTTAGGTTGAGGTGTAGGTTTAGGGTTATTACATAGTTATTACCCAGCTATTATAATTTCTTTAAGAAGTACATAGTACGTTCATGGGGAACAAGACTGTAAAATAAAGTGCTACAGTTAATTCTAAAGTAAAGGTCACCCACTAATAATGACTAAAGTATTACCAAATCCTTCAGAAGGAATTACTAATTATTTGGATCAGTATTCTAAAGTGAGAAACATGATAACTCTCTAGTAACTACTGGAGTCATTGTGAACTTTTGAGGTTTTTGTAAGGACCTTGAGCCAGGAAAGTCGTCGGAGGCACAGTTGTGTTACATATTGAGTGCTGCCAACAAGGCCATCGGCTCCGACAATCCTACTTGTTCTTAATGTAATGAGGGGCGAGTCAGCGGCATGAGATCCAAATACAGGCTTTTATTAAGCAACGTGGTCAAACAGGCAATGGTCAAATCAACAGCAAACAGGGATGTTAGAGGGTAGGCACAGTCATAGTCAGTAAACAGGTGAAGGGGTCGGTATAGGCGGCAGGCAAACAACAGTCCAATAATCCAAAGCAGTGAGGTATCACAGTCCAGTAAACACAGAAATAGTCAAAAGGCAGGCAGAGAAACAATCTCAAGGGGCAAAAACAGACAGGATCAAGACCTGAAGACAAGACGCGTATAAACGCTCAGAAATGACAGGGAACCTAATCAAGACTTCGCAGAGTGTGTAGTGTGAGAATGGTGTTTATATGTGGTGTGGGTGATGAGGTGCAGCTGGTGCGGAAATCAGTGACGGGGTACAGGACTTATGAATGTAGTCTGTGTGAGTGAGTGAGTGAGTGAGAGAGAGAGAGAGAGAGAGAGAGAGAGTGAGTGTGTGGTGTATAGTCCAAAGTGAAGTGCCCTCTAGAGGTTGTCCCGGGCACTTCAGCTGACGATCGTTACACCTAACTTGTTCGAGACAATTGATCCAATTTTTTTAGCTAAATTCACCCAGATCATCTTCAGAACCATGTTGGCAAAAAGTGATGTACAGCGCTTCAATGACTTTGATTGCGAGTTTGCCAAAGTGGATGTAAGGCTGTATCTCCACACTTAATAGCCATCATATCCTGAGGTTACATGAGGAGTTTTGGCCACCTGGTGTTGCCAAATAATGAAAAATTGATATTTGCCTAAACATAACTTAAGAAGAGTTTGACTGAAACTCATAAGACTAACCTCTTTACATTCAGTTTTCCCATGTCAACCATTTTGTAGAAATATACTGTATTTAATGAAAGCAACAGCCTATTGTTTTGAAATTTGATGTGTCATTAGTATCAAGGAGCCTGAGAAGATTGGGATTGTCGCCAACTAGTGGCTGAAAGATAATAAAATGTTCAAATATGCTTATAGCCTTTGTGAATTTTGTGTGATGCCATAAATTTGACCTCTTTGTCTTCTTTCAATCCTACAGAATATCAGAATAAACAATTTTGCAATACAATATTGTAATGATGAGTCAGAGGATAAGATCCAAATGCAGCTTTAATGGTAAACGTGGTCAGACGGGCACAGGTCAACAATAGCAAAACAGCAACATCAAAGGGCAGACAGGTTCGAGGTATTATCCAGGCGGGAGGTCAGAGGCAGGTAGAGAATCGTCAGACAAACAGAGAACAGGCAGGATCAGCAAGGGGAAAAATACAGGGAAAATAACGCTCGGAAATTGTATCCCACAGGAAAACAATACTTCGCGAAGTAGAATGGGGTGAGTGATCTATTTATAGTGGAGTGAGGAGACTAATGAGTGGTGATGAGGAACAGCTGGCTGACCATCAGTGATTGGAGTGAGGGATTCTGGGAAGTGTAGTGCAGTGTAGGGAGTGATGAGCGTGTGACCTCTAGTGGTGAAAGGGTGTGAAAGGATGGACCGAACTCATGACAAATATACAGACTTTTTTCTGCCCACCATTTTAAGCATTGTCCAAAACTTGACTATTTCAAACTCCTCAGCCTATTGCACTTAATATTCTATTACATATATTATATTATTATAATATTTTAAATCATGGCCATGCTCTGATTCTGCCTGACATGCTTGCTTTGCTGCTAATTTTTCACTGCTTGTAGCAACTTATTATAATATTTTTGATTTTATTGACTGTATATGAGGTGGTCTAATTACAAAGAACACTGAATTTCATGTAATTTTTCAGGGTTGTTTTAAAATTTATTTTTAATTGTTAGTAACTTTTCTTGTTAGTAATATTTCATACAAAATACTGAGAAAAACTACAGGAAAGTGTGTCAAACATTTTTGATTCATTAAAATTTAGATTTTACCAGATGTCTTTTTTATTTATCATTGATCTCTGAATATATCGGACCCTCGTGTGTTGAGATGTTTTGTGGATGAGTTGCTGTCACGTAGATCAGTTTTGTCCTGCTGTCCTGTGTTGGGTCAGACGAATTTATACTGGGATAATCACAGTCTGTATCTGTCACCTGATTGGTCGAGTGGGTGTGACCGGGGTTTGAATCAGGCTGGTGATTGGTTACTGTGGTGTGAACAGTAGGGACTTTTGGGCGGGTGTTGAGGTGTGATGCAGGCGTCTGATTGGATGAAGATGTTGCCGCGGTGACATCACTGTTTGGAATCTCTTCATATATGTGGTCAGTCTGAAAAACAATCAATAATTTACTAGTTTATATGAATAATACTCTCTATTAATCAATAAACATGTCTGATCTTCGTGAAGTAAGGATTTGAACACACACCTCTGTATTGTGCAGCACATTTTGCTGAACTAAAGCTGAATGAAAACAGAGAAAGACTGAGTCAATTCACACACTAAAACAAGACTTTATAATAATAATAATCACAAACGAAGCATTACCTGTCCTACTTTTCATTTTCCTCTTTTTCAGGATGAGGAACGTTCCAGAACACAGAGTCAGAACCAGCAGAAACGAACCCAGACCGCCAGCAACAGAAGCCAGGTCTGAACACAACGATAAACATGATATAATAAATTACTTTGATTATTGTACCATTAAGAACATTGCAATATTGGGTGAGGTGAGGGCAGAGAAAAGGCGGGGCCCGTCTCTAACCCCTCTGCAAGATCCATTTGCGATCCCCAAGACGGAAGCCTTCGCTGTGCCTCAGCAGCAGGAGGACCGCGAGCCTCAGCAGCCTCCTCAAAGACTGCTCGGCGGAACCGGAGCATCTTCGCAGAGAGCAGATCGTAATGCTCGCAGCCAGCTCCCTCGAGAGCTGACCGGGCATGCTCCGGTCCCAAACAAACAACACATAGCTGATGTGTATCCCCACCCGTTAGAAAACGCAGGCAGGGAGGAACACACTGCCTGAATTGTTGCTTATTCGCCATTTATATATATATATATATATATATATATATATATATATATATATATATATATATATATCTTGAGAGACAGACAACACCAAATAGGACAAACAGTTTCAACAGAGAGTGCTTGCTGAAGACACAGAAGCTAACAGTGTTTGTTTCCGGCATCCTTTATAGCTTCCTGGTCATGACGTCACCCGCCTATGACGTCCCGTCACATCATTGGACAGATTTCACATGTGCTTCACGACATAATCACGCAGAGGCGTTCCCACAATGCATCAATTCCAACGCAGCGTTGAGATTCCCTTGAGAGGGAACACTTCTCTTTACGGTTGATGTCAAACCAAATGAACCACATGGAAGCTCATATGTGCATCATTTTAGGTTTATAATGGAGCTAAAATGTGTCTCCAAAAATGTTAAAACCAATTTCCATTCAAAAAAGTGATCATGTGATCAAAGAGAAGGCAGTTACATTATGGGTAGTGTGGTTTGTGAGCTTACTAGTGTTTGGCTGATGGAGTTCATCTGTAGTATTTCCTGTTCTTGTGGTTTCAGTTTCTGTTTGAGTCGCTGACAGAGAAAAACACCAGTGACGTGTGAATGTGCCGCTCATGTGATAATATAATAAATAATAATAACAATAGACAAAAACACACATAACATTGTTTGCCCAGTGCTAGTGCTGCATTTGGACAAAGCTTTTGTTTTCTGTTCATAACACTGATAATGTAACATGTGAGCAGGGACGAGGCACAGAATCCAAATGCAAGCACAAATATATAATAACAAAAAAATAAAGAAACTTCCTCAGGCAGGAACACACATACAGGAGCAACGGCCAACAACTGAAGCACAGAGGTGTAAAGACAGGCTAACAAGGGACTGGTGCAGGTGATTAGATGTCATGGGAACTAATGAGGGTAACTATGGCGACAAACAAGGTACAAAACAAAATGGGAACCAAACACAGGAAACAATGACAACTAAAAATACACTTCAACATAAAAGTCAGTTCAGGGATCGTGACAGATTACTGATAATCACATGACATCGGCGCTCATTTAGAAGATGCTTTCTTATCTGAACTGATACAGGGTCAGTTTGGATAAAAGTGTCTGTTAAATGCATGAAAAACCCACGTAAAGTAATGCTGCACTCATGTCTCATGTCATGTCATTTTACATGTGTTTTCTCTCAGAAACTAGAACAAAGAAAGAGCTAAAGAAAACACTGACTGTGAAATTACTAATAGTTTATATTAAGTATAATGAGTTTTAATGAGTTCATGTACCTGAATACAGATGAACGGTGGATGTTGAGATCTGGACAGGCTTTGATTTCTGTGGAGCTGAGAAACAAGGTCACAATGTTTCAATAAAAAAATATAGTAATAAAACAATCATTAACTACAGCATGAAGCATAAACATGAATGATGAAGCAGATTGTTGTTTAATAATGAATATCAGGAACCTTTGATCACATTCAGATGGATTTCTTTGTAGTTTTCAGCTCCAGCTCTACAGCCGTATGTTCCAGCATCTTCCATCTTCAGGTTTCTGATGGTCACTGTAACTGATCTGGTCTGATGATCATCCCGCAGTGAGAATCTGTCCTTAAACACTGAGTACTTTCCTCTATCAGTTCGTATTATAAGTACTCCCTTTTTGGAAGGTCCTTTGTAGAAGAATTTGAAATACTCTTTATATCCTCCTGGATACGGACACTTAATAATCACTGATTCTCCCTCCGTTCCTGTCACTGTAATGTCCACAGACAGTGAACTGACCACTGCACACACACACACACACACACACACACACACAGCTTTACTCATGTACACTGATAAAACAAGCCATAATAATAGATCATAAACTCTTGTATCAGAGATCTTGAGCTCTTACCCGTCAGCAGAAACACACAAACTGTCAGTGGAAACTTCATTTCTTCATCAGTTCAGTTCAGAGAATCAGTCTGAAACTCTCAGCAGTTCCTCAAACCACTTTCTGAAACTCAAATATCAATAATACTGCACTTTTCTATCAGAGAGTAAAATAACACGTTTGTTTCTCGTCTCTCGTGTTGAGAGTCAAACTGTTCTCTGACTGTGTGTCTGTGTGTTCATGTGATGTTAGCTGTGAAAACGCCTCTCAGTTTTGACCAGGAAATCATTCATGAAGCCCAACCTCTTTCCTGTGCTCTCTGTTTCCGTTCTGTTTTTAATAAGTTTTTGACTTCTGTCACCCGTTTATACATCTAAATTACAATAAAATATCAGATGGAGTGAGATCCAGTCAGACAGAAAAGTGATGAATTAAAAATGATTTTATTTTTGATATATTTATAAAATGCATAATAAAAGCATGAATTCTTAATTCAATTATGTAACAATCAGCTTTTAATAATAAGAAAGTAACATTAAACAAGTCCTTAAATAATGTTGCCATGAGCAAAAGACGGGAAGAAGAGTGAGAGGAAAGAGCTTTGACAATATAAGTTCAGATCGGATCAGGAAGAGTATGTTAATCATGTCAAAAATACTTTTTCTAAGAATCTGCTCTGATATTTTGGTATTATATTCTGCAAGCGTATAGTGAAGCATTGTGGTTTTAACACTATAGAAGCAGCAAGAGCTAAATGCGTATTTTCACCATGTCTGGACTCTATGCTAAACTCTTGCTGCAGTTAATATTACACCGGATACCAGACTTTGCAGGAAAACACGTCTCAGTCTTTAGAGAAGTGACAGCTGAATTTAGACGTGTACTTTGTGAAAACAGAAGTCTGGTTTGAATACAATATATGAGTATATGATATTAAAAGATACAATATATTTCATAAATGGATTAATACAAGTATGATATGTTTGAAAAGATTTATCACTACAAAACGAAAAACAAGACAATAATCATAAGCATACGTCCACCCTTTTCTTATAAACCAATTTCAAAACATGCACAGCAAAAACCACTGTTAAATTGTGTTAAATTAACTCAGTATATTTGAGACCACATTAACATTGAAGCAGTGTTAAAGTTAATGAGATAATGAAGTGATTAATTGAGTGATGATTGAACATTATTGATGAACACCCGATGAGAACAAGCAGAATCACTGAAGGAGAAAACGTCTCAGTTTACGCATGTAACCATGGTTCCCTGAGAACAGGGAACGAGACGCTGCGTCAAGCGCTATGGGGAAAACCTACGCGGGAACCGGTGCAATCATATTGACCGGCGGCAGCCCATGACATCATCAAGGTGCAACCCCAAAGTATATAAGTGGCCCCTAGATAACATGTCATCCACTTATCGTCTGAAGAGACTGTATGCAGGTGTTGCAGGCCCCGCCTCCGGAGACCCGTCAGACAGATTACTGTAAAAACAGGATAAAATGACTGAGAGAGTCGCGTCTGCTCTTTCACAGCTCCTCTGTTGGAATGAGGGAGCATGCGCAGTTCACCAGTCCATTCGCAACTCCAGAATATCAAAATAAGAGTCCCCTTTTTCTGTCCATATAAACCAATATACATTTGCTAATCTGCACACTGCATAAAAAATAATGTAATAATTGAACTTATAAAATATACAGATTTCAGAGAAAATTAAAAAAGCACAATTGTATATGTGTGTCACACAGGCGACCCCCAGGCACGGCAGAGAGATGCAGTGTCTTGTTCGTTGTTCTCAGGGAACCATGGTTACATGCGTAACCTGAGACGTTCCGTTTCGAAAGGGAACTTTCACTGCATCAAGCGCTTTGGGTTTACCCACCATGCCACAGAATGGCAGTGAGAATTGTCAGAATCAAGCGGTCTCAACTCTCTCCCTACGGGTCACAACTGGGCTGTCAGTCACACTCCCTACAGTCACAGCACAAGCTATGAGCCTCAAAGAAGCTTCCAGAGCATGAAGGCCGCTCAAAGGCTTGGAACCAACAGCTTCATGTGGGTCTCCTTTGCTAAGGCCAGCTAACAAGTCTTTCTTTCTAAAAAGACACCCACACCATCGAGGACTCGTCCTCAGAGAGGGCTGCTAAAGCCTTCTGATCTGAGAGCAAGTCTTGCTGGCTGCTATGAACCCAAGTGTTGCTAAACATTGTGGTTTTAACACCTATAGAAGCAGCAAGAGCCAAATGCGTATTTTCACCATGTCTGGACTCTATGCTAAACTCTTGCTGCAGTTAATATTACACCAGATACCAGACTTTGCAGGAAAACACGTCTCAGTCTTTAGAGAAGTGACAGCTGAAATTTTAACTTTAACCTCTTAGCATTCATAAGGTCTCTGTGTACCACGAGCCATGCAGTCGAACGCTAACAGGTGAAATAATACAGAAAATTGCTTGAACATTAAGATCATTCTTTCATCTCCATCATATGAGCTCTGAGAGAAGAGTTGCATTGTGGGAAAGGTAGTTTGTGTGTTCAGCTGAAGCCTCAAAGCTCTTCCTGTGGCTGTAGTTTCACTTCCTGTTTGGCAAGTGTGTGTCAAAGACGTCTCATGTTTCACTGAAGCCGACAGTAACATGTTGATAAAGCTATCCATTAGCATTAGCATCTCAACAGCAGTTTATCATCCAAAAAACTGTCAGTTATACGTTTTTCTCAATGATTTCTCAGAATATGCAGATATTTTTCAATGGTCATGAATGGAGAAAGAGGCTCTTTGGCAGCAGATTATTGTAGTTTCAACATCAACCAGCAGGAGTGAACAAGAAACTAACCTTGATCTGAACATCCATACACACATTAATAACTGCAGAAAACAGTAATAATGAAATAAAATACATGCTTCAATTCAGAAAAATAATTAGTGTATTAAACTGCAGAATGAAAGGATCTTATGACAAAAACAACACATTTATTTTACGATCCAGAATCCAGTGTAAAACCGACACATTAATGATCATTACAATAAAAACACAAAAGATCAAATAATCAAGTCATGAAGATGAATCTGATCTTTCTGAACTCTATAATGAACGACAAAACAAGCTTGATTATGACTCCGCTTCAGTCAAATTACAAAAAAATTGGAATATTATATATTAGTCAGTGTTGGCTGTTGAAAAAAGCTCACAAACACAAGGGATTCTTAAAACGGTCTTTAATTATAACTCACAGTGATATACAAGAGAAAGAAACAGAAATTAAACTCACAACAAACAGTGCAGAACAAGGAACCAACTGAAACTGAGGGATTAAATAGACAGAGAACTGAGGAGCTAATGAACAAGACACACCTGAACCGAGCGAACGATCAATTAGAAACCATAGAAACAAACAGAGAGAGAATGGAGAAGGACTGACCTAATAAACTGACCAAATATGAACAGAACAGAGAAACAAATCAACAAACAAACTAGAAATTTGATTTGTGACGACCGTCCAGGGGTCAGCCGTAACAGGAAAATGAATAAGAGAGATGTTGAAAATAAATACAATGTATTTCTTAATAAGGGTTCAGCGTCAGGGCCAGACAAGGCCAAAATAACAAACACAACAATCTTGGTTATACCTCTACAATTCCTCACACCAAAAGAAAGAAAGAAAACAAAACGCAATTTAAACTCCCTGAGCAAAAACAATGTGAAAAGAGAGACACACGGAAATAAAACGGCGACAAACACCCTACCTCTCTTGATGTGGGAAATATAAATACACACAAGAATATTTACAGCTAGCAAACAATGCAAAATCACAATCCAGAATCGTAGTCAAACAGGCACGGGTCGAGTCAGAACACACTCACAAACTCCCGAATAATCACTCACAATCGATCTCTCTGACACGACACTCTCAACAAAACCACAACGACACGAAGCAACGACGGTCCTTATATCTGGATCAGCCAATTACAGCCTCCAGATTATCAGAAGACTCCGCCCACCTCTAACACACACACGTACAGAACAGACACACGACATATGTCACCAATAAATGACTCTGGCTCATAACAATTATATTTTCATATGACATAATAGTTTATGAAACACAGGTGTAGATCACAGTTGTCTCTGTGTCTCTGTCCTCTGGATTACAGTGACGTTCAGTGATCTACAGTCACAGGAAACATTAATTATTTAGTTAACAGGGAAAATAATGATAATCTATTCACAGATTTAACACATATGATAATAGAAATAAAATAAAATCTGTGAATCTGACAGCAAAATTACTACTGTAAACCTTGAGTTCAGTAATCATCAGTTTCTGATGTCTCACCTGTTCATAAAACACTGGATTAAACACTTCGATGGACGACAGACCTGTGAAACAGATCAGCGTTAGTCTTTTATTACACGCTCACTTCATCAGTTATCTTAGTTCATGTTTGTAAGATCTTTTAATTCAGTTCGCATGCATGTCATCCTAATCCCAACCAAGCATTTGGTGTCAAATATTACCTTTCTTCTCCTTTCTCTTAAGTACAGCCACTATAATCAGTGGAAGTCCTATCAGGAGTAAAACCAAAGCCTCGGCAGTGACGATAATCCCTGAAAAACACAAGAGGAAACAGACAGAGGAATCAGAATATCAGAAAAAAATAAGCAACAAAATCAAAGACGACTGCTTACTGAGAGTCACGTTGCCATGACGACCTTCTGTCAGACCTTTGACCTCCTGTTCTGACGGGCGGTGAGGTGTGGAGAGACGTGTGCCTGCGTCATGACGAAATAACAGACATCAGATATAAAGAGAATGAAAGGATTGAGCGATGCTGACAGAGGAAGAGTAGAAGAGAGAGATGAAATGACCTGTTGAGGAGATCTGATGGTCTGTGATTCTGCTGGACGGATTCATTTCTGACTCACTTGAGACTGAAAATGAGCTGATTGTTAAAACTTCAGTGCTTTTGTTATCTGAGGGTTGAAAGGAAAAATCGTATTACATTTATATATTAGTACACTCATCTGAAAACGTTATATAACCATGAATTAAACAGTACATTGATTTTTATAAAATAATATGAAGTTGCTGATCCATTACCTTGAACATTTCTACTATAGATAAATTCTGTCACATGAATCACTTACCCTGTTTAACCAGCAACAAAATCTCTGAAAAGAGATCAGGCAAAGTAAAAGTCCTCTTCACAGCACACCAGTATTGTCCTTCATCCTCTGTTCTCAGATCAGTGACGGTGACGGTGAAAACTCTGGCCGTCGTGTCGTCAGTCAGAGAGAATCTCTCGTCTTTAGCTGGAGATCCTGATTTAACCTTGATGTTTTTAAATCCAACTAAACACTCGCCTTTACAAAAATACTTTGAATATGTTTCATATCCAGATTTATATGAGCATCTGATCTCAACTCTCTCTCCTCTGAATCCTGTAACTGTAACTGGAGCTCCAACAACAACAGCTGAAACACAAATATCATTATATAGATCTGTTATGTGTGAACAAGAGACATAAGCAGATCAGAATAACAAAGAAATATCATTCATATGAGTCTGATGATCATGTGATCACAGAGGAAAATCAAGAGATCATGTCAAACTGTGTGTAAAAGAGCTCAGAGTCTCAAACTCACCTGTACAGATGCTGGAAAAGAGCAGCAGGACGTCCCACATGATGAACTTTGACAAGAGTTTCGCTGAAATAAAAGACAAACTCTGTGACGAACGTTACGGTCATTCTCTTCCGTACTGAGTGAACAATGCTGCGTCAGCAACTGATATTAACACTTCCTTCTTCTTCTGTATCTCTAACCACATCTAGCTCTACAGGACGTCAAGAAAGAGCACATTTGTGATGTTTGACTACTGCACTGTCCTGTGAATTTACAGTAAAATACTGGCAAAATAGTTGCCATGAATTTACTGTTAATTTTACAGTTGTTGCTATAAAAAAAAAATCGCACTCAATGAAAACTTGAGTCAATTAATTTCATTTGCAGAAATAAACGGCCTTAAATCGGCTGACTGCCATTTAAATTCATAAACTAATATTTATAATATTAATCACTTGAGCTTATTTCATTTGAGTCCACTAAAAAAGCTAAAAATTACTATACTAATAATAACAAATTAAACAAAATCATTAAAACTGGATACATCAAGTCAGCTTAAGCTTAAATCTCTTGCAGATAACTGCTAGCTAACAGCACATGTGCAACTAAAATCAGCTCAGAGATCATCAACAGCTACAGTTACTGCCTCTAAATAAATCAACATCAGTGTTTCAGATCATCACTGGCTGAAGCTCAGGCTCTACACACACATGTTAAATCCCTACAAAATAAATACTAACATCTTTTTTTAACTGTACATGAGGTGGCCTAATTAGAAAGAACACTGAATTTCATTTAATTTTAAAAATATATATATATATTTATTTATTTTTAATTGTAACTTTTCTTGTTACTAATATTACAAATAGGATGCTGATAAAATTCTGTTTTAGATTAAAATTTAGATTTTACCAGATGTTGGTATGTTTTATCACTGAATATATCGGACCCTCGTGTGTTGAGATGTTTTGTGGATGAGTTGCTGTCACGTAGATCAGTTCTGTCCTGCTGTCCTGTGTTGGGTCAGGTGACTTCATATTGGCGCAATAATCAGTCTGTATCTGACACCTGATTGGTCGAGTGGGTGTGACCAGGGTTTGAATCAGGCTGATGATTGGTTACTGTGGCGTAAACAGTAGAGACTTGTGTAGAGTTGTTGAGGTGTGAAGCAGGCTTCTGATTGGATGAAGATGTTGCCGCAGCGCCATTGATGTTTGGAATCTTTTCATACATGTGGTCAGTCTGAAAAACAACACATACATCAATAATTTACTAGTTTACATTAAACACTCTGTTGATCAATAAATAAAAATTTAGCATGTATTTCTGAACATCTTCAGGTAAAGGTTTGAACTCACACCTCTGTATTGTGCTGCACATTTTGCTGAACTAAAGCTGAATGAAAACAGAGAAAGACTGAGTCAATTCACACACTAAAACTGAACTTCAATAATAATAATAATAATCACAAACGAAGCATTACCTGTCCTACTTTTCCTCTTTTTCAGGATGAGGAACGTTCCAGAACACAGAGTCAGAACCAGCAGAACCGAACCCAGACCGCCAGCAACAGGAGCCAGGTCTGAACATTAAACACATGATATTACATGATAAAACAACACTCTACTGATTCTGATTATATGGTTAAATGAACAATAACAAACTTATAACTGATATAAATTACTTTGATTATTGTAAAATTAAGAATATTCTAATATTTAGTTGTTGTATTGTGTAACTGAAGTGAAACTGCAGAGGTAAATAAACCTCAACTCTTCAGAAGAAAACGTCTCATGTTACTCATGTAACCATGGTTCCCTGAGAGGGAACGAGACGCTGCATCGGAATTGACGCATTGTGGGAACGCCTCTGCGTGATTGCGTCGTGAAGCACATGTGAAATCTGTCCAATGGTGTGACGGGACGTCATAGGCGGGTGACGTCATGACCAGGAAGCTATAAAGCACGCCGGAAACAAACACTGTTAGCTTCTGAAAAAGTCGAAGCAAGTAGCTCACAGGCATGCAGGGAGTATGGCAAAGCAACACAGAGTCTCGTTCCCTCTCAGGGAACTATGGTTACATGAGTAACCTGAGACGTTCCCTCTCAAGGGAATCTCAACGCTGCGTCAGAATTGACAGATTGTGGGAACGTTTATACCCACCCCGCCATAAGACAAAATGCCTCTCTGGTGAAACTTCGAATGATTACGAAGTAAGAACTCGAGACCCCGGGGTTGAGGCCACATCGAGGTTATAAAACCTCACAAAGGTATGCGGAGAAGACCATCCTGCCGCATCACAAATTTCCTGAAGCGATACTCCTGAGAGTAAAGCTTTTGAAGCGGCCATACTCTGCGTAGAGTGGGCTCGGACCACAAGAGGAGAAGGTTGACCGGCCGACTCATATGCTAGTGAAATAGCCTCGACTATCCACCTACTCAAGGTCTGCTTGGATGCAGAGTACCCCTTCTTAGGAGGTCCAAAACACACGAACAGTTGATCTGTTTTACGCCACAGGGCAGCACTGTGAACGTAGGCATCCAATGCCCTAATGGGGTAAAGCAGATCAAGCTTCTCTTGGTCTGACAAAGAAAAAGGAGGAGGACAAAAGGCCTGCAGCATAATAGGTCCCGCCACATGAGTGGCGACCTTAGGAACATATCCCTCACGAGGGAAAGCTTTCACCATTCCAGGTGCAAATTCAAGGCAAGAGGGTGCAACCGACAGAGCTTGCAAATCTCCTACTCTCTTCAGAGACAAGATAGCTAACAGGAACACAGTCTTGATAGAAAGAAATTTCTCATGAACCTCTTCAATTGGCTCAAACGGAGCTAAGGACAGGCCTTCCAGTACCACAGCCAAATCCCATGTCGGTACCCTCGAGCGTGCCGCAGGCCTCAGCCTTAACGTACCACAAAGGAAGCGAGTAACCCAGGGATGCCTCCCTAAAGATGCACCATCAACAGGAGCGTGATAAGCGGCAATAGCAGCCACGTAAACTTTTCCTGCAGAAACTCCAGTACCGTACTGATCGGGCAGGCACCTGGGTCCTGCATACGAACCCTGCACCATAAGATAACACTTTCCATTTAAGGGCATATAACTTCCTTGTGGAAGGAGCTCTGGAATGGAGTATGGTCTCTACTACCTCAGTAGAGAGACCTGAATTTATGAGCTGGGCCCCCTCAGAGGCCAAGCCCACAATTTCCACAACTCCGGGCGGGAGTGCAGGATCGATCCCGCCGCCTGAGAAAGAAGGTCTCTCCTGATCGGAATCTCCCAGGGGGAGCCGTCTAGAAGGGACACAAAGTCCGAGAACCAGACTCAGCCCGGCCATAATGAGGCTACTAACAATAGTTGAGCCCCGTCCTGGCGTATTCTCTCCAGAACTCCCGGGAGCAGCGCAATCGGGGGAAAAGCGTATAGATGCAGCCTCGGCCACGTGTGTAACATCGCGTCCAACCCCAGAGGGGCTGGATATGTGAGGGAGAAGAAAAGTGGAAAGTGAGCCGTCTCTCAAGACGCAAACAGATCCACCTGGGCTCGCCCAAACCTCTCCCACAGGAGCTCCACCACCTCGGGGTGAAGTCTCCACTCCCCGGGCCTCAGCCCCTGTCTCGACAGAATGTCTGCCCCCAGGTTCAAGCGCCCTGGGATGTATACTGCCCTGACTGACAGCAGCTTCCCATGGGCCCACATGAGGATCTGGTGAGCCAATCTGCATAGCGGGCGTGAGCGCAGGCCCCCTTGATGATTTAAATTTGAGACCACCGCTGTGTTGTCTGTACGGCTCAACACATGGTGGCCCCTCAGGTCTGGGAGGAAATGTTTGATTGCCAGGAACACAGCCATCATCTCCAACTGGTTTATATGCCATGACAGATGATGGCCCTGCCACAGACCCTGAGCCGAGCGACCACTCATGATCGCCCCCCAGCCGGTGAGGGAAGCATCTGTCGTAAGCATTACACGACGACAAGGAACTCCCAACACCGAAAATCAAGGTTTTTTCCACATGACACAAGCACGAAGGCAACGCTGCGTGATCTTGATCATGCGAAATGGGTTCCCCCTCGGGGAAAAACCCCTTGGTCTTGAGCCACCACTGTAAGGGTCTCATGTACAGCAGGCCAAAAGGTATCACGTTGGACGCTGCCGCCATCAGCCCTAACAGCCTCTGAAACTGTTTCACAGTGAGTGACTGGCCTAGCTTTAATTTGTTCATGGCTTCGAGAATCGAATCTACTCGAGCAGGTGAAAGACGTGCCTGCATGGTAGTCGAGTCCCAAATGACTCCCAGAAAAGAGGTTCTCTGTAGTGGAGATAGCTCGCTTTTCTTGGTGTTTAACCTCAACCACAACACTTCCATGTGAGCCAGGACAGCATTTCTGTGCGGCCCGGTACCAAATGACCCACGGACCGGTACCGGTCCGCGGCCCGGGGGTTGGGGACCTCTGGTCTATATAATTTAACTCTCTGTGGGGGAGCATGGGTAGCGAAGGTCACTTTCTGTTGCGCCCTATATGAGGAGCTGGTACCCGGCTGGGGCTGCTCCCTACTTTGCCCAGCAGGCCCCAGGACTTGAGAACGGCGAGGAAGTATTTTGTGGAACGCCGCCGACTGTTTCTTAGCTTCCTGAAACCTCTCAACGACGTTATTAACTGAATCGCCGAAGAGGCCAGGAGGAGAGATCGGGGCGTCCATCAAAAAGCTTTTATCTTTGTGTTTGATGTCTGATAAATTGTCTCTCCGTAGCTACAAAGGCTGCCATAAAGCGGCCGATGGATTTGGCCGTCTCCTTGGTAGCCCGGAGAGATAAATCAGTAGCCCTACGGAGCTCCGCTATCACTTCTGGGCTCACTTCCTCGCCTTCATCTAAGTCTTTAAGCAGGTCAGCCTGATAAGCTTGCAGCACTGCCATAGTGTGAAGGCAGGCTGCCGCCTGACCTGCTGCCGAGTACGATTTACCCACAAGCGCAGATGTCATTCTTTGTGGCTTTGTGGGCAACTTCGGGGCTTTCAGGGACGATGCAGACTCGGGGGAGAGATAGCTCGCGAGCGTGTCTTCCACCTGAGGCATCGCCCCATAGCCATACGATTTCAGTCCCGTAATATTTGAATAGTTCGAAGTTTGGGGAGTGAAAATCCGGTATGACACCGGTTTCCTCCATGATCTCAACACCTCAGTGTGGAGATCAGGAAAAAACGGTAAGCCCTGTCATGGAGGTTGTGATCTTGACAGCAGGAAGCATTCGTCTAATTTACTTGCATGACGAACCTCCTGTTTCTCGGCTGGCCAGCTTATGTTCAATCTGGACACAGCGTGAGACACAACCTCCACGAGCTCCTCACATGCTTGTGAGTGAGGTGGCGAATCCTCAACATCAACTGGATCGATGCTGACAATGTCCAATTCCTCAGAACTGGAGCATTGCAGCATCGGCGCTTCAACACGAGCGGAAGAAACTGCAGCACATGCTTCCAACTGGTGCGAAGCGCTGGAACGAGCAGGTGAGGGCAGAGAAAAGGCGGGGCCCGTCTCTAACCCCTCTGCAAGATCCATTTGCGATCCCCAAGACAGAAGCCTTCGCTGTGCCTCAGCAGCAGGAGGACCGCGAGCCTCAGCAGCCTCCTCAAAGACTGCTCGGCGGAACCGGATTATCTTCGCAGAGAGCAGATCACAATGCTCGCAGCCAGCTCCCTCGAGAGCTGACCGGGCATGCTCCGGTCCCAAACAAACAACACATAGCTGATGTGTATCCCCACCCGTTAGAAAACGCGGGCAGGGAGGAACACACTGCCTGAATTGTTGCTTATTCGCCATTTATATATATATATCTTGAGAGACAGACAACACCAAATAGGACAAACAGTTTCAACAGAGAGTGCTTGCTGAAGACACAAAAGCTAACAGTGTTTGTTTCTGGCATGCTTTATAGCTTCCTGGTCATGACGTCACCCGCCTATGACGTCCCGTCACATCATTGGACAGATTTCACATGTGCTTCACGACATAATCACGCAGAGGCGTTCCCACAATGCATCAATTCCGACGCAGCGTTGAGATTCCCTTGAGAGGGAACACTTCTCTTTACGGTTGATGTCAAACCAAATGAACCACATGGAAGCTCGTATGTGCATCATTTTAGGTTTATAATGGAGCTAAAATGTGTCTCCAAAAATGTTAAAACCAATTTCCATTCAAAAAAAGTGATCATGTGATCAAAGAGAAGGCAGTTACATTATGGGTAGTGTAGTTTGTGAGCTTACTAAAGTTTTGATGATGGAGTTCATCTGTAGTATTTCCTGTTCTTGTGGTTTCAGTTTCTGTTTGAGTCGCTGACAGAGAAAAACACCAGTGACGTGTGAATGTGCCGCTCATGTGATAATATAATAAATAATAATAACAATAGACAAAAACACACATAACATTGTTTGCCCAGTGCTAGTGCTGCATTTGGACAAAGCTTGTGTTTTCTGTTCATAACACTGATAATGTAACATGTGAGCAGGGACGAGGCACAGAATCCAAATGCAAGCACAAATATATAATATCAAAAAAATAAAGAAAAATCCTCAGGCAGGAACACACATACAGGAGCAACGGCCAACAACTGAAGCACAGAGGTGTAAAGACAGGCTAACAAGGGACTGGTGCAGGTGATTAGATGTCATGGGAACTAATGAGGGTAACTATGGCGACAAACAAGGTACAAAACAAAATGGGAACCAAACACAGGAAACAATGACAACTAAAAATACACTTCAACATTAAAGTCCTACAAAACACAAGACAGTTCAGGGATCGCGACAGATAACTGATAATCACATGACATCGGCGCTCATTTAGAAGATGCTTTCTTATCTGAACTGAAACAGGGTCAGTTTGGATAAAGGTGTCTGTTAAATGCATGAAAAACCCACGTAAAGTAATGCTGCACTCATGTCTCATGTCATGTCATTTTACATGTGATTTCTCTCAGAAACTAGAACAAAGAAAGAGCTAAAGAAAACACTGACTGTGAAATTACTAATAATTTATATTAAGTATAGTTGAACATCACAACCTTTAAATATTGAGTGCGCTGCAATTTAGTGTTTTTTTTTCTTTTTTTTTTTCAAAAGTTTGTATTTGATGTAATTCTGAGTTTCCAAATTAGTGCAATTTTGTGGAAGACATGAAATGTTTTGTCAGAACTAGTTGTATTTACAGGAACTGCATCCTGATCATGAATGCAGCATTAGATTTATAAAAGCTTTGATGTCTCTGTATTCAATATAATCAGACTAACTATTAATATATTTATCTATAACAATATATGTAAGAACAGTAACTTCACATTATTATTTTCACCTAAATCCATGTGAGTGTAGAAGTGTGAGGATGAGTTCATGTACCTGTGCTGGTGTGTTCAGAGCTGCTGTCTGAATTCAGATGAACGGTGGATGTTGAGATCTGGACAGGGTTTGATTTCTGAGGAGCTGAGAAACAAGGTTACAATGTTTCAATAAAAAATATAGTAATAAAACAGTCATTAACTACAGCATGAAGCACAAACATGAATGATGAAGCAGATTGTTGTTTAATAATGAATATCAGGAACCTTTGATCACATTCAGATGGATTATTTTGTAGTATTCAGCTCCAGCTCTACAGCCGTATGTTCCAGCATCTTCCATCTTCAGGTTTCTGATGGTCACTGTAAATGATCTGGTCTGACGATCATCCCGCAGTGAGAATCTGTCCTCAAACACTGAGTACTTTCCTCTATCAGTTTGTATTATAAGGACTCTCTTTTTGGGAGGTCCTTTGTAGAAGAATTTGTAAAAGTCTTTATATCCTTCTGGATAAGGACACTTAATAATCACTGGTTCTCCCTCCGTTCCTGTCACTGTAATGTCCACAGACAGTGAACTGACCACTGCACACACACACACACACACACACACACAGCTTTACTCATGTACACTGATAAAACAAGCCATAATAATAGATCATAAACTCTTGTATCAGAGATCTTGAGCTCTTACCCGTCAGCAGAAACACACAAACTGTCAGTGGAAACTTCATTTCTTCATCAGTTCAGTTCAGAGAATCAGTCTGAAACTCTCAGCAGTTCCTCAAACCACTTTCTGAAACTCAAATATCAATAATACTGCACTTTTCTATCAGAGAGTAAAATAACACGTTTGTTTCTCGTCTCTCGTGTTGAGAGTCAAACTGTTCTCTGACTGTGTGTCTGTGTGTTCATGTGATGTTAGCTGTGAAAACGCCTCTCAGTTTTGACCAGGAAATCATTCATGAAGCCCAACCTCTTTCCTGTGCTCTCTGTTTCTGTTCTGTCTTTAATAAGTTTTTGACTTCTGTCACCCGTTTATACATCTAAATTACAATAAAATATCAGATGTAGTGAGATCCAGTCAGACAGAAAAGTGATGAATTAAAAATGATTTTCAAGAGCAAAAGACGGGAAGAAGAGTGAGAGGAAAGAGCTTTGACAAAATAAGTTCAGATCGGGTCAGGAAGAGTATGTTAATCATGTCAAAAATACTTTTTCTAAGAATCTGCTCTGATATTTTGGTATTATATTCTGCAAGCGTATAGTGAAGCATTGTGGTTTTAACACTATAGAAGCAGCAAGAGCTAAATACGTATTTTCACCATGTCTGGACTCTATGCTAAACTCTTGCTGCAGTTAATTTTACACCGGATACCAGACTTTGCAGGAAAACACGTCTCAGTCTTTAGAGAAGTGACAGCTGAATTTAGACGTGTACTTTGTGAAAACAGAAGTCTGGTTTGAATACAATATATGAGTATATGATATTAAAAGATACAATATATTTCATAAATGGATTAATACAAGTATGATATGTTTGAAAAGATTTATCACTACAAAAAGAAAAACAAGAGAATAATCATGAGCATACGTCCACCCTTTTCTTATAAACATGAACAGCAAAAAGCACAGTGTTAAATTAACTCAGTTTATTTCAGACCACATTAACATTGAAGCAGTGTTAAAGTTAATGAGATTAAGTGATTAATTGAGTGATGATTGACCATTATTGATGAACACCTGATGAGAACAAGCAGAATCACTGAAGGAGAAAACGTCTCAGTTTACGCATGTAACCATGGTTCCCTGAGAACAGGGAACGAGACGCTGCTTCAAGCGCTATGGGGAAAACCTACGTGGGAATCGGTGCAATCATATTGACCGGCGGCAGCCCATGACATCATCAAGATGCAACCCCAAAGTATATAAGTGGCCCCTAGATAACATATCATCCACTTATCATCTGAAGAGACTGTATGCAGGTGTTGCAGGCCCCGCCTCCGGAGACCCGTCAGACAGATTACTGTAAAAACAGGATAAAATGACTGAGAGAGTCGCGTCTGCTCTTTCACAGCTCCTCTGTTGGAATGAGGGAGCAGGCGCAGGTCACCAGTCCATTCGCAACTCCCGGGCCAGAATATCAAAATAAGAGTCCTTTTTTCTGTCCATATAAACCAATATACATTTTCTAATCTGCACACTGCATAAAAAATAATGTAATAATTGAACTTATAAAATATACAGATTTCAGAGAAAATAAAAAAACACAATTGTATACACATTTTGTGTATGTCACACAGGCGACCCCCAGGCATGGCAGGGAGACGCAGTGTCTTGTTCGTTGTTCTCAGGGAACCATGGTTACATGCGTAACCTGAGACGTTCCGTTTCGAAAGGGAACTTTCACTGCGTCAAGTGCTTTGGGTTTACCCACCATGCCACAGAATGGCAGTGAGAACTGTCAGAATCAAGCGGTTTCAACTGAAATGCCAGACTCTCTCCCTACGGGTCACAACTGGGCTGTCAGTCACACTCCCTACAGTCACAGCACAAGCTATGAGCCTCAAAGAAGCTTCCAGAGCATGAAGGCCGCTCAAAGGCTTGGAACCAACAGCTTCATGTGGGTCTCCTTTGCTAAGGCCAGCTAAAAAGCATTTCTTTCTAAAAAGACACCCACACCATCGAGGACTCGTCCTCAGAGAGGGCTGCTAAAGCCTTCTGATCTGAGAGCAAGTCTTGCTGGCTGCTATGAACCCAAGTGTTGCTAAACATTGTGGTTTTAACACTATAGAAGCAGCAAGAGCCAAATGTGTATTTTCACCATGTCTGGACTCTATGCTAAACTCTTGCTGCAGTTAATATTACACCAGATACCAGACTTTGGAGGAAAACACGTCTCAGTCTTTAGAGAAGTGACAGCTGAAATTTTAACTTAGCATTCATAAGATCTCTGTGTACCACGAGCCATGCAGTCGAACGCTAACAGGTGAAATAATACAGAAAATTGCTTGAACATTAAGATCATTCTTTCATCTCCATCATATGAGCTCTGAGAGAAGAGTTGCATTGTGGGAAAGGTAGTTTGTGTGTTCAGCTGAAGCCTCAAAGCTCTTCCTGTGGCTGTAGTTTCACTTCCTGTTTGGCAAGTGTGTGTCAAAGACGTCTCATGTTTCACTGAAGCCGACAGTAACATGTTGATAAAGCTATCCATTAGCATTAGCATCTCAACAGCAGTTTATGCTCCAAAAAACTGTCAGTTAAACGTTTTTCTCAATGATTTCTCAGAATATGCAGATATTTTTCAATGGTCATGAATGGAGAAAGAGGCTCTTTGGCAGCAGATTATTGTAGTTTCAACATCAACCAGCAGGAGTGAACAAGAAACTGACCTTGATCTGAACATCCAGACACACATTAATAACTGCAGAAAACAGTAATAATGAAATAAAATACATGCTTCAATTCAGAAAAATAATTAGTGTATTAAACTGCAGAATGAAAGGATCTTATGACAAAAACAACACATTTATTTTACGATCCAGAATCCAATGTAAAACCGACACATTAATGATCATTACAATAAAAACACAAAAGACCAAATAATCAAGTCATGAAGATGAATCTGATCTTTCTGAACTCTATAATGAACGACAAAACAAGCTTGATTATGACTCCGCTTCAGTCAAATTACAAAAAAATTGGAATATTATATATTAGTCAGTGTTGGCTGTGGAAAAAAGCTCACAAACACAAGGGATTCTTAAAACGGTCTTTAATTATAACTCACAGTGATATACAAGAGAAAGAAACAAGCAATTAAACTCACAACAAACAGTGCAGAACAAGGAACCAACTGAAACTGAGAGATTAAATAGACAGAGAACTGAGGAGCTAATGAACAAGACACACCTGAACCGAGCGAACGATCAATTAGAAACCATAGAAACAAACAGAGAGAGAATGGAGAAGGACTGACCTAATAAACTGACCAAATATGAACAGAACAGAGAAACAAATCAAAAAACAAACTAGAAATGTGACTTGTGACGACCGTCCAGGGGTCAGCCGTAACAGGAAAATGAATAAGAGAGATGTCGAAAATAAATACAATGTATTTCTTAATAAGGGTTCAGCGTCAGGGGCAGACAAGGCCAAAATAACAACCACAACAATCTTGGTTATACCTCTACAAATCCTCACACCAAAAGAAAGAAAGAAAACAAAACGCAATTTAAACTCCCTGAGCAAAAACAATGTGAAAAGAGAGACACACGGAAATAAAACGGCATCAAACGCCCTACCTCTCTTGATGTGGGAAATATAAATACACACAAGAATATTTACAGCTAGCAAACAATGCAAAATCACAATCCAGAATCGTAGTCAAACAGGCACGGGTCGAGTCAGAACACACTCACAAACTCCCGAATAATCACTCACAATCGATCTCTCTGACACGACACTCTCAACAAAACCACAATGACACGAAGCAACGACGGTCCTTATATCTGGATCAGCCAATTACAGCCTCTCAGATTATCAGAAGACTCCGCCCACTTCTAACACACACACGTACAGAACAGACACACCATTTATGTGTCACCAATAAATGACTCTGGCTCATAACAATTATATTTTCATATGACATAATAGTTTATGAAACACAGGTGTAGATCACAGTTGTCTCTGTGTCTCTGTCCTCTGGATTACAGTGACGTTCAGTGATCTACAGTCACAGGAAACATTAATTATTTAGTTAACAGGGAAAATAATGATAATCTATTCACAGATTTAACACATATGATCATAGAAATAAAATAAAATCTGTGAATCTGACAGCAAAATTACTACTGTAAACCTTGAGTTCAGTAATCATCAGTTTCTGATGTCTCACCTGTTCATAAAACACTGGATTAAACACTTCGATGGACGACAGACCTGTGAAACAGATCAGCGTTAGTCTTTTATTACACGCTCACTTCATCAGTTATCTTAGTTCATGTTTGTAAGATCTTTTAATTCAGTTCGCATGCATGTCATCCTAATCCCAACCAAGCATTTAGTGTCAAATATTACCTTTCTTCTTCTTTCTCTTAAGTACAGCCACTATAATCAGTGGAAGTCCTATCAGGAGTAAAACCAAAGCCTCGGCAGTGACGATAATCACTGAAAAACACAAGAGGAAACAGACAGAGGAATCAGAATATCAGAAAAAAATAAGCGACAAAATCAAAGACTACTGCTTATTTGGAGTCACGTTGCCATGACGACCGTCTGTCAGACCTTTGACCTCCTGTTCTGACTGGCGGTGAGGTGTGGAGAGACGTGTGCCTGCGTCATGACGAAATAACAGACATCAGATATAAAGAAAATGAAAGGATTGAGCGATGCTGACAGAGGAAGAGTAGAAGAGAGAGATGAAATGACCTGTTGAGGAGATCTGATGGTCTGTGATTCTGCTGGACGGATTCATTTCTGACTCACTTGAGACTGAAAATGAGCTGATTGTTGAAACTTCAGTCTCTGTATCTGAGGGTTGAAAGGAAAAATCGTATTACATTTATATATTAGTACACTCATCTGAAAACGTTATATAACCATGAATTAAACAGTACATTAATTTTTATAAAATAATATGAAGTTGCTGATCCATTACCTTGAACATTTCTACCATAGATAAATTCTGTCACATGAATCACTTACCATCTTTAACCTGCAACAAAATCTCTGAATAGTCACCAAGCAAAAGCAAAGTCCTCTTCACAACACACCAGTATTGTCCTTCATCCTCTGTTCTCAGATCAGTGATGGTGACGGTGAAAACTCTGGCCGTCGTGTCGTCAGTCAGAGAGAATCTCTCGTCTTTAGCTGGAGATCCTGATTCAACCTTGATGTTTCTGATTAACAATGAACACTCGCCTTTACAAAAATACTTTGGATATGTTTCATATCCAGATTTATATGAGCATCTGATCTCAACTCTCTCTCCTCTGAATCCTGTAACTGTAACTGGAGCTCCAACAACAACAGCTGAAACACAAATATCATTATATAGATCTGTTATGTGTGAACAAGAGACATAAGCAGATCAGAATAACAAAGAAATATCATTCATATGAGTCTGATGATCATGTGATCACAGAGGAAAATCAAGAGATCATGTCAAACTGTGTGTAAAAGAGCTCAGAGTCTCAAACTCACCTGTACAGATGCTGGAAAAGAGCAGCAGGACGTCCCACATGATGAACTTTGACAAGAGTTTCGCTGAAATAAAAGACAAACTCTGTGACGGACGTTACTGTCGTTCTCTTCCGCACTGAGTGAACAATACTGCGTCAGCAACTGATATTAACACTTCCTTCTGCTTTCTGTATCTCTAACCACATCTACAGTACGGTGGCCCAGTGGTTCACAACACAACAAAATAAAGCCACAACACAACGGTAATAACATGTTATAGGCTATACTATTGCATGTACAGCCTCTCGACACATCTGTGTCAACACGGGACTGCATTTCAAACCATACAACATCTGGACAAAAAAGGGACTCATGTGAGGATCCTGTTTGTGGATTTCAGCTCCGCCTTCAACACCATCATCCCAAACCTCCTCCTATCCAAATTAACCCTCATTTTACAGTAAATTACTGTAATATGAAATTTACAGTGAACTTAATGCATGGGTAATTTTCTTATAAATCACTGTTAATAAACAGTAAAATGATGCCGACAGTAATTTACTGCTCTTGTTTTATTGTGAAATCTCATTATAAAGTTGTCTTTCATCATGCCTGTAGGAAATGATATTGTTTAGTTCTGTAATGGTTTTGAAGTCACCGTAATGGTGATCCGTGTTCTTTAGCTTGGGATCGTGTATAGACATATTCAAACTGATATAGCAAACAACTGAAAACATTTATTAAAACAATGACGAGCGTAAAAACAAAATAAGCTAAGTGGCTGATTTTAAGTCAAGCAAACTGAATTGTTATTGACGTTATTTCAGCGTAAAGATTTAATAATATCTCATTTCAAACACGTGATTGTTTGTAGATTGATATTTATATTTATTTGACATCACAAGATTTTTTTTCTTCCAAACACAACAATGGTGACACTCAACAATAATAATAAAAAAAGATCAACTCTAATGGATACAAAATAAACACAACACAAACTGTTAAAAGTGAACCAAAATAATAACAAAATAAGTAGATAAAACCAACAAGATTCAAGAAACCCCACAGCTTAATCTACTCTGGGTAACTTCATACATGTGCACTGTAGAAATACAGTATGATGCTGTTTGTTTACAGGATTTTTTTTTGAGAGTGCAGTTAAATGCAAGAGAAGTGAAAGTAATGCAGTTATTAACCTGGAATAAACTGTGATTTCACACTAACCTGGCATACACATGACGCACTATCAATTTTTGTCTTCATATCCGTTAAAGGATTGTTAGGCTGCATAGATCAGGTCAAGCGGAACCGGGAACACTTCCTAAAACACCAGATGTACTCGTTACATCTGAAGAAGAATGGCGTCTACGCTAATTTTTGTCTTTCTGCTTATCCCGAGGTTTACCAATTAACGTGATTGACTGGATCCGGGCTGTGTCCGGGTCGGACGCGGAACCTGTGCCTGTGTGCGGCAGCAATGCGGCCCTGTGGTGTCGGCGGAGACTGTGTGAACTAGATCATCCTTACCGACTCATCAGCCTGTGGCACATATCCCAACAAACCGTCCCATACCGGCGTGATCAAAAAGATCTTAAACTAGATGGAACTGGATAAAATATTTTGACTGTTGCGATTCCAAATCAGTTTAATGACCTGTAACTCTGCCTGAGTATCGGACAAGTGTTCACTGTTGGCCAGAGGAGAACTGGCCCCCCAACTAAGCCTGGTTTCTCCCAAGGTTTTTTTCTCCATTTGTTGGAGTTTTGGTTCCTTTGGCTTGTTTAAGTTGGGGACACTTGCTTGATATTCAGCAGTGTTTTTGATATGCCTGCATTGGCGCCGTTGTATGCGAACTGATCTGAGCCGGACGATTACGTCACTGTTTTCTCCAGTGCTGATATACATAAATTAACTAGACTAATAACTACTGATATTTGCAACGGAATGAATCAAAAATATATAGAATAAGCTGCACAATGACACCATTTTCTTTGGGAGCTGCTGCGCAGCCAAAATTATTTGCCAATTATTAATGCAAAGCTGCTTTGCCACAATTTGCATTGCAAAAAGCGCTATATAAATAAAGATGACTTGACTAACATTTTTAACAGTGCAACAGATAGTCCGGACTGCTGAGCGAATCACTGGTACAGTCCTCCCCACTCTCCAAGAGTGAGTAAAAGAGCTGACAAAATCATTCTGGACCCCTCACACCCGAGCCACTGTGACCCTCCTTCTCAAACCGCCTAAACGCGATTCAACTAAAAAGTCATTTAAAAAGCTAATTTGTCAAATTAACCCTGTTCTTGCAGTGGTTGAGGTTGAGCTGGTTTGCACGAACCAAATAACCCCTGCTGGTAGATGTCGTAATTACACTATAATGCTTCAGCATCATCTTTCTTCAAAGAGTGTTTCCATTGTGCTGATTAGCCGTTTCCTAATTAGTTAGCATCGCTCTTTACAGTACGAGTGTTCAGTCAGTCTTTCGATGAATTCTGTGATAGTTCAAAGCTTTTTAAGCAAAATCAGCTGTAAGAGTCTGATAAATGTCACTCTGTCTACTTGCGTTGAGTTCTGTGTAGATCTGATCCAGATTCAGACCGCTCGTCATCGGAGCGGCAGTGTTTATGTAGATTCGGTCTGTGTCGTCTGGTTCTGTGTTCACAGGTCGGTGAAACTCATTTGCTGCAGAAATATGATCACTTTGAGCTGTGTGAGAGTTCGGCAGGACAGCAGAGTTCCCTTCGTCATATTCATTCTGGAAATTGTAAGAAGGAAATGATTGTTTAATCATCACTGAGCGAGAAAGTGAACCTTGACTTTTACTTGAGAAGAACTACAGTTTATGATGGAAATGTCAAATAAAGACGATCCTGACCTCTTCTCCTTCTCGTAATGTCTGATGAAGCCCTTCAGCGGAGGAGATTGGACCTGTGATAGATGAAGTTGTGTAAGTTTCAAAACTTCTTCCAGTATTTGAATTCAGTCTTTCATGTTAGCTTGACTCCAGACATTGTCAACATCTCAACTGACCCTTCACTGGCAGTTTGATTGACAGGCAATCTGACCAATCATAACCCCGAATCTGCCATTTTGTCCGAATTTAGTAGATGTTGGTGAACTTGAACTTGAAAAATTGTGTGTCCTCACGTCTTTCCGCGCTTGAAACAACATTCCTTCTGATGTTCATTCATGTTTATTTGATGCTATAAATGAACTAGTATGAAGAGATGATCGGTTCACGAGGAGCTACAGCGATCTGTCACCACACATTAAACACACACTAGACGCTATTTATTGTTCAAACTTCTTTAAAATATTACAATATTTTAAATATGAAACTATTTCATAGGTTGTCAGTGTCCTCTTTGCTCCACGATGTATTTTGCACTTCGTGAGAACATGATGTGTGGCATGTTTGCGAAGGGTCAATTGTTTTGTTTAGACAGCAAGAATAGGATTAAAAAAAATCTGAATAGTAAGAAAACATGAAATCCAATTTTTGCAAACCAAATTGTTTCAAATCTGTTTCATGTAGTTTTTCCGTCATATAAAGAGTCTGAATTCACTGGTGTATTGTGGATTTTTATGTATATATTGATATATCATTCAAAAATATTACCACAAGTCTGCTTTTTCTTTCGTGCGGCCACGATAAACAATAGAGCTCCTATCAGGAGAAAAACCAAAACTCCTGCGACGATGATACCAAATGAACCTGAAAACACAAAACAACTACTCAACTGGTTCACAGAATTAAGTGAAAGATGTTTACGTGAGAGAAATATCAGCTGTGAGATGTGGAGAGGCGTTTACCTCTGTTAGGTGACGGGGTTTGAGTCAACGGACCTGATGAAACACGCGTGATTAAAAACAGACTGATAATAATAATAATAAATAAGCTGTCTCTTTATCTAAAGTTGTGTCAATGAAGATGGACTGGAACTCAGTTATTATACCAATACATTAGTACACTCGATTTTCAATCATTAATCCATCGCTACAGTTCAGTTAGTAGTCGCATTAATCACTTACCATGTTTAACAAGCAAAACAATCTCTGAATAGTCATCAGGACCTCTCCTCTTCACAGCACACCAGTATTGTCCTTCATCCTCTGTTCTCAGATCAGTGATGGTGACGGTGAAAACTCTGGCTGTCGTGTCGTCAGTCAGAGAGAATCTCTCGTCTTTAGCTGGAGATCCTGATTCAACCATGATGTTTTTATTTGGAGCGTATTTACACTCTCCTTTACAAAAATACTTTGAATTAGTTTTATATCCAGATTCATATGAGCATCTGATCTCAACTCTCTCTCCTCTGTATCCTGTAACTGTAACTGGAGCTCCAACAACAACAGCTGAAACACAAATATCATTAGCCATGATTAGCATATTTGCTGTAGTAAGAAAGACAGACTCCTGTAGAAATACAAGACCAGTGGAAATCAGAGAAGTATAAACGTATGAATCTTGAACTCACCGATAAGAAAGCAGGACCAGAGAAGAAGAATAAAGTTCCACATGGTGAAGCTTTACGGCACTTTTTTGACTAAATAAAATCCTCAAACACTGACAAACGTCTCTTTCTTCCGTACTGACACACAGTATGGTGCAATGCTTAACTTCTCCTTCCCTATAATCCCCACATCCATTGCCACATCCATTATTACACCAGGTCCTGACATGTCCTGACAAATAAAGCTCAAGGGTAAGATCAAACATAAATCACAGAGGAATTTAATAGTACTTTTCAGGTGCATTGTACACTTAAGTGCAGCGGTTCACAACTCTGGCCGAAATCATCTGCCTGTAACTTTCTATCAATCCTGAAGACCTTCATCCTGGTGTGATAAGACACAGAAACTGGAGATAAAAATACATGATAGATTTTAAGCATGAGTGAGTGAAGACCTCTGAGGGTGAAGATAACTTAATAATGAACAACCGCTTCAACAGCCTTTGACAGGACTTCTTCTTAATGGTGTTAACCGTACCAGCTGATTGCTTTTGTTTATGGTCTTCTTTGTATCAAATTATGTGCTTCCATAAACACAGTTAAAGACCTAAAACTTAACATAAAGACCAAGAGTAACTGCCCAACTTAATGAAACACTTATCACCATAATAGAGATCAATAGTGTTAATTCTCCAAAAGAACTGTCGATGAATGACAGAAATAAAGTCAGTCTGGTTTGTAATAAGAGATTTAATGTCTTTTCAGTTGATTTCATCTAAGACTGTGTCTGAAGTCAGTTGTAGTTCTTGTGTTTCTCTTTCCTTCAGTGATTCTGCTTGTTAACAGCAGGTGTTCATCAATAATCACACAATCATCACTTAATTAATCATTTCAGTGTCTAATTAACTCTAACAGTGTTACTTTAACACCTGCTGCTGGTTCCCATGTGAACATCGGTGTTGAGTATCAGGATCAGGCAGCAGTTTAACATCCAGAATCCTCAGTCCAAAGATGGCGGTGGAGAGAGCTCGAGGATGTGTTGTCAAGTACAGCGAATCGTCTCCGTCTGGCCCACCTGTCGGATTCGGCTGTCTGAACCAGTTTCTCAAAGAAGAATCCATCTGATCTGCCAAGTAATTGGCGTCTCGTAGTCAGGTGGGTATCCCACGTGAAACACAAAGTCTTCTGCCTCATATTCCAATCACAGCACAACTAACGTAAAGTAGACAGTCTGGAAACGAAATTAAATGACAAGATATCAAATCATGATTTCTGTAATACACCGATAAGCAGCAGTTAATTAAGTCCATAAGCATATCAAGTGAGATTCAAGATTATTAGTAGCTGATTATTTGACCAGCCGTTGGCAGTATATTGTGCTTTCCAAGCAAGAGCTCGTCCACATTTCCCAACTAGTCACTTGGCCACATTAACCGTTTTTGTTTTACAACTTTGTACAGTTTTACAGCAGAGCAGACTTATGTGAAAATGTTAAATGAAGCTTCTCTCATATGATTTTAGTGAATCTCTTCGGGTTCAAAACAAGAACTGCTGACTGATTTCAGTCTGTGAGGCATTTTACACTTTTAAAGTGATATACGCATAAATGTTTTAATAATATTTAATAGTCTTTCATGGTTACAAATAATGTAATGTTGTGTTTTATTGGTGGTAAACTATTTAGTGTAAATTGATCTGTCACCCAAATTGAGATTCTAATTCCATCCATTACTGAACAAGCATCTGAACATTCATCTTATTGTCCAAACACTTATTATCAATAGAAATGAAGAACTATATCTTTAAAGAATAAAACACTTTTCAAGCTTATAAACGCTATTGTCAAACAGGAAGTTTCCCTTCACACTGAAAGTTTCATTCGATTTGTTTTTAATGCAATCACGCATTTAGACATTTTTCTTATGTAGACATGATCTTATGTTCTTTGGAAGTGGTTTAATTTAGGCTGTTCCTATAGTTTAATTTGGGTTGTTCCTGTCTTGGCATGGGGCGGGTCACTAAAATAGACTTTTAAAAAAAGGAAGTAAAAAAACTGTAAAACAGCAGACGAAAGTGTTCAGCTTTCATTTGCAGTTCACTCTCCTGGAGTCTATTTGCTGTGTCTGAAACTACAACACGGTAAGAGTTACACTCGTTCAGGAATGAATATTGTCTAACTAATGAATCTCAGAAGAAACTTGAAGTGAGGAACATTTTCTCTCATAGTAACCTCTGAACATCTGGAGCTCGTGTGTGACTAAAGTTGCTTTTAAATGAGTTTCAACTGTGGAAAACTACCAACAGTAGTGATTTTACACTGTTTTTACCATGTTTATAACACAGACTGATGCTGTAATTGTATTTATGAAGCTAAAATGAAATGTGTTTGTGTAAATCATTCAGTTTCCTGCAGTGATGTCCCAGACACCGGCTCCTTCTCTTCTTCTGGTGTTTCTGCTCATGATTCCAGGTGAGTTTCTCCTGTAAATGCTGATAATAACTCAATATTACAAACAAACGTTGTGACGAATCAGTCAGACCTGCTAGTAACCGCAGGAAAAAGAAATCACTTGTAAAATATCTACTGTAATGTAGTAAGATTTATTTGTTGCATCCAAACAAAATGATATTATTCAGGTTTTTGTGGACGTGAAGCTGCTGAACTACTGAAGCTGAAAACATTTAGTTCAGACTGTTTTTCATGGTTCTGCTTCCTGTATTTCTGTATTTCATCACCTTCTGTCTGTCTGTGGATTTTACACATGATGAGTGTAGTTCTTCATTTACACAAACACCAGTTTTATGAAGAAAGTTTTTTATAGATGGGTATTTTCATTATTTTCTTGTGAATTCTGTGTTTCAGGAGTTTCTAGTGATGATTGGGGTGTGAGTTACAGTTCTTTACACATCTGTGCACTAAAGAACTCATCAGTGATCATGAGATGCTCTTATACATACCCTACTGGATATCAGATCAGGAGAGTGTTCTGGACCAAAACACAACATAGAGAGGACACAGAAGAGTTTCCAGATCTGTCTAATGACACTGAATACAGTCAGAGGCTTCAATATCTGGGAGATCAACAGCAGAACTGCACCATGAAACTGAGTCATGTGACACTGAAGGATTCACACGAGTACTATTTCAGATTCACCACTGATAAAGATGATGGTAAATGGATTGGTAAACCAGGAGTGAGTCTTTCTGTCACAGGTGACTTTCATGAGGTTTATCTCTTCTTCTGTGCATTATGTTGAATAATAATCAGTGTATGACAGCAGCACTAGATATAATGTGTGTGTTGTGTTCAGATCTTCAGGTGGAGTCTCCTGAGAGAGTGACAGAGGGAGATTCAGTCCGTCTGACATGTAAAAGCAGCTGTAAACTGACTGACGGAGCAACATTCATCTGGTACAGAAACTCACAGCCATTAACTGAGAGAAGAGACAGAAACAATGAACTCCTGCTGCAGTCAGTCAGAAGAGAGGATGCAGGCAGATATAGCTGTGCTGTACACGGACACCATCACATCTCTCCTGCTGTTGAGATCAATGTCAGATGTAAGTTTATATTTTATTTACTTTGTTCTTTTTTCTTTGAAGGTTCCAGAGATTCAAAATACATGACCAACATTTAGTGGGATTTTCTTTGAATGTAATGGCTTTTACTCTTTGAGTAGCACTAACAGTTGTACACAATCACATCTGCAATCAGAAAATCTCTTTAGACAATTGATCAGAATAATGTCTCCATTCCTCTTCGGCTCTTACATGACAATAGAGTGAGGATCATGAAGACATTATGTACTGACTCTGGTCTAGAAGAACAGATCTAAACCCTCTAAACACATTTGAGATGAATTGAATCAGTCTGTGTGAGTGAATTAATCATGTTCAGAGTTTCAGTATCCAGGAATGTAGTTTTTGAGGCCTTTAGTAATGAACTGGTTATTTTAAATTATTTTTCATATATTTCACCTGTAGGTCCTCCAGCAAAACCTGTGATCTCCGTCCGTCCATCTGGTGAAATAGTGTCAGGAGATTCAGTGACTCTGATCTGCAGCAGTGATTCAAACCCTCCTGCTCTGAACTTCAGCTGGTTTAAGGAGAATGAAGCCTCAGCTGTTGGATCTGGACAGAGTTTCAGTGCACTACAGAGTGGACGCTTCTACTGTCAGGCTCACAATCCACATGGATCTCAGAGATCAGACGCTGTAACTGTCACAGGTGAAGCTTTTATCTGATAAAGAGTTCAAGACAGTTGTGTGGCTTTGAGAACTCAAATTCTTCCTCTTTCAGTGCATCATCGTCTTGGTTGGCGTGTCTGGTTGGGGCTCACAGTGGCATGTGTAGGATTCTTCATCATCATCATCATCATCGTGTTTATAATGTAAGTCATTCTCAATTACAGTGAGTGTGTGCACGTTCAGTAACTCACTTTCAGACGAGTGCTGGTAGAAACGGCTCATGTGATGTGAAAAACAGTTTATCTTTAAATGCAGCTCATGTTTAATGTCTGTTATTACAGGAGAAAACGAAGAGATGCTGAAGCTGAAGACCTCACAGTGAATCAGGTGAATCATCCAAACGCAACATGTGAATAATCTAGTTAAACAGGGACATCCATGCAATACATGAGAGTCAATGGAACGAAAGTAAAAAAAACCCAGAAACTCTAGAGATGCACTTTTAAAAGTTTACCATCTTTTTTGCGTTTATTTAACACTGTGTCACGTGAGTCAAACACGTGCGTCAGTCTACATAGAAAAACAATGGAAATGTAGTGCACTGAAATGGAAAATGTTCTTTGTGAACGGCTCTTAAATGTGAATAATAACTAATAATTCATTTTCTTACGTTGCAGGACAATCTGAACTCAACAGGGAGAGCCGGTCATGTTTCTGAATCAGACGACGCTCAGTACGCCAGTGTTACTTCCAGCAAACCCAGAAGAGACGGGAACGCTCCGGATCGCAGAGATACTGAGGAGATCGAGTACACGACTGTACAACATCACAAAAACAAACAGAAGAAGAGATCGGAGGAGAACGAAAGACACTACGACAATATCAGGATTCACCAGCCTGAATCTGCTGTGAGGTGAGAAGAAGCTTCAAGAGACAGTTCACCCAAATAAAACATCCGCATCTCACTTTTATCATTATGATCAAAGGAGAATTTAATCTTTAAACTTAAATATTTCTTAATAACTTTGTGTCCCAATCTGATCATTGTGTCTGTTTTATTTTGTGTTTTTTAGTCGTTCAAATGTTGAAACTGTGGAAGAGGATTCTGTGATCTACAGTCGTGTCAAATGATGATGATAGAGACCATCATGAAGACAAACACCGAAACTATTAATAATGATACAATGTTTTGCTGTTCATTTAGCATGCTGTTATTCATCATTCATTAAATCAGGTAAACTGATGGCAGAAACGCAGTGAATATGATCTTTTTCACATTACAAGAGCAGAATAAAAAGGAAAGAGCCAAGAACTCACAACATGGTGTTTAGTGATTTGAACTTTTGACTTAAAATGTTTTCTGTGACCAAATAAAAAGCTTACATCAGTTTGAGCTTGAGTGTCGTCATTTCTATGTCACTGTAGATCTATATAACCACATACTATGAGTGATCGCTGGATTACTACTAATATTTGGGCGATTCTAACGAAATGTGCAGAAGCTTGATACTCCTCGCTCTATTAAAGTCTCTAGTGATGATTTTTTGTAGTGCAGCTTCTGTCGACGTGTGTTCAGATCATGATGGTTTAATCAGTTTGAGCATTTAATCACATGGTGATGGATCATTTCAATACTTTTGCGTTCTCTCTCAAATCATTTGCATTCCACATGCAGGAAACTTTTGCAAATGCAAAAGCATTGAAATATAATTTTTCCTCCCATCTCGTTCTTTTTCAATCATCATGTCCTTTTAGGGACTCCATATTGAGCAACATTAGTTGAGAAATAGTTTTGATCGGTGACGTATATAGAGACGTGGGCCGCACATGTGCGCATCATTGCAGACTGACGCTTATGTGTGGGTGAACTGGTGCTGGATGAGCTCATTTCTTTTGGCCAATAAACTGAAGGCAAAAATTCTCTCATGGATGTCAAAATATAACTTGTTGGTCTGCGGTCAAAGTGACGACATCCAGTCTTACTCAATCTAAGATCCTATATTGAGATGTAATTCTTCAGAAAATGTTTCCAGGAAGAAAGGCTTTAAAAACCCTTTTTAATTTTAGTTTAATTTACTCCTGAACATCCCTTCAATCTTTATGTGTGCAAATGCAGGTGAAACTAAATATGACTTAAATGTTAATAAATCTGTGCACGTGACTCATTGATTAATCAAAGTGGTGGACAAACTTCATTGCTTATAGTCAAACGTTTTATGTTCAATGGCTTTTTTTTTTAGATCTCAAAAAATGCCATTTGATCCTAATCCCCGACACCAACATAGTGTAATCCACACGTAACAGACGTGGGCTGGATCTGGGCAACCACAGTGAGTTGCTTTTGTGGGCAGAAGTCACGAAGGAGGAAGAAACATTTTCTGTCTGCCGAGGCAATTTGATTTAAACACAGTAACCAGAAGAATTTCATCAGTTTATCGTCTGCTGGAGAGACTCACCAGAACACGGTAAGAGTTACTCTGATTACTGTGTGAATATAGTCTGATTAAAACTGTTGTAGAAGCGACTGACCTGTTCATATTCTCAATGAAAGGAATATTCTTGTTCTTGTAGTGATGTTGGTCAGAACGGCTCTTCTTCCTCTGGTGTTTCTGCTCATGATTCACGGTGAGTTGCTCCTGCTGGAGAATATTTTTTAGTCACTTATCAAAGTCTTTCTTTTAAATCACGGCGAGAGGTCTGACAGTCACTGAACCCCCTGATAAAACACCTGTGACAAATACATTTCTGTGAAAGAAAATTCATCAAAATAAATAGACGTAAAGCTACACTGAAAACTTTTTTTGCTTTTTACAAATTCATCATATTGTTAATAATTGTAATGATATCAGTTGTGTATTTTTATAACACATTGACAACCACCAATCACAGTGGTCATGAGAGTCACATGATGAATTAAAGTTCATCAAAACGGTTTTTCACTGTAAATGACTTGTTATTTTTCACTTCCAAAAACTGCAAATTTAATGGTATTTTACTGTAAAATTACATTAAATGTACTGTTAGATCTATTACAGTTTATTGTACAGAAACTTTCTGTAAATCAATTAACTTTTTTTTAACGTAGCATTTTTAAAGACTTACCGTTAAAATCATGGTAATATTTTACAGTGTATATTTAAAAAATAAATAAATAAATAAAAACTTTAAAAAATGAATGTGATGAACACCAGGGATCAGTAATTATGAAGCATCATTTTTATGTGAACTATCCCTTTAATGTTTCAGGAGGTTTCAGTGATGATGATGATGATGATGATGATGATGGTTGGGGTGTGAGTTACAATACTTCACACATCTGTGCACTAAAGAACTCATCAGTGATCCTGAGATGCTCTTATACATACCCACGCAGAACTTACATCAAGAAAGTCTTCTGGACCAAAACTCTGATAAAAGATAATAGAAAGTTTCCAGATCTGTCTGAGGACCCTGAATACAGTCACAGGCTTCAGTATCTGGGAGATAAAAAGCATAACTGCACCATCAGACTGAGTCATGTGACACTGAAGGATGAACACGAGTACTATTTCAGATTCATCACTGATAAAGACAGATGGATTGGTAAATCAGGAGTGAGTCTTTCTGTCACAGGTGACTTTCATGAGGTTTATCTCTTCTTCTGTGCATTATGTTGAATAATAATCAGTGTATGACAGCAGCACTAGATATAATGTGTGTGTTGTGTTCAGATCTTCAGGTGGAGTCTCCTGAGAGAGTGACAGAGGGAGATTCAGTCCGTCTGACATGTAAAAGCAGCTGTAATCTGACTGACGGAGCAACATTCATCTGGTACAGAAACTCACAGCCATTAACTAAAGGAATTATTGAAAACCAGCTCAACCTCGGGCGAGTCAGAAGAGAGGATGCCGGCAGATATAGCTGTGCTGTACACGGACACCATCACATCTCTCCTGCTGCTGAGATCAATGTCATGTGTGAGTATGCATTTTATTTAGTGTTTGCACTTTGAAGGTTCTACCCACGTTGGAGGAGACGTTCTCGTGACCTTACACAAAGTTCCCTAAAAGTTCTCTAAAGGTAATATAAAATCCTGAACCTTTACAGAACATTAAGGACTAAAACATCCTTTTTCGGTAATGAAAGTGCTGCAGCTCAAGGTTTTTTATATGACTCTAGGGGGACGTGCCATTTTGGAGGACATTTGGGATGTTAACATATACGGTTCCCTGTTATTCAGATTGGAATGTTTCATTCAGGACATCTTCCTCACCCATTTGAAAGTGTCAGTTAAGAAGCAGCCATTTCACCTATGGTGAAATGTGAAGGTCTTATAAAAATAATAATAAAAAATAAATTACAATCAAATAGTAAATCCTTGATATCTGTCATTTCCCTATATTTGTGGACAATTAAAAAAGTTTACATACCCCTTGCAGAATTGTTTTAACAAAATAAGAAGGATCATGAAAATTGAATGTTATTTTTTATTTAGTACTGTCCTGAATAATCAATTTTACTTAAAAGATATTTACATCAAGTCCACAAGACAAAATAATAACTGAATTTACAAAAATGACCCCATTCAAAAGTTTACATATACTTTGAAAAAAATTCACGTAAAACGTAAAATTTATCGTAATAAACAGCAGCTGTCGTTGCCATAATGTAATGAATGGGCGAGTTAGCGGATGAGATCCTAATGCAGTGTGAGTGTGTGTGTCCGGAGTGGAGAGCCCTCTAGTGGGCTTCATGGGCACTTCATCTGACTATGTGACATAGGCCCTCCCCCTAAAGAGTGGCTTCCAGACACTCCTATTAACAGTCCTGGAGGGGGGTTGGGGTACGGCGCAGAGCGGGGGACCAGGTCCATGGAGTGGAGGTGAACAAGGTGAGTGTAAGTGCAAAAGTGTCCAGGGAGGAGCAGGGCGATCAAACGGCCGGGGCGGAACAGGCTGTGCAGTCGTCCAGGGCAGAACAGGCTGTGCAGTCGTCCAGGGCAGAACAGGCTGTGCAGTCGTCCATGGCGGAACAGGCTGTGCAGTCGGCCAGGGTGGAACAGGCTGTATAGACAGCCAGGGTGGAACAGGTTCTGCAGACGGCCACCCACGCAGATCGAGCCCTTCTAGCCTCCACCATGATAGATCAGGGGCAACTGCAACAAAAAACAAAGAGAGGTTATTTATGGCCCCCAGGACCGTAACAAGACAGACAAGAAGCTCTGGAATGCCCCTCAAGGTTCTGATTAGTCCCTCCTGGCTGGTTGTGTGGCTGTGGCGGACAGTTCAGGGACCAGCTTAGTGGTAGTCTTAGAACAGACTGGGAGTTTCAGTGTGACCTCTGCAGTGGTCGCGGGATGGACAGGAAGTTCGGGAGCGGTCTCTGTGATAGATTCAGGGCAGACAGACAGATAGGGGCTGACAGAAGGTTCAGGGACGATCTCCGTGATCGTTTCAGGACAGACAGACAGTTTGGGGGCTGATAGAAAGTTCATCTGCGACCTCTGTGTTTGCTTCAGGACAGACGGGAGGTTCAGGGGCGATCTCCGTGATCGCTTCGGGACAGACAGACAGTTCCGGGCTGACAGAAAGTTCGACTGTGACCTCCGTGGCCGCTTCAAGGCAGACAGAAGGTTCATGTTTGACAGAAAGCTCAGGGACGATCTCAGTGATCGCTTCAGGGCAGACCAAAGGTTCAGGGGTGAGCTCCGTGAGCGCTTCAGGACAGACAGAGATTTCAGGGGCGATCTCCGTGATCGCTGCTGAACAGACAGTGAGTTCAAATATGACCTCTGTGGTCACATCAAGACAGACAGACAATTCAGAAACGACCTCCGTGATCGTATCAGGGCAGACAGTCATTTCAGGAATGACCACCGTGGTCATATCAGGGTAGACAAGGAATTCAGGGGTCAAGGTTGTGGTGGCAGGACGGATTTCATCTGGGTGGTCAGGCTCTGATCTAGAGTCGGAAACCTTCTTCAAGACCTCAGAAAATGCTACAGGACCTGAGTCGGGACCCGCTAAAGCGCCCACCTGGGTTTCACAGGAGTACTCCGTGACAGACTCGGGAGTGCCTTCTTGGGCTGCTCTGGCGTGCTCAGGGACTGATTCGGGAGTGCCCTCTTGGGCTGCTCTGGCGTGCTCAGGGACTGATTCGGGAGTGCCCTCTTGGGCTGCTCTGGCATGCTCAGGGACTGACTCGGGAGCACCCTCTTGGGCTGTGCTGGCGTGCTCAGGTACTGACTCGGGAGTGCCCCCCTGGGGCAGGTCCAAAGCTGGAGCCGATGTGTGTGCTGCCCACACACATAGAATGGCTATCGCCATCATGGACAGAGCTGCATTTTCTAGCAGCTCTGGTATAACAGGCGTGACATAAGCATTCGCTGGCGGCTGGACAGGCGTAATGTGAGCCGTCTGAGGCTGGACAGGCGTGACGTAAGCCGTCCGATGCTGGACAGGCATGACTTGAACTGCTGGGCAGGCGTGGTTTGAACCGTTGGTTGCTGGGTAGACATGGCTTGAACCGTTGGTTGCTGGGCAGGCGTGGCTTGAACCATTGGCTGCTGGGCAAGCGGACTCGTGAAGTGCTGAAGTGGGTTCGTGAAGCGCTGGAGCGGGCCCGTGAGGCGTTGAAGCGGGCTCGTGAGTTGTTAGAGCCAGCTCAGGGACAACCTTCTTACGGCGCGACTTGCGCTTACGTTGGGGCGGAAGGTGATCAACGGTGATTTGGCTTAGTTCATGTAGGTCAAAGGCAGTTTGACTTGACCCTGGAGGATCAGCTGAGACGTGCTGTGACTCTGGACGGTCAACTGAGACGTGCTGTGGCTTTGGACGATCAGCTGAGACGTACTGTGTGTGTGTGTGTGAGTGAGTGTGTGTGTCTGGAGTGTAGTGCCCTCTAGTGGGCTTCACAAAAAATACAGTAGAAATGTTTTAGGTTTTATGGGACAGCTGTCTATTATACAGTTTAAAATAGGTTTATATTATAATTACAGTTAATAATTACAGTTCTTAACTGTTAATTTGACACAATTTATGTTAAATTTACGGTAAATCTATATACTGTATCTCATTACCTGATGTTAATTATAGTGTTAATATATCAACTTATTGAAGTAATAATATCTGTTTTATATCTTTGTAATACTCCAACAACCATCAATCACAGTGGTGATGAGAGTCACATGATGAATTAAAGTTCATCACAAGCAGCTTTTCCACAAATTGAGAATGACAATACACATATATGTGAACGGTGTGATTCACACAAACAATAAACACCATCATGGTAACACACATGACATTTTAAAAATGCAATAAACATTAATTTAACATTAGATGTAACACAAACATAATGTACATAATGAGTTATTTCAGTGAAAATACATCAAATGTGAAGATATTAAATCCTCTAAACATTGTCTATGATGACAGCTCTATGGTGATATAACATCTATGTTTTTAGATCCTCCCAGGAACGTCTCAGTGTTGATAACTGGATCTGGTGAAATAGTGTCAGGAGATTCAGTGACTCTGATCTGCAGCAGTGATTCAAACCCTCCTGCTCTGATCTTCATCTGGTTTAAAGGAGGAACGTTTGTAGGATCTGGAAGAATCTACAGCATCTCAAAGATCAGCTCTGATGACAGTGGAGAATACAAGTGCAGATCCATCAATGAACATGGAGAGAAATACTCTGATGCTCTGACTCTAAACGTCATGTGTGAGTTTATGATGATTCAACAAACAAACTAGTGGATTAACAATTCCAAAATATGAATATACAGTTTCTTTTGTCTGTTTCAGATCCTCCCAGAAACGTCTCAGTGTTGATAAACGGATCTGGTGAAATAGTGTCAGGAGATTCAGTGACTCTGATCTGCAGCAGTGATTCAAACCCTCCTGCTCTGAACTTCAGCTGGTTTAAGGAGAATGAAACCTCAGCTGTTGGATCTGGACAGAGTTTCAGTGCACTACAGAGTGGATGCTTCTACTGTCAGGCTCACAATCCATATGGATCTCAGAGATCAGACGCTGTAACTGTCACAGGTGAAGCTTTTATTAACACACTCCTGTATCTTCACATCATTCATCAGTTTGTTGTTAATCATGATGATCTTCATCTTTCAGTTCATCCTGGAGCTGCGAGGAATATGATTGTGATCGCAGCAGCATCTGGAGGATTATTCATCTTCATCATCATCATCATCATCATCATCATCATCATACTGCTTATAGTGTAAATAAAAGAATAGAGAATAAATATTATCTACTTTCAAACTAGTGCAGAAGGATATGATTATTAATTTTATATAAAACTTTATTTTTCCTATTTTTACAGTCAGAAGAAAATGAACAGAAGATCTGCAATTCGCGAGTATGAGGTGAGATGATCAAAAAACACCGATTGAAATCAATAAAAGAAGAAAATTAGCTTTTATAATAAATCAATGATAAAATAAAATTAGATTATGAGTGCAACACTAGTCAACTTTTTTCATTTGTACTGCAAATACGTATACTGATGGTGTACTAGTTAAACTTGAAGCAATTTTTAGTTTATGATAGTACACTTTAAAGTATAATTTCAGTAGATTTATAGTGCAAGTATACTTGTAAGTTTACTTTATGTGAACTTAACACCATATTATATTTAAGTATTACTCTCTATACTTGAAATATACCTTTATCACTTTCCTCACCAGCATTTTCTTTCTTTCTTTTTTTTTTAAAGTTGCCAGTCAGCATCAGTATTTTTGATAATTTTCACAAACTTTCATGGCCCCTGGAATATTTTGGTGTATGAATATCTAAACATGTAATATATAAAAGAAAGAACAGACCCTCTGCTTTCTTGCTTCATGAATTCTGTTTTAATCGACACTTGAGCATGGGTTTCATTAAAAATGGCGGATCAGAATGATGATCAAAACATCAAGTAGATCATTGAACATTCTGTTCTCTTTCAGAAGATAATATAATAGCGCATAATAGCGCCCCCTACAGTGACAACATGGATTGCTGGAAAATTTCATCAATGGCAGGGAGTTAATTTCTATGTACACTGCAAGTGGACCACAAATATTCACATAATCAGCAATAGGAACTGAACTGACGAATTGGGATATCGCATGAAAGCCTTATCATCTTTGAGTATAAACTAAATGAGCCAATGAAGATTAAGTCAATGAAGCCGTCAATGTCGGATGTATGGAGCCCCGCACATGACATGCAGGAAAAAAATAGTGTGTACGATTTACAACTTGAGGGAACGAAAGAGTAAATAGTACGCACAATTTAGAAAATTGAGGAAACGAAAGAATAATCCCTCAATCCCACCGACACGTCTTCCACTGAGGAAGCAGAGGCCGAGGACTCAGAGGTGGGCTCACCCATCACCCAAGCTGAGGTCACTGAGGTAGTTGAAAAGCTCCTTGGTGGCAAGGCAGCGGGGGTGGATGAGATACGCCCTGAGTACCTCAAGTCTCTGGATGTTGTGGGGCTGTCTTGGCTGACACGCCTCTGCAGCATCGCGTGGCGGTTGGGGACAGTGCCTCTGGACTGGCAGACCGGGGTGGTGGTCCCTCTTTTTAAGAAGGGGGACCGGAGGGTGTGTTCCAACTACAGAGGGATCACACTCCTCAGCCTCCCCGGGAAAGTCTATGCCAGGGTACTGGAGAGGAGAATAAGGCTGATAGTCAAACCTCAGATTCAGGAGGAACAATGCGGTTTTCGTCCCGGTCGTGGAACACTGGACCAGCTCTATACCCTCTCTAGGGTGCTGGAGGGTTTATGGGAGTTTGCCCAACCAGTCCACATGTGTTTTGTGGATCTGGAGAAGGCATTCGACCGTGTCCCTCGTGGCACCCTGTGGGGGGTGCTTGCAGGAGCTTGGTTCGCATTGCCGGCAGTAAGTCAGACCTGTTCCCAGTGCATGTTAGACTCCGGCAGGGCTGCCCTTTATCACCGGTCCTGTTCATAATTTTTATGGACAGGATTTCTAGGCGCAGTCAGGGGCCGGAGGGAGTCTGGTTTGGGGACCACAGGATCTCATCCCTGCTTTTTGCGGATGATGTGGTCCTGTTGGCTCCATCGGGCCAGGACCTCCAGTGTGCATTGGGACGGTTTGCAGCCGAGTGTGAGGCGGCTGGGATGAGGATCAGCACCTCCAAGTCTGAGACCATGGTTCTCAGTCGGAAAAGGGTGGCTTGTCCTCTTCAGGTTGGTGGAGAGCTCCTGCCTCAAGTGGAGGAGTTCAAGTATCTTGGGGTTTTGTTCACGAGTGAGGGAAGGAAGGAGCGTGAGGTTGACAGACGGATCGGTGCAGCTTCTGCAGTAATGCGGTCGATGTACCGGTCTGTCGTGGTGAAGAAGGAGCTGAGCTGCAAGGCGAAGCTCTCGATTTACCGGTCAATCTACTTTCCTACTCTCACCTATGGTCATGAGCTTTGGGTCATGACCGAAAGAATGAGATCCCGGATACAGGCGGCCGAAATGAGCTTTCTCCGCAGGGTGGCAGGGCGCTCCCTTAGAGATAGGGTGAGGAGCTCGGTCACTCGGGAGGAGCTCAAAGTAGATCCGTTGCTCCTTCACATCGAGAGGAGTCAGCTGAGGTGGCTCGGGCATCTGTTTCGGATGCCTCCTGGACGCCTCCCTAGGGAGGTGTTCCGGGCATGTCCCACCGGGAGAAGGCCCCGGGGAAGACCTAGGACACGCTGGAGAGACTATGTCTCTCGGCTGGCCTGGGAACGCCTCGGTGTCCCCCCGGAAGAGCTGGAGGAAGTGTCTGGGGAGAGGGAAGTCTGGGAGTCTCTGCTCAGACTGCTGCCCCCGCGACCCGGCCCCGGATAAGCGGTGGAAGATGAGATGAGATGAGATGAGAAGAATAAAACGAGGAAACGAAAGGGGCCTTATATTTACAAACACTGCTGTCATTGTGTCACGGAATGTACTTTTAAGAATTTTTTAGGCGAGAATGTAGTAGTTTAGATCTCATATATGCGACTTGTATATAAATATAGTGCCTATTTGAAAATTTGCTTAAATGTTTTCGAAGATGCAAGCTCCAGGCTGTCAGCGGCCGTTCAGAGCTCATGTACCCGCCGAGAACAGCTTCATCTCGGCTAGTTCTTCAGGAACTTTCTGCTGGCTCTCATGTAGATAGATTAAACATGAGTTATAATTTATTTTGGGTATATCAAATGGGCGATCTTTGGTCAATTACTTGTTCCAGAACAAATTGATTTGTGTTAAGGGCAAAGGTAAGTTTCATAACTTTATATTTTTATTTAACTTAAATCCTGTACTAACTAAAGCGCTTCTTTTGTACTTTTGACTGAACTGTATGCTTGTTTATTTCCTATTGTACAAACTTTTTGTACTTTTATAATGACTACTATTGTTCAGTTAAATATTATTGTTCAAAGAATATGACATATTATGTGTATAAAGTAAAATATTTGGAATTGAGAAAGGGTCCGTTAGTGACTGTGATTTTCGCATGACTTCAAGCGTGATGTTGCTCGAATATCTCTGTTTCCCTGTAGAATGTTGATCCCACTGCAGACACATATACAGCTCTTGACCCCAAGACCAGATCTTCTGACGTGTACAACACACTCACAGTAAGTGAATATCAAAAACTACACATGCAAAAGAGTTTGCACACTCAAAATTCAGGTAATAAATAATCAATGTGTCTTTCACATAGATTGTCCATCCCAGACCTGCTGTTCACCAGTCGGGCGCTTCTGAATATGAGAATCTGCCGGTAAGTGTGAGATCCTCAGGTCTTCTCAATATAATCAATGATGAAGAAAATATCCTCACTATTAATCAACTGATGCTGAACAACACTTTCATTCAGTTTCAAGCTAGATTAGAAGAGTAATTTCATCAACAGTAAAGACGTTCGGTTTTGTGTAAATGTATGCAATTCTGTTTCAGCCACACAGCAAGACTCCACGATAAAATGAAGCAAGAAGTTAAACTTTACTCAACTTTCTGTTTATTAAAATGTCTGTTTGGCTCATATTTTATCCTTATTCGTTTGAAATTAAAATTAAATTGTCAAAAATAAACTCACCGATTTGTCTTTTTTTTTCAAATTGGTGCTTTGGAGCATCAGGTGACTTCAATACATCATACGGTTTCACTTTGTGATGAAATTGTGATCATCTGGTGCTGAAGGGTGATGATCCCACAGCAAACACCAGCACTGAAAATATTGTTTTTACATGTCAGTCGTGTCGAAGCTAGAACAAATGAACATCCTGCGAAGACTGTAAAGGTATACCTTAACTAAAGTTAAACCTTTTCTAGGCATGTTCCTGAACTATACCTTAGGAGGTTGCTTAAGTTATACCTTCTTAAAGGGATAGTTCACCCAAAAATAAAAATGATCCCATGATTTACTCACCCTCCAGTCATCCTAGGTGTATATGACTATCTTCTTTCAGACGAACTCAATCGGAGATATGCTGTAATTAAGTAAACAAGAGCAATATCAGCCAATAGGGTTAGAAAATAGAATATAATTTGTGCACTAAATTACCGAAAATAAAAGCATTGGTCATGGTCAAAATATGGGTTGAATGCTTTTCATTTACTGACCTGTTATAACGTTCGGCTTCACTTCAGTGTGGAAATCTATCCCATATTTATCGACTGCACAATAGTATATTCCGGATCTCATCGACTCATTGAAGACCTCTTACAAAATTAACTATTTATCTTTCTTTTTCAGTCCTGACGCGGTCAGAATGTTGTCCAGCACTGACCTTTACAAAAACACTTTGTATTTGCTGTATATTGATTATCATCTGTGCCTGTGATGCTGACTTCACCTCCGGGATATCCTGTCACACCGATGGAGCTCACGACTAACCGAAATAAAATGCAGTTCCGTACGAGAGACCAACATTTAAACTGATTTCCTGAGATTCTCACCAGGAATCATCAGCAGCGTGAAAGTCGAGATGATCTTCATTCTTCGCTCTTATTAAATGAACTGCTTTTATCAGTAGATTCAGCTCTTCTGAAGCTCTCGATGTGTTTCAGGTGGATTCTGGTTGTGTTTTGTCATGAATATAAGATGCCAACTTCCTCCTCGTTTGTCTTCTTTACAGAAGAAATCAGGACACAGAAGCGCTGACATATAAAGAGTTCTGTTGATGAAGATGAGCTTGTTTTTCATAGAGTGAGCTTCACTTGTCATGAGTTCCTCTTCGTCACTCGCAGCCTCTGAATGAAAAAACCTTCATTAGTTATATTATAATTTCCACCCAGATGATATTAAATGTTCCAAAATCTCGACTTAAATCCAAAGGTGACAGAGCTTTCTCCATTCTTGGTCCCAAGCTCTGGACTTTCCCCTAATTGCATGATGTTCCTGTCTTAATTGTATTACTTTTTTTTTTTTTTATTTCTTTTGATATTTTATTATTAGTGTTTAAACTGTGTCATTTATGCTGTTTTAAAGGGCTATATAAATAAACTTGACCTTGACTTCCCGTCTCCTGTATTCAAAGAAAACCCTCAATTTCCACATCCTCTATTTGTGTATTCATTCAGTTATGCAGACACTAGAAAACACTCACACTTTACAGCATGCTTCATCATTCAGTTCATGTCAATGATTAGACTTGAATTAAATGAATTTCATTTATTCAATTAGAAGATACATTTACCTAAAGAGAAAACACATAAATGTATAAACATTTATGATAAAGCCAAAAACAAGTAAAGCAGAAGTGAAACTCTAGAACAGAATTTTCCTCAAAATTAAAAATATTAATATTCATTAATAATATATATGAAGTCATACTTGTCCGTACACAAAGTTCCTCTTTAGTATGACTTGAATCCAGACCTTGTTTTACTCAGATGAGTCTATTTCCTTGTCATTTAAAAAAGTCAAAACACTTTGACATAACTTCAGTGTAAGACAACTTCCATGAATATTACTGTTTAATTATGTGAAGTTAATTGAGTTATAATCCTGTAAACCCATATGATAAGATGCAACACTCTCTGTATTTTAATAAACAAATAACAAATGTAATGTGGATAATATAACATACAACTTGGGTTACTGCTCATTGTAACCAACAATATAGTAAATAGTAAATGAATGAATTTATTAAATAAAATCTACAAAAGCTGAAGAACGTAGATATCAAGCAGTTGAGGACATCATGACTGCCAATACATAAACAATATGTACAATATAGCATACATGGATTATCCCGTAGCAGATCTACACAGGTGGAGCTGGGGAGGGTGGAGGTTTCTGAAGGTGCGCTGCACTGCTAAGCAAATGGTACTCCCGTATTTGAAGATTGAACACGTAAGCTAATTGGCTACTGATACAGCTGGAACCAATCATCTGAGTCCTGTAGATAATGATGTGATTACGAGCAGGTTGAGTTAAAGGACTAGCGTATCTAGATTGTCATGACAGAACTTTGTATTTATCCAAAATTTGTGTCTCATCACCATTACATTGGTTTAGATTCTGCTCCATGAAGATGATGAGAGGCACAAAGTAAAAATGTTGCAATAGTGCGATTGTGTAGATTGTCGAATCATCTGGTTTATCTGCTGTTGATAGATGATTGGATCATTTGGTGAGTCTGAAGTTAAGAAGATTATTGAATTGTCTGGTTTATCTGCAGTGGAGTAGATCATTGGATCTGCAGTGGAGTAGATTATTGAAACTGGTTTATCTGCAGTGGACTAGATCATTGGATCTGCAGTGGAGTAGATTATTGAAACTGGTTTATCTGCAGTGGAGTAGATCATTGGATCTGCAGTGGAGTAGATTATTGAAACTGGTTTATCTGCAGTGGAGTAGATCATCGGATCTGCAGTGAAGTAGATTATTGAAACTGGTTTATCTGCAGTGGAGTAGATCATTGGATCTGCAGTGGAGTAGATGGTTGAAACTGGTTTATCTGCAGTGGAGTAGATCATTGGATCTGCAGTGGAGTAGATGGTTGAAACTGGTTTATCTGCAGTGGAGTAGATCATTGATCTTCTGGTTTATCTGCAGTGGAGTAGATCATTGATCTTCTGGTTTATCTGCAGTGGAGTAGATGGTTGAAACTGGTTTATCTGCAGTGGAGTAGATCATTGGTCTTCTGGTTTATCTGCAGTGGAGTAGATCATTGAATCTTTTGGTTTATCTGCAGTGGAGTAGATCATCGGATCTTCTGGTTTATTTGCAGTGGAGTAGATCATTTGATCATCTGGTTTATTTGCAGTGGAGTAGATCATTTGATCTTCTGGTTTATCTGCAGTGGAGTAGATCATTGGATCTTCTGGTTTATCTGCAGTGGAGTAGATCATCGAATCTTCTGGTTTATCCACATTGGAGTAGATTATGGATCGATACTGACTTTCTGCTGTAGTGTAGATGGTGGTGGTGTGCTTGTTCTTGCACCGAAACTCGCTGATTTCCTGATAATTATGGTCATTCAAGTCGATGTCCTGCAAAAGAACTCATGTTATCTTCCAAACCCTTCCACATTTGAACATCTCAACAGTATGTGTTATCACTAGCAGATATATGTTGAGTTTTGGAGGCTGGTGAGCAGGAGAAGGACATCCAGAGTTGTCAGCTCCAAACCAATGAGCAACAATTTAAAAAAAAAAAACCTTCAGGCAGGTGTTTTCAGCTCATAAACATAAGATCATCATCACTCACCTCTAAAGTGACTTCTGCTGTCGTATTCAAAGGCAAATGTGAGATGGACACTGTCAAAACATGAGGAGAATTAATATTCAAACAACAAATGCTAGAAAGTAACATTAAGTAAACTTGCGTTCACATACTTCATCATATTTAGGGGATTTTGGTCCCAGAAGAGAAATGACAAAACCTCCTGTTTGAGACATCCGTGATGGGCCCATTTGTAAAAACGATAATAAAATTAAACACTTTCATGGCAATTTGTAAGTATCTTACACTTTTTGTCAAATTAGTGGCTAATTGACACAAATTTGTATGATTTCATCAGTAGAATAAGCTGAACAATGACACCATTTTCTTTGGGAGCTGCTGTGCAGCCAAAAAATATTAATGTAAAGCTGCTTTGCCACAATTTGCATTATAAAAAGCGCTATATAAGTAAAGCTGACTTGACTAACATTGATTTAATGTTGTTTCAGTGGTTGCAAAGGGTATGGCGTATCCCCATTTAGATTTTCTAAGTAAATGTGTCGGTGTTTTTTTAATGAATCTAAATCTGACCTTGCTGTGAAAGTCCTGATTGTGTTACTCTTGGTGATTTCTTGCTTCTCTTCCTGAAGAACATCATCAGTGCCATGAGGAAGATGATCGCCATGATGACTAACCCAACACTGATGAAGATGACGAACCCTGAACGTGAGTTGTGACCTGTAACACACATTTAATGTCCTTTAAACTGATATATGTATATATGAGAGAGAGAGAGAGAGAGAGAGAGAGAGAGAGAGAGAGAATCTGATGAATGACAGGAAAGATTAAAGCTGGTTTGAAATAATATTGTGATCTTATATTATTTGATGCCCAATAGGCCTGTTGCTTTATAGTTCATTTCTACTGCAGCTCCACTTCTAATAAATATAATCACTTACTCTGTTTAACCTGCAACAAAATCTCTGAATAATCATCAAGACCTGTCCTCTCCACACCACACCAGTATTGTCCTTCATCCTCTGTTCTCAGATCAGTGATGGTGACGGTGAAAACTCTGGCCGTCGTGTCGTCAGTCAGAGAGAATCTCTCGTCTTTAGCTGGAGATCCTGATTCAACCATGATGTTACTGTTTGACGAACACTTGCCTTTACAAAAATACTTGGAATTTGTTTCATATCCAGATTCATATGGGCATCTGATCTCAACTCTCTCTCCTCTGTATCCTGTAACTGTAACTGGAGCTCCAACAACAACAGCTGAAACACAAATATCATTATATAGATCTGTTATGTGTGAACAAGAGACATAAGCAGATCAGAATAACAAAGAAATATCATTCATATGAGTGATCATGTGATCACAGAGGAAAATCAAGAGATCATGTCAAACTGTGTGTAAAAGAGCTCAGAGTCTCAAACTCACCTGTACAGATGCTGGAAAAGAGCAGCAGGACGTCCCACATGATGAACTTTGACAAGAGTTTCGCTGAAATAAAAGACAAACTCTGCGACGAACGTTACTGTCGTTCTCTTCCGTACTGAGAGAATCTTTTAGCGTCAGAAACTGATATTATCATTTCCTTCCTCTTCTGTACCTCTAACCACATCCAGCTCTACAGGACGTCATAAAAGAGCACATTTAGTTGAAACTGTCCTGTGGTGCTCAAATCATTTTTAATTTAATGAGCAAATTGCTGTTGTTTTATATGCTGTATAAAACATCACACTGGACGGGTCGAGTATTGCCATGAATGCAAGGATGGCGAGTTTGAAATCTGCTCAAAACTGAACATTCACCTGAGAATGAAGTCACACCAGTGAACAAAGAGTTTGAGAGCGCAATTCCAGTGAACAACGTCATACATTGACAGTGAACACAGTCTTTGCAGCTGATTTCAGTCAAATTGGGTCATTTAGATGGAGATTTATTGCATAATAGAGGCAGATGCGTGTCAAAGCTGTCAGAGACTGTAAAACTTGCAGCTGCAGCAAATGTCAAAATGCTGCACGTCTGGTCTTCAACGAGCCTAAGAGAGCCCACGTCACGCCCCTCTTCATCTCTCTGCACTGGCTACCCCTCGCTGCTCGCATCAAGTTCAAGGCGCTGATGCTTGCTTACAGATCCACCACAGGCTCTGCACCTCCTACCTCCACACACTGCTACAACGCTACGACCCACCAGAAGACTGCGATCACTAAAGGAACGAAGGCTTGTGGTACCGTCACAGAGAGGCACACAATCACTCTCCAGAACATTCTCCTTCACTGCTCCCTGCTGGTGGAATGATCTCCCTACTTTCATCAGGAACGCAGAATCCCTGGCAATATTCAAGAGACATCTGAAAACTCACCTCTTCCGTTAACACTTAATCCCCTCATAAAAAAAAAAAAAAAAAATACCATATCCTTCCCTTTTCCCTTCCTACTCTAGCTTATGGTACTGAGCAATGTCTGAAACTTGTATTGTGAGCACTTCCTGTGTTATTTGCCAATTCATGAAGAATCGCTTGTTTGTTTTCCTCACTTGTAAGTCGCTTTGGATAAAAGTGTCTGCTAAATGACTAAATGTAAATGTAAAATGCTGGACTCAAGGATATTGCTCCAACATCACAGCTCATTTTGATCAGTTCTTTTGTCTGTGGGTCGTTATTTTTCTTAAAGATTTCTGCACGTTCTAAATCAGATACAGATAAAGTAGAACCTGTGGGTTTTAGTCACTTTCTAATCACTTTAGATACAAACAGAAATCAATATATGCTAGAACTTTTCAGTTTTATTTAAGGCGAACACTTATCACCATAATAGTGATAAATAAACTATTATTTTCAATAAACCATCAACGTCTAAACCTGTGTATGAACTTGTTTAATCAGCTCTTGAGAGATTCAATGTCTTCTTTTATCTTCAGTTGATTTCTTCTAAGACTGTCTGAAGTCCGTTTGTTCTTGTGTTTCTCTTTCGTTCAGTGATTCTGCTTTGCAAGAGCCATAATTTGAATAATTAAAATTTATCACTAAAAGCATAAATGTTTGGGTAGATTTGTTTAGGTTTGTGTTATTTATGTCCATTCGTTGTTCAGCCCCGTTTATTCTGTAATGATTTGCTCTGTTTTACTATTGGATTACCATAAGCACCTTTAAGAATTGACCCTTCGCAAAGACCCACCCCCGCCCCCCCAGAATGGCGGATTCGGGGTTATGATTGGTCAGATCGCCTGTCAATCAAACTCCCAGCAAAGGGTCAATTGGCGTTCCCTTTAATATTGCTGCATTTCCTTTAAAGAAAGAAAGACAGAACAACACAGTTTTTGACCAGAGTTTATTTGTTCGTTCGTTTATTCGTTCAGTAAACAACTGAAACCTGAATTAAGACTCGAGTCAATTCTCTGCCCGAAAAAACAATGATGGATTATTGCTATACATGCTTGTTATCATCAGGTGTTCATCAATAACACTCAATAATCACTCAATTAATCACTTCATTATCTCATTAACTGTAAGAGTTACTGGTTATCCTGCTCCAGGACGCCGACGTACTGAAGCTTCTTTGTTTAAATTACCGTAATTTCCGGAATATTGAGCGCACCTGAATATAAGCCGCACCCACTGAATTTTAAAAAAAATATTATTTTCAACATAAATAAGCCGCAGACGTCTATAAGCCGCAGGTGTCTACAGGTACATTGAAACAAATGAACTTTACACAAGCTTTAATTAAACTCTAAAATCCTCAAACTTCATCGCGGTGGCGATTGTTTTGGCTTTCAGTCAGATCTGCCGCGAATATTCATTCACATTCTGTGACGTGCTCAGTTTTTTGGCGGCATGTTTACTGTTTAGATTGAATCGAGCGCGCTCAAACTTCGCATCATTCTGATTACGGTAGTCATTTTGTCACCCTCATCATGACGAAGACACGGAGAAATGCATATGATGCTGCACTCAAGTTGAAGGCGTTAATCTGGCTGTTGGAAAAGGAAATAGAGCTGCTGCATGGGAGCTTGGTCTTCATGGGTCGATGAGAAGATGTTGGAAACAGCAGCGTGAGGAATTGACTCGGCGCAAAAAGACAACTAAGGGGCCGTTCGCGTCTTTTGCGCGCACTTACACAGGAAATAATGAATATGCGCGCGCAAAAGACGTGATATGCATCATATGCACTTCTCCGTGTCTTTGTCATGAGCGGGAAAAATCCATATATTAGCCGCATCTTTGTTTAAGCCGCAAGGTTCAAAGCTTGGGAAAAAAGTTGCGGCTTATAGTCCGGAAAATACGGTAGCACAAATTTGTAGTTCCCATATAAACACTGAGCGGTGTTACTTTAACACTGGGGATTTTACTCCACACATCAATTCTTGAATGTGTAATATATATATATATAGTACATTTCACACATTATTTTTTTTTGTAGCAGGTTTTCTGATTAGTAAAGCATAACTGATTGAACTTTATACATTATACACTTTATAAATTTTAGCTTTTTGTTTTGTACAGAAAAAAAATTAAATATTGAATAATTAAAGCAATGTAGATTTTAACAGATGTTAACAGTCTTTTTTTTACTCATGTTTTATCTCTGAATATATCGTACCCTCGTGTGTTGAGATGTTTTGTGGATGAGTTGCTGTCACGTAGATCAGTTCTGTCCTGCTGTCCTGTGTTGGGTCAGGTGACTTCATATTGGCGTAATAATCACAGTCTGTATCTGACACCTGATTGGTCGAGTGGGTGTGACCGGGGTTTGAATCAGGCTGGTGATTGGTTACTGTGGCGTAAACAGTCGAGACTTGTGTAGAGTTGTTGTGGTGTGAAGCAGGCTTCTGATTGGATGAAGATGTTGCCGCGGCGACGTCACTGTTTGGAATGTCTTCATACATGCGGTCAGTCTGAAAAACAACAAATACTGTGCATCAATAACTTACTCGTTTGTATAGATAATTCTCTCTGTTAATCAATAAACAATCATTTGTATTTCTGATCTTCTACAGGTAAAGGTTTGAACTCACACCTCTGTATTGTGCTGCACATTTTGCTGAACTAAAGCTGAATGAAAACAGAGAAAGACTGAGTCAATTTACACACTAAAACGAGACTTTATAATAATAATAATCACAAACGAAGCATTACCTGTCCTACTTTTCCTCTTTTTCAGGATGAGGAACGTTCCAGAACACAGAGTCAGAACCAGCAGAACCGAACCCAGACCGCCAGCAACAGAAGCCAGGTCTGAACACAACGATAAACTCATGATATTTCATAAAACACACTGTTAATTCTGATTATACTGTTAAAGGATCAATAACAATCTAAAAATTGATATGCCTGTAAATCATTTTTATTACAGTACTATAAAAATAATATCATACAATCGAAGTGAAACCGCAATGGTAAACCTCGACTCTTCAGAAGGAAACGCTTCTGTCTACGGTTGATGTCAAACCAAATGAACCACATCAATATGAGCCTCTAAAACATCAAAGTCATTTCCTCTCAAAGGACTGATCATGTGATCAAAGAGGAGCATCATGGGTAGTGTAGTTTGTGTGCTCACGAGTGTTTGGCTGATGCCGTTCTTCTGCAGTATTTCCTGTTCTTGTGGTTTCAGTTTCTGTGTGAGTCGCTGACAGAGAAAAACACCAGTGACGTGTGAACGATTCACTCATGCAGGAACAACATGAACACAGAAACGAAGCTCTACATTTACACACACAAACCATTCACATCATGTGAATATGAACAGAAGTTGAGTCTACTGAAAACATTTTAATGTTCATTTTAAAGACAATTCCTTATCCAAAGCAAATTTTTAATAACAAGAAAAATCCCACTGGAGCAGATTTCAGGGGACTGAACCTTTAGTCTTCAACAAATTTAACACATTTGATCTTAAAGGGAATCATCTAAGATATATAAATGCATTAAAGTACGTTTAGGTCCACAATATTGAAGAAATAAGAGTCACAGAGCGACAGACGGATGAACTGACCTGATTGTGGATTCAGTTCTGTTGTTCTGAAAGATGACGGTGTTTTTGAAGAAGATCTGATGGTTGAAACTTCAGTGGTCTTGATATCTGATGGACGACAGGAAAGATCAACTTAATGGTTAAAATCTTTTATTTAATCTCGGTTTCATGTTGTGCCAAAGAAAAGGCCTTTAACCGCAGTAAAATCAGTGTAGCGTTCAGCCTGTAGTGGATCATTGTTGTATTTTACACTCAACACACTGAAATCTAAGCAGAACATCAACTTGAGTGAACTTACAACATTAATGCCTTGTTCACTCACTCTCAACTTGTTTCCATGCAGTTCATTTCTGCTATTCACAAAATTAATCACTTACCATGTTTAACCTGCAGCAAAATCTCTGAATAATCATTAAAAATGAGCCCCTCCACAGCACACCAGTATTGTCCTTCATCCTCTGTTCTCAGATCAGTGATGGTGACGGTGAAAACTCTGGCCGTCGTGTCGTCAGTCAGAGAGAATCTCTCGTCTTTAGCTGGAGATCCTGATTTAACCTTGATGTTTTTATTTAACAATAAACACTCTCCTTTACAAAAATACTTTGAATATGTTTCATATCCAGATTCATATGAGCATCTGATCTTAACTCTCTCTCCTCTGAATCCTGTAACTGTAACTGGAGCTCCAACAACAACAGCTGAAACACAAATATCATTATATAGATCTGTTATGTGTGAACAAGAGACATAAGCAGATCAGAATAACAAAGAAATATCATTCATATGAGTCTGATGATCATGTGATCACAGAGGAAAATCAAGAGATCATGTCAAACTGTGTGTAAAAGAGCTCAGAGTCTCAAACTCACCTGTACAGATGCTGGAAAAGAGCAGCAGGACGTCCCACATGATGAACTTTGACAAGAGTTTCGCTGAAATAAAAGACAAACTCTGTGACGAACGTTACTGTCGTTCTCTTCCGCACTGTGAGAATGACATGCAGCATCCGCAAACAAAATGAACACTTCCTTCCCCTTTGTGTCTCTCTAACCACATCCAGCTCTACATGACGTCTGTAATGATTCACCAATTCACCAAACTTTATTAATCAGATAAGCAGTGTTGTCGTCTTCGAGGAAGGGCTGATCCACTTCAGTTTAGGGGTTCTGAGTGTCTGTGAAATGTGAGTGTTTTCACAGCACTGTCTCCAGTCAGTGTATTATTGTCAAGAACTGCTCCGAGACACAAAGGTCGAGGATCCAAACACAGTCTTTATTAAAAAAGTAATCCGCAATCATAATCCACATCCAGGCAAAAAGTCATACACAAATAAACAATCCCAACAATAGCGGAGTAAAGATCCGAGGATAGAGAATCAAAAGATCCAGGACATAACGGGATACATAAGCGCTCAAAAATGCAGTCAGACACATACAAGACTTAGCAAAGAATGACGGAGTGAACCTTTCATAGACAGAGCTAATGAGGCTAATGAGTAACAGCTGTAGACAAACGTGCAGAGGATTATGGGGGATGTAGTCTTTGGCTGGTGCTGGTGACGATTATAACTGCACTACTGCTTTAAATGCCATATATTTGATTATAAAGATGTTTTGTGATTTGATACACCCCTCTGTCTTCAATCTGCTCTGTGTGTCGAAGTTAATGAACGACTCAGCTTCTGGAGTGTATTAAAGAGTTGTCGATCCTGTTATGTGTCACATGAAGGTTTATTCATGTAAAATACACGTTATAAATGCCGTCGTTTTACACGCGTGATTATCGTATTGTAATTTAGGAACAGTAAACATCTCAAGTATCTGTTCACTTCCTGTATTCACTGTCATAAGAGGAGCACACTCAATAGCCACCACACACTGAGGGTGCGAGAGAAGTTTCAGCACAGCGCCACCTAGTGTTGACCAATAATGGAAAATTGACATATTTTTTTGCCTATAATTTCAGAATAGTTTGACATGAAGCTGAATGATATACAATCTTCTCATGTTGGCCATTTGTTTTGTAGTAATACGTTGAATTTTATGAACTATGAATAGGATATTATTATAATATTTTATGTTTATATTATTTACAGCACATTTTATTTGCATTATTTTTAGTACCTTTTCTGGAATATTAAACACTTTATGAAATATTTATAACCGTAAAGAAGAGTCTGCCAAAAACATCGATTCTGTAAAAAAAATGTAGATTTTACCGGATTTTATTTTTACTTTAGACATCAGTCACAATGTGTGTCTATTTCTTGATCTCTGAATATATCGGACCCTCGTGTGTTGAGATGTTTTGTGGATGAGTTGCTGTCACGTAGATCACTTCTGTCCTGCTGTCCTGTGTTGGGTCAGGTGACTTCATATTGGCGTAATAATCACATTCTGTATCTGACACCTGATTGGTCGAGTGGGTGTGACCAGGGTTTGAATCAGGCTGGTGATTGGTTACTGTGGTGTAAACAGTAGGGACTTGTGGGCGGTTGTTGAGGTGTGAAGCAGGCGTCTGATTGGATGAAGATGTTGCCGCGGCGACGTCACTGTTTGGAATCTCTTCATACATGAGGTCAGTCTGAAAAACAATCAATAATTTATTAGTTTATATGAATAATACTCTCTATTAATCAATAAACATGTCTGATCTTCGTCAGGTAAGGATTTGAACACACACCTCTGTATTGTGCTGCACATTTTCCTGATCTAAACCTGAATGGAGCAAGAATAGAGAAAAAAGAACAAGTCAAATCAATTCAAGCACTAAAAACTACATTTTAAAATCACAAACAAACTGTTACCTGTCCCACATTTCCTTTTCCTCTTTTTCAGGATGAGGAACGTTCCAGAACACAGAGTCAGAACCAGCAGAACCGAACCCAGACCGCCAGCAACAGGAGCCAGGTCTGAACACAACGATAAACTCATGATATTGTAAATATATAGTTGTTATATTGTGTAGCTGAAGTGAAACTGCAGTGGTAAATAAACCTCGACTCTTCAGAAGAAAACACTTCTCTGTACGGTTGATGTCAAACCAAATGAACCACATGGAAGCTGATGTGTTATCATCATTTTATGTTTATAATGGAGCTAAAATGTGTCTCCAAAAATGTTAAAACCAATTTCCATTCAAAAAAGTGATCATGTGATCAAAGAGAGGGCAGTTGCATTATGGGTAGTGTGGTTTGTGAGCTTACTAGTGTTTGGCTGATGGAGTTCATCTGTAGTATTTCCTGTTCTTGTGGTTTCAGTTTCTGTTTGAGTCGCTGACAGAGAAAAACACCAGTGACGTGTGAATGTGCCGCTCATGTGATAATATAATAAATAATAATAACAATAGACAAAAACACACTTAACATTGTTTGCCCAGTGCTAGTGCTGCATATGAACAAAGCTCGTGTTTTCTGTTCTGATTACTGATGATCACACTAAACGCATGTGAGTGTAGAAGTGTGAGGATGAGTTCATGTACCTGTGCTGGTGTGTTCAGAGCTGCTGTCTGAATTCAGATGAACGGTGGATGTTGAGATCTGGACAGGCTTTGATTTCTGAGGAGCTGAGAAACAAGGTCACAACATTTAAATGACACAAACATATTAAAAACAGCATGAATCATGAACATGAATGATGAAGCAGATTGTTGTTTAATAATGAATATCAGGAACCTTTGATCACTTTCAGATGGATTTCTTTGTAGTATTGATATCCAGCTCTACAGCCGTATGTTCCAGCATCTTCCATCTTCAGGTTTCTGATGGTCACTGTAAATGATCTGGTCTGACGATCATCCCGCAGTGAGAGTCTGGATGAAGACTTTGCTCCATCAGTTCGTAATATGATGTTACCGTCTCTGTAAACTCCCTTGTAGAAGTATTTGTGAGAATCTTCATATCCTTCTGGATAAGGACACTTAATATTCACTGGTTCTCCCTCCGTTCCTGTCACTGTAATGTCCAGAGACAGTGAACTGACCACTGCACACACACACACGCACACACACACACACACACACACACACACACACACACACACACACACACACACACAGCTTTACTCATGTACACTGATAAAACAAGCCATAATAATAGATCATAAACTCTTGTATCAGAGATCTTGAGCTCTTACCCGTCAGCAGAAACACACAAACTGTCAGTGGAAACTTCATTTCTTCATCAGTTCAGTTCAGAGAATCAGTCTGAAACTCTCAGCAGTTCCTCAAACCACTTTCTGAAACTCAAATATCAATAATACTGCACTTTTCTATCAGAGAGTAAAATAACACGTTTGTTTCTCGTCTCTCGTGTTGAGAGTCAAACTGTTCTCTGACTGTGTGTCTGTGTGTTCATGTGATGTTAGCTGTGAAAACGCCTCTCAGTTTTGACCAGGAAATCATTCATGAACCACAAACTGTTTCCTGTGCTCTCTGTTTCCGTTCAGTTTTTAATATGTTGAGTGCTTTCTGTGGCCTTTTTGCTCTTTTCTTCGACTAAATTACATTATATATATATATATATATTTCAAAACATGTTAATTATGTTCAGCATCATCCACTTACTTTTAAAGAAACAATATATGCCAAACTCTGATTGAAAAGGACAAATGTAGATGAGATGAATAATGAATGCTTTTAGGGTTATTTTCTGTGGTGATCAACAGCATAGCAAAAACACTGTCGTTTACAGAAAGTGCAAATAATAGTTAATATATCTTATAATATATAGTAACATTAAGACACTCTTTCATCTCCACCATATGAGCTCTGAGAGAAGAGTTGCATTGTGGGAAAGGTAGTTTGTGTGTTCAGCTGAAGCCTCAAAGCTCTTCCTGTGGCTGTAGTTTCACTTCCTGTTTGGCAAGTGTGTGTCAAAGACGTCTCATGTTTCACTGAAGCCGACAGTAACATGTTGATAAAGCTATCCATTAGCATTAGCATCTCAACAGCAGTTTATCCTCCAAAAAACTGTCAGTTATACGTTTTTCTCAATGATTTATCAGAATATGCAGATATTTTTCAATGGTCATGAATGGAGAAAGAGGCTCTTTGGCAGCAGATTATTGTAGTTTCAACATCAACCAGCAGGAGTGAACAAGAAACTGACCTCGATCTGAACATCCATACACACATTAATAACTGCAGAAAACAGTAATAATGAAATAAAATACATGCTTCAATTCAGAAAAATAATTAGTGTATTAAACTGCAGAATGAAAGGATCTCATGACACTTTCAGCTTCAGAAAACAACACATTTATTTTACGATCCAGAATCCAATGTAAAACCGACACATTAATGATCATTACAATAAAAACACAAAAGATCAAATAATCAAGTCATGAAGATGAATCTGATCTTTCTGAACTCTATAATGAACGACAAAACAAGCTTGATTATGACTCCGCTTCAGTCAAATTATATTATATCATATGACATAATAGTTTATGAAACACAGGTGTAAATCACAGTTGTCTCTGTGTCTCTGTCCTCTGGATTACAGTGACGTTCAGTGTCTCTGATCTACAGTCACAGGAAACAAGAGTTATTTAGTGTAACGGAGGCCGCTGTAGACGAGCCGAAATTAACCCAAGTGCAGCTAATTAAAGATTGTCCAGGACAAACAAAACAAGACGATGACTTAAGCTAGAGGTGATGATATTCATGACACGACCATAAACGTGAACTTGACAAGACTAAACGCGTGAGACTCTCCAACAGACTGAATATACAGAGAGACTAATGACTAACAAGGAACAGCTGTGCATAATCAAACCAAGAACCAATGAGAACATGATACGAAGACAAGAGAACCAATCAGAACAAGACACATGAACAGGGGAAGCACATGACAAACAGGAAACAAGACTGTGACTAAACTTCAAAATAAAAGACCTGATAACAAGAACACGAAGCAAACGTGACAGTTAACAGAGAAAATAAATCTGTTTAACGTTTTAACACAATTATTGTAATTCTCAATTCAAAGTAAGATCTCTACGATCACAGTCTCTGTTTCAGTGCCGTTACTGTGTTGAGCAAGAAATAAAATCTGCTTCAGTGAAACTACTAGTGCAATTGACCTTCGCAAAGCCCCGCCCCCTTTAGTTACTGTTGCTATGCGCTCTCACGCCACACATCATGTTCTCACGCAGTGAAAAATACATCGAGGAGCAAAGAGGACACTGACAACGTATGAAACAGTTTCATATTTAAAATATTGTAATTTTGTAAAGAAGTTTAATCAATAAATAGCATCTAGTGTGTGTTTAATGTGTGGTGACAGATCGCTGTAGCTCCTCGTGAACCGATCATCTCTTCATACTAGTTCATTTATAGCATCAAATAAACATGAATGAACATCAGATGTTGCTTCAAGCGTGGAAAGACGTGAGGACACACAATTTATCAAGTTCAAGTTCACAAACGTTAATCTACTAACTCCCCTGACCGCTTTGACGGACAAAATGGCGGATTCGGGGTCATGATTGGTCAGATCGCCTGTCAATCAAACTGTTTGCGAAGGGTCAATTTCTACTGTAAAACACCTTGAGTTCAATAATCGTCAGTTTCTGATGTCTCACCTGTTCATTAAACACTGCAGTGGAGGACGACAGACCTGTGAAACAGATCAACGTTAGACTCTCACTTCCTCAATCATAGAATTATAAGATCCTTTAATTCAGATACTCATGTCATCCCAAACCCAACTCTTCAGTCTTCAGTTGTTTGCTCAAAATGCTGAAACATCAGATAAAAGGACTTTTTTAGTGTCAAATATTACCTTTCTTCTTCTTTCTCTTAAGTACAGCCACTATAATCAGTGGAAGTCCTATCAGGAGTAAAACCAAAGCCTCGGCAGTGACGATAATCCCTGAAAAACACAAGAGGAATCAGAATAGAAACTGGATTGCAGGATGACTAAATGAAAGACTTGCATGAAAAAAAAGGAATATGAGGATTATTGAAACCATCTGTATGACCGTTCACTTCCTGTTCTGATGGATCTCACTTCATGTGAGAGAAATATAATGCAGAGACGCGTGAGGTGAAGACGACAGCAGTAAATGATAAACACATATGAAATAAAATACATCACTGAGAGATGAAGGTCAGAAGATGAACCTGTTGAAGAGAAGATCTGATGATCAGGGATTGTGAAGCTGCTGGACTGTGTGTTTGTGTCTGATGTTCTCTGATAGGACGGCGTGTTTGAAAATGAGCTGATAGTTTGATCTGAAGGGAATAAAGACACATTAATGCACAAAATCATGGATTTAAGTGAAGAGAAACTTGAGCTGGAATATTAATATTAAATATAAGGAACTTGGATGGAAGGAGGATGTTGAGATCTGGACAGGGTTTGATTTGTGTGGAGCTGAGAAACAAGGTCACAACATTTAAATGACATAAACATATTAATAACAGCATGAATCATAAACATGAATGATGAAGCAGATTGTTGTTTAATAATGAATATCAGGAACCTTTGATCACATTCAGCTGGATTATTTTATATTCTCCCCATCCAGCTCTACAGCCGTATGTTCCAGCATCTTCCATCTTCAGGTTACTGATGGTCACTGTAAATGATCTGGTCTGACGATCATCCCGCAGTGAGAGTCTGGATGAAGACTTTGTTCCATCACTTCGTAGTATGATGTCACTGACACTGTAAACTCCCTTGTAGAAGTATTTGTGAGTGTTTTCATATCCTTCTGGATAAGGACACTTAATAATCACTGGTTCTCCCTCCGTTCCTGTCACTGTAATGTCCACAGACAGTGAACTGACCACTGCACACACACACACACACACAGCTTTACTCATGTACACTGATAAAACAAGCCATAATAATAGATCATAAACTCTTGTATCAGAGATCTTGAGCTCTTACCCGTCAGCAGAAACACACAAACTGTCAGTGGAAACTTCATTTCTTCATCAGTTCAGTTCAGAGAATCAGTCTGAAACTCTCAGCAGTTCCTCAAACCACTTTCTGAAACTCAAATATCAATAATACTGCACTTTTCTATCAGAGAGTAAAATAACACGTTTGTTTCTCGTCTCTCGTGTTGAGAGTCAAACTGTTCTCTGACTGTGTGTCTGTGTGTTCATGTGATGTTAGCTGTGAAAACGCCTCTCAGTTTTGACCAGGAAATCATTCATGAACCACAAACTGTTTCCTGTGCTCTCTGTTTCCGTTCTGTCTTTAATAAGTTTTTGACTTCTGTCACCCGTTTATACATCTAAATTACAATAAAATATCAGATGTAGTGAGATCCAGTCAGACAGAAAAGTGATAAATTAAAAATGATTTTCATGAGCAAAAGACGGGAAGAAGAGTGAGAGGAAAGAGCTTTGACAAATTAAGTTCAGATCGGATCAGGAAGAGTATGTTAATCATGTCAAAAATATCTTTTCTAAGAATCTGCTTTGGCCTCTTGGTGTTTTTACTGTAAGTGACATTGTGGTTTTAACACTATAGAAGCAGCAAGAGCTAAATATGTATTTTCACCATGTCTGGACTCTATGCTAAACTCTTGCTGCAGTTAATATTACACCAGATACCAGACTTTGCAGGAAAACACGTCTCAGTCTTTAGAGAAGTGACAGCTGAAATTTTAACTTTAACCTCCTAGCATTCATAAGATCTCTGTGTACCACGAGCCATGCAGTCGAACGCTAACAGGTGAAATAATACAGAAAATTGCTTGAACATTAAGACACTCTTTCATCTCCACCATATGAGCTCTGAGAGAAGAGTTGCATTGTGGGAAAGGTAGTTTGTGTGTTCAGCTGAAGCCTCAAAGCTCTTCCTGTGGCTGTAGTTTCACTTCCTGTTTGGCAAGTGTGTGTCAAAGACGTCTCATGTTTCACTGAAGCCGACAGTAACATGTTGATAAAGCTATCCATTAGCATTAGCATCTCAACAGCAGTTTATCATCCAAAAAACTGTCAGTTATACGTTTTTCTCAATGATTTCTCAGAATATGCAGATATTTTTCAATGGTCATGAATGGAGAAAGAGGCTCTTTGGCAGCAGATTATTGTAGTTTCAACATCAACCAGCAGGAGTGAACAAGAAACTCACCTTGATCTGAACATCCATACACACATTAATAACTGCAGAAAACAGTAATAATGAAATAAAATACATGCTTCAATTCAGAAAAATAATTAGTGTATTAAACTACAGAATGAAAGGATCTCACAACACTTTCAGCTTCAGAAAACAATACATTTATTTTACGATCCAGAATCCTTTTCACAGACTCTCTCTCCACACTACATTTCCCATAAGCCCCTCACCCAGTCACTAATCACTGCACCAGCTGCATCTCATTCACCAATCACTGTTTAGCGCACCAGCTGCACCCCATCTCTCCTCTATAAAAGCACCACTCACCCACTTCCTCCTTGCGAAGTATTTTTAATCGTTGCATTGCAATTCTGAGCGTTAGACCCGTGTCTTGTTTGCCTGTTCTCTGATCCTGCCTGTCCCTGGTTTATCCGATGTTTGTTTGCCGGCCTCTGACCTTCCGCCTGTGTATTTACTACGAGTCTGTCTGTTCCCTGCTATTTCTGTTCGCTACTGAGTTGACCCATGCCTGTCTGACCACGTTTCTGAATAAAAGCTGCATTTGGATTTTACTCGCTGACTCCTCATCATTACAGCAACTACATGTTATTGCTCCATCCATCCATCCATCCATCCATCCATCCATCCACCCATCCATCCATCCATCCATCCATCCATCCACCCATCCACCCATCCATCCATCCATCCATCCATTCTTTTATCCATCCATCCATCCATTCTTTTATCCATCCATCCATCCATCCATCCATCCATTCTTTTATTCATTCATCCATCCACAAATTTATCCATTCCTGTATCCATTTTTCCTTTTTTCCAACCAGGGATGATCCTGATTCTTTTATATGAGGGAATGCAATTACACATTCCTGCTTCAAAGAGGTGTAAAATATTACTGAACATGCATGATATTATACACCGTTTACAGAAAACAACATTTATTCATGATTACGGGAAGTTTCCCTTCACACTGAAAGTGTCTAGTTCTGAATTTATATAATCAAAGCGTTTTTATCGTTTTCTATTCTTTGCAATTGGTTTAATTTGGGTTGTTCCTGTCTTGGCACGGGTCACTAAAATAGACTTTAAAAAGAGGAAGGAAAATATTGCAAAAACAGCAGACGAAAGTGTTCAGCCTGCATTTGCAGTTCACTCTCCTGGAGTCTGTTTGCTGTGTCTGAAACTACAACACGGTAAGAGTTACACTCGTTCAGGAATGAATATTGTCTAACTAATGAATGAATGAAGAAACTTGAAGTGAGGAACATTTTCTCTCATAGTAACCTCTGAACATCTGGAGCTCGTGTGTGACTAATGTTGCCTTTAAATGAGTTTCAACAGTGGAAAACTACCAACAGTAGTGATTTTACACTGTTTTTTACCGTGTTTATAACACAGACTGATGCTGTAATTGTATTTATGAAGCTAAAATGAAATGTGTTTGTGTAAATCATTCAGTCTCCTGCAGTGATGTCCCAGACACCGGCTCCTTCTCTTCTTCTGGTGTTTCTGCTCATGATTCCAGGTGAGTTTCTCCTGTAAATGCTGATAATAACTCAATATTACAAACAAACGTTGTGACGAATCAGTCAGACCTGCTAGTAACCGCAGGAAAAAGAAATCACTTGTAAAATATCTACTGTAATGTAGTAAGATTTATTTGTTGCATCCAAACAAAATGATATTATTCAGGTTTTTGTGGACGTGAAGCTGCTGAACTACTGAAGCTGAAAACATTTAGTTCAGACTGTTTTTCATGGTTCTGCTTCCTGTATTTCTGTATTTCATCACCTTCTGTCTGTCTGTGGATTTTACACATGATAAGTGTAGTTCTTCATTTACACAAACACCAGTTTTATGAAGAAAGTTTTTTATAGATGGGTATTTTCATTATTTTTTTGTGAATTCTGTGTTTCAGGGGTTTCTAGTGCTGATTGGGGTGTGAGTTACAGTCCTTCACACATCTGTGCACTAAAGAACTCATCAGTGATCATGAGATGCTCTTATACATACCCTACTGGACATCAGATCAGGAGAGTGTTCTGGACCAAAACACAAGTTAAAAAGGACACAGAAGAGTTTCCAGATCTGTCTAATGACACTGAATACAGTCAGAGGCTTCAGTATCTGGGAGATCAACAGCAGAACTGCACCATCAGACTGAGTCATGTGACACTGAACGATTCACACGAGTACTATTTCAGATTCACCACTGATAAAAACCAATGGATTGGTCATCCAGGAGTGAGTCTTTCTGTCACAGGTGACTTTCATGAGGTTTATCTCTTCTTCTGTGCATTATGTTGAATAATAATCAGTGTATGACAGCAGCACTAGATATAATGTGTGTGTTGTGTTCAGATCTTCAGGTGGAGTCTCCTGAGAGAGTGACAGAGGGAGATTCAGTCCGTCTGACATGTAAAAGCAGCTGTAATCTGACTGACGGAGCAACATTCATCTGGTACAGAAACTCACTGCCATTAACTGAGAGAAGAGACAGAAACAATGAACTCCTGCTGCAGTCAGTCAGAAGAGAGGATGCAGGCAGATATAGCTGTGCTGTACACGGACACCATCACATCTCTCCTGCTGTTGAGATCAATGTCATGTGTGAGTATGAATTTTATCAAATCCAGTAGAGTTCAATTATTCCTCCTTTTCTTTAAAAAAAGGAAGTAATTAGGGCTGATCTTTAAAACAACATCAAAATATTCACTGTTTCAATAGTACAGCCAAAAGACATGAACAATATATGTGATTTTAGTGTGAAAATCACTTTCCAACACCAAACACACTAAAACAATTGTTAAAATAAGGATTTAAAGCTCAAATATTGCACTTTAACAAAAGAATGATTGTAAATGATTTTATAATAAGCTTCGCATTTAAATCCTCTAAAATTAATCACTTGTTTATTTCCATTGTAGCAACCTCACCATTTTCTTCTGCTTTTTTAGAGGAAAATATGCAATACATTTGTGTGGTAATCAGTGTTATGCAACCAACGTCATTAAAGAGAAAAATATGTTGCGAAATACAGTCAGTGCTGGTTAACTGGTCGCATGCAATCTGGATTGCATAATCAGTTTCCAAAAATGAAGTATTTGTAATTAGATTGTATAACGTTTTAAAAGACTACAGTTATGATTACATGATATCAGGTTATTTTCACAATGGTGAAAATCACAGCTGAAACGAATGATGAATCAAATCAGAACCCGAGAGAAGAAACGATGACACTGGCAGGCAGGGAAAAAGCAAAGACAAAAAAAAAAAACTTATCGCACACGGCCTTCAGAGAAAACTCAAGATCTTCGCAACTGACCCTTCGCAAACAGTTTGATTGACAGGCGATCTAACCAATGATCTTATCCGACAAAGCGGTCAGGGGAGTTAGTGGATTAACGTTGGTGAACTTGAACTTGAAAAATTGTGTGTCCTCACGTCTTTCCGCGCTTGAAACAACATTCCTTCTGATGTTCATTCATGTTTATTTGATGCTATACATGAACTAGTATGAAGAGATGATCGCTTCACGAGGAGCTACAGCGATCTGTCACCACACATTAAACACACACTAGACGCTATTTATTGATTAAACTTCTTTAAAATATTACAATATTTTAAATATGAAATTATTTCATACATTGTCAGTGTCCTCTTTGCTCCGCGATGTATTTTTCAGTGTGTGAGAACATGATGTGTGGCGTGAGAGCGCATAGCAACAGTAACTAAAGGGGGCGGGTCTTTACAGAGGGTCATTTGGGCTGGTTTTGTCAAACCTGGCGGCTCTGCTTCAGAGTTTCAGTGGATGTCAGGTTCAGAATAAATATGGATCAGTGAAATCAGTGGCTTTTTTTAGTGACTGCTTTAGATTTCATTTTAAGAGTTCAAGACAGTTGTGTGTTTTTTTCATCTTTCAGTGCATCGTGGTTGGCGTGTCTGGTTGGGGATCACAGTGGCATGTGTAGGATTCTTCATCATCATCATCATCATCATCCTGTTTATAATGCAAGTTTGATCAATAATCATTCTCAAATTGCAGTGAGTGTGTGAATGTAATTCACTTTCAGACTATTGCAAGTGGAATTGCCTCATGTGATGTGATTACTTAATAATCTTTAGAAATGCAGCTTACAAGTTTATTGTCTGTTATTACAGGAGAAAACGAAGAGGCGCTAAAGCTGAAGACCTCACAGTGAATCGGGTAAATAATCCAGACACACAAAAAAATCCATGTTAAATATATGGTTAAAAAAAAAAACACTTTACCGTAAAAAAAAATACTGTAGGAACATTTTAGGTTTTATGGGATTATTTTACAGTTCAAAAAAGAATATAATTCAAAGATTTATATTGTAATAATTACAGTTCCTAACTGTTTATTTTACACACTGTAAAATAAATTCTGTTAAATTTACAGTAAAAAAAAAAAAAAAAACAGGCATTGGTGGTTGCCAGAAATTTACCAAAAAAAAAAACTGTAGCAACATTTTGGGTTTAACTAACTTTAAAAAAACATTTTTCTTTAACGGATTTAATGTTAATTTACCAATTTAGTGGAGTACTAAAATCTGTTTTGTACCTTTGTAATACATTGACAACCACCAATTACAGAAACAGTAAGTAATTTCAACAAAAATACATCAAATGTGAAGAGGGAATTGTGGGAATATCAATTTACGCCTTTTCACTGTAAATGATTTTCACTTCCAAAAAACATCAATTTTAAAGGTATTTTACTGTAAAATTACATTAAATGTACTGTTAGATCTATTACAGTTATTCACTGCATATAGTACGAAAACTTTCTGTAAACCAGTTTTTCACCGTAGCATTTTTACAGTCTTTTACCGTTAAAATCACGGTTATTTTTACACACGTCCACACGCGCGTGTTTACGTAGAAAAACAATGGAAATGTAGCGCACTGAAATGGAAAATGTTCTGTGTTAACGGCCCTTAAATGTGAATAATAACTAATAATTCATTTTCTTCCGTTGCAGGACAATCTGAACTCAACAGGGAGAGACGGTCATGTTTCTGAATCAGATGACGCTCAGTACGCCAGTGTTACTTCCAGCAAACCCAGAAGAGACGGGAACGCTCCGGATCGCAGAGATACTGAGGAGATCCAGTACGCGACTGTACAACATCACAAAAACAATCAGAAGAAGAGATCGGAGGAGAACGAAAGACACTACGACAATATCAGGATTCACCAGCCTGAATCTGCTGTGAGGTGAGAAGAAGCTTCAAGAGACAGTTCACCCAAATAAAACATCCGCATCTCACTTTTATCATTATGATCAAAGGAGAATTTAATCTTTACATTTAAATGTTTCTTAATAACTTTGTGTCCCACTGAGGTTTCAGAAACATGATATACAAGGTGTTTTTACTTTTAAAATGTAATCTTTATCGTCATGCAATCTGATCATTGTGTCTGTTTTATTTTATGTTTTTTAGTCGTTCAAATGTTGAAACTGTGGAAGAGGATTCTGTGATCTACAGTCGTGTCAAATGATGATGATAGAGACCATCATGAAGACAAACACCGAAACTATTAATAATGATACAATGTTTTGCTGTTCATTTAGCATGCTGTTATTCATCATTCATTAAATCAGGTAAACTGATGGCAGAAACGCAGTGTCTGTGATTTTTTTCACATTACAATACAACTGAAAGAGACAAGAACTCACAACATTCAAGAAGTGGGCGGAGCTTCAAGAGCTCATGCAACAACAAAACAGGACAATCTCATGCACTGAAAATATCAGTCACTAGCTATGTTTCCATCCACCTATTTTTGGGATATTGCATAAAAAAAGCGCTGGATGGAAATGTCAACATGCACATAAATTCTAAAAATCCGGATAAAAACTTGCACACTCATATTAGTCAAATTTAATTGTATTACTTTTCAAACACCATATCCTCACATTGAGTATAAAGACACTCTTCATTACGGGCTGACGCTCATGTGTGGGTGAACTGGTGCTGGATGAGGTCATTTCCTGTCCAGCAACATCTACTGCCCACCGCTTCATGTTGCTATTCTTTTTTAGTATAACTGCGGTCAAAGTGACGACATCCAGTCTTACTCAATGTAAATTCCTATATCGAGAAGTAATTCTTTAGAAAATGTTTCCAGGAAGAAAGGGTGAAAAAAAAAAACATGATTATTTTTATCAGTCTTAACATGTGGAAATACAAGTGAAATTGTAAATATGTCCTATAAGTTAATAAATCTGTGTACATGATCAATCAAAGTGGTGGACAAACTTTTTCATATTGTTAAACATTTTGGGTTTAATGACTCTTTTTGAAATCAGTAAATGCCATTGGATCATGATAAAAAGTTGTCTAGAGTTGCTTGTGTGGGCAGAAGTCAAGAAAGAGGAAGAAACATCTTCTGTCTGCCGAGGCATTTTGAAATAAACACAGTAACCAGGAGAATTTCATCAGTTTATCGTCTGCTGGAGAGACTCACCAGAACACGGTAAGAGTTACTCTGATTACTGTGTGAATATAGTCTGATTAAAACTGTTGTAGAAGCGACTGACCTGTTCATATTCTCAATGAAAGGAATATTCTTGTTCTTGTAGTGATGTTGGTCAGAACGGCTCTTCTTCCTCTGGTGTTTCTGCTCATGATTCACGGTGAGTCGCTCCTGCTGGAGAATATTTTAATGTTTTTAGTCACTTATCAAAGTCTTTCTTTTAAATCACGGCGAGAGGTCTGACAGTCACTGAACCCCCTGATAAAACACCTGTGACAAATACATTTCTGTGAAAATTATTCATCAAAATAAATAGACGTAAAGCTACACTGTAAACTTAGGACAGCACTTTGTTTTGCTTGTTTTTTACAAATTCATCATATTGTTAATAATTGTAATGATATCAGTTTTGTATCTTCATAATACACTGACAACCACCAATCACAGTGGTGATGAGAGTCACATGATGAATTAAAGTTCATCAAAACGTTTTTTCACTATAAATGACTTGTTATTTTTCACTTCCAAAAACTGTATATTTAATGGTATTTTACTGTAAAATTACATTAAATGTACTGTTAGATCTATTCTTATTATATCTACAGTTTATTGTACAGAAACTTTCTGTAAATCAATTAGCTGTTTTTCAACGTAGCATTTTTACAGTCTTTTACCGTTAAAATCAGAATAATCTTTTACAGTGTACATTTAAAAAATAAATAAATGAATAAAAACTTAAAAACTTTAAAAAATGAATGTGATGAACACCAGGGATCAGTATTTATGAAGCATAATTTTTATGTGAACTATCCCTTTAATGTTTCAGGAGGTTTCGGTTATGGTGATTCTGGTGATTATGATGATGATGATGATGGTTTGGGTGTGAGTTACAGTTCTTCACACATCTGTGCACTAAAGAACTCATCAGTGATCATGAGATGCTCTTATACATACCCTACTGGACATCAGATCAGGAGAGTGTTCTGGACCAAAACACTGAGAAAAGATAATGGAGAGTTTCCAGATCTGTCTAATGACCCTGAATACAGTCAGAGGCTTCAGTATCTGGGAGATCAACAGCAGAACTGCACCATCAGACTGAGTCATGTGACACTGAACGATTCACACGAGTACTATTTCAGATTCACCACTAATAAATCTTATGTGAAATGGATTGGTGTTCCAGGAGTGAGTCTTTCTGTCACAGGTGACTTTCATGAGGTTTATCTCTTCTTCTGTGCATTATGTTGAATAATAATCAGTGTATGACAGCAGCACTAGATATAATGTGTGTGTTCTGTTCAGATCTTCAGGTGGAGTCTCCTGAGAGAGTGACAGAGGAAGATTCAGTCCGTCTGACATGTAAAAGCAGCTGTAAACTGACTGACGGAGCAACATTCATCTGGTACAGAAACTCACAGCAAGTAACTAAAGGAATTATTAAAAACCAGTTCGACCTCTGGCGAGTCAGAAGAGAGGATGCAGGCAGATATAGCTGTGCTGTACACGGACACCATCACATCTCTCCTGCTGTTTATCTCAATGTCATGTGTGAGTTAAAACTCATTTGTTATTTTTAAAAAAAGTAGAGATTGTGTTTGAATGAGATGATTTAATTTTGGTCCTTTTAGATCCTCCCAGAAACGTCTCAGTGTTGATAACTGGATCTGGTGAAATAGTGTCAGGAGATTCAGTGACTCTGATCTGCAGCAGTGATTCAAACCCTCCTGCTCTGAACTTCAGCTGGTTTAAGGAGAATGAAGCCTCAGCTGTTGGATCTGGACAGAGTTTCAGTGCACTACAGAGTGGACGCTTCTACTGTCAGGCTCACAATCCACATGGATCTCAGAGATCAGACGCTGTAACTGTGACTGTTAAAGGTAGAGCAGCTCATATACGTACATGACTCTGTTTAGATTGAAGAAAATTAATCTGTTCAGATGTTTTACACTTTAGTGTAATTGAATTTGTCAGCAGCTTTTGACACCACTGATCACCGGATCCTTCAGACTTGTGTAGAGCAGTTTGTTTGTATTTAGGGGATGGTCTTAAAATGGTTTGCGTCTTATTTGGACTGTAGATCCTTTTCAGTGAAGGTTAGCAACTATTTCTCTGCGTCAGCACCTATTACCTGTGGGGACCCACAGGGGTCCGTTTTGGGTCCTGTTCTGTTTTCATTGCATATGCTCCCTTTGGGAATGATTTTTAAGAAGTATGGTTTTTCTTACCATCTGTATGTTGATGACACTCAAGTCTACTTGCCATTGAGTCCGATGCCATATAGTAAAGCTGTGGATGACTGAAAACCTCTTTCAATTGAATAAAAAAACAAAACAGAAATTATTAACTTTGGTCATGCAGCCTGGAGCCAGATGGTAAATGATAACTTTGGCCCATGGACGGGACCTGCAGGATCAAGTCAAGAATTTGGGAGTAATTTTTGACTCATCTCTCATGTTTGATCAACAGATAAAGACAGTGGTTCATAATTGCGTCTTTTATGTAAGGGCAACAGCCAAATTGAAACCAATTCTGTCAGCTAGTGACCTGGAAAATGTATATGTTGGGACTTGTCAAACATAAGTTGCTCGAAAGTTTCTTCCAACTATTCAACATGTGCGTCTCAAATTGAAGGGTGATCATGCTTTCCCTGTCGCTGGTCCAAGATTGTGGAATAATCTGCGATTGGATGTTAAATCTTCCTCAGCTCTTAATGTTTAAAAGGTTATTTTAGTACATTAGTGTTTGCTTTGTAATGTTGTAATGCAATTGTAATGTACAGCTATTTGTGTAGCCTGTCAGGTGCTCTATAAATAAAGAAACGAACAAACACGTCTTTCTTAGTTTGTAGATTTAATTTTGATATTCTTCCTCTTTCAGTTCATCGTGGTGCTGGTCAGTTTAACTGGTTGAGGATCACAGTGGCGTGTGTAGGATTATTCATCATCATCATTATCATCATCATCATATTGTATTTAATGTAAACAAAAAATTTTCAACAACGAGTAATATTATTTTTTTTAAAACTAAAGCAGAAGTACATTTGATCATTAAATGAAACAATGAAATGTCTTGTTTTCCCTTTCGTTTTTAACAGTCAGAAGAAAAGGATAAACAGAAGATCTGCTGTACATGTGTATGAGGTGAGATGATCAAATAACCACAGAATGATATTAATAAATCAGTTAGAGCTTCTTTATTCATGAAGAACATATTATCACAGAATTTTTTCCAGAAAGACTGTGGATTGATTATGCAAAATCACTTGTGTGTTTTGATGATTAGAACGATGATCCCTCATATGCAGCTCTTGACCTCAGGTCCAGATCTTCTGACGTGTACAACACACTCACAGTAAGTGAAATATCAAAAACTACATTTGCAAAAAATGTTTGTGCATTCAAAATCAGGTAATAATAATCAATGTGTCTTTCACATAGATTGTCCATCCCAGACCTGCTGTTCACCAGTCGGGCTCTTCTCAATATGAGAATCTGCCAGTGAGTGTGAGATCCTCAGGTCTTCTCAATATCATCATTAAAGAAAGAAAATGTCCTCAGTAGTTGCAGACCTGTGTAAATGTGAGTTTAATTTCTGTTGTAGCCACAGCAAGACGCCGTGGTAAGATGAGGCACAAGCTAAACTTCACCTAACTTCTGTGGAGTCGCGGGACACGCTCACATCACAACTACTAATGAAGTCAAACACCTCTTCAGAGTTTCCGGTCTGCAGTGAAGTGATGTTTCTCAAAGTTCCTGTAGAAATTAATGCATTATGTTTATGTGACATCAATAGTCAGTCAAAGTGTAATTAAGTTAAGAGTTGTTAATATTTAATAAATTTTTTTATGTGTATTATACAGGTGTTATACATTTTTTATGTGCATTAATGTGACTTTTTCTCTTTATTCCCTTTTTAATACAACATTAAATGATAAAAAAGATATGAAGATTCAGCATTCTGTTTCAAATCTCTGCTTTAGAGTGCATATTAAACTGGCCAAGTCACATGATTTCAGCAAACGGGGCTTTGATGGGTGAAACAATGTCAAACGAAATTCAAAATTTTGATAAATTGACACTAAAATGGGGTTTCTGAAACTTTTTTAAACACATCCCTCATAAACCTTTAAAAGTTTATGGCACCCCCACTGCAGACTACCAAAGACCGCCAACAAACACCAAGAGTAACTGATCAACTAAATGAAACACCGATCACAATAATGGTGACCAAACATTTTCAATAAAACATCAACATCTAAACCTGTTAATTCTCCAAAAGAACTGCAGACGAATGACAGAAATAAAGTCAGTCTGGTTTGTAATAAGAGATTTAATGTCTTTTCAGTTGATTTCATCTAAGACTGTCTGAAGTCAGTTGTAGTTCTTGTGTTTCTCTTTCCTTCAGTGATTCTGCTTGTTATCATCAGGTGTTCATCAATAATGAATCAATCATCACTTCAGTATCTAATTAACTCTAACAGTGTTACTTTAACACCTGCTGCTGGTTCATATGAACACTGACCGCTGTTGGTTTAACACCGGGGAATTTACTGTGTATTAGAAGTGAAAACTGTCTGTTTTGACTGTATTTATTTCTCTCCTCTGACTGCAGCAGTCTATTGTTGTCTATTTTCAAGGCGAAGCGCATCTCAAAAGAGTCTATGGAAACAACCCAGTGTAACCATGTATAATTTAGAAAATTAACTATAAAAAGGAAGTGTGTTAAAATAATAAACTAACTAAAAATTTGTAAATAATGTAAGAAAAATTGCAAAATCAAAGTGAAATGCATGTCAGTATGATGATTGACAGTTTAACTATTGTCCAATTACGTGAGGTTTATGTTGAAGTCCCTCCCCACCACGGTAGCTGCTGGATGGGGGAAGCCATTTTCTTTCCTCTGCGGGATTGATGAGACGAAAATTATCACCTGATCAAAGTGGATTTGGGTTAGGAAGAGGAGCGATGCATCTGAGGGAAGTGGAAATAAAGAAAGCTCTATCAAATAAATAATCAGTTATTGCAGTGTTTTTCAAAATAGAAAAAGCCTATGACATGTTATGAAGAGAGAGTCTGATGATAAAACTGGAGAAGATGTCGATGGGGGAAGAATGTTTAATTGGATTACGGACAAAGAACAAAAAGCGTGAGAGTAGGAGACTCTATATCAACTCAATGAATAATAGAAACTTGCACTCCTCAGGGAAGAGTAATAAGTCCAGTGCTTTTCATAATAATGATAAAGGATATTTTTAGTAAGGTGGATAGGATGATGGGGCTTTGTGACAATGGGATGGAAGTATTGACAAGAGTCAGTATTGATAACCAAATGTCAGAATCAAGACCAGATTGATGGTGGGGGTTGAAAGGGTTAAAAGGTAAAGGAAAATGTGAGTTCCTAATGTTCATATTTTGTTGATCATGATGATGATGAACGAGTAGTTTTATGTTTGCTTAAGATTATTTTCTTTGGAACTGTTGAATCAAATCTTTTTTGGGGGGATTTTTGGATTCCTTGAACTGAACTGAATCTTATGAACTGAACGTTTTGAACTGATTCTTTCAAATAAGTTTTGAACTGATTTATTGAACTGTTTTCCTCTCAACTGTTTATTTTTGCATTGTTTAATACCAAGGATTAATTGTTGAATGTGATTTAGTGAATTTTATAGTTGTGAACACAGTAAATGTTTATGGTGTTATCAGGTGTTGTGTCCGAGGACATTTGTCGAGGGTGTACGATCGACCGGTCAAACAAACAAACAGAGCGTCGGGTGAAATTGTTCAATTATTGTGAATTGAATTGGAAATTCATATAACTCTGATACAGAACAGAAATGTTGATCATTTTGTTTTATTTTTCCTTTAAAAATCAACAATAGTTCATTTCAATACGAAGATTTGTTTTATTATTTAACCAGTGTTGTTTCATTACACCTCCACAATCCCATGGTTAATATTAGCAGCAAGTGCTCTACAGCCCAAACCTCAAACACATTATACTTTGTTTCCGCAAATGTTTCCTCAAACTGCATGTTGAGTGACGTGAGCTTCAAGAGCTGGGACTTCTGGGGCTCTGTGTGGGTCAGACAAACAAATGCCACGATAAATAAACTTAAAGTTAATATTTAGGTAATACTAATGCTGTAGGTATTACAGGTATAGTTTTCCTGTGGGATATTGAAAATTCAACAAAATCAGCAAAAATTTGACAGATGTTAGAGCAACAGTTCTGAGACGTCAGCATTCGTCTGTTCGGGTCACATGATCAACACTAGAGATGCCGCTGTGAGTTTGACACGTGTTGTTTTCTCACCTTTTTCGCTACAGGAAACTGTATTTATAACCATTTTAAGAGTTTCATGAGGCACCAGAGAAGTGACTCAAGGCCTCTGTCAGAAAACAAACCTTAGAGGATCTCATATTATAAAACCTGTAGATATGTTAATTAGTAACACGTTTTTATTGTTTGTTTTATTACCAATTAGCTATTAAATAGTCAAGTTTTATCAAATGCACAATCTTGGTCTTATAGGAACCAGTTAAACACACTTGTTTAAAAACATGCTCATGAACATCTCTACTTTAGTGTATTGTCTCTGATGTTGCCTTGTTTAACTCTGCTTCCGCTTTATCAGCACTGGGCGAAGCGTCATATCCTGATGTTAAATATAAGGTGTTGATCTCATAAAAACCCACTGCTGGTTTCATCCTGATCATTTGTCACCGGTCATGAGTGTTGGTCAAACAGGTAAGAGCATCATCTACTAATTCATCTTTACATTCAAACTAGTTATGGGGGCTTGTTGTCACACAGTAACTATATAGTTTATGGTCAACAGTTCAAGTGCTTTTGTATCTTGGTTACAAATACCTATTTAAAGCAGCTTAGATTTAAAAAAAAAAATAAAAATAGTATCATTGTGTATTGTAACATCTGTTGGGTATCAAATGAACACAGTAAAACCACATTAAGACACAAGACTTTAAGGCGTGTCTCGATACAGAAGGATTTTTGGAGATAAAATGCTGTTGTTGATGTATGATTTTCTCAGGGGTAAATTGTGGTTTAAACTTTTAAAAACTTTATCTGGTGATTTAGTTTGTTTTTTTTAGTAAATTTAAGCCTATTAAAAAGACTAACATATGTCGTTTTCGAAGTTGGTGGCTTTTTTTTTAATTTTAACCCACAAGACCATCTTGGTTAACAGCTTTAGATGGGCTCAATTTAAACTGGCCTGAGAGAGGAAGTTAAGCTTAAATTAGCCATTTCTAAACCATTCGCAATGTCGAGTCTCTCAACCTCGATAAACACCAGAGTCAAAACAGATAACTAAATAATAATTACATGTTTAGTTACTGTACTATAAAATTGCAAGTGTTTAAAACGCTTAGATTTAACAGAAATAAGTCACTGTTTATTTGTTGTAGGTGTTGCTATGGTGATGTCATTCAGAATGGCTCCTCCTCTTCCTCTGATCCTTCTGATCATGATTCATGGTGAGTCGATGCAACACTTCAGAAACTCTCAAGAGATTTTACATACAAAATTTTTCATGCACAACTGCTGTTACTTTGATCAGGATGAATTCTGTGTTTCAGGGGTTTCTAGTGCTGATTGGGGTGTGAGTTACAGTCCTTCACACATCTGTGCACTAAAGAACTCATCAGTGATCATGAGATGCTCTTATACATACCCTACTGGATATCAGATCAGGAGAGTGTTCTGGACCAAAGGCCCTGTAATAGAGGGTGAAGAGCCTCCAGATCTGTCTAAGGACACTGAATACAGTCAGAGGCTTCAGTATCTGAGAGATAAAAAGAAGAACTGCACCATGAGACTGAGTCATGTGACACTGAACGATGAACACGAGTACTATTTCAGATTCATCACTAATATAACAGAAGGAAGATGGATTGGTGTTCCAGGAGTGACTCTTAATGTCACAGGTGACTTTCATGAGGTTTATCTCTTCTTCTGTGCATTATGTTGAATAATAATCAGTGTATGACAGCAGCACTAGATATAATGTGTGTGTTGTGTTCAGATCTTCAGGTGGAGTCTCCTGAGAGAGTGACAGAGGGAGATTCAGTCCGTCTGACATGTAAAAGCAGCTGTAAACTGACTGACGGAGCAACATTCATCTGGTACAGAAACTCACAGCCATTAACTGAGAGAAGAGACAGAAACAATGAACTCCTGCTGCAGTCAGTCAGAAGAGAGGATGCAGGCAGATATAGCTGTGCTGTACACGGACACCATCACATCTCTCCTGCTGCTCAGATCAATGTCATGTGTGAGTATGAATTTATGTATTATTTTTGTATTATTTTTTATTTTTCTCAGAGTTAAATCAGCACTGCTTCAGTGTCACTTTAACTCTGTCCCAGATAACAGGGAACGTTGTCATCATTTAGGCTATTGTCCAGGTATTGGGCTGCTACATGTGGCTACCGAATTTCATACTTGTAAGTGAAACGTAACACGAAGGGCGATTGACTGAAATTTTGTAGGTGGCGCTATCGAGTCATTTTGCCACACCTATTTCTGAAACCCACATCAAACGTAAAATTTTCTCCACTTCTGACATGTGTGCAAAGTTTCATGAGGTTTCAAGCATGTTTAGGCCTCAAAAATGCGATTCATTTCGGAGAAGAAGAATTGACCGAACAATTGCAATAGAGTCGCTGCTGGTTTCTGAAGTATTTCTCTTGTATTTCTCGCTTCAGGCAGCATAACCTCAGACTTACACTCAGATTAAGATCTGGACTCAGAGGTGCCGATTCATGATCAAAATGATTCTTCATGCTCTCTGAACCATTTTTTCACAATTTTAAACCGGATGAATATTGGCATTTTCATCCAGGAATATGGCCATGATGTGTCTTCATACATGGTTGTTTAACACATGAAAAGCTACACACTTCATCTTTTAGGGTTAAAAGAACCGATTCCAAACATAAAACATTGTAGAAACACAATAATCACTGGAATAATGATCCAGTCAACTTTTACTCCTGACATGTTTTTGGGACCTCAAGGTTTGTGTTGATCATCTGAGAGTTCAGTGTATGTTTGAGGGTAAGATAAACTTGTTTTCTGGAACACCTCCTGATTCACTGATCAGAAGTGTATTTTGTTATTAATTCATTTAAATATTGTGTTTCTGACCATGTGATCTTATTGTGAAAATCAGATTTTCTGAAAAATGAAAACATGTTGTGAGCAGGAAGTTATTAACTACAGTGATATTCATAAACTCACAGATATGATCGATCAGCAGATGAAACTCAACAATGGAGACATGCTTAATGCCAGCAAACACAACACATTCACGACTCCCAGCATGCATTGCGGCATAAATAAACCATGCTGCTGGATTCTCTTACTATTTATATATTTTTTCTTTTCTTTTTTTTTTGATTGTCACCATTGTTGAAGTTTGTCTGAGTGTTGAAGTCTAAGTGAGTCTCAACTTTTGCACAAGAGTTTGTCAACATGTGAATTAGTGTTTTTTTAGGTAACGTTTTGTCAAGGTTCTCTCAACGTTATGAACAATCGTTCTTCCAGTTAACAGAGTGTTTGTTCAACGTTAACTGATGAAATGAAATAACATCACAACATGTATTTCCATCAAAAGCTGCATTAATTTTTGGTGAAGATCTTGTATTGATAACTCAAGAGGTGAGCACTCTGTTGTAAACACAGAGACAACGCCACAAAGCAGCAGCATCAAAGTTTGATGTCCCGCAGGCTGTACTGAATGCAATGGGCACCAGGTAAACTATTTCTCCTAAAAGAATTAAACAAAATTTTTTATCTCATAAAATAAAACACATCAAGAGTGGACATTAAACATACCTTCATACAAATGGACCTCAACACAACGAACAGACACAGAATTACACGTTGAGAGAAGACAGGCAGAAGGCAGAAGAAGAAGGCAGCCGCCAACCAACACTGATGTTTGCTTGGCGGAAAACTACAATTTGATTAAAACTAATAACCTCAAGCACACATGTCGATGCTTGCTTCTCCTAGTATGGGTGACTGCAGCTTGGAGTAATGGGCGTGCCTAATGGTTTCTCATTGGTGAAAGAACTATTGGTGTTGGCCAATTAGTGGTAATCATACATTTACGATTAATGATTTATTTATCATAGGTGTGTATATTAGGATAGCTAAAATACGATGCGTTTTGTGTGTGTGTCGGTGGATGTGTGTGTGCGAGAGTGAGTGAGTGTGATTTATGAGGAAACAATGTTTTATTAAAAATGTAAAAGTGCAGAATGTTTTCTGTGATGGGTAGGTTTAGGAGTAGGAGTAGTGTAGGAGGATACAATGTACAGTTTGTTCAGTATAAGAATCATTACGCGTATGGAATATCCTCACTTTGATAGCAAAACAAACCTGTGTGTGAACAAGACGTAAACTCGCGGTGATGACGTCAGTCTTCTGTGCCATGCATAAGTTCTGAAGGCACTTTAGAAAGTAATTTTTAAAAACTTGAATGTAATATTCTTAAGATCATTGACGCTGTTTTTACATTAAAAAATGGAATTTGGTTGTATAGTATTATGTTGGATTTATTGCTTTCTGTAGGCCAATAGCGATATAAGAGTATGGCTCACCTTTATGCGGAAAAGGCAACTTTCATGACCAATGAGAAACCGGTCGGCACCCCCATTACTCCAAGCTGCAGTCACCCCTGTCTCAGCTAAACAGCAGATACACACCTGTGAGACGGGATGAACCAAAAACCAGAATGGGTGGGCCTCAGGCAGTGACGCATAAGCGGCGCTCTAACACCTCACAGTGCCTTCAAAATCCCTTTTTATATATCCGTGTAAGTATATGATTGGACAACTCACGCCTTCATGGATATTCAACGAACCAATGCGCGCACACCATTCGTCACAAGCAAAGACTGTTATTTAGTTTAATCTATTAAACTCGAATAATAACAAGATTCTCCTTTTAGGCAACTTAGTTCACACTTGTAGTTCGGTTGGTTTGGTTCATTTGGTCCGGACCAAAAAACAAAAACAAAACATATAGTCCTGGTCCTCTTAGCGTTCACACTGGCATTTTTAACAGCGAACCTAAAGTTACCGAACCAAAGGCATAAAGATACGGTCACGACCTGATTGTTCGGCTTTTATGACGTATATTTCGCGACGGAGCTCGCTTACCGAACATTCAAAACAAAGCTGTGTTCTGGATTAAACGCCATCATTTTATACATGTACATATGTTTTATTTTGACCAGCTGAGAACTCACGAAGAGCTCATAAAATGTTCAAAACATTCAAAACAGCAGCAGGATTTCCTCCGTTGTTTGCAGAAACAAACAATGATGAGGCTCTTCACCTCCTCGTTGCTCCACGTTTGTCCTCGACTCATTTTGGATACACCGATCTTTCCGCGTCGTCAAATCAGTAGCGTCGCATCTTGTGACATCACGTCCTGTTTTTGGTTTATTTACATGTCTTTGGTTCGTGTTGCGTTCATATATCAATCGAACCACACCAGAGTTCATTTGGAAGCGGACCGAGACCTGAACTCTGAGTTGACTTATTCTGAGATGAGTTTCTGTTTCACAACAGCTGAAATGAGTTAGTTCAGTCAACTCTGAGTAAGTTGACTCGAGTTCAGCGCGTGCACCACGACTATGAAAAACCATGATCAGTGCAATTCATCTTGAAGATTGTGTGATGAGTGTTAAAGTTTAAGTGAGTCTCAACTTTTGCACAAGAGTTTGTTGATGGTTGAATTTCTTTTACTGTTTTCATTAAGTGTTTCAATTCTATAATTAAATCAGTCATGAAACTTCAGAAAAGCAGTGTTTTAAACCACTTGAATGCAGTCATTTGTTAGTGTTTTTGTGTTTCTTAGACAAACCAAAGAGCGTCTCAGTGTCCATCAGTCCATCTGGTGAAATAGTGTCAGGAGATTCAGTGACTCTGATCTGCAGCAGTGATTCAAACCCTCCTGCTCTGAACTTCAGCTGGTTTAAAGGAGGAACGTTTGTAGGATCTGGAAGAATCTACAGCATCTCAAAGATCAGCTCTGATGACAGTGGAGAATACAAGTGCAGATCCAGAAATGAACATGGAGAGAAATACTCTGATGCTGTGACTCTAAACGTCATGTGTGAGTTTATGATGATTCAACAAACAAAGTAGTGGATTAACAATTCCAAAATATGAAAATACAGTTTCTTTTGTCCTTTTTAGATCCTCCCAGGAGCGTCTCAGTGTTGATAAACGGATCTGGTGAAATAGTGTCAGGAGATTCAGTGACTCTGATCTGCAGCAGTGATTCAAACCCTCCTGCTCTGAACTTCAGCTGGTTTAAGGAGAATGAAACCTCAGCTGTTGGATCTGGACAGAGTTTCAGTGCACTACAGAGTGGACGCTTCTACTGTCAGGCTCACAATCCACATGGATCTCAGAGATCAGACGCTGTAACTGTGACTGTTAAAGGTAGAGCAGCTCATATACGTACATGACTCTGTTTAGATTGAAGAAAATTAATCTGTTTAGATGTTTTACACTTTAGTGTAATTGAATTTGTCAGCAGCTTTTGACACCACTGATCACCGGATCCTTCAGACTTGTGTACAGCAGTTTGTTTGTATTTAGGGGATGGTCTTAAAATGGTTTGCGTCTTATTTGGAGTGTAGATCCTTTTCAGTGAAGGTTAGCAACTATTTCTCTGCGTCAGCACCTATTACCTGTGGGGACCCACAGGGGTCCGTTTTGGGTCCTGTTCGGTTTTCATTGCATATGCTCCCTTTGGGAATGATTTTTAAGAAGTATGGTTTTTCTTACCATCTGTATGCTGATGACATTCAAGTCGACTTGCCATTGAGTCCGATGCCATACTCAAGTGTCTGGAGGAAGTAAAGCTGTGGATGACTGAAAACCTCTTTCAATTGAATAAAAAAACAAAACAGAAATTATTAACTTTGGTCATGCAGCTTGGAGCCAGATGGTAAATGATAACTTTGGCCCTGAAGGATCAAGTCAAGAATTTGGGAGTAATTTTTGACTCATCTCTCATGTTTGATCAACAGATAAAGACAGTGGTTCATAATTGCGTTTTTTATCTAAGGGCAACAGCCAAATTGAAACCAATTCTGTCAGCTAGTGACCTGGAAAATGTATATGTTGGGACTTGTCAAACATAAGTTGCTCAAAAGTTTCTTCCAACTATTCAACATGTGCGTCTCAAATTGAAGGGTGATCATGCTTTCCCTGTCGCTGGTCCAAGATTGTGGAATAATCTGCGATTGGATGTTAAATCTTCCTCAGCTCTTAATGTTTAAAAGCTTATTTTAGTACATTAGTGTTTGCTTTCTATTGTAATGTACAGCTATATGTGTAGCCTGTCAGGTGCTCTATAAATAAAGAAACGAACAAACACGTCTTTCTTAGTTTGTAGATTTAATTTTGATATTCTTCCTCTTTCAGTTCATCGTGGTGCTGGTCAGTTTAACTGGTTGAGGATCACAGTGGCGTGTGTAGGATTATTCATCATCATCATTATCATCATCATCATATTGTATTTAATGTAAACAAAAAATTTTCAACAACGAGTAATATTATTTTTTTTAAAACTAAAGCAGAAGTACATTTGATCATTAAATGAAACATTGAAATGTCTTGTTTTCCCTTTCCTTTTTAACAGTCAGAAGAAAAGGATAAACAGAAGATCTGCTGTACATGTGTATGAGGTGAGACGATCAAATAACCACAGAATGATATTAATAAATCAGTTAGAGCTTCTTTATACATGAAGAACATATTATCACAGGATTTTTTCCAGAAAGACTGTGGATTGATTATGCAAAATCACTTGTGTGTTTTGATGATTAGAACGATGATCCCTCATATGCAGCTCTTGACCTCAGGTCCAGATCTTCTGACGTGTACAACACACTCACAGTAAGTGAAATATCAAAAACTACATTTGCAAAAAATGTTTGTGAATTCAAAATCAGATAATAATAATCAATGTGTCTTTCACATAGACTGTCCATCCCAGACCTGCTGTTCACCAGTCGGGCTCTTCTCAATATGAGAATCTGCCAGTGAGTGTGAGATCCTCAGGTCTTCTCAATATCACCATTAAAGAAAGAAAATGTCCTCAGTAGTTGCAGACCTGTGTAAATGTGAGTTTAATTTCTGTTGTAGCCACAGCAAGACGCCGTGGTAAGATGAGGCACAAGCTAAACTTCACCTAACTTCTGTGGAGTCGCGGGACACGCTCACATCACAACTACTAATGAAGTCAAACACCTCTTCAGAGTTTCCGGTCTGCAGTGAAGTGATGTTTCTCAAAGTTCCTGTAGAAATTAATGCATTATGTTTATGTGTGACATCAATAGTCAGTCAAAGTGTAATTAAGTTAAGAATTGTTAATATTCAATACATTTTTTATGTGTATTATACAGGTGTTTAACATTTTTCATGTGCATTAATGTGACTTTTTCTCTTTATTCCCTTTTTAATACAACATTAAATGATAAAAAAGATATGAAGATTCAGCATTCTGTTTCAAATCTCTGCTTTAGAGTGCATATTAAACTGGCCAAGTCACATGATTTCAGCAAACGGGGCTTTGATGGGTGAAACAATGTCAAACGAAATTCAAAATTTTGATAAATTGACACTAAAATGGGGTTTCTGAAACTTTTTTAAACACATCCCTCTATAAACCTTTAAAAGTTTATGGCACCCCCACTGCAGACTACCAAAGACCGCCAACAAACACCAAGAGTAACTGATCAACTAAATGAAACACCGATCACAATAATGGTGACCAAACATTTTCAATAAAACATCTAAACCTGTTAATTCTCCAAAAGAACTGTAGACGAATGACAGAAATAAAGTCAGTCTGGTTTGTAATAAGAGATTTAATGTCTTTTCAGTTGATTTCATCTAAGACTGTGTCTGAAGTCAGTAGTAGTTCTTGTGTTTCTCTTTCCTTCAGTGATTCTGCTTGTTATCATCAGGTGTTCATCAATAATCAAACAATCACTTAATTAATCACGTCAGTATCTAATTAACTCTAACAGTGTTACTTTAACACCTGCTGGTGGTTCCCATATGAACGCTGAGCGGTGTTGATTTAACACTGGGGAATTTACTGTGTATGAGGTTTATGACTGCATTTATTTATCTCCTTCTCTGATTGCAGCAGTCTATTGTTGTCTATTTTGGGCAAAGCGCATCTCAAAAGAGTCTATGGAAACAACCAAGTGTAATAATTATAAAAAAGAAAATTATTAAGGAGTGTGTTAAAATAATAAACTAACCAAAAATGAATAAATAATGTAAGAAAAATTGCAAAATCAAAGTGAAATGCATGCCAGTATGATGATTGACAGTTTAACTATTGTCCAATTACGTGAGGTTTATGTTGAAGTCCCTCCCCACCACGGTTGCTGCTGGATGGGGGAAGCCATTTTCTTTCCTCTGCGGGATTGATGAGACGAAAATTATCACCTGATCAAAGTGGATTTGGGGTAGGAAGAGGAGCGATGCATCTGGGGGAAGTGGGAATAAAGAAAGCTCTATCAAATAAATAATCAGTTATTGCAGTGTTTTTCAAAATAGAAAAAGCCTATGACATGTTATGAAGAGAGAGTCTGATGATAAAACTGGAGAGGATGGGGATGGGGGAAGAATGTTTAATTGGATTACGGACAAAGAACAACAAGCGTGAGAGTAGGAGACTCTATATCAACTCAATGAATAATAGAAACTTGCACTCCTCAGGGAAGAGTAATAAGTCCAGTGCTTTTCATAATAATGATAAAAGATATTTTTAGTAAGGTGGATAGGATGATGGGGCTTTGTGACAATGGGATGGAAGTATCGACAAGAGTCAGTATTGATAACCAAATGTCAGAATCAAGACCAGATTGATGGTGGGGGTTGAAAGGGTTAAAAGGTAAAGGAAAGTTCCTAATGTTCATATTTTGTTGATCATGATGATGATGAACGAGTAGTTTTATGTTTGCTTAAGATTATTTTCTTTGGAACTGTTGAATCGAATCTTTTTTGGGGGGGATTTTTGGATTCCTTGAACTGAACTGAATCTTATGAACTGAACGTTTTGAACTCAACCTTTTGAACTGATTCTTTCAAATAAGTTTTGAACTGATTTATTGAACTGTTTTCCTCTCAACTGTTTATTTTTGGATTGTTTAATACCAAGGACTAATTGTTGAATGTGATTTAGTGAATTTTACAGTTGTGAACACAGTAAATGTTTATGGTGTTATCAGGTGTTGTGTCCGAGGACATTTGTCGAGGGTGTACGATCGACCGGTCAAACAAACAAACAGAGCGTCGGGTGAAATTGTTCAATTATTGTGAATTGAATTGGAAATTCATATAACTCTGATACAGAACAGAAATGTTGATCATTTTGTTTTATTTTTCCTTTAAAAATCAACAATAGTTCATTTCAATACGAAGATTTGTTTTATTATTTAACCAGTGTTGTTTCATTACACCTCCACAATCCCATGGTTAATATTAGCAGCAAGTGCTCTACAGCCCAAACCTCAAACGCATTACACTTTGTTTCCGCAAATGTTTCCTCAAACTGCATGTTGAGTGACGTGAGCTTCAAGAGCTGGGACTTCTGGGGCTCTGTGTGGGTCAGACAAACAAATGCCACGATAAATAAACTTAAAGTTAATATTTAGGTAATACTAATGCTGTAGGTGTTACAGGTATAGCTTCCCTTTGGGATATTGAAAATTCAACAAAATCAGCAAAAATTTGACAGATGTTAGAGCAACAGTTCTGAGACGTCAGCATTCGTCCGTTCGGGTCACATGATCAACACTAGAGATGCCGCTGTGAGTTTGACACGTGTTGTTTTCTCACCTTTTTCGCTACAGGAAACTGTATTTATAACCATTTTAAGAGTTTCATGAGGCACCAGAGAAGTGACTCAAGGCCTCTGTCAGAAAACAAACCTTAGAGGATCTCATATTATAAAACCTGTAGATATGTTAATTAGTAACAAGTTTTTATTGTTTGTTTAATTACCAATTAGATATTAAATAGTCAAGTTTTATCAAATGCACAATCTTGGTCTTATAGGTACCAGTTAAACATAGTTATGTGTTTAAAAACATGCTCATGAACATCTCTACTTTAGTGTATTGTCTCTGATGTTGCCTTGTTTAACTCTGCTTCCGCTTTATCAGCACTGGGCGAAGTGTCATATCCTGATGTTAAATATAAGGTGTTGATCTCATAAAAACCCACTGCTGGTTTCATCCTGATCATTTGTCACCGGTCATGAGTGTTGGTCAAACAGGTAAGAGCATCATCTACTAATTCATCTTTACATTCAAAGTAGTTATTGGGGCTTGTTGTCACACAGTAACTATATAGTTTATGGTCAACAGTTCAAGTGCTTTTGTATCTTGGTTACAAATACCTATTTAAAGCAGCTTAGATTTAAAAAAAAAAAAATAAAATAGTATCATTGTGTATTGTAACATCTGTTGGGTATCAAATGAACACAGTAAAACCACATTAAGACACAAGACTTTAAGGCGTGTCTCGATACAGAAGGATTTTTGGAGATAAAATGCTGTTGTTGATGTATGATTTTCTCAGGGGTAAATTGTGGTTTAAACTTTTAAAAACTTTATCTGGTGATTTAGTTTGTTTTTTTTAGTAAATTTAAGCCTATTAAAAAGACTAACATATGTCGTTTTCGAAGTTGGTGGCTTTTTTTTTAATTTTAACCCACAAGACCATCTTGGTTAACAGCTTTAGATGGGCTCAATTTAAACTGGCCTGAGAGAGGAAGTTAAGCTTAAATTAGCCATTTCTAAACCAGTCGCAATGTCGAGTCTCTCAACCTCGATAAACACCAGAGTCAAAACAGATAACTAAATAATAATTACATGTTTAGTTACTGTACTATAAAATTGCAAGTGTTTAAAACGCTTATATTTAACAGAAGTAAGTCACTGTTTATTTGTTGTAGGTGTTGCTATGGTGATGTCATTCAGAATGGCTCCTCCTCTTCCTCTGATCCTTCTGATCATGATTCATGGTGAGTCGATGCAACACTTCAGAAACTCTCAAGAGATTTTACATACAAAATTTTTCATGCACAACTGCTGTTACTTTGATCAGGATGAATTCTGTGTTTCAGGGGTTTCTAGTGCTGATTGGGGTGTGAGTTACAGTCCTTCACACATCTGTGCACTAAAGAACTCATCAGTGATCATGAGATGCTCTTATACATACCCTACTGGACATCAGATCAGGAGAGTGTTCTGGACCAAAGGCACTGTACGAGAGGGTGTAGAGCCTCCAGATCTGTCTAATGACCCTGAATACAGTCAGAGGCTTCAGTATCTGGAAGATCAACAGCAGAACTGCACCATGAGACTGAGTCATGTGACACTGAAGGATGAACACGAGTACTATTTCAGATTCATCACTGATAAAGACAGATGGATTGGTAAACCAGGAGTGAGTCTTTCTGTCACAGGTGACTTTCATGAGGTTTATCTCTTCTTCTGTGCATTATGTTGAATAATAATCAGTGTATGACAGCAGCACTAGATATAATGTGTGTGTTGTGTTCAGATCTTCAGGTGGAGTCTCCTGAGAGAGTGACAGAGGGAGATTCAGTCCGTCTGACATGTAAAAGCAGCTGTAATCTGACTGACGGAGCAACATTCATCTGGTACAGAAACTCACAGCCATTAACTGAGAGAAGAGACAGAAACAATGAACTCCTGCTGCAGTCAGTCAGAAGAGAGGATGCAGGCAGATATAGCTGTGCTGTACACGGACACCATCACATCTCTCCTGCTGCTGAGATCAATGTCACGTGTGAGTATGAATTTATGTATTATTTTTGTATTATTTTTTATTTTTCTCAGAGTTAAATCAGCACTGCTTCAGTGTCACTTTAACTCTGTCCCAGATAACAGGGAACGTTGTCATCATTTAGGCTATTGTCCAGGTATTGGGCTGCTACATGTGGCTACCGAATCTCATACTTGTAAGTGAAACGTAACACGAAGGGCGATTAACTGAAATTTTGTAGGTGGCGCTATCGAGTCATTTGGCCACACCTATTTCTGAAACCCACATCAAACGTAAAATTTTCTCCACTTCTGACATGTGTGCAAAGTTTCATGAGGTTTCAAGCATGTTTAGGCCTCAAAAATGCGATTCATTTCGGAGAAGAAGAATTGACCGAACAATTGCAATAGAGTCGCTGCTGGTTTCTGAAGTATTTCTCTTGTATTTCTCGCTTCAGGCAGCATAACCTCAGACTTACACTCAGATTAAGATCTGGACTCAGAGGTGCCGATTCATGTTCAAAATGATTCTTCATGCTCTCTGAACCATTTTTTCACAATTTTAACCCTGATGAATATAGGCATTTTCATCCAGGAATATGGCCATGATGTGTCTTCATACATGGTTGTTTAATACATGAAAAGCTACACACTTCATCTTTTAGGGTTAAAAGAACCGATTCCAAACATAAAACATTGTAGAAACACAATAATCACTGGAATAATGATCCAGTCAACTTTTACTCTCCGACATGTTTTTGGGACCTCAAGGTTTGTGTTGATCATCTGAGAGTTCAGTGTATGTTTGAGGGTAAGATAAACTTGTTTTCTGGAACACCTCCTGATTCACTGATCAGAAGTGTATTTTGTTATTAATTCATTTAAATATTGTGTTACTGACTGTAACACAGTTCGTAAATATGGGAAGAAGGAGTCGGGAACCGGCGAAGGTTAAATGTAATTTTCCTAACTCAAAAACAAACAATAAAACGAAAGTAAAAGGGCGGCAGTTCCTCACGGCGACTGCCGCCCACACAAACAAAATAAAACACACCATAAAGTCCAGGCCTGGTCCTCTCTCGTCCTTCACTGTCGTCGCTCCTCTTTTATGCTTCCGGAGCTCCTCTGTGAGAGATACGAGACCGGTGCGCCGAGCAGCTGACGCTCATTATCACTCGTGTCACTGGCCTCGCTCCGTTCCCTCACGGCTCTCGCTCGTCACATACCCCCATCGCCCCTCGCAGGCCGGGGGGGACTCCAGAGACTGCGCTCTACTCCCTCCCGGGGGCCAGTCTCGGCGGCCGCAGCACCTGGGGGTAAGGACAGACGGGACGATAGAAAAGGAGACGGAAGCACAAGGAGCGACAAAGACAAGAGAGGGGAGAGAGGGAAAAAAAGAGAGGGAAAAAAAAAATTCTTAGTCCGGTTCCCGGACACACTGCCGCTCGGTCCTCAGCCAGCCGAGAGGCTCTTCCTCGCGGTGCCATGCGATGGTACTGGACGCTCGGTGGACGGCCCGATCCTCCTCCGCCCCCTGGTGGCCGGCGATGGCTCCTCTGGCTGAGGGTAGCCGGCAGCGAGTCCCCCGTTCCCTGCTCCTCCCCATCATGGCGGTAGGGCAGCAGGCTCCGGCCTCTAGCGAACGGCGGCGACTCCTCCGCTCCCTCTTGGACGGCAGCCACCCCACCTTGTCCCAGGCAGCGAGCTCTCCGTCCCACCTGTTGCTCAGTCGCTCCAGCACCACCGCCTCCGGCAGCCACTCGCGGTCTTCACTCTCTCACTCTCCTGCGCTGCCCGACCTCCTCAGCATCGCGATCCCCCTCAGCAGCGAGGGCTCTTCGACAGCATGTCCCTCCTTCCTGCCGGGTTTCGGCACCAATGTAACACGTACATTCGTAAATATGGGAAGAAGGAGTCGGGAACCGGCGAACGTTCAACGTAATTTTAATAAACTCAAAGATAAAGTCCAGGCCTGGTCCTCTCTCGTCCTTCACTGTCGTCGCTCCTCTTTTATGCTTCCGGAGCTCCGTTCGCGCCGTTCCCTCACGGCTCTCGCCCGCCCTGCTCGTCACACTGACCATGTGATCTTATTGTGAAAATCAGATTTTCTGAAAAATGAAAACATGTTGTGAGCAGGAAGTTATTAACTACAGTGATATTCATAAACTCACAGATATGATCGATCAGCAGATGAAACTCAACAATGGAGACATGCTTAATGCCAGCAAACACAACACATTCACGACTCCCAGCATGCATTGCGGCATGAGTAAACCATGCCGCTGGATTCTCTTACGATTTACATTTCTTCTTTTTAAATTTATAATTTTCTAATCTTTATAGTGAATTGTGTTTTTTGTCTGTTTTAGATCCTTCCAAGAGCGTCTCAGTGTTGATAAACGGATCTGGTGAAATAGTGTCAGGAGATTCAGTGACTCTGATCTGCAGCAGTGATTCAAACCCTCCTGCTCTGAACTTCAGCTGGTTTAAAGGAGGAACGTTTGTAAGATCTGGAAGAATCTACAACATCTCAAAGATCAGCTCTGATGACGGTGGAGAATACAAGTGCAGATCCATCAATGAACATGGAGAGAAATACTCTGATGCTGTGACTCTAAACGTCATGTGTGAGTTTATGATGATTCAGTAACTCTAGTCATCAAATTAATGAATTAACAATCGCCAAGCATGCACAGTTTCTTTTGTCTGTTTTAGATCCTCCCAGGAACGTCTCAGTGTTGATAACTGGATCTGGTGAAATAGTGTCAGGAGATTCAGTGACTCTGATCTGCAGCAGTGATTCAAACCCTCCTGCTCTGAACTTCAGCTGGTTTAAGGAGAATGAAACCTCAGCTGTTGGATCTGGACAGAGTTTCAGTGCACTACAGAGTGGACGCTTCTACTGTCAGGCTCACAATCCACATGGATCTCAGAGATCAGACGCTGTAACTGTCACAGGTGAAGCTTTTATTAACACACTCCTGTATCTTCACATCATTCATCAGTTTGTTGTTAATCATGATGATCTTCATCTTTCAGTTCATCCTGGAGCTGCGAGGAATGTGATTGTGATCGCAGCGACATCTGGAGGATTATTCATCATCATCATCATCATCACCATCATCATCATCATCCTGTTTATCATGTGAGCTCAATAAATAAAATCCTGCAGTGATTGTATAAGTTCAGTTTTAGTTTAATGTAAAAGGAAATGGCTCATTTATGATTGATTATAGTCCACATATTTTGTGTTAGTTTGATAGTCAGTCATATTCTGTTAATGTCTGTCATTATAACAGAAAGAAACGAAGGAGTGATAAAACTGAAGATCTCACAATGACACAGGTAAATCATCAAAACACGACTTTACAGAAGCAGAAAATCAATCGATCAGCCGTTATCCGTTTCAGATTGATGAGAAACTGACCTTATCAAAGTCTTTATTAACACAATCCAGAAAAAACACATTCATAAACTAATATTTCTCTCTCTTCAGACCAGTGATTCTCAAGCTGTATGTACAGCGCTCTCTGGTGGTGTGACACATGAATGAAAATCATGGCTTCATTCAAATTTATGATATATTTACAGTTTCAATAAAGATTTTTAGTAATAATCTGATAGTCATTAGTATATTTACATCACTGTGATTATTTCACTTCAGATACTCATTCTTCTCCTACAATCAAGTGTGAATCAGCGAAATATTTCACAAATATTGATCTGATGTGACACCTGATCTGAAAAGACAATCTGCTCTAGACTGAGAATCTACACTTCAGATCAAACTGATGTCTTAATGAATAATTACTTGTTTTCTTGTATTTCAGAATGATCTCTATTCTGACGCGTCACAGAGAGTTTCAGTCCATGACGAGCCTCTTTATGAACTGGATTCAGCCAATGACGCTCCGTATGCCAGTGTGAAACCAAAGAGATTCAGAGGAAAAACTCCTGAATCCAGAGATACTGAGGAGATCCAGTACGCAACTGTCCAACATCACAGAAAGAAAGAGAAGAAGAGAGCAGAAGAGACTGAATATGACAATATAAGAGTTCATCAGCCTGATGCTGCCGTGAGGTGAGAAAAACCAGCTGAACCAGCTCTATCTTAACCAGCACAGATCATATTATCTAAAGTGTAACATCATCGTTGTCCTGTTTGTTTGTTTTTAGGCGATCAGTTGTTCAAACTGTGGAAGAGCCTTCAGTGATCTACAGCAGCATCAAATGAGTGGCAGAGTGTATATGTTGTATTATGTATTAATGTAAGTGTTTCATAAAGAGTTTCCACTTCATGTTCTACTTTGCATGTTCTCACAACTATGACTAATGCTTCAATAAACCTGATGAGTTATTAACCTCCATGCAGTTTTAGGTTGTAGTGTCTTTACTGGTTAAACAGGACTGAAGGGACCTCTAGTGGTGGATGTGTGAATCATTCTTCATGGATGAGACATAGATGTAACTATCCCAGACAGCAACATAGTGTGGTCCAGATCTCATCAGAAATGTTAAATTCTGATATCATGAATGTGTTTGTTATGAGTAAGAAAGCCGTTCTAGATATCAGAAATTATATTGATATCAGGAATGCATTTTTACTAGTAGCAATTCAATTGTTGATATCAAGAATAGACATTTGCACTAGTAACAATGTAATTGTTGATATCAGAAATTTGCATTTTTACTAGTAAGAATTGTATTTTGTATTTTCTGGTATGAGAGTTTTTGAGCTCACCATTGTGCTGAAGAGTTTATATTTTAAAACAGACAGTTGTGTTTTTTAGCACAGTGATAGTCTCTCGCTAAGGACTTTAGAACATGCTGGAGTGTACAGGATTATGTTAATTGGCTTGAAAATATGTTGTGTTTATAATGTAAATAATTATGAAATATGAGAAATTTAGTAAATGTCAATTCATTATGTATTATTCAATATATTATAATACATTGACAAAATATTTTAAAATAAATAATTGAAATAAATATATTTTAATATATTTATAATACTGTATAAATATATTGATCATTCATATATAGGAAAATATATTTTCTTTTCATAAGGCCGTGGCTGAAGTCATTTGTAGTTTCTGTTCTTGTTTCTCTTTCCATCAGTGGTTCTGCTTGTTCACAGCAGGTGTTTGAATGTTTGTCAGAATGTTTCAGGAACATCATACTAACCTTTGAATGACATTCTATATACATTAAGGAAACTGGACATTTTTATGTTCTTGGAATGAAAATCATTGTCCTGTGCACAGTAGCGTGTTTACCTACCTTGGGGGTCCCCTGCGATTTCTCCCAAAAATAATGGTGATAATAATTCACAAAATCACCACCAGATGGCACCATTGCGTGCACTGTAAAAAAAAAAAAAAAAAACTGACACATGACTAGCAGCAACAGCTACAAAACAAAAACCGTAGTGTCCTGCAGATTGCCAGCAACAGCCATTTTAGGATCGTTAATGGTTTGGTTTTAGAGACTGCGGTTCGTTTGAACATATGTGAACGCTGCCATCCGAACCCTGGTGCGGACCAAACAAGCGGACCGAGACCGCTAAAAGATGGGTCTCGGTCCGCTTCCAAACGAACTCTGGTGTGGTTCGATTGATATATGAACGCAACACGGACCAAAGACATGTAAACGAACCAAAAACAGGACGTGATGTCACAAGATGCGACGCTACAGGTCAGCTGATTTGACGACACGGAAAGATCGGTGTATCCAAAATGAGTCGAGGGCAAACGTGGAGCAACGAGGAGGTGAAGTTTCTGTTTCTGTGTACGACGGAGGAAATCCTGCTGCTGTTTTGAATGTTTTGAACATTTTATGAGCTCTTCGTGAGTTCTCAGCTGGTAAAAATAAAGCATATGTACACGCATACAATGATCGCATTTAATCCAGCACCCAGCATTGTTTTGAATGTTCGGTAAGCGTCATAAAAGCCGACCAATCAGGTTGTGACCGTATCTTTATGCCTTTGGTTCAGTAACTTAAAGTTCGCTATTAAAAATGCCAGTGTGAACGCTAAGAGGACCAGGACTATGTGTTTTGTTTTGTTTTTTGGTCCGGACCAAACGAACCAAACCAACCGAACTACAAGTGTGAACGCACCCTCAGGAGTCCTCTACTCTTACCTTTTCTCAGATTTAGGAGCTATTGTTTTAGCGCTAAATACTTTGTGAAATACTCTTTATACTCTAAATTTAGGACTGACACGGCCATTATTTTTAAGAGTTTCTCCTAAATCGGCAAGTTAAAGGCACAACATGTAAAGTTTTTATATTAAACTAGAAGCTAAAGTTCGTAGAACAAACTTTGATGTTGGCTTGGGAAAGCCTTGAAGTGCAACCAGGGGGAAAGTGCATACACACTCATTAAAGCATCTTAAGTTATCGCCGCTTTAAGAAGCATGGCCCTTTTAAGAGACGAGGTTCGGGCTCGTGAACTGTCTGAATGTGTGTGCGTGCAATACATGAGGCGAGCACGAATGTAATATGAATAATAATGATCCAAATACAATTTATTTGCAGAAGTTTATATTGTAGTTGCATTTTTTAAAATCCCTGCATGTATACAGATGTAGTTATTTCTATAACTGGGTGCGATAGTTATTAGCGACGTGGCGCGTCTCTTTGTGTGACAGAAAACCTTCCAAACTCTAAATGAAGCTCTTTACTACGTTCTTGTGATTGAATCTTGTCTAATTGTCTAATTAATTAATAAGCTTTTAAAAACTCTTATAAATCACTCGCTTTCAGAGAAATGAAGTTCTCTTTCCGTTTATTCATCCGTTAGGAAATGAAGTTGGCACAGATGCCACACATCCTTAACACAATAACACAGTCATACACATAAACATTCAAACAAAGAAATGAAAAGAACATGAAAAAGAAATGATAAAAGAGGCTGATAGAAGCGAGAATGAATGAGCTTCAGGAAGCGATCGTTCTCAGAAACACGGCGTGTCTGTATGTGTCACAGAAAACCTTCCAAACTGTAAATGAAGCTCTTTAATGCGTTCTTGTGATTGAATCTTGTCTAATCGCTGGAGTATTTTAATTAATAAGGTTCAAAAACACATGCAAATGATGAACTTTCCTGAGATCATGATCAGTCATTCAGACATGAAGCGCGACTCTTTCTAGTTCTTGTGTTTCTCTTTCCTTCTGTGATTCTGCTCGTCATCATCGGGTGTTCATCAATAATCAAACAATCATCACTCAATTAATCACTTCAGTATCTAATTAACTCTCAGTGTTACTTTAACTCCTGCTGGTGGTTCCTATCTGAACTCCGGGGAATTTACAGGCTCGTTGATGCCTGTGTCGTCATCTTGATCTTTCACGTCCTCAGGAGTGATGTCTGAGAAGTGTCCTACCTGTGTATGGACAGAGAGCGGGTTTGATTTGTTTGCTCAGACGTGCATGTAAAGCATTGATCTTGTTCTCTGATGTCCTTTACCTGATTGTCCTCCATGAGTTCCTCATCTAGATTCTCAATATCGACGGATTCCTTGTTCTGATCAAAATGAGAGTTTTGTTCTACAGCAGCTTTGACTGTAATTGTAACTGTGGCTCTGTCATTGAGTCCTTCTCTATCCTGCAAGAAAAAAAAACTCACTTAAAAATGTTGGGTGAAAAATAAACTTGTAATTGGATTATATAAATAAATCAATAAAAAAAATTCATTTCATTTTTACATTTTCCCCGGTTTCACAGACAAGGCTTAACTAGTCCTGAACTTTTGAGCCGTTTTAACTGAAAGTAACTTACATCGAGATATCTTAAAACATGTCACTGCCATTGTTTTGTCTCAAGATGTCACCAGTAATGTTTTTTGTGTGTGTGTATGTTTATAAAATCTACTTGAATATCCTAATTGAACTAAGGTCTAATCCTGGCTTAATCTAAGCCATTTCTGTGAAACAGTGTCATTCTTCTTTTTATCTAGTGTTGAATTGCTATCAACCATAAAATTATAGTTTTCAGTTCAAGAATCTAAATCTTGTCATCACCGCAGCTGTTCCTGATCCTCACCCACTTGTATTATATAGAAAAAAAGCAACTTGGACATTCTGCTAAACATCTTTTTGTGTTTCATGAGTAAGTACATGATGACAGAGTTTTCAGTGTTAGTTAAGCTATGCTTTATAGACTAGAGCAGTACTTTGAAGTTCAGTAATTAAAGAAAATGGGTGAAGGGCTGGTAGGATGTCAGAGAGTTTGTCTTTACTTTAACTTCCACGGTGAAGATGTACTGTTGAACGTTGTTGTAGTTCAGAGGATTAGTCAACCTGATGTTTCCACCAACACCATCCACTTCAAAGTCACCTGGTACTGGAGCCTGTTAATAGAGTGGAAGTGATGAATTAAAATGGAGACATGGAAAGATCATAGATACAAATTTTCATTTTCTTTCGTTTCTTCAAAAATGATTTGCATGCATCAGCTCTGTAACTAGAAAACATGAGATTAGATATATTCAGTGTTTATTGATAGTCTTATACTAAATCTGGTCTGATGGATTAACAGAAAGTCATATGAAAAGAGCGAGAAGAAGAAGAAGAGGAGTAACAGTATAAGGATTGGGATGTAAAAGTGCAAAGGTACTATTATGTTTTTTTTGGTGAAATAAACTTTAGGTATTTGTTCACAATCAAAGTACAGAGTTTCCGAATCAAGAACCTGACAGTGTTAAATGAACACCTCTCAGTGTACATGTGTGTCCACTCTACTGAGTGTTAAAACAACACTGAAGCAGTACTGAAGTTAATGAGATAATTAAGAGATTAATTGAGTGATGGTTGACCGTTACTGATGAACACCTGATGCTAACAAGCAGAATCACTGAAGGACAGAAAATCAACAGAAAGCGAGAGCAATATTTGTGTATTTCAGAGCTCCTCAACTCTGGAACACAAGATCCACTTTCCTGCAGAGTTTAGATCCAACCCTGATCAAACACTCCTGAACAAGCTAATCAAGTTGCAGGGGGGTGTTCCAGGAAGCAGGTTATGTGACATACCCAGGTTTGTTTAAGAGTAAGTAAGCCGATAACCTCAACTTTCAGTTCCAAAAACAGAGCTAACTTTCAGGGTAAGTAAGTAGCCATAGCAAGTAGCATAGAGTTATTTAATCAAGTTAGACTTGCTTAGAAAAAAGCATGCAAACCGATTGCCTTAAAAAAAACTAAGTAAAGTGAAATAGGAATAGTATGTTGTACTGACAAAAGCTTATAGTAAGTATAGTATACTCATAAACCGCATATAGACATGAGTTCTAGTGACTAAAAAATAATTTACTTGATAATTTACTTTAAATAAAATTTAGAGAAATTGTCTCAAACTTTAAGGATTTGTATCAACCCAATTTATAGATTCACAAATTGATAATGCCATAAGTGCATCAACATTGTAGAAAGTTACTGTTTGACATGAAATGAGATGGTTATGCTATTTGCATGCATTTATATATATGAAGTGTGTTTTTTTTTGTGGCATATGAATATATTATATGTGATTATTGTTCCATTACTGTATCAATTGGAAATACAATGAAAAATGAAGTTCAAGTGCCCAATCAAACAGAACACTTATCACAATAACAATGAGTTCAAAATAAAACATTTTAGGTAAATAAACATCAATTTATGAAGTCAGCTAATGTGATGATCTCTCAAAATGTTTAGTTGAACTGACAATTAAACATTTAAGATGACTTTGGCAAATCAGTGAATGCAAACAGAGAAAGAGAACTGCAGAAATGGAGGAAATGAGGGAAAAGTCTATTAAGAACAGTCCCAACTCAAAAACCTTTTCTTTTTGCTTGGAAAAAATGGTGCTCAATAAAAATCAATCAATCATAATTTGCGGTTTATGAGTAAAAAAGGAAGGGTATGTGAATAGTACAGATTAAAAGGGTTTTGCAATGAAGTTAAGACATTAAGTAAAGTTAACTAAAAGGTATCAGTTAAAATCACTGTTGTTTTTTACAGTGCATCTGGGATATGTGTCAAATATTTCAGAATCGTTCAAGACTCACCAGTATTGAATACCAAGCTAGTCTGTTGTTATGAGTCGCATCTTTATCACTGTACGGAATCGTGAGCACAACTGAACCCACAGCCGTCGTCTGGAATGAAAGACACGGTTTATGAAATGTGAGGTCCGTCAGAGGACGAACACGCTACAGCTGTATGAAGATGTGACATTACACACACCTCTGACACTGTGGCGCTGTATGTTTTGCTCTGGAAGACTGGAGGGTATTCATTCAGATCCGCAACCCATAGTGTCCTGTGGTTTCTCGGCTGACATAGAAAATGAAGACTTTATAGAAAAGGTTTATTTGCTGAATCTTTATTTCTATAATACTTTGCCTTATTTATTGATTTTATGATGTTATTTCTTAAGTAAACATACCCCTCTTGCGCAGGTGATAAAATAATACACAGCTTCTGCACTCTAGAAGGAATGAAGCATACAAAAAGACATGACATATGAAAAAATAAAATGCAATACAATTATCTATCTATCTTTAGACACTGGATCAGTGAGGGTGGAACAAACCTGTCTTATTTCTTCAGCATCCAGTGGTTTGATGGTCCGCACAGTAGCGGTCGAGTCTCCTTCAGTGTAAACCAGCTCTATCATTTTCAGAAGATGCGAAGAAAATTGTGGCTGCAGAACCGGACGATCATTAGGTCCGATGTTAGTGATAATCTCTATTTCTCCTGTAAACCAGATCAAATACATATTTATATACATATTCTAACACCCAATCTAAGACATTAATACTACGCTGTTAAAAAATTACTGTAAATTTTACAGTATAATACTGGCAGCCAGTTACTATAAATTTTACAGTAGTGTTACTGTAATTTAATTTACAGAATTTCACTGTATTCTCTGATTACAGTAAATAACTGTATTTTTTAAAATTATGAAGGGTCAAATTACAGCAATATTCTGTAAATTTGAGTCAAACCAACACGTGACCCCAGAATGCATTGCAGTTTACAGCAATATGCTGTATTATTAAAAAACAGCCAGCGGCTGTAAAATAATGCTGTAATTTTTACAGCAATTCATTACAGTGTAGATAATGCCACTCTTGTGATACTCTCGAATTATCAAAGTCCATTTAAGGTCTTTTATCTCAATAAACAACAATAAAAACATTATTTTATATTAAATATTATAAAAAAAAAACATATTTCACCTTCATATCCCTCGTTGACAGTTTGTAGATTGGCACTATCTCCACTTACACAGTTTAACTCTGTGTAACCTTAAACAAAAAATAACAAACAGCTAAAAGATTTAGTAACACACAATATATATATATAGAATGCATTAATAATCAAAAACAAATTCAGCAGTCAGTTTAGAAACTGGTCTGAATTGCAGAAAATTTGCTGAATTGCTTCAAGTGTTTGTTGCCACAGCAGCAAATCAAAGTTACTGAACAGCAGAGGTGGAAGGTAATCGATAGATAGATAAATTGATTGATTGATTGATTGATTTGACTTACCAAGAGCACTCCTCACAGTTTTGACATGCACACAAGCTAAAATAATTAAAACAGAGAATAAGGCCATCTTTTCCATAATTCACTCTCAGTGCCGCTTGTCTTGTGAAGCCTGGCAGTGAAGAGAATGACTATTTATTCTCTCTCAGCTGTCATTTATTAGATGTCATAAACAGTTATGGCGTCTGCTGTACGCAGGTATCAAAGGTGCTTAATAGAGGCCAATAATGCCAGATTGACTGGAAAGAGCGTCACGTTATGAGTTAATTTAAGGATATCTGATAGTTCAGACTCTCAATGTTAAAGTCAAATCTATATTTCACAGCAACTTATTTGGTAAATTGGCAAAAAAGAATAAAGAACAGTCAACTGCTCATTATAGTTGAATTACCCCTTTAGGGTGAAACAAGTTTGTGTTTGTGTTGTGATCATCCTGTCAGGGTTTATTTTGCAGTAATGTGCTTTATTCCTTCCTTAATAATTAAATCTGAAGACTTTTAAGAGCAAGATACATGACAACAATGAATAATTCACACCCTGCACTGCTGGGTAAAACTCATTTTTTGATTCTTAAAATCAATGGCCCGGTTTCACAGAAATGGCTTAGATTAAGCCAGGATTAGGTCTTTTAAGTAGCTTTTTTCACTGGCAGTGACATATTTTATGATATCTCAGTGCAAGTTTCTTTCAGTTAAAACGGCTCAAACACGCTTTTAAGTTCAGGAGTAGCTTAAGCCTCGTCTGTGAAACTGAGGGAAAATGCCTTATTCTGTGTTGCTACTGCAAGAACTATAAAGATTGTATTATCACTACTTAATAGTTATGATCCTTGTTTATCAGAACCTATTACACCACCATTTTAGTGAAATTACACAATAAATCAAAGTTCGCACCTTAAACACTGCACTGGAAAAAATAACTTCCTCGTAATAAAATCATGAGGAAGTAAAAAAATAATACATAAAAAAAAAGCATATTTTAAGTGATTCGTGCTGCTACCGCTCTGTACAACTTGTTATTGTCAAATAAAATCTACTAACTAATGGCCTTATCATTCATAAAGACATTCATTAATTATATTTAATTCCATAGAATTAAATAAAGTCAACAAAAAATTATTTTTTTCTCAAATAATATATCACTGAGTTAAACAACACTTTTAAAATGTATGTTTTACTTAGAAATATCTAAGTGAACAGTACAACGACTATAGCATAGGCATCATATCTACAAAATACGATAATAACAAGGTTGAAGCCCTATTGAATTATGAAATCAATTCTTTTTGGTAAAATTTATCTGAACGCACTAGTGTTTTGCACGGACACAACTGAGAATTTCCAGAATTTAAGCTATAATTTCAATCTGAACACCCATATTTACACACTTTGACGTCAACATTCATCATACAAACCTCAACAATGGCGACAAAACAAATACTAAAATTCATGCTGCAATGCATTCTGGGAACCATGGGTGAGTTTTGATTGGTGCACCCAGAATGCACTGCAGCATGAAGCCTTTTATTGATTTGTTTGATTCATTCGCTGATTCTTGAGGTCAGTGTGTGTCTGAATGATACTGTAGTTCAAAACTTACTGTGCTGCAGGATTTTTAATTTTTCAAATGATCATATTGTTGTGACACTGCTGGAGCTGCTGCAGTATTACAGTAGGTCAGTAGTACAAAGTTTAGTTGCATCAATAAAACATTATAATCTAAAAATCATTAATAGGGTTCAGATCCAATCAGTGAATCTAAACAGTTTGATATCATCAATAAGTAACGAACATGACCTGATCTCATTTTACTCTGACCTCCTTTACTATAACAGATGTGTTTTCTAAAACACTGTTACTGAAACCAGAGTGAAAATAAATAAAAAACACAAAGTGCCCAACTAAAGCAAACACTACTCTCCATAATGATGGCTTTAAACAAAACTATTATTAATAATATAATAATTGAAGATGGAAATGTTGTTTGATCATCATCTGCTGAGATCTCGAGAAATTGAATTCATTTGGTTAAACTAAGAAAATAAGCCAAATTAGGTTATATGAACATGAACTTTGGTATTGAAAACTTAAAAAAGTAAGTTCACCTTACTTCCATAAAGCTATTCCAACTAAAGATTATTAGTTCAAAATAACTAAATTTGTCAAGTTGACTAAACTTAATATTCTAAGTCAATACAACTTAGACTCTGTTGTATGAATGCATTTTGTGAGAAAGCCTCGTCGAGCTCAAACAGTGCTTTGGGTTTTACACATTCTCTTGTGTATTTATACAGATGAATGCTTTTAAAGTATACTTGGAAAGTTGACTATGCGAACACAGGTGGTCGAAACATATTGCATATGAACTAGGAAAGCTCCCGAAAAGGGCTCTTTCCTTCCTGAAGTTATGGTCCATACAAATGTCTTTTTGCTTTTTTAAACTTTAGCTGTATTTAGCTGTTGTCGACCCAAGCCTCATGATCATGGGCATCCATTGTTGTGATCTTCTCTGTCACAAGTGTTCAGGTGTAATATAGGGTGACCAGACGTCCCCGTTTTCCAGGGACAGTCCCGGATTTTTGGTTTTTTGTCCCTGACTTGAGCTGTTCACAGAAATGTCCCTGTTTTTCAGTGCGTTCACGTTCATAACAGCCCACAAATACATTACAGAAAAGTCTGACAAACACACAGTAGCCTGATGCACTGTAAAATCTGATTAGTTAGACTTAAAACAAAACTAAGTAAAGTGAAATAAAAATAGTATGTTATAGTATGAGTTCTAGAAACTAAAACAGAATAAATAATAAATAAAATAAGTATTTTGTACGCTGAATGTTGAAGTCTGTGCGACTCAAGCATAGCAAGATATTGTCACAAATCTAGAGGAAATATATCAACACGATTAAAAGTTTATGACAAGTAATAAATTGTAAAAGATCAATACGTGGCATGAAGGAAAGTAATAAAGAGGTTGTTTTTAAAAGGTGACCTAAATTCAGACCTAATCATTTAATGACTTAGAAGTTAGGTCACCTTTTAAAAACAATTTATTTATTGCTTTCCTTCATTTGATAGCAGATTTCTGACATTACATGCATCGCTGCATCAACAGGACGAGAGTTACAGTGAAATCTTGTCTTAAAAGTGCACATTGACTGTGGAGATTTTTGTCTAAAAAATGTCAAACCTCCATTAATGTATCTTCTGTTCTTCTTGTTGACAATATTACATGCAATAAAAAAAAATCCACCCCTCTTAAAATCTCTTCTGTTGTGTTTTCTTCCTTCCCATCAGATTTCAAAGAAAAAAATCATTGCACAGTTTTCACTTTCTTCAATCTCCTGTTCTTTGTTCCTTAATATCACATCTTTGACTGCAAAATGACTTTTCTTGCTTCATTTCTTTAATTCCTTTATTTACAATAAATTATAAATAATACATTGAATACAAAAAGATTCACACTCCTGTGTCTTTTAGAAACACAGAGACATCCAAGTATCAGCATAAATCTCAACAGCGACGTGTGACAAAGTGATGTTTAAAGCTGCAATGCATTCTGGGAGCCTTGAATGAGTTTTATTCTATAATGGCTCCTAGAACCGATGTTACTGTCAAAGTTGACCTTTACACTGCTTTGGCGTCGCTTTCATGCAGATTTATGTGTTAAATTTAAATGCAGAAGTTCCTTTCTTTGCCAATGTATTAATGTTAAGATTTTTGCCATTGTTATTCTGTATAAATAGTTTTAAATGAATGAACACACACTAGTTTTGTATGAGCGTGTCTGACTTGTTTGTATGCATATTTTACTAAAATTATTTGCACAAACAGTTTTCCTCAAGCGAAATTATTTAACATGGTGAAGATCTACTTAGAGTGAAGCATTTCTGAACATGCACTGGTTTCAGTTCCTAGTTCCTTCTTAGGACTGTTTTGAGCTTCTTAAAACATGTACCGGACATTTCGACATTTGCATCGCGAGCATATTATTAAATGCATAAATCCTGGAATTAAGCAAAACTAATAAAAGAAATAATAGAAACCTTCATCTTCCTCAAAACACTTTCCAGAACAGGCATTTGACCTCCACAAACACACACACAATGTTCAGAGGTACTGAAACAATGTCATGATGTGATGTTGGTTCAACGTCATGTTTGCATTCTCAGAAAATGAAACACAACCACAACTGACAATAAATCTCTCAAGATCTCAGAATTAAACAACTCCACAAACAGCATTACATCTTCACTTATGAAGATGAGCAGTTCTTTTATTGAGAATTAAGAGGTTTAGGTGTTGATGTTTTATTGAAAATGTTTGGTCAGTGTTTAGTTGAGCTCTTGACCCTTTACTTTTTAACATTAAGTTTATTCTGGCTACTATGTCTGAGCTCTGTTAGAGCCTAATCTCTGATATATTTATCTTACTGATTTTACAGTAGCACTGTGACTCTATGGCCGAAGATCCAGCATTACCATTAAAATCTGAAGGATTTCATCAAAGTTACATCAGTGTTTTTTTACCATTCTTTTGTATGGACTCAAACTCTGAGGAGAGTTAACAACACTGTGGTTTTAGCTGCGTATGATCAAAATACTATTATTTCAATTGTTTTCACTGGATTTAATCATTCGTGCAGCAAATCATCAACACCCTCTCCTCACCCTTCCTCTCCTACTTCCTCCTGGTCTGTTTTTATCATTTCATTCATTTCTGACGGACGAGTGACTCACTGAAACACGGTAGAACAATCTCAGATTTCCCTTTTTTAGTTCATTCAGTCACATTAATTATTTAAAACATTGGAAAATGTAAATATTTTTTGCTTTAATGTTGTTCATGCTTGATTTATTTTAAATGTTAAGCAGTTACATGACTAATATTCTAAATGTACACTCTTATTAAGTCTGTAGATTTGCATTTTTTTTTACTCATGTATAGTTTTTCATGATACCCTGGTCTTAATTATATTAATCACTATTTACATGTCAATGATGCTGTGCACTGTGAAAGAGGGAATGAAAATGGTCAAGAAATAATGAATATAATATATTATATATTATAATATAATAATATAATAATTGGGTAATAACTATGTACTAACCAGAGTCCTACTTCTAAACCTAACCTTTCTTATGTAAGAATAGTGTAAGTGCACATACTGTAAAATAAAGAGCAACCGTTTAGACTTATAGGTAGAAGTTTGCATTATATGAATTGAAGGTACAGGAACTGATTGGTTGTTGTAGGTGTTGCTATGGTGATGTCAGTCAGAATGGCTCCTCTTCCTCTGATGTTTCTGCTCATGATTCACGGTGAGTAACATTGTTACAGCAACACTTCATTCACTGATCAAAATAATATTTATATTGTTTTCAAAGTTTTTCTGTACTTGTGCAGTCTTAATTTCAGCTCCACTCTATTATATATATATATGTCAGTAGAATTAATTCAATGCTTTATAGTGTTGAAATGCTTCAGAATCTCAATCAACCCAAGCCACATTTATTTAAATGGCGCTTTATAGAACACAGATAATGTTTCAAATCAGCAGTTTCAAGTTCCATTTCACGTTTTGCTGATATTAATTCCTATTCCTTTAAATTTCTGCCTGTGGTAACTGTGAGTGAAACGTCATACTGAATACTCATTGTGTATCAGACACTGCCACCTTGTGGAATAAAGGTGAATTGCACTTATTCAGACATCAAAGATTCAATTATTGTTGTGCAGAAAAAAATATACACTGTTACACATGTTACAAATTACCTCAGTTAGCTGAATAATTAATCATAACTCGTTATAATTACTTAATCGAATTAACTTCATGTAGCTGAACTAATATTACGATCAATTAACCTGTTCAGTCAGCAAACACTCAGTATTGATCGTCTATCAACTCTTCAGAAAGGATATTTTCCTTGGAGATGTGATCGTAATTTTTGGTTTACGAGCAGATCAGAATTAACTCGCGAGAATGCGCACAAAAGTTTGAACTAAATCACAAACATAACTAATCTAACTGTGAGGAATCCACTGTAGGAAAGTTGTAGTATGAACCCAAATGCTGTTTATTTAATCAAACATAAATCCAGCATAAAACAAAGTCTTCACATGGGATGGCTTGACATAAACAAAACAAACAAGGACATAAAACTCACCACAGTGGTACAGGGACAATAATCGACCAGGAACATGGCAAACATGAGGGCTTAAATACACTGACTAAATTACAAACAATGAACACCTGTGAACAATGATTAAACCAGTGAACCAATAGAAACAAGACATGAAACAAGGGAGGCACATTTTCTTTGGGTTTATGTTTGTAAAGCACTTTTTATGGCCAGAAAAACTATAACCCGAGGTATTCCAGAAAGCAAGTTTAACTTACCATCACAAATATCCTGATCTCTCAGTTCAGAATATTTATAGCAGCCAGCCAAAATCTAATGATTATAATTCAGGGGTCAAGAGTCCAACCTCATTAAACACTGATCACCATAAAGATCATTCAGTGACTGAACTTGTTAACATCAGGTGTCAATTAATCACATAATTATCTAATTAACTTTAACGCTGCTTCAGTGCTAATTTAACACTCTTTAGTGTGGACTCAATTAAACTCTGAGAGTTCATTTAACACTGGGGGTTTTGCTGTGTGAAGCTGACCATTTGAGTGTTTCTGCTATTGCCCAAAAATACTTCTGCTGTCTGTAGCAGAGAGTTGTATGGTTATAATTTTCTTTTGGAAAATGTTTGCACCTGATGATGCTTTATTGTTCGGCAATTTAACCACTGTATCAAATAAATACCTTGGGTTTGTTTGTTTTCTTCTAAAAGAGTCAATGTAAGTAGATCTAGCAGTTTTTAAGGCTTTTGTGCATGTAGAAATAATGCAATTCCACAAAAAATCTAATAGAACAACATTTGAATTATTATTATATTTCAGGGGTTTCTAGTGCTGGTTGGGGTGTGAGTTACAGTCCTTCACACATCTGTGCACTAAAGAACTCATCAGTGATCATGAGATGCTCTTATACATACCCTACTGGATATCAGATCAAGAGAGTGTTCTGGAGCAAAACACTGATAAAAGATAATGGAGAGTTTCCAGATCTGTCTGAGGACCCTGAATACAGTCAGAGGCTTCAGTATCTGGGAGATCAACAGCAGAACTGCACCATCAGACTGAGTCATGTGACACTGAAGGATTCACACGTGTACTATTTCAGATTCACCACTGATAAAGATGGTAAATGGATTGGTCTTCCAGGAGTGAGTCTTTCTGTCACAGGTGACTTTCATGAGGTTTATCTCTTCTTCTGTGCATTATGTTGAATAATAATCAGTGTATGACAGCAGCACTAGATATAATGTGTGTGTTGTGTTCAGATCTTCAGGTGGAGTCTCCTGAGAGAGTGACAGAGGGAGATTCAGTCCGTCTGACATGTAAAAGCAGCTGTAAACTGACTGACGGAGCAACATTCATCTGGTACAGAAACTCACAGCCATTAACTGAGAGAAGAGACAGAAACAATGAACTCCTGCTGCAGTCAGTCAGAAGAGAGGATGCAGGCAGATATAGCTGTGCTGTACACGGACACCATCACATCTCTCCTGCTGCTGAGATCAATGTCATGTGTGAGTTAAGACTCATTTCTTTTTAAAAACTGGAGATTGTGTTTGAATGAGATGATTTAAAGTTTTAAATGTCCTTTTCAGATCCTCCCAGGAGCGTCTCAGTGTTGATAAACGGATCTGGTGAAATAGTGTCAGGAGATTCAGTGACTCTGATCTGCAGCAGTGATTCAAACCCTCCTGCTCTGAACTTCAGCTGGTTTAAAGGAAGAACGTTTGTAGGATCTGGAAGAATCTACAACGTCTCAAATTTCAGCTCTGATGACAGTGGAGAATACAAGTGCAGATCCATCAATGAACATGGAGAGAAATACTCTGATGCTGTGACTCTAAACATCATGTGTGAGTTTATTATAAAACTTAAGATGCCAATTCTTGGTTTTGACCATTTCAGTTCATATTAGTAATTTTAAAATGTGTAAGAGGTCTTAAATAATTTGGTGACCGTTATTAGACCCACTCAGAAGCGTCTCAGTGTCCATCATGAATCTGTTTAGATGTTTTACACTTTAGTCTCAGTTGCAGATCATCTGGTGATATTGTACGTATCCATTGGAGTGATTTGTGGTGCTGCAGTGATCATCATGATGCTGATTTGGTAAGATATGTGTAGTATATGATTGCAGGTACTTGTATTCTGTCTTAACCTCTTTTTAAAGAACCAGGGCTGCATTTCTCAATAGCATTGTAAGCCTATAGATCGTAGAACAATAGGCACCAATGGTCTCTCCAATCAAATTAACTCATGATGGTTTTGATAATTGCAGCCCTGTATGAACGATTTCATTGATTTCATTGAATGATTTTTGGGGGTGAGCTTAAGCAATAAAATTTGCTGCTCCTGCTCTAACTCCCCAGTCCGAAGCACTTCCCCTGATGGGGATTGCATTATGTTGCATTTGGGCAGCGTACACCCATTCAGAACTGCCCCAAGCGATGGCACCCGCTGCAGCTTCTCCAGAGGTGGCGTCACATGCTGCAGAACCTCACGAAGCGGCGGTGCTCTCTTCAGCTCCCTTTATGGTGGTGGCGCCCAGCAATGAACTCTCAGCCGATTTTGTCACAGTCAAGAAGTCTATTACCGCTGCAGAACCTCCAGAGGTGTCAGTGGTATCCATTCACAAACTCTTTGCCTGTCCTGTCGCAGCCCGAAGGGCTGTCCCTGAACTCTCGTCCTATCCTGTCACGGCTATGGAGGCCATCTCCGAATCCTCGTACTGTCCTGTCGCAGCCAGAAAGGCTGTCCCTGAACTCTCGTCCTGTCCTGTCACGGCTATGGAGGCCGTCTGTGAGTCCTCGTCCTGCCCTATCACGGCTATGGAGGCCGCCTATGAACTGTTTGTTCTGATACGACCACGGTTGTCACCTATGAACTTCCTGTCTGTCCTGATTCAACCACGATGGTCGCCTATGAATTTCCTGTCTGTTCTGATACGACCATGGAGGTCGCCCCTGAGCTTCAGGTCTACCCTGATATGATCACAAAGATCATCTCTGAGTTCCCTGTCTGCCTTGACATGACCACGAAGGTCATTCCCAGGTTCCCTGTTGGTCCAGATATGACCACGAAAATCATTCCCGAGTTCACTGTCAGCCTCTATACGACCACTGAGGTGGTTCCTGAACTGTCTGCCAGCATCCACATGACCAGAGAGGAGATCCTAGCCAGAGCATTGGAGGGCGTTCCTGAGCTCCTCCTCAATCCTGTTACGGCCCTAGTGGCCAACACTAATCTTTAATCTAATCAACACTAATCTACCATGGTGGTCATTAATCCTGTCCGTGGTCTTCCATCCACTTGCCACCAGAGGTCGCCCTCCGATTACTGATGTACTCTTGCACCACACTACTGTTGCTCTTCACCATCTAACTACGTTTCCCATCATCTATCGCACAGATCACACAGCGGTCACAGATTACACATTGCACTGGTTACACAGCTGAAACCCATTAGTCACACTTTATAAGCCTCGAACTTTCTCTCCCTCACTGCCGAGTATTGTATAGCGTATATCCTATCGATAGCTACTCTACGGAGCCCTCTTAGTTGTCATAGTCTTGCCCTGCCCAATGTCTCGTGTTTTGATTCCTGCCTGTGTTTCCTGGATTAACCCTTTGCTTTGCCGTTTGGACTTTGTTTGCACCTCTCTTGGATCGTGTACCTAGATTATCTCTCTGCCTTGCCCCGCTAGATGTTGTTCGCCGATCGTAGATCCACGCTTGCCCTAGGATTACTCTTTGTCTTGCCTATGTTGTGCCTGTATTTATAACCATGTCTTTAAATAAAAGCCTGCAAATGGATCCGCATGTCTCATCTTATCAGCCCAGTAACACAAACGCCTTCTTGACATTAACATACTGTACCTGTAATGAATACGCTCCGTCATGTCCCATCCACCTGCCACCAGAGGTCACCCTCACATTTCAGAACTCTATCATGGACTCCATACACCACACTACACTTCCCATAAGCCCCTTATGTTAATTACTGCCCAGCTGTAGCCAATCTGCTCCCTATTTAAGTCTGTTCTGTTTCCCTATTTAATTGTGAAGTCTTGTTCAAACTGTAACATTTCTGAGCGCTACCCTTGCCTTGTTTTGCCTGTTTTCGATTCCTGCCTGTGTCATCGTCCTGTTGTTTATCTGCCTGCCTTTTGACCTTAGCCTGGAAAATTGACTACGAGTTTGCCTTTCCCCTGTTGATCCTGTTTGCTATTGAGTTGACCATTGCCTGTACGACTACGTTTTGGAATTAAAGCTGCACTTGGATCTCATTCGCTGACAATCATTACAGTACCTGCTGGGATAGTTCAGACAAACTAAACGGATTTCAAATAAAAATCTGATCACTTTTTTCTTTTCTTTTTCTTTTTTTTTAAGGAGATGCAGCTGGATGAAAAAGAGAAATGACACACTGGAGTCTCCGGTGAGAAATTCATTTGGTTATCAATGAAAGTCTAAATGTAGTCGTGACATTATCTAGTAAATGTTAAGACTTTTATTTATATTCTCTCGATTCTGTTTTTTACTTTCATGACAAAGATGAATCATGACAGACGTAATGCTTGTGATGTTGAACCTGTGTATGAAAATGTAAAGGTAAGTGTTTAAATTTTCCTACAAAAAACTAAATTCTCCTCACCTTTGGCCAAATGAAGTTAAACACTGTCTTGAATATCAAATGTCTATAGACTGAGTATATGTTACACAGAATATTACTGTTAAAGATCATATGACTCAAGTGTATTGTTTATTAATGTATTCATTCACTTATTCTTTGTTTGTTTCTTCATTTTTTTCCCAGCTTGACAGGAAGATGTCATAGTGTTTGGTACATATAGCGGAACATTTTACAGCTTGATGTATCTCTTATGTGTGGAGCCCTGAAAAGCAACATGAATTGATATAAAAGTGTGTAATCAAGTGTTTACTTTGCAATTTGCATCAAAGTTTGTTTGCTTCTTTTAGATATTCTAAGATTATTATTATTTTTTTTACCTTAAAGCCCGTTCACACCAAGGATTGCTATAATGATAAATAGATATTTTTAAAAATGGTTCTAAATATAAAAGAATAGCAGAGTCCACAACACAACTATAATGATAACGGCAGAGAGGAACGATATCGGAAAAATTTTTTTCCAGCTGATGAACGATAAAAACATTGACAGCCAATCAGAATCTCTCCTGCTTTAAAGAGCTCTCGCATTTAAAGCAACAGAATAAACATGACTGTGAACGAGCCTTAAGCCTCATTGTTTATGTTTTCAAAGCAGACAATAAAGATCTGATATTGCGTTAGTTTACAGTCTTCTTTCATTCGATGTCTCAGTATAACAGCATAAATGTCATTGTTTTGTCTCAGGATGCACACCAGTAATGTTTTTTTTTCCTTTTTCTTCTAAGGCATGTTTAAAAAAACTACTTAAATGTCCTAAATGAGCTAAGCCCTGTCTGTGAAACCAGGCAAGATAAGGTTAGAGTCCACCCCTCTTGTACAGACATGTATTATTACACCAATATTAATGCGGTGATTTTCATAAAATATCACGGTTATGCTCATGAAATTCTCAAATATTGTCATTTTTTAAAGAAGTTTAATCAATAAATAGCGTCTAGTGTGTGTTTAATGTGTGGTGACAGATCGCTGTAGCTCCTCGTGAACCGATCATCTCTTCATACTAGTTCATTTATAGCATCAAATAAACATGAATGAACATCAGATGTTGTTTCAAGCGCGGAAAGACGTGAGGACACACAATTTATCAAGTTCAAGTTCACCAACGTTAATCTACTAACTCCCCTGACTGCTTTGACGGACAAAATGGTGGATTCGGGGTTATGATTGGTCAGATCGCCTGTCAATCAAACCCCCAGCGAAGGGTTGAATTTGACAAAAATAGATTACTCTCTGAAAATAGATTACTTGTAATGTAGAAACATGCATTTTCTGTCAAGCTGCTTAGAAACTATATTTATTGTGAAAATCGCTATATGCAAATAAATGTGAAATTAAATTAAATCAGATGTATTTGACCATGACATTCACACATAAATACATACGTTTATGTTTTGTAATTATTATTTTTTATTATTATAATTTGCTGATGGTGTACTTGTTTAGGATTATACTTGTAAGGATGTCTTCACTTATATTGTGAAATACTTTCTTAACCCATTAGTGAGACATTGACTGGTCCTCACAAGTTTTAAATCAACCAAAAGAGGTTTTTATTTAAATGTAGTGATGGTCACATGATTCTGTGATGGTAGGTTTAGAAATAGAGGTTGAGTTAGAAGAGAGAAAATATCACTGACCTGATATAAAATCAATGGAAGTCTATGGAATGTCCTCACTAAAATAGAAATACAGACAAACGTTTTGGGAATGTAGGGTTCAATAGCGTACTTGTATTTTAAAATGTTGTCTTATTGCTATCTTGGCCTGGTCTCGCTTCTAAAAGAGATTTTAATCTCAATGAGGCTTCCTGGTAAAATAAAGGTAAAAGAAATGAAATGCAGCTTGTGTTTCGAGTCCTTGCTTTACATTTACACACGTTTGACCAGCAGATGTCCTCAGTTTGCTTGTTCAAAACAGTGAATCAAAGTAATCGTTTAAACTGCTGCTAAACATGGCTGAATCATGACCGTGTGAACTGAATGAATTGAATCTGATCTTTTCAATTCTGATTTGTGCGACTTCCGTGGTTCCAAGACTGTCCAAATCGGATTATCTGTGTAGAATCTGATCTAAAATGATTGACATCCACACTGTGTATGTTCAGATGTGATGTGTGGGTCCAGAATATCTGCATTGATTTCTGTGGCAATGATGTCGAGCTGATCAACGAGTCATAAACCAAGTGAAATCAAGTCCGACTGAAACAGATTTGCGTCACAATTCTGCGCTAATGAAAGTCGCTTCAAAGATTTTACAAACCTGAAGATATCAAGACAGTTGTGAGAGACAGTGACGTGTCAGAAGTCGTATTACAGTGACGCGTCGATATACAAGCAAAACACGAGGGCTTGTATCTGCTCTCTTTTTCAGAAGTGCTACACACACTTGCGGTCTTCACACATCAACCAAACCAAATACAGGAAATATGTCAAGTCTGGGTCTTTGGACAGGCCCAGGGTTTACTGCAGTATTTTTTTTTTACAAATTATAAGCCTGTCATTATGTATTGAGATGTTCACAGCCTGCTTCAATACATTGTATAATGTTTCATAGGCTATATGGAAAAGGAAAGACGTCTTTGAGAATGTGGAGTAAGAAAAAACATCAGTTTATTTTGTTGATAGATGAAAATATTTCAGGAAAACCTTGCATTGATCTTTAATGAACTGTAGTATTCAACACGACATCAGCTTTATATATTAAACCTTTGGATTCAGGGTCTTATCTTAGTAGTTGAGCATTGCAAAAAAAATATATATGTACTTTTTATCAAAAATATCAAAGATTTTAGTGCAAATGTCATTCATACCGCAGCAGATACAGTATTTACAGAACGCAAATGTTACAGTAAACGGTGATGTAAACAGAAATGTCTGTAGTCGGTCCTGCGCTCATTTTCCGACGTTCTTATAGAGGATCATGGAAACGACCATCGCTGCAATCTGTGAAGAAACAAATCAGGTGCAATATTGTATAAAATAGTTTTTTTTTTCACCAACTTTACAGTAATAAGAATATTAGTGAGTTGGTTTTCATATTATTTGAGGGATCATCTCTATTGGTATTGCAAAACTGCTAGTTTTATGTTTTTATTTTAGTTTGTTTAGCCACAGCGGCCGACTTTGGGTCAAATATTGAGATGTTTACATACACATCTCGTATCTGGAGGGTCTTTGCAACCAAATCTGGTGAATTTTATGAAATATGACCCGGACAAAATGGAAAAAAAATGCATTGATTTAATCAGGATCATGACCATTGGTATTAATGCACACAAAAGCTTTGCCAACTCAATTCTGTTGCATCACATACTGAGATTTTCATCATCGTGATGTTTGTCTTTTGTCATTCGGTGCATATTAGTCTACACAGAGTAAAAGTACGAATGAAGTAAATACCTCTAAAGCAGCGATTCCCAAAGCCACACCAGCCAGCAGAACTACATTATCCTTGATTAGCTGCACTAATGCCTGGAAGCATCCCGGGATGATCTACAACAACAGCAAAACACACACTGATATAACACACACAGCCATACAATCGCTTAGACAATTATCTTTGCTATAGATCTCGGTTAAACTGTGTTAATGTCAAAACTTTTCATCGTGCATATTTAATGTAGCCTTGGACGGTTGTATCTTTTACCTTACCGCAGCTTACATTCATTTATTTCATTAATCTCATAAATTTCACCTTTGGTGGTAAGTTTCGATCTGTAACATACCGGATTTTGTGCGTCAGATAATCCACAGCGTCCTGTACCGCTGACGCAACACGTGCTGGGATATGATGATGTTGCCACTACGAACTGAGAGCCAGTGAAGTCGGTGTAGTTGTTATATCCACAGCATTTCAGCTAAAAACAAAAAAACAAAGTGCTTTACAAACAAGAGTTTGAATTATAATGGAGTGTAATGTCAGAAAACAGCTATAAATGATCAGGGCTGGGTAGGTTACTTTTGAAATGTATTTCACTACAGATTACAAAATACATGCTTTAAAAAGTAATTTGTAACGTATTTCGTTACATTACTCAAGTTTAGTAACTTAATCTAAATACTTTAGAATACTTTGGAATACTAATAAGTGTGGAACAAACACAAAAAAGGTCATTGAGAGTTTTTATCTCACAATTCTGACTTTTTCCCTCAGAATTGCGTGATATAAAGTTGCAATTGTGAGTTATAAAGTCAGAATTATGAGATATAAACTCACAATATTGAGAAAAGTCAGAATTATGAGATATAAACTCGCAATATTGAGAAAAGTCAAACTTATGATAAACTCACAATATTGAGAAAGTCAGAATTATGAGATATAAACTCACAATATTGAGAAAAGTCAGAATTATGAGATATAAACTGACAATATTGAGAAAAGTCAGAATTATGAGATATAAACTGACAATATTGAGAAAGTCAGAATTATGAGATATAAACTCGCAATATTGAGAAAAGTCAGAATTATGAGATATAAACTCACAATATTGAGAAAAGTCAGAATTATGAGATATAAACTCGCAATATTGAGAAAAGTCAAAATTATGAGATATAAACTGACAATATTGAGAAAAGTTATAATTATGAGATATAAACTCACAATATTGAGAAAAGCAGAATTATGAGATATAAACTCACAATATTGAGAAAAGCAGAATTATGAGATATAAACTGACAATATTGAGAAAAGTCAGAATTATGAGATATAAACTCACAATATTGAGAAAAGCAGAATTATGAGATATAAACTCACAATATTGAGAAAAGCAGAATTATGAGATATAAACTCACAATATTGAGAAAAGCAGAATTATGAGATATAAACTTACATACTAAATTCACAATTACAAGAAAAAAAGTCACTATTGCAAGTTAAAATCTTTTGAACTCACAATTGTGAGGGAAAAAAAACAAATTGTGAGAAAAAGTTGCAGTGACGAGTGAATTATAAAATGACTCACAAACAACTTTCACAAAACATGAAAACAGTCGTGGATCATCAGGTCATGACAGGACAGTTCAGTTGACAGTTGGGCAATTTTTTATAAATTCAGTCATTTTGTCTTGTTCAGGACAGAACTAAATGAAAATAACAATTTTTATGATCCTCTTAAAAGTATTAAAATGTTGATGAATCTTAACTCCTCTTTTTCAGACGGTCAGAGTCAGAGAATCACCAATCGCTGTTTAAATGACATTAAAACTCAAAGTAATCACTTTGGTAATCTAAAACACTTTTCAGATGTAACTGTAATCTGATTACCACCCATTTAAAATGTACCTGTAATGAAATACAGTCACTCAAATTTTGTATTTTAAATACGTCACTTGTATTGCGTCACTGCCCAACCCTGGAAATGGCTGCTAGAAAGCTCATGAAACACGTGATGGTTGGTGTCGTACCTCATTCATAGTGGTATTCCAGACTGAAGTGAAGCTCTCATCCTCTCCATATTTATCCTTAATGCTATTAGCAACTTTCACTTCAATGTCATCCAGAAATTTTTGAACCTGGAATGCAGTTAAAATCACCTTCAGTCTCCCAATTTTACAGTCACATTCTGTTATACTTGTAAAGTGTGTATTTATGTATGTATATGTGTATATATGTATGTATATAGGCTATATATAAGTGTGTGTGTGTGTGTGTGTATTTATGTGTGTATATATGTATGTATATAGGCTATATATAAGTGTGTGTGTGTGTGTATGTATGTATATGTGTATATATGTATGTATATAGGCTATATATAAGTGCGTGTGTGTATTTATGTATGTATATGTGTATATATGTATGTATATAGGCTATATATAAGTGTGTGTGTGTATTTATGTATGTATATGTGTATATATGTATGTATATAGGCTATATATAAGTGTGTGTGTATTTATGTATGTTTATGTGTATATATGTATGTATATAGGCTATATATAAGTGTGTGTGTATTTATGTATGTATATGTGTATATATGTATGTATATAGGCTATATATAAGTTTGTGTGTTTGTGTGTGTATTTATGTGTGTATATATGTATGTATATAGGCTATATATAAGTGTGTGTGTGTGTGTATTTATGTATGTATATGTGTATATATGTATGTATATAGGCTATATATAAGTGTGTGTGTGTATTTATGTATGTATATGTGTATATATGTATGTATATAGGCTATATATAAGTGTGTGTGTGTATTTATGTATGTATATGTGTATATATGTATGTATATAGGCTATATATAAGTGTGTGTGTGTATTTATGTATGTATATGTGTATATATGTATGTATATAGGCTATATATATATAGCCTGTGTGTGTGTGTGTAACCTAAACAAAACAAAGATAAAGTTAGTCTTTCTACTTTTAATTCAGTGTCTCTTGCTGATCATTTATAATTATTTGCTCGCAATTTTTGAGTGCAAACTGTAAATCAGATTGTGTTCAGTGTTTATTCAGCTCTCACCAAAGGCTCAAAGACGATGAGCACCACCGCCGCTGCCACCTCCACGAGGAAGATGATGAGCACGATGACGAAGAACTAGGGAGAAAGTCGAGAAATTGATTTTTACGTCTGCATCCGGGACTAAAGTTTGGGAGTTAAACGTTCAGAGATTTGATGGGGCTCACCGACAGCAGCATGCATTTGCTTTCCTTCACGGCTCCGCAGCATCCCAGGAAGCCCATGAGCGTCAGGAACGCTCCCACTCCGATCAGCAGGTAGCCGATGTTTGCCAGCTGTGCCAGTTCAGGCGGCGCGTCGTCAATGTGCTCTAAAAACCCCAGAAGAGAGACCCTGTCCACCGCCACCCAGATGCCCACCGCCAGTATGGCCGCGCCTGCCAGCTGCAGTGAGGAAGAGGAGGACGGAGGAAACGCTGCGTCAGCGCTGAACTCGTCGTTTTACAGTTTAATGACAGACTACAATAAATGTGCATGTGGAAACACGGGTGAATGCGCTTTTATCATTTTCCTTGTTTGATAAGAGTTATTGCAGCTCACTTTCTGAAAGTCATCCAGTGACATCAGAACTTTACGAAGAAGTGGTTAATATTTAAGAGTCAGATTTGAGCTCTGAAGTCTTTTTTTAAATAGATGCGTTAGTCAATGTCAAATGAAGTCATAAAAAATTATTGGATGACGAGAACTTGGTAAAAAGTTAAAAAATAGCATGTTTTACTCACAAAGATGATGCCATTGAAGACAAACATCATAACTTTGAGAAACCCCTTACAGCACATTCTGGCAGATTTTCTTTGTTCCTAAAAAAAAAATAAAATAAAAAGAGGAAGTTTTTTACACATTTCTCAATACTTTCGTCACACAGTGAGCACAACAGGAATCTCTTGAACTGAATTTATCATCATCACAAAATGCCTTCAGTGATGACATCTTTCAAATTACTCAAATTATTATTAATTCTATTCTCACTTCGACACGACAAACGCCATAATAACATCATAAAAAACTGAACAAGACAGAAATATGTTAGATTGTAATATATTCTGAATCTAAAAAATCAATCAGACGAAACTGAACACCTACACAAGTGTTAGTCTTCCAATTTCATTATCATCCATCCACTTTTGTACTGTCATGTAAAGATGGTTCATGCGTCACACTTTATTTTAAGGTGTCGGCATTACTGTGTAATTATACATTTAAGTACTGAGTAATAACAACTAACCACATGTACTTACTTTAGGGTTAGGATGAGGGTTTGGTTCAGGAATAATTATGCATAATTCCTAGTTAATACATGTAACATATGTAACAGTGACACTGTAAAATAAAGTGTTACCGGTTCATAAACTGCAGTGAATTCTAAACAATAGAGAGTTTTGTTCTTGTTTATTCTTTGCTAGAGTTGATTTGAGACATTCATGAAGTATTTTGGTAGATTTACTGCATTTTGGATGTGAAATTCACTGCTTTGCCAAGATGAAAGTGTGAAGAGTTTGAGAGAAATGTGTGCTAGAGATTAACACATATCAAGTAGGGAATCTGTCATGATAAACTTACTGAAATCACAGGATTAAACGACATTTTACAACATATTCCGGCATTTTAACTTTGACAATATCACTGTTTTACTGTATTTTTGATCAAATAAATGGTGAGACTTCTTACAAATATCTTACTAACCCCAAAATATGTACTTTATAAAGAGGTGGAATGTAACCTGGACAATAATGGGTCATTTCGAAGGTCCACTTTAGACATTTTACTAACTTATAAGTAACTTTGCAAATACATGCAGAAACTTTTATACCGTATATACTGCTGACTTTACTAACTTTGCAGCTAAATCTCATCTTATTCAACTTAACCCTAACGCAACAGTCTACTAATACTCTGACAAGACACGTAGTTGCAAAGTTATAGATATTAGAGTGTCAAAATAAAGTGTGACCCAATAATGTACAGACAGTGTTCAGGTCAGTAGCAGTGTGTGTTATCGGCAGCGTCTCTAAAGTGACGTCAGAGCTGTAAAGAAGTGAACCATTAAAACACTAAGAATCTATAAAAACGAGGTTAAGCGCCAGAACACAGAGATAACAGAAACCTGAAGAGCTGCTGGTTAACAGACACTTCACGGCTCTACTTCCTCGTACGTTCACTGGAGCATCTGTTACTACATGAGTAAATAAAACTTCTTCTGGTTCTGGGAAATATTTGACTAATGTCTGAAGAAGGGTTTTGGTTCCTCTAAATGTGGTGAAGCTTACTGGAGGAGGTTCTTTATTAAAATTACTATGTTAGTATTCTCTCTAACCCAATGGTTACTGACTCATTGTGTGTTATTTCGAGATTTTACACGAACTGTGTCACAAATGTGTCTCTCTTCTTGCAAATCTACAATTTATGAACCTATAAATGCATTCAAAAAGATTTAACCTCGTCTCTGTTTGCCTGATGTATGTCTCAGTATCTCCAGAGCACGAACGAACAGAAGAAAGCAGCCTTACCTGTCCACAGGTGAATGAGTCTCTCAGTTGTGTGGGACGGATCAAGCAAATCCAGATTTAAGTATGTACTGGGGGAGGGTCTTAGACACAAACACACCTTGTGTTTTTCCCAGAGAGACTTCCTTATGGATGAAGCTTTTATGGCATGAGATGGAAGTCAGCTGATGATACAGTCATGGAAATTTTACTTTTATGTATTTACGTATTGAAATAGACCTTTGTACCGTTTGAAGTGCACGAAAACTCTTGCTCTAGCATCTATCTATGGTCCTGTTTCCACATGCTTTTTCACAAGTGGACGACATTAAAATGAAAATTCTGTCATTAATTCCTCACACTCGTGTCGTTCTACACCTTCATAAGACCGTCGTTCATCTTCTGAACGCAAATTAAGATATTTTTGATAAAATCCGATGGTCCGGTGAGGCCTTCACTGACAGCAAGATAATTTACACATTCAAATGCCCAGAAAGGCATAAAGACATAATAAAGACATATTTAAATGTGACTACAGTGGTTCAACCTTAATGTTATAAAGTGACGAGAATACTTTTTGTGTGCCAAAAAAAAGAGAAGAATTAATGACTGAAATTTCATTTTTGGGTGAACGAAACCTTTAAGGTTTTTGAACAGCCACTAAATCCACATGTGATCCGAACGACCAAAATGCATCTTAATACCAAGTTTGTCCACCCGTCTGTCTTTCTGTTTGTCCACCATCTGTCTGTCTGTCCACCCGTCTGTCTGTCTGTCCACCCGTCTGTCTTTCTGTTTGTCCACCATCTGTCTGTCTGTCCACCCGTCTATCCGTCTGTCTGTCCATCCGTCTGTCTGTCCACCCGTCTGTCTTTCTGTCTATCCACCTGTCTGTCTATCGACCTGTCTGTCTGTCTACCTGTTTGTCTATCCACCCATCTGTCTGTCTGTCCACCTGTCTATCCACCCATCTATCTGTCTGTCCACCTGTCTATCCATCTGTCTATCCACCTGTCTGTCTGTCTACCTGTTTGTCTATCCACCCATCTGTCTGTCTGTCCATCCGTCTATCCGTCTGTCTGTCCACCTGTCTGTCTGTCTGCCCACCCATCCATTTACCTGTCTGTCCACCGTCTGTCTGTCCACCCATCCATCGGTCTGTCCATCCATCCATCCATCCATCCATCTGTCTGTCCACCTGTCTGTCTGTCCATCCGTCCATCTGTCCACCTGTCTGTCTGTCCACCTGTTTGTCTTTCCACCTGTTTGTCTTTCCATCTGTATGTCTGTCCAACTGTCTGTCTATCCACCTGTCTGTCTGTCTGTCTGTCCATCTGTCTGTCTACCTGTCTGTCTGTCTGTCTGCTTGTTTGTCTGTCCACCTGTCTGTCTGTTTGTCTACCTGTTTGTCTATCCACATGTCTGTCTGTCTGTCCACCTGTTTGTCTATCCATACGTCTGTCTATCTATAGATCTATCTATCTATTTATCTGCCTGTCTAAAAAAAGTTTTACACATGTCTCCCTTTTTTGCCACAAGCCAAAGGACTCACTCAGGAAGAGGAAGTTAAATCATGTTCGTTTTCCATGATGCAGTTCAGAGCTCTATGTTAGCACTGATCTCATTATTTGTCATTTGGTCACGACTCTAAGCACGGTAAGACAGACTTATTTCTCTCTTTTTTTTCTTTATTTTCTATTATTTCTTTATTAGTTTTGATGATTTTGCAGAGACAAAAGTGACTAGAACAAAAAGAACAGGTGATAAGAGTAGTAGTAGTAAAACAATTATCGTAAAATTATAATAAAAGTACTTAGATATAATAAACTAATGGGGAGAAGGGAGGAGGTAAAAATATGATCATATACAGTTTTTATATCATATCTGTGAACAGAGGATCAGAGGCCTAGCCATCCATACCCCCACCTCAGTTCTTCATGTAGTATTTCTATAATCCATTATCGGTCAGGGTCAGATTAAGACAACAAAATTTATGCATAAACGAAATTTGAAATATTTCTTTAAAATTTTAAAAGCAGCTCAAAAATTAATTCATGCTTCAAAACCTTGACCAAAAAGTGGACAGTGTTTTTGTCATGGTGCGAGCCACACTGGTCAAAATCTTTAGATGTTTTTTTTTCACTATGGAAATATTTGTTATATACAAATTGCATGTTTTCTCCTTTTCTGTTGACACTGTTTTCTACATTATACAAGAATGAATTTTGAATGCTCTCACACCGAGCTTTAGATACAGTAGGTAAAATGTACTAGGAAAAGTCAGTATTGTAGTACACAATTTGTTTTAAAATAAGTGCAAAGTAAAAACATTCTATCAAATGATTCATTTACAGTAAAAGTTAGTACCAAGACACCTAATATAAAGTGTGACCAAACATTTTTTATTTATTCAGCACATTTATTTTTTTTGTAGAAATGTGTTAAATGTAAACTGAACCTTCACAGTTGCTGTCAGAGATCTGTGTGTTTCTTGTTTACCTGTCTGTCTGTTTGCCCCGTCCGGTGTTCCTCGTGTGACCTAGTTTCTCCCTAGTCTGTCTAATTGGTTCATTGTCTTCAGCTGTGCATTATCATTAGTTATGTCTTTCACCTGTGTCCCTGTCATTAGTGTCTGAATTTAATCCCTGTGTTTCCCTCACTCCTGGTCAGTTTTCGTCGTTGTAAAGTAGGAATGTTTGTAAATTTGATCTATGTCAAAGAGATTAAAAGTCTACCTGTTCGTCGTCAATCCCGTGTCTGCCCGTCTCATACTCATTCCGTGACAGAAGAACCGAGCCAAAAAACAGAAAGATGGACTCACCAGTACTCCATCTACTTCTCCTCCCGGAAATCCGGCCCTACCTGGAACAGCTGGGTTGGATGCTCCGGAATGGTAGTATTGTCCTCACTGACAGCAAGCTTTGAACCGCAGTGGGAGGTGGCCGCTGAAACCGAGCCTCACACCCAGACAGCCGCTGCCTGCATGGACACCCCAGCTGACGGAGAGTGGCTCATTGACTTTGGAACTGTGCCAATAACCCCCGAGTCCTCTCCAACATCTTCCACGGAGCCCACTCAAGTGTTTCCCGAGCTCTATCCCTTGTTTCCCGATCCCGCCTGGATCCGCTCCACTTCCATGTGAATCCGCTCCAGAGCTCGGCGAATCCACTCCAAACCCACCATCTGAGCCCGCTCCGGATCTTCCGCCATCTGAGGCCGCTCCAGCGGCATCCACCGAGCCCGCTCCGGATCTTCCGCCATCTGAGGCCGCTCCAGCGGCATTCACCGAGCCCGCTCCGGATCTTCCGCCATCTGAGGCCGCTCCAGCGGCATCCACTGAGCCCGCTCCGTATCTTCCGCCATCTGAGGCCGCTCCAGCGGCACCCACCGAGCCCGCTCCGGATCTTCCGCCATCTGAGGCCGCTCCAGCGGCATCCACTGAGCCCGCTCCGTATCTTCCGCCATCTGAGGCCGTTCCAGCGGCATCCACTGAGCCCGCTCCGGATCTTCCGCCATCTGAGGCCGCTCCAGCGGCATCCACTGAGCCCGCTCCGTATCTTCCGCCATTTGAGGCCGCTCCAGCGGCATCCACTGAGCCCGCTCCGTATCTTCCGCCATCTGAGGCCGCTCCAGCGGCACCCACCGAGCCCGCTCCGGATCTTCCGCCATCTGAGGCCGCTCCAGCGGCATCCACTGAGCCCGCTCCGGATCTTCCGCCATCTGAGGCCGCTCCAGCGGCATCCACTGAGCCCGCTCCGTATCTTCCGCCATCTGAGGCCGCTCCAGCGGCACCCACTGAGCCCGCTCCGGATCTTCCACCATCTGAGGCCGCTCCAGCGGCACCCACCGAGATCGCTCCGTATCTTCCGCCATCTGAGGCCGCTCCAGCGGCATCCACCGAGCCCGCTCTGGATCTTGCGCCATCGAAAGCCGCTCCAGCGGCATCCGCAGAGTCCGCTCCAGATCTTCCGCCGCCTGGGGCTGCTCCGAATCTTCCGCCTGAGCTAGGGCCTGGTGTGACTCCGCCCATAATTTTTTTTGGGGGGGGGGCTACAGGTCCACTTGGGGAATGGAGACAGGGGCAACGAGGGCCACGCCATCGTCGACTCAGCCCTGGCCGCTGCCCTGGACTCCGCCCGATTTACCTTGGCAACCCGAGCTCCCTGATCCACCATGGCAACCCGAGCTGCAGGAGACACTCTGGAGGCCACCTGCCCACGGCCTTCAGGGTGCCTGCCCCCCCTCCCGGTTTGTACTGTGTTTGGCGCGAGTACGGAAGTTTGTAATGTTTGTAAGTAGGAATGTTTGTAAGTTTGATCTATGTCAAAGAGATTAAACGTCTACCTGTTCTTCGTCAATCCCGTGTCTGCCTGTTCTACTCATTCCGTGACAGTTGCGTGGTCATTTTTACATATTCTATACAGTATATCTTCCCCTACATATCATCTTATTGCTCTTCCACAACGAGCAATGGTGTATTTTCAGTTTACATGTGGAATTTCTACAGACATTACAAATATTTAATGTCACATTGGTATTTATGGAATATACATGCATGTCTGACAGATTTTGAGAGCTGAATGGATCATTATGCATGTTGAGGCTCACACGATGAAAGAATGTTTAGAAGTTGTGAAGAGTTTGACAGTTTCACTGAGAATTCATCAGTTTTGATCATCAAGACTTGTGCATTATGCAAACTGTTGACAATTGTACTTATTCTGATCTGCCAAAACACATGCAATTTGCTTAAATCATTAAGAAATCCAAATCTGATGTGAACAAGAAACTAACTGTTCAGAGATCTGACCTTATTATTTTGAGAAAAACAAACAAGAGAATTGAGCCAAAGCAATTGAGAAAAACTATAATAGACACAGGTGGGAGTCAAACCGCTGCTGATATCACCGGGGATTTCTGTCCACTGTAGGAGATTAGCTCAAATTATGGCTAATTACAAAATACCAAAAATATAATTTGGAAAATCTTCTGCGTGTTGGTTGTAGGTGTTATGCTGATGTCAGTCAGAATGGCTCCTCTTATTCTGATCCTTCTGCTCGTGATTCATGGTGAGTCACTACAACTGTTCACTCTCTGGATTTGTTTTGCACTCAATGATGTATTGCATGTTGCATATTTCAAGATTAAAATACATATCAAATTATATAACACCTTTTGATGATATTTTGCAATTCTGTGTTTCAGGAGGTTTCAGTGACGATGATGATGATGATGATGATGATGATGATGGTTGGAGTGTGAGTTACAGTCCTTCACACATCTGTGCACTAAAGGACTCATCGGTGATCATGAGATGCTCTTATACATACACACGCAAATATAAAATCAAGAAAGTCTTCTGGACCAAAACACTGATAAAATATAATGGAGAGTTTCCAGATCTGTCTGATGACACTGAATACAGTCAGAGGCTTCAGTATCTGGGAGATAAAAAGAAGAACTGCACCATCAGACTGAGTCATGTGACACTGAAGGATTCACACGAGTACTATTTCAGATTCACCACGTATAAAAAACATAAGAAAGGGATTGGTACTCCAGGAGTGAGTCTTTCTGTCACAGGTGACTTTCATGAGGTTTATCTCTTCTTCTGTGCATTATGTTGAATAATAATCAGTGTATGACAGCAGCACTAGATATAATGTGTGTGTTGTGTTCAGATCTTCAGGTGGAGTCTCCTGAGCGAGTGAAAGAGGGAGATTCAGTCCATCTGACATGTAAAAGCAGATGTGAACTGACTGACGGAGCAACATTCATCTGGTACAGAAACTCACAGCCATTAACTAAAGGAATTATTGAAAACCAGCTCGACCTCGAGCGAGTCAGAAGAGAGGATGCAGGCAGATATAGCTGTGCTGTACACGGACACTATCACATCTCTCCTGCTGCTGAGATCAATGTCATGTGTGAGTTAAAACTCATTTGATCTTTTTTAGAAAAGTAGAGATTGTGTTTGAATGAGATGATTTGATTTTGGTCCTTTTAGATCCTCCAAAGAGCGTCTCAGTGTCCATCAGCCCGTCTGGTGAAATAGTGTCAGGAGATTCAGTGACTCTGAACTGCAGCAGTGATTCAAACCCTCCTGCAGAAATCAGCTGGTTTAAAGGAAGAAAGTTTGTAGGATCTGGAAGAATCTACAGCATCTCAAAGATCAGCTCTGATGACAGTGGAGAATACAAGTGCAAATCCAGAAATGAACATGGAAATAAATACTCTGATGTTGTGACTCTAAAAATCATGTGTGAGTTTATGATTGTTTGCACATTGTTTATATCAAAATTTATAGTTTTCTAATTTTTATAGTGAATTGTCATTTTTGTCTGTTTTAGATCCTCCCAGGAGCGTCTCAGTGTTGATAAACGGATCTGGTGAAATAGTGTCAGGAGATTCAGTGACTCTGATCTGCAGCAGTGATTCAAACCCTCCTGCTCTGAACTTCAGCTGGTTTAAAGGAGGAACGTTTGTAAGATCTGGAAGAATCTACAGCATCTCAAAGATCAGCTCTGATGACGGTGGAGAATACAAGTGCAAGTCCAGAAATGAACATGGAGAGAAATACTCTGATGCTGTGACTCTAAACGTCATGAGTGAGTTTATGATGGTTCAGTAACTCTGATCACCATAAAGGATTAACAATTGCAAAACACGAACTCTTTCTTTTGTGTGTTTTAGATCCTCCCAGGATCGAACAATATTGGAAGATATATCACACGGCAGTTGTTGTATCACTTTGTGGAGTTGTAGGTGCCATCATCATTGTGTTACTAACCTGGTAAGAATTGGATTTTTCGTTTTTTTTTATTTTTTTATATTTAGTAATGAAGTTTAATATAACGTTGTAAACATAATACGTTTCTTTTCAAGCAGCTGTATGATGAGGAAGAAACTGCAGTCCAAGGTCAGTCCTTTTCACTACAATATGGGCTCAAAAACAGGGTTTGCGTTGAACATGAACTTAACTGATCGCAACACTCCTGGATTTCTCATATTTCTTTCTGCCTTTTCCTCTCAGTCCTGCACAAACAATCCTGATGGCATTGTAAACTCTGATCATAAACTGATCCCATATGTGTATGAGAATGTGATGGTAGGTGTGCTACTTTTTCATCAAGTCTACCCTGATTAAATAACTAGTTTTCATCTTTCTCCTTGTTCTCATGTTTTCCTCTTCCATTAAGGCTGTTCATCCCTGCAACAACGCTCCTAAAGTGAACATCCCTCTGTATGAGAATGTTACAGTTTATGAGAATGTTACCGTAAGTGTCCGGCTCTTCTCATTGAGAGTCAATAGAGATCAGTTACATGTCTGTCTTCATGTCTGCAGACTATGATATGTGCCTTTTAAACATTTCATAATGGTTAATCTTTGTAAAATGGATCTCATTTTTGGCTCAGACTAACAGGAATATGCTGCAGTGAGGATGGCACACACCAAAACATTTTACAGTCGTCATGTGACTGTGTGGGCGGAGCCCTGGATGATTGACAGGAGATTGATGGATACAAGTGGAAGTCAAAGACTTGTGGACGGAAGCAATGTCATCATGAAAATATATTGTGGCTTGACTTGTTTGATTAGAATAGCTTACAGTTAATGATAATTATTTATTAATTAGATTTTTGTTGTTGTTTGTGTCACTGTAAATCTCTTTATGCTCAGTGTAAGAATACAAATGTTGAGGTAAATGCACTTTTAACATTGAACATTTTGATTTCGTCTTTCTATTAGTCTTAGTTTTTTTACAATACACTCAACAACCTATGGAAAAAAATCAAGTCCTACTGTGTTTTTTTCTTCTTTCTTATTTTATAAGGCACTTGCACAAAATGTATCACAATATGGAGGTAAAATCAGCCGCAGCTTCTGTTTCAATGCCGACTTTAGTCACTGGAGCTTCAGCTTTTGCTGGTCAAACATAATCAAAGTCTTTTTCAAGGGGTCAGTTTATTTGCAACACTTTCAGGCAGATTTTTCACTCATTTCACTAATTGCTGGCCAGTCACATTTTAATAACATGTTTCAAATCAGCAATAAAATCTGACATGAAACTTAAATGTTGTTTCTGATGGTCAAATAGCTTTTAAAAAGTGCTTATTTCAGCCAATTCGCCTCTCAGAAGTGTTTCTGTGTAAATATGAGCTTCTAACAGCAGCTGCAGTGACACGAATCGTATCTTTTATTTAGAAAGCGGGACTTCCATTACCAGGGCCGCCATATTGAATATGTGACAAAAGTCCTCAAGCTTGACTCTGACAGGACTGATGTCCTCTTCCTCCTGTGTGACGTCCCTCAGCGTCTCTCCATCGCTTATGAAGGTCACGTGATCACACTGTCTGTCACGCTGCTGTCAAAAGTTCATGCGTTTGGTTTTCACACTTACTAAAGAGGAAACTGTGTTTGTGAGCGAGTTTAGAGACATATGCATTTAGGAAGAAGGCTGCTGACAGAATAAAACCTTAGAAGTTCTCATAAAAACATTCAAATGAATCAATTCTGCTTCATCGGCTTGTTTTAAGCTCTTTGTTTATTCAACATTCAGAATGCTATTAATCAATCAGTGAATTGGAGGTTTATCAAATTCACAGTTGTCTATACTGGTGATGAAATGTGTGTTTGTCATCACTGCCACTGCAATACCTTCCAGTGTTTCACAAACTCAAGATCAAGACCAAGATCAGGTTCCTTGTCATCACCGTCTGTATGAAACTGATTGAATATTGATATTCCCAAGTTTGAAAACATTATTACATGAGCATCTTTATGGATTGATGTCATGATGTCTGGTGTCGTCTGCTAAAACTCTTCTTCCGCTTCATCAAAACTATAGTTGAGGCGTCAAAACCTCAAATACAATGTAACGTGTCGATCACGTGTCACTCAGTGTGAAAAAGCCAAAACTGGTTCCAGCCTGATCATTTGTAGTGCGGTCTCTGGTCAGCGGTGTTGGTGAAACGGGTAAGAGCTTGATTTTATAACCGTTCTGTCAAATATCTTTAATGTGTGGTGGATTTACGGGAGATTGGTTGGGGCTAGTTGTCACAGGGCTGTGTCTCAGTAACTATATAGTTTAAAAGACCAATAGCACAAATATGTGAGCGGGGAAAGACATCGGACAGTTCCACACTCATGTAGTGCTAAAATAACTGTTGCTGTCATTTTCTTGGATAAATAAAGTGTTTTATTGATTTCTGTGAGCATTAAGGAAATAACTAGAGCTTATTTCTCTTTTGGTTTGTTCTGTTTAATCTCAAAATGGATGTGCTCAATTTTCACTGACAAGAAAGAGGAAGATAAGGTCACTGATGCGACATTAGGTGACCCACGCACCAGTAAATGAGCACAGCTATAGTCAAGATACAATGGGTTCATGTGGAGTTGAGCTGGTGTCTTCATCTGTAAGCACAAGAATAGTGTGACACATAGTATATTTGATTCAAAATATCTAATGCAATGAGGCATGATGTTAAATATGAGAAATTTAATATGTAACAAAGAGACACAGAAACAACAAGAGTTACAATTCAGAAATAAGTCACTGTTCATTTGTTGTAGGTGTTGATAGTGACGTCAGTCAGAATGGCTCCTCCTCTTCCTCTGATCTTTCTGCTCATGATTCATGGTGAGTCGATGCAACACTTCAGAAACACTTGAGAAACTGGAAACTGCATTTGTATGCACAACTGCTCCTAATCTGTTCAGGATGAATTCTGTGTTTCAGGGGTTTCTAGTGATGATTGGGGTGTGAGTTACAGTCCTTCACACATCTGTGCACTAAAGAACTCATCAGTGATCATGACATGCTCTTATACATACCCTACTGGACATCAGATCAGGAGAGTGTTCTGGACCAAAACACAAAATAAACATGAACATCCAGATCTGTCTAATGACACTGAATACAGTCAGAGGCTTCAGTATCTGGGAGATCAACAGCAGAACTGCACCATCAGACTGAGTCATGTGACACTGAAGGATGAACACGAGTACTATTTCAGATTCATCACTGATAAAGACCAATGGATTGCTGTTCCTGGAGTGAGTCTTTCTGTCACAGGTGACTTTCATGAGGTTTATCTCTTCTTCTGTGCATTATGTTGAATAATAATCAGTGTATGACAGCAGCACTAGATATAATGTGTGTGTTGTGTTCAGATCTTCAGGTGGAGTCTCCTGAGAGAGTGACAGAGGGAGATTCAGTCCGTCTGACATGTAAAAGCAGCTGTAAACTGACTGACGGAGCAACATTCATCTGGTACAGAAACTCACAGCTAGTAACTACTGGAATTATTGAAAACCAGCTCATCTTTGGGCGAATCAACAGACAAGATACAGGAAGCTATAACTGTGGAGTATATGGACAGCGTTACATCTCTCCTGCTGTTGAGATCAATGTCATGTGTGAGTTAAGACTCATTTCTTTTTAAAAACTGGAGATTGTGTTTGAATGAGATGATTTAAGGATTTAATTGTTATCCTTATAGACCCACCAAAGAACGTCTCAGTGTTGATAACTGGATCTGGTGAAATAGTGTCAGGAGATTCAGTGACTCTGATCTGCAGCAGTGATTCAAACCCTCCTGCTCTGAACTTCAGCTGGTTTAAAGGAGGAACGTTTGTAGGATCTGGAAGAATCTACAACATCTCAAATTTCAGCTCTGATGACAGTGGAGAATACAAGTGCAGATCCATCAATGAACATGGAGAGAAATACTCTGATGCTGTGACTCTAAACATCATGTGTGAGTTTATTATAAAACTTAAGATACCAATTCTTGGTTTTGATCATTTCAGTTCATATTAGTAATTTTAAAATGTGTAAGAGGTCTTAAATAATTTGGTGACCGTTATTAGACCCACTCAGAAGCGTCTCAGTGTCCATCATGAATCTGTTTAGATGTTTTACACTTTAGTCTCAGTTGCAGGTCATCTGGTGATATTGTACGTATCCATTGGAGTGGTTTGTGGTTCAGTGATCATCATGATGCTGATTTGGTAAGATATGTGTCTGTGGTACTATGTAGTGTGTGTGAATGAGTGACTGAGTCAGAAGGATGTGAATTCAGTGGATGGCATGATGAATATGAGCTAATGAAAAATTTTCAGTTTTCCATCCTCTCTTTCCGCACTGACAGCTGCTCAGTTATTAAATGAGGAAATCTGAAGCCCATATCTATCAGACATAGACAAAGGCAAAGGGGTAGATTAAAATCTTTATTGACCAGATCACAAAAACACCAGGTAACAGGGCGGGTATGATAATAGTCCAAGAATCAAACAGATGACTTAGCTGGCTAGTAAATAGGATTCTCCGTGTCTTGTAGATATGAACTGGAAGATCTCGGAACTCTTTGTAATCAGGACGAAGGACTGGAAGGCTGACGGTATCCACGGACCAGGCAGACAGAGGACAGGTAAGGGAACGCAGGTGAGTCTGTATAGTCATGTTACGACGAGACCAGACACTGAACTGAGGGGCAGGTGAGTATAAATAGGAAGTGGCGGTAATGGGTAACAGGTAATAGTGATTAGTATTCTGGGAAAAGTGAACGGGTGGGTGGAGTTGGCTGAGAAGGCGTGGCAGGATCAGTGACAGTACCCGCTCCTCCACGGGTGGCTCCTGACAACCGTACCCGACGACGGGGACGTCCCTGACCACGGGGAGCAGGCCGACTGGGATGATCACTGTGGAACTGGGTGAGTAGTGAGGCATCAAGGATATCATCTCGAGCCACCAAGGATCTTTCCTTGGGACCGTATCCCTCCCAGTCGATGAGATATTCGAGTCCAGGATGGTACGGACCTGATATATGGACTCTTCTTCGGCGATATCAGGAGGAGGAGGAGGTACTTCAGGGTTGTCAGGATCTGTGGGGGGAAACATAGGTTCCCTTTCGAAAGGGAACTTCGAGTTGCGTTGGAAACGCTAGGGGAACCGCCTCTGCGGGGACCGGTGTCTGAAACAAATATCCAATCTCGTCAATATGAACTTGAACTTGACCGGCGACAGCCCATGACGTCATATTGGTGCGCCCCATGTGTATATAAGGGGTGCTCAGATAACATGTCTCCCATCGTCTTCAGGGACTGTTGTTTTGAAACGGCTTAAACAGAAAAAAAAAAAAAAAAAAAAAAAGAAGTGTACAAGGAAAACCAAAGGGTTTGTAAAGTGTGTGGATCCGTATCCTTGTTTTTTGACGCCAGATGACACACAAACCTTGTGCGTTCACTGTCTGGGGGAAGAGCACGCACGGGAAGTTCTCGAGGGGGCTGCCTGTGCGAATTGTGAGCGGTTCCCTATGAGAACGCTCAGGTCTCGTCTGGCTCTCTTCTCGAGGGAAGGGAGCGCGGCATCTGCGCCTCATGGTTCAGGTCCCGCTTGCGCTGAGGCGTGGCGGAAACTCAGATCATGGGGCTCTCAGATGGAGCTCACCGAGCAGTTTGAGAGAGATGTGGATATCTTAGGCGGCTCGGCGGCTGGCGAGGCAGAGCTGCTGGACGAGGATGTCAGTGTTTTGACATCCTCCAGTTCAGTGGCGAGTGCTCTTCCAGCAGAGCAGGAGATGGCTGAAGAAGAGGTTTGTAGCGAGAGTACAGGGCTCTTTCAGCCGTCCTGCCCCCGGGATGTCGACGTTGAGTGCTCAATCTCTGCCATCTAGACCGCTTAAAATGACATCGCGGTTAAATGGCAGGGCATACGCGGCAGCGGGCCAGGCTGGTGCTGCACTGCACACGATGGCTGTGTTGCAGGCATACCAGGCTGACCTGCTGAGGGATTTGGACCAGGGGGCGGGTCTTTCCCCCGAGGCGGTTGCTGAGCTGCTCCGTACTACAGATCTGGCACTCCGGGCCACCAAACAAACTGCTACTTCGATCGGTCGATCGATGGCGGCGATGGTGGCCACGGAGCGCCATCTGTAGTTGAATCTGGCAGACATCGGGGGGAAAGAGAAAGCCATTTTGCCTGATGAACTCTTTGGTACTTCCGTTTAGGCGGTGGTGGAAAGGTTCAGGCAGGCGAGCACACGCTCAGCGGCGTACAAAACATGTATACCGCTGCGGTCTCAGTCCCTGCCCAGGCAAGTGGCTGGCCCGTCCCGGTCGCAGACAGGGCCAGAGAATGAGTGTCGCCTCTCATGCGCCCCCTCCGGGTAGGAGCAGGTCGCAAAAGAGGCGAGACAACAGAAATAAAAAGAAAGACCTGAGAGAGGTGATTCGTCAGAGGCGCGACAGAGATTGACGGCCCTGATGGATCTTCTCTCTCCGGTGGAGGGTGAAGACGACTCACCCTCGGTTTTAAAGGAAGCTCTGTAGCCGCAGTTTCTACAACAGGTCAGAGGGGGGCCCATGATGACATTAATTCTGATGGCCCACCATTGGCGTGATAGTGAGACTCCCTTTTAGGCTGTAAGGGTGGTAGGATCCACGTTTCCATGGTGGTAGACCGCCACCCTGTGGCCGCAGGGTGAATTGCTCCTCTCCTTTTTAAAAAAAAAAAAGAACTGAGGCAGGCGATGGGAAATTACTATGCATTTATTAAAATATAACGCTCCCTGTTTAGGATGCTGACAGAGTTTTTCCATTTGTTTGTATGCATATGTGTATATATATATATATATATATATATATATATATATATATATATATGCGCATGAGGGGTGCGTGTGTGTGTATATATGGATATATATGCAGTTACATTTAAAAAAAAAAAGCAGGGCTATTTTGTGTATAGGTTCAGTTATACACTTATTAGTCCTCTGAGGTCCCCTGTGTGTGTGGCAAAATATGAGAGTAGGAGGAATGCCAGTAGGGGCTTTTCTGTCTGAGGAGAGAAAAGGCTTTAGGCCCTCTGGCAAACCGCTGTTATAGTATTTATCAGTAAGTTGGCCTCCCCACTTGAGAGTGTGGTTAAGGCTGCTGCTGTGTGTAGGTAGGCCCTCTTGTATATTCAAGACTGGCCATCTTCATGGCCATTTCAGAGCAGGATAGTCTTATGACTTTGACCTTAGGAATGCTGAGCACCGCTGGGGAGGCAGCAGGCCGCACTGTGGGCGAGCCCTAGCATTGCAGGCCATCAACAGACCAGTAGGTCTTGAAAAAAAAAAAAAAAAGAGGTGAAGCAGGTAAACTGGCCTTAGCAGGCTGCCCTGTATGTTAATATGCCCCCTGTGGACGAGTCCGGCGGTGCAGGCTATCCACGACTAGTAGTCTTGCTGTCAGGTAAGCAGGCCTTAGCGGGCCGCCCTGTGTGCTAACAGGCCTCCCTGTGGGCAAGCTCCAGGGTTACAGGCTCTAGGACGACTAGTTACCATGCTGTTGCAGGCATGGGATAGCTGCTTAGTCTGAGGCTATCGGGGAACTGGCCTTAGCAGGCCACCCTGTATGCGAACATGCCCCCAGTGGGCGAGCCCCTGGGTTGTAGGCATGTGACAACTGGTTAGTCTAAGCTATCAGGTAAGCGGGCCTTAGCAGGCCGCCCTGTGTGCTAGCAGGCCTCCCTGTGGTGGTAGGCTCCGTGGCCCAATGGTGAGGGAGTTGGGCTTGTAACGTGAAGGTTGCCGGTTCGATTCCCACGCCGGCAGGAATTGAAGGTGGGGATTGTGAATAAACAACACTCTCTCCACCTTTGATACCACAACTAAGGTGCCCTTGAGCAAGGCACCTAACCCCAATTGCTCCCCGGGCACTGTCGCAATAGAGAGCGAGATTGTAAGCTCTTCGTAGATCCAATTTGGAGAAGATGTGGGCTCCTCTAAGTTGTTCTAGGGCTGCGGGGACCAGAGGAAGGGAGTAGCGGAACTTCACGGTTAGGGAGTTGAGTTTTCTATAATCGATACAGGGCCGCAAGCCTCCGTCCTTTTTGGATACAAAGAAGAAACTGGAAGCGGCAGGGGACATGAACGGACGGATAAATCCTTGTTGGAGAGCCTTAGTTATATACTCCTCCATGGCCTTCTGATCCGGGATGGACAAGGGATATATTTTACCTTTGGGTAAGGTCACCCCAGGTAGCAGGTCGATTGCACAGTCCCATGGCCGGTGAGGTGGTAGACGTGTAGCCAGCCGTTTGCTGAACACATCCTGGAACGCCCGGTACTCCGAGGGGATTTGTATCTCACTGACGACATCGGGGCTTTCCACCAAGGTAGACTTTAGCTGTAACAGGGTTGATTGGACAGTCTGGGACGGAAAAGAGCTAGGAATTTTCTTGACAGTAGGAATACAGGATTGGAAGCAGTCCTTGCCCCATTTCAGAATCTCCCCGGTGTTCCAGTCGATTGTGGGATAATGGTCTGCCATCCACGGGCGCCCAGGATGATGTCCGCAGTGGATCCTTCCAGAACCATGAATGAAATCTCCTCCCGATGGAGGCAACCAATGCGAAGAGTTAACGTGGGGGAGAAGAAGAAGTGGTTAACCTGACCTCGACCCAGAGGTTTTCCCAGAATAGTGTGTATCCTCATGGGTTGAATGCAACGCTTCCTGGTTAAATGGAGTGTCCGGAGGAGTTGGCGTGAGATGAAGTTCCCAGTGGACCCCGAGTCGATAAGGGCTTGCGCTGCAAGACCTGTGTCATGGTTATGGAGGTATACAGTAGTTCGAATTAAGTGTGCTACCTTGGGATAGACTTGAATTGTACTCACTGTGGGTCGAGGTGGTTTAACGGGGCAATGGGCGATCATATGACCATCTCCTCCACAATACAGGCATAGACGATGGAGTAATCTACATTGACGTTCCGCTGGGGTAAGGCGGTATGAATTGACATTCATGGGTTCTGGTGCTGGAACGACGACTGGACTACTGGGAGACGGAGACTGCCATACGGTTACAGAGGGAGAGCAGGCGGAATAATGCTGGGATACACGGATAGCTTTCTGGATGATGGATTCCAAGCCTATACTGTCATCATACACAATCATGAACTGCCTGATGTTCGGGTTGTGTCCTTTACAGAAAGCAGTTATCAAAGCAGTCTCATTCCAACCACTACTGGCGGCCAAAGTGCGAAACTGCAGAGCATAATTTCCTACCGACTCGGTTCCTTGTTGTAGATTGAACAGTTGGTCGGATATGGAGAGTGAAGACGTAGTTTGGCCTCTTTGAAGTGGTTGGTGAAGGCAGTTAAAGACTTCACCATTAGACATCCATAGTGCTTGAGCCCACTGCAAAGTTCGACCAGACAGCGAAAGACTTGCAAAGCTACCTGTGCTTTATCGTTGACAAATTGCTGAGGTTGCATCTCGAAATACAATGAGCATTGTAGTAGGAACCCGTTGCAGTCCTCTGCCTCACCAGAGAAGGTCACTGGTCGGACCATGGGACAAGCAAAAGGCAGCTGGTGTGGCTGGAGAAGATGACGGAGTTGCCGGAAGTGTGCGATGAACTGCTTGAACGAGTTCGGTAAACAGATCTGTTGATCTTTCTCCACTGGGTTTCGGTGTAGTCTGCATTTCGTTGTTTTTAGGGTCTGGTCTTCTGTCAGACACAGACAAAGGCAAAGGGTTTGATTAAAGTCTTTATTGAGCAGATCACAGAAACACCAGGTAACAGGTCGGGTATGATAATAGTCCAAGAATCAAACAGATGACTTAGCTGGCTAGTAAATAGGATTCTCTGTGTCTTGTAGATATGAACTGGAAAATCTCTAAACTCGTTGGAATCAGGACGAAGGACTGGAAGGCTGACAGTATCAACAGACCAGGCAGACAGAGGACAGGTAAGGGACCGCAGGTGAGTCTGTATAGTCATGTTACGACGAGACCAGACACTGAACTGAGGGGCAGGTGAGTATAAATAGGAAGTGGCGGTAATGGGTAACAGGTAATAGTGATTAGTATTCTGGGGAAAGTGAACGGGTGGGTGGAGTTGGCTGAGAAGGCGTGGTAGGATCAGTGACAGGCTCCATGACAATATCATTACTGCAGTAAATCCTGAAGATACGCTAGATTTCATCACATTCAAAATGGCAGTGCCACGTCCTAGAGAAACCTCACTGGTTCAAACTCATAATTGTGTATTAAACATCAAGTAAATTCTGATTGGTTGTAATTGAGTCAAATCTTTGTCTTTAAAGGGGAAGCAGGTGGATGAAACAGAGAAATAATGCACAGGAATCTCAGGTAGAACAATTATTTGGTTATCAGTAGTTTACTGATCAGGGATGTGTTTCCCAAAACCATCGTTCAACAACTATGGTCGCAAGTTCCCTTGAATTGTGTCGGTAACGACGAAACTCATGACCGTAGTTGGTTTTGGGAAACGCATCCCTGGTAAATTAATTTGTAACTAAAAGTGAAAGTTTAGATGTAGTTGTGACTTTATTTAATGAGTTGTTTCAAGACATTTTTATAATTTTCTCTCTGTTCTGTTTTTTTTTTTCTTTAATGTCAAAGAAGGTTCAATCCAGACCTCATCATGACAGACTCAACGCTGGTGATGTTGAATTGAGTGAACCTGTGTATGAGAACTCAATGGTAAGTGTTTTAACTGAGGATTTCCTTCACTTTTACACAAAAGGAATGAAAAGCTCCTCAATGTCAAAGTGAAAAAATCAAATGTCTATATTGACTAAGTATGTGGAAATTTAAATAATTGTCTCTTGATTCGTAAAGGTTGCTCAACTTGATGACAGTAAACCTGAACTGAACTCGTCTGTGTATGAAAATCTTCCAGTAAGTAAGAAAACCAACAAGACAGAGACAAAACCAACATATTATTCTTTCACCATTCTGTTCTTGATGCTTTTATTTAAAATAAAAATCTTTCTTTCTTTCTTTCTAACAAGAAGAGGCTGTAATGCTTTTATGCATGTCTTTGTGGGCGGAGCCCTGAATGATTGACAGGAGTGCCGTGAGAATCACTTACTGCTCTTCACTGATCAACTTAAGTCATTTTAATTGATTAATGTGTTTTTAATTTTTACAATGAAGATTATCCAATGTTCTTTTAAATCTGATTACTTTTCTTTATTCAGCTTCTTACCTGAATACTTCTGTTAGACCTGAAAAAATAAAGCAGTCTTTATTCCATTTTATTCTATTGAATTTAATTGTGCTACTGTTAGGAATTTGTTTAAATTTGTTCTTATTTTATTACTGTTTACTTTTTTACTTTTTTATTACTGTCTTTTTTAAATTCAATTTTCCATTTGAAATCAAGTGTTCTTGTGCTGTGTGTGTACGCTATTGCAACAAAATTACCCCACTGTAAAAACAAATACATTGAGTTAGCAAATATTTGTGAGATAATTGAAATGGTAATTGATCAACGTTTATATGTGGAAAAAAGGCTTAAAAGCTTTATCATATAAAGTGATCTCTTCAGAGGATTTTTTTGGTTGCCTAGACTTTCAATGGATGGATAAAAAAATAAAATTAAAAATATCTATATGAATGTGTATGCAGCATTTTTTTCAGAATATAAAGTTAACGAGTTATTATGACCATTATAATGTTTGAAGCAGTTTACAAATCTCAACCCGGAAGATTTTTAAAAACATAAATTTATGCTGTGGAAATACAAACTGGAAGACAGACCACAACCAGCGCAGCGCTGAAAGGGGGCGGGGCTACGTAAGGTCTATATTGAATGAGAAAAATAAAGGGCGTGGCTAGGGCGTTCCATGCAGTTCGCTGTCAGTCTGCAGCAAAATCACAGTAGGAGGACCGTCAAACTGACATCATCATTCTAGAGGGGGAGTACATTTACAGATTTTCATCAAAGATTACGAAGACAAAAAAACTTTTTTGTGAATCGACTACATGAATTGTTCACCACAAGACTGGTAATGTGCACTAACAAAGTAAATAGAGATGATTTTGATTTCATGTTGAATTTGATGCATGAATCAGTGAGTTTGTTCTCCATGTCTTTGCGCCACCTGCTGGTGACACACTTCTTTAGTTATTCGAATTGACAGACATTTCTTCATCTAGTGAGAGTGAATGTGTTCACATGAGCAGCAGTGCAGTTCAAGTGCTGGTGGAGGTGACGATCATGAAGTTTAGAGGTGAGTATTATTGCCAGGATTAATTTAAAATGTATTTTACATGAATTCAGTGCTGTAGGCCTTCAGTCTAGACAAATCCCATTCCCTCTGGCCACCAATCCCCTCCTTACTTTTCATGAATTATAAAGTGGTAATGTTGTGGTTCTCTTAAAGCTTTGTGGAACAAGGAGAAGTGAGTGTCTGTGTTGTACAGGATACAGCTAAAGGTCATAAAGGTCACTCATGCAAAACCAACCCTTTCTACTTGAATGGCAAAATACACTGATAAACTGCTGGCCAAAGTCACATTTTAATTACATTTCTGATGCTCAAATAGCTTTTAAAAAGCGCTTATTTCAGCCAATGCGCCTCTCAGAAGTGTTTCTGTGTAAATCTGAGCTTCTAACAGCAGCTGCAGTGACACTATGAACAAATCGTATCTTTTATTTAGAAAGCAGGACTTCCATTACTAGAGCCGCCATATTGAATATGTGATAAAAGTCCTCAAGCTTCACTCTGACAGGACTGATGTCCTCTTCCTCCTGGGTGTGACGTCCCTCAGCGTCTCTCCATCGCTTATGAAGGTCACGTGATCACACTGTCACGCTGTCAAAGGTTCACACGTTTGGTTTTCACACTTACACACTTAAAGAGGAAACTGTGTTTGTGAGCGAGTTTAGAGACATATGCATTCAAGAAGAAGGCTGCTGACAGAATAAAACCTTAGAAGTTCTCATAAAAACATTCAAATGAATCAATTCTGCTTCATCGGCTTGTTTTAAGCTCTTTGTTTATTCAACATTCAGAATGCTATTAATCAATCAGTGAATTGGAGGTTTATCAAATTCACAGTTATCTATACTGGTGATGAAATGTGTGTTTGTCATCACTGCCACTGCAATACCTTCCAGTGTTTCACAAACTCAAGATCAAGACCAAGATCAGGTTCCTTGTCATCACCGTCATCTTTATGGATTGATGTCATGATGTCTGGTGTCGTCTGCTAAAACTCTTTTTCCGCATCATCAAAACTATAGTTGAGGCGTCAAAACCTCAAATACAATATAATGTGTTGATCACGTGTCACTCAGTGTGAAAACACCCATACTGGTTTCAGCCTGATCATTTGTAGTGCGGTCTCTGGTCAGCGGTGTTGGTGAAACGGGTAAGAGCTTGATTTTATAACCGTTCTGTCAAATATCTTTAATGTGTGGTGGATTTACGGGAGATTGGTTGGGGCTAGTTGTCACAGGGCTGTGTCTCAGGAACTATATAGTTTAAAAGATCAATAGCACAAATATGTGAGCGGGGAAAGACATCGGACAGTTCCACACTCATGTAGTGCTAAAATAACTGTTGCTGTCATTTTCTTGGATAAATAAAGTGTTTTATTGATTTCTGTGAGCATTAAGGAAATAACTAGAGCTTATTTCTCTTTTGGTTTGTTCTCTGTTTAATCTCAAAATGGATGGTGCTCAATTTTTACCGACAAGAAAGAGGAAGATAAGGTCACTGATGCGACATTAGGTGACCCACGCACCAGTAAATGAGCACAGCTATAGTCAAGATACAATGGGTTCATGTGTAGTTGAGCTGGTGTCTTCATCTGTAAGCACAAGAAAAGTGTGACACATAGTATATTTGATTCAAAATATCTAATGCAATGAGGCATGATGTTAAATATGACAAATTTAATATGTAAGAAGAGACACAGAAACAACAAGAGTTACAATTCAGAAATAAGTCACTGTTCATTTGTTGTAGGTGTTGATAGTGACGTCAGTCAGAATGGCTCCTCCTCTTCCTCTGATCTTTCTGCTCATGATTCACGGTGAGTCGATGCAACACTTCAGAAACACTTGAGAAACTGGAAACTGCATTTTTATGCACAACTGCTGCTAATCTGTTCAGGATGAATTCTGTGTTTCAGGGGTTTCTAGTGATGATTGGGTTGTGAGTTACAATCCTTCACACATCTGTGCACTAAAGAACTCATCAGTGATCATGAGATGCTCTTATACATACCCTACTGGACATCAGATCAGGAGAGTGTTCTGGAGCAGAACGCTGGTAAAAGATAATGGAGAGCATCCAGATCTGTCTGATGACCCTGAATACAGTCAGAGGCTTCAGTATCTGGGAGATAAAAAGCATAACTGCACCATCAGACTGAGTCATGTGACACTGAAGGATGAACACAAGTACTATTTCAGATTCATCACTGATAAAGACCAATGGATTGGTAAACCAGGAGTGACTCTTAATGTCACAGGTGACTTTCATGAGGTTTATCTCTTCTTCTGTGCATTATGTTGAATAATAATCAGTGTATGACAGCAGCACTAGATATAATGTGTGTGTTGTGTTCAGATCTTCAGGTGGAGTCTCCTGAGAGAGTGACAGAGGGAGATTCAGTCCGTCTGACATGTAAAAGCAGCTGTAATCTGACTGATGGAGCAACATTCATCTGGTACAGAAACTCACAGCTAGTAACTACTGGAATTTTTGAAAACCAGCTCATCTTTGGGCGAATCAACAGAAAAGATACAGGAAGCTATAACTGTGGAGTATATGGACAGCGTTACATCTCTCCTGCTGTTGAGATCAATGTCATGTGTGAGTTAAGACTCATTTCTTTTTAAAAACTGGAGATTGTGTTTGAATGAGATGATTTAAGGATTTAATTGTTATCCTTTTAGACCCACCAAAGAACGTCTCAGTGTTGATAACTGGATCTGGTGAAATAGTGTCAGGAGATTCAGTGACTCTGATCTGCAGCAGTGATTCAAACCCTCCTGCTCTGAACTTCAGCTGGTTTAAAGGAAGAACGTTTGTAGGATCTGGAAGAATCTACAACATCTCAAATTTCAGCTCTGATGACAGTGGAGAATACAAGTGCAGATCCATCAATGAACATGGAGAGAAATACTCTGATGCTGTGACTCTAAACATCATGTGTGAGTTTATTATAAAACTTCAGATGCCAATTCTTGGTTTTGACCATTTCAGTTCATATTAGTAATTTTAAAATGTGTAAGAGGTCTTAAATAATTTGGTGACCGTTATTAGACCCACTCAGAAGCGTCTCAGTGTCCATCATGAATCTGTTTAGATGTTTTACACTTTAGTCTCAGTTGCAGGTCATCTGGTGATATTGTACGTATCCATTGGAGTGGTTTGTGGTTCAGTGATCATCATGATGCTGATTTGGTAAGATATGTGTCTGTGGTACTATGTAGTGTGTGTGAATGAGTGACTGAATCAGAAGGATATGAATTCAGTGCATGTCATGATGAATATGAGCTAATGAAAAATTTCCAGTTTTCCATCCTCTCTTTCCGCACTGCACAGCTACTCAGTTATTAAATGAGGAAATCTGAAGCTCATATCTATCAGACATAGACATGTCACATGTTCAGTTCAGTCTTGTCTTGTTTAGTTTAGTCTTGTTAATCAGTCATTGTCTGCACCTGTTATCACGTAATTAGTTCAATCTCCGTCATCTGTTTCTTCAGTGTATTTAAGTTCCTGTCTGTTCGTCATTCTGTGTCGGTAATTGTTTGTGCAATGCACACTGTTGCGTGTTCCTGTCATTTGATTAAAACCTGTTTATTGTACTTCAACCTTCGTCTCCTGTTCCTGTCAGTACTCCAGGGTTACAGAATTACTGACCTCTCAACACGAGAAAGAACAAAATATGGATCTTATGGACTTACCCACGCTGAACTACCTGCTAAGCCCGGAGGCTCGTCCCCACCTGGACTACTGGGTCTGGAGGTGCAACGGCGAACGCTCCGCCTCCACTTGGCAGCCCGGGGTGCGCTCCGAAGCCGGAGCGGACTTCGACGACCTCGGGGACCCGGTGGTGAAGCGAGCGGAACAGTCCATCGCAGAGCCAGGAGCGGTCCTCAACATCCTGAAGCAGTGGGCCGCGGATCCTTTCCCCACCCACATACCCGCCCTTGTGTCGTCATTCCCGGTCCCGTCCGGAGATCTTCCTCCGCTGAACCCAGTCAGTCCCCAGGATCCGTGGCCACCGCTGCCAACGACCAGCTCCTCGGCTCTGCCCCCGTCGTTCACCCCGTGCGGCTCCTCACCAGCACCTCGGGCTGCCCGTTCACCAGCAAGGCTCGAGGCGGAGTCCCCGGCTTCCCTTCAGGCCTCCAGGCCCCTGTCACCTTCTAGACCCTTCAGCCCGTCACCTGCACCTCGACCCTCAGCTCCCTCATCACCTCCTCGGCCCGTCAGCCCGGAAGCTCCGCTGGGCTCCCTCGATCCTCCAGTTCGGCCTCCGGGGGTCGACGCTCAGCTTCCGCCACGGACTTCCGGGTTGGCGGCTTCACCTCCACCCGTCACCCCTACACCGTCAGCGAGCTCCTCCCTTCAACCTCCCTGTCGTCCTCAGTCACCAAACCATCACCCCGGTCATCCAGACCAGCGTCGGCTCCTCGGTCACGCGTGCCAGCGGTTCGGCGCCAAACTTCTGGGTCCGTCGGCCGAGAAGCTCCCCCGGTTCCTCCACCAACTGCCATGGTTCCGTTGCCATCGATCATCCCCAGCATGTCATCCACCTACTCTGTCTGGACTCCGCCCTGGCCCCTCCCACTGTCAACTTCACTATGGTGGCGGCCATCTTTCCCTGTGCACTGCTTGTCTCCAGCTCCACGCCCTCCTCCGAAGCCTCCGCCTTCGCCTTCTTTCTACGGCGCGAGGCGGCACCTTTCCGAAGGGGGCGCTATGTCACATGTTCAGTTCAGTCTTGTCTTGTTTAATTTAGTCTTGTTAATCAGTCATTGTCTGCACCTGTTATCACGTAATTAGTTCAATCTCCGTCACCTGTTTCTTCAGTGTATTTAAGTTCCTGTCTGTTCGTCATTCTGTGTCGGTAATTGTTTGTGCAATGCACACTGTTGCGTGTTCCTGTCATTTGATTAAAACCTGTTTATTGTACTTCAACCTTCGTTTCCTGTTCCTGTCAGTACTCCAGCGTTACAAGACAAAGGCAAAGGGGTAGATTAAAATCTTTATTGACCAGATCACAGAAACACCAGGTAACAGGCCGGGTATGATAATAGTCCAAGAATAAAACAGATGACTTAGCTGGCTAGTAAATAGGATTCTCCGTGTCTTGTAGATATGAACTGGAAGATCTCAGAACTCTTTGTAATCAGGACGAAGGACTGCAAGGCTGACGGTATCCACGGACCAGGCAGAGAGAGGACAGGTAAGGGAACGCAGGTGAGTCTGTATAGTCATGTTACGACGAGACCAGACACTGAACTGAAGGGCAGGTGAGTATAAATAGGAAGTGGCGGTAATGGGTAACAGGTAATAGTGATTAGTATTCTGGGAAAAGTGAACGGGTGGGTGGAGTTGGCTGAGAAGGCGTGGTAGGATAAGTGACAGGCTCCGTGACAGTACCCGCTCCTCCACGGGTGGCTCCTGACGACCGTACCCGACGACGGGGACGTCCCCGACCACGGGGAGCAGGCCGACTGGGATGATCACTGTGGAACTGGGTGAGTAGTGAGGGATCAAGGATATCATCTCGAGCCACCAAGGATCTTTCCTTGGGACCGTATTCCTCCCAGTCGATGAGATATTCGAGTCCAGGATGGTACGGACCTGATATATGGACTCTTCTTCGGCGATATCAGGAGGAGGAGGAGGTACTTCAGGGTTGTCAGGATCTGTGGGGGGAAACATAGGCTCCCTTTCGCAAGGGAACTTCGAGTTGCGTTGGAAACGCTAGGGGAACCGCCTCTGCGTGGACCGGTGTCTGAAACAAATATCCAATCTCGTCAATATGAACTTGAACTTGACCGGCGACAGCCCATGACGTCATATCGGTGCGCTCCATGTGTATATAAGGGGTGCTCAGATAACATGTCTCTCATCGTCTTCAGGGACTGTTGTTTTGAAACGGCTTAAACAGAAAAAAAAAAATAAAAAATGAAGTGTACAAGGAAAATCAAAGGGTTTGCTGGACGAGGATGTCAGTGTTTTGACATCCTCCAGTTCAGCGGCGAGTGCTCTTCCAGCAGAGCAGGAGATGGCTGAAGAAGAGGTTTGTAGCGAGAGTACTGGGCTCTTTCAACCGTCCTGCCCCCGCGTATGATGAGCTTTTGGAGGTTGTGGAGCGCGCTGCGGGCAAACTGATCGGTTTCTCCCCACCCACGACCCCCCAGCTCGAGTGAGCCTTCCATTCCTTCCTGACCTGCATCTTGAGGTTATGAAGGCATGGAAGAACCTGTATTCGGCACGGATTCATCAAAGTCAGCGAGCAAATTTCGCTAACGTCGAGGGATTGGCGGGATGCGGGTATGTGTCGATACCACCGATTGATGAGACGATTGCGAACTATCTCGCATCGGGAGGGATGTCGACGTTGAGTGCTCCATCTCTGCCATCTAGACCGCTTAAAATGACATCGCGGTTAAATGGCAGGGCATATGCGGCAGCGGGCCAGGCTGGTGCTGCACTGCATACGACGGCTGTGTTGCAGGCATACCAGGCTGACCTGCTGAGGGATTTGGACCAGGGGGCGGGTCTTTCCCCCGAGGCGGTTGCTGAGCTGCTCCGTACTACAGATCTGGCGCTCCGGGCCACCAAACAAACTGCTACTTCGATCAGTCGATCGATGGTAAAGGGTGAAGACGACTCACCCTCGGTTTTAAAGGAAGCCCTGTAGCCGCAGTTTCTACAACAGGCCAGAGGGGGGCCCATGATGACATTAATTCTGATGGCCCACCGTTGGCGTGATAGTGAGACTCCCTTTTAGGGTGGTAGGATCCACGTTTCCATGGTGGTAGACCGCCACCCTGTGGCCGCAGGGTGAATTGCTCCTCTCCTTTTAAAAAAAAAAAAAGAACTGAGGCAGGCGATGGGAAATTACTATGTATTTATTAAAATATAACGCTCCCTGTTTAGGATGCTGACAGAGTTTTTCCATTTGTTTGTATGTATATGTATATATATGAGGGGTGTGTGTGTGTGTATATGGATATATATGCAGTTACATTTAAAAAAAAAAAAGCAGGGTTATTTTGTGTATAGGTTCCCTTTTTTCAGTAAAGGTTTGCAGTTATACACTTATTAGTCCCCTGAGGTCCCCTGTGTGTGTGGAAAAATATGAGAGTAGGAGGAATGCCAGTAGGGGCTTTTCTGTCTGAGGAGAGAAAAGGCTTTAGGCCCTCTGGCAAACCGCTGTTTTAGTATTTATCAGTAAGTTGGCCTCCCCACTTGAGAGTGTGGTTAAGGCTGCTGCTGTGTGTAGGTAGGCCCTCTTGTATATTCAAGACTGGCCATCTTCATGGCCATTTCAGAGCAGGATAGTCTTATGACTTTGACCTTAGGAATGCTGAGCACCGCTGGGGAGGCAGCAGGCCGCGCTGTGGGCGAGCCCTAGCGTTGCAGGCCATCAACAGACCAGTAGGTCTTGAAAAAAAAAAAAGAGAGGTGAAGCAGGTAAACTGGCCTTAGCAGGCTGCCTTGTATGCTAATATGCCCCCTGTGGACGAGTCCGGCGGTGCAGGCTATCCACGACTAGTAGTCTTGCTGTCAGGTAAGCAGGCCTTAGCGGGCCGCCCTGTGTGCTAACAGGCCTCCCTGTGGGCAAGCCCCAGGGTTACAGGCTCTAGGATGACTAGTTACCATGCTGTCAGGTGAGCGGGCCTTAGCAGGCCGCCCTGTGTGCTAATAGGTTTCCGACATCATAATTCTGCTCCGCTGGGGAAAGCTTGCGGGAAAAGAAGGCACATGGATGGAGTCGGGGAGGGTCACCCTGCCGCTGTGATAGGATGACTCCTACGCCAGTTTGTGATGCAGCGACCTCCACGATGAAAGGAAGTTCGGGATTGGGATGGCTCAACACTGGCGCGGAGCTGAAGGCTTCTTTGAGATATTGAAAGACTTGGGTTGCTTGGGGAGTCCAGGACAGAGACTTGGGTCACTGTTTCAGTAGAGAGGTAAGTGGGGCACTGAGTTGACTGTAGTTCTTGATAAAATGAAAGCTCTAGCGCAAGTTCTGTCGGGAAGACTCAAATGTTATGTCACAACTAATCTAGACCTAACCAATCATCATCCAACACTCATAGTATGTAAGATCGGTACTCACACATGTCTGAGTTCACAGATGCCGACGTGAAACTTAACCTCCATCCCCCCCTACCACCATCAGGATGGTCCCTGTCCATACCCCCTGGGGGTCGGCTACGCCCCTGCCTTCATCTTCAGGCAGGAAATGCAGAGTCCGCAACCCTCAGGATCTAAGCTACGGACGGGGCCTACGCCAAAGAACTTTATCTTACAATGTTTGCTTTCTGATTGTTAATAAATTTTATTGCAAGTTAATTTACCTCCCGAGTCTTTCTGGCAGAACTTACGATAGAAGTTGGCAAAACCAAGAAATCTTTGGAGCTCATTGATTGAGCTAGGTACCGGCCAGTTTAGAATGGCATCCACCTTCCTCTGGTCCATGTTGATACCGTTATGGTCGATGTGATAGCCGAGGAACTGGACTTCAGGGATGTGGAATTCGCATTTCTCAAGTTTGAGGAACAGTTGGTGATCTCTGAGACATTGGAGGACCTGGCGGACATGGGAGTGATGTTCATGGTGGGAACTGGAGTAGATCAGAATATCGTCTATGTAGACGACAACAAACTTGTGAAGGAGATCTCTGAAGATCTTGTTCATGTAGTTTTGAAAGATAGACAGAGAGTTAGCCAGGCCATACTGCATAACAAGATATTTGTAGTGGCCGGCGGGCGTGATGAGTCTTCCACTCATCTCCTCTTCGGACACGGATGAGATTGTAAGCTCGTCGTAGATCCAATTTGTGGGCTCCTCTAAGTTGTTCTAGGGCTGCGGGGACCAGAGGAAGGGGGTAGCGGAACTTCACGGTTAGGGAGTTGAGTTTTCTATAATCGATACAGGGCCGCAAGCCTACGTCCTTTTTGGATACAAAGAAGAAACTGGAAGCGGCAGGGGACGTGAATGGACGGATAAATTCTTGTTGGGGAGCCTCAGTTATATACTCTTCCATGGCCTTCTGATCCGGGATGGACAAGGGATATATTTTACCTTTGGGTAAGGTCGCCCCAGGTAGCAGGTCGATTGCACAGTCCCATGGCCGGTGAGGTGGTAGACGTGTAGCCAGCCGTTTGCTGAACACATCCTGGAACACCAGGTACTCCGAGGGGATTTGTATCTCACTGACGACATCGGGGCTTTCCACCGAGGTAGAGTTTAGCTGTAACAGGGTTGATTGGACAGTCTGGGACAGAAAAGAGCTAGGAATTTTCTTGACGGTAGGAATACAGGATTGGAAGCAGTCCTTGCCCCATTTCAGAATCTCCCCGGTGTTCCAGTCGATTGTGGGATAATGGTCTGCCATCCACGGGCGCCCCAGGATGATGTCCGCGGTGGATCCTTCCAGAACCATGAATGAAATCTCCTCCCGATTGAGGCAACCAATGCAAAGAGTTAACGTGGGGGAGAAGAAGAAGTGGTTAACCTGACCTCGACCCAGAGGTTTTCCCAGAATAGTGTGTATCCTCATGGGTTGAATGCAACGCTTCCTGGTTAGATGGAGTGTCTGGAGGAGTTGGCGTGAGATGAAGTTCCCAGTGGACCCCGAGTCGATAAGGGCTTGACCTGTGTCATGGTTATGGAGGTATACAGTAGTTCGAATTAAGTGTGCTACCTTGGGATAGACTTGAATTGTACTCACTGTGGGTCGAGGTGGACAAGCAAAAGGCAGCTGGTGTGGCCGGAGAAGAAGACGGAGTTGCTGGAAGTGTGTGATGAACTACTTGAACGAGTTCGGTAAACAGATCTGTCGATCTTTCTCCACTGGGTTTCGGTGTAGTCTGCATTTCGTTGTTTTTAGGGTCTGGTCTTCTGTCAGACACAGACAAAGGCAAAGGGTTTGATTAAAGTCTTTATTGAGCAGATCACAGAAACACCAGGTAACAGGTCGGGTATGATAATAGTCCAAGAATCAAACAGATGACTTAGCTGGCTAGTAAATAGGATTATCCGTGTCTTGTAGATATGAACTGGAAGATCTCTAAACTCGTTGGAATCAGGACGAAGAACTGGAAACCTGACGGTATCCACGGACCAGGCAGACAGAGGACAGGTAAGGGAACGCAGGTGAGTCTGTATAGTCATGTTAAGACGAGACCAGACCCTGAACTGAGGGGCAGGTGAGTATAAATAGGAAGTGGCGGTAATGGGTAGCAGGTGATAATGATTAGTATTCTGGGAAAAGTGAACGGGTGGGTGGAGTTGGCTGAGAAGGCGAGGTAGGATCAGTGACAGGCTCCATGACAATATCATTACTGCAGTAAATCCTGGAGATACACCAGATTTCATCACATTCAAAATGGCAGTGCCACGTCCTAGAGAAACCTCACTGGTTCAAACTCATAATTGTGTATTAAACATCAAGTAAATTCTGATTGGTTGTAATTGTGTCAAATCTTTGTCTTTAAAGGGGAAGCAGGTGGATGAAAAAGAGAAATAATGCACAGGAATCTCAGGTAGAACAATTATTTGGTAATCAGTAGTTTACTGATCAGGGATGTGTTTCCCAAAACCATCGTTCAACAACTATGGTCGCAAGTTCTGTTGAATGGTGTCGGTAACGACGAAACTCGTGACCGTAGTTGGTTTTGGGATCCCTGGTAAATTGATTTGTAACTAAAAATGAAAGTTTAGATGTAGTTGTGACTTTATCTAATGAGTTGTTTCAAGACATTTTTTTTTAATTTTCTCTCTGTTCTGTTTTTTTTTTTTCTTTTAATGTCAAAGAAGGTTCAATCCAGACCTCATCATGACAGACTCAACGCTGGTGATGTTGAATTGAGTGAACCTGTGTATGAGAACTCAATGGTAAGTGTTTTAACTGAGGATTTCCTTCACTTTTACCCAAAAGGAATGAAAAGCTCCTCAATGTCAGAGTGAAAATATCAAATGTCTATATTGACTAAGTTTATGGAAATTTAAATAATTGTCTCTTGATTCGTAAAGGTTGCTCAACTTGATGACAGTAAACCTGAACTGAACTCGTCTGTGTATGAAAATCTTCCAGTAAGTAAGAAAACCAACAAGACAGAGACAAACCCAACATATTATTCTTTCATCATGACTAATGTTCTTGATGCTTTTATTTACATATAATAATTAATGTTTTCTCTCTTTCTTTCTTTCTAACAAGAAGAGGCTGTAATGCTTTTATGCATGTCTTTGTGGGCGGAGCCCTGAATGATTGACAGGAATGCCGTGAGAATCACTTACTGCTCTTAACTGATTAACTTAAGTCATTTTAATTGATTAATGTGTTTTTAATTTTTACAATGAAGATTATCCAATGCTCTTTTAAATCTGATTACTTTTCTTTATTCAGTTTCTTACCTGAATACTTCTGTTAGACCTGAAAAAATAAAGCAGTCTTTATTCCATTTTATTCTATTGAATTTATTTGTACTACTCTTAGGAATTTGTTTAAATTTGTTCTTATTTTATTACTGTTTACTTTTTTACTTTTTTATTACTGTCTTATATTCAATTTTCCATTTGAAATCAAGTTCAAATCAAGTTAAAACTCTTTTCATGAATCTGTGATGTTATATCGTGTCATCAAAATAAAACTGATAGACCCCACTTCATTGGTATTTGAATAGTATGGCTTACGTTGAACTTTATTCTTGTGTAAACAGACGCTGTATTAAGCAGTGTAAAGTAATGAATGAAAAAGTCTCTGAAACATCTGTGTATTTGACAAATATTGCATTTATTTCACTTAATCTGTGATAAAGTAGGCAAACACAGCGTGAGCGTCACTACGGGAAGCTGAAGGTGTCCAAATTCAAGTCTCCGTTTTCAGCTCCTCTCAATCTGCACCCGGCGACTCTTGCCGATCGGTTACATCCAGCTAATGTCGAAAACACCTATTGTAACTGACTGGGAGTTAGGGCTGGACGATTAATCAAAAAGAAATTGAAACTGAAATTCAGAAATGAAAGCTCTAGCGCAAGTTCTGCCAGGAAGACTCAAATGTTACGTCACTGAGTTTAGATCTAACCAATCATCATCCAACACTTGTAGTATATAAGATCGGTACTAACACACGTCTGAGTTCGCAGATGCTGACGTCAACCTTTACCTCCATCCTCCCTCCCTGGTCCCTGTCCATTCCTCCTGGGGGTCGGCTATGCCCCTGCCTTCATCTTCAGGCAGGAAATGCAGAGTCTGCAACCCTCAGGATCGAAGCTACGGACGAAGCCTACGCCAAAGAACTTTCTTACTGTATTTGCTTGCTGATTGTTAATAAATATCATTGTTACGTTATCTTACCTCCTGAGTCTTTCTGGTCGAACCTCTAATCATTTTCCCATGATGGTTATTTCGTTTTTTTTAATCCTTTTAATACTTCCCTCTTAAAAACATACTACCACATGTGTAGTCACGTGACTCTGCCCCCTCCAGTCAGGGGCATGGAGCCAAGTCAACACTCACAGACAGCGCCCGAGCCCCGAAGTGAGATCACTTTCGCTTGCGTCCTCACGAAAGTTTGTCAGTTGTATGTGTTTAAAAGCTTGCCACTTTTCACACTGAGAGAAACTCGATGTCTGGTGATTTATCACTAAAGTAATTTAGAAACCCAAAAGTTACAGCATGTATTTTTCTACTTTTGAAATAACTACTTACAACCCACAGCTTCACAATTAATCGAGGAACGGTATGATGAATTCACACACAATCGCTCTCATTAACACATTCGAATAAATGTACTGGTACTGTTAACATTACTGATAATGTAAAAATAAATGCATATCAGAAGACAATGAAAGTGTTTTTTGACCTTGCATGCATGTAAACCTGTTGTTGGAGACTCCCAAAACAAAAATAGGAATCTTTCAAATGTCATAATAGGGGCACTTTAAGAAGCTGCTTATGCGTTCTTCATATGGAGGTATGTTATTCTGTTTATGCCATTTTCTTTGTTTAATGTAATTTTTCTTTACTCAACATATGCTTCATGCTTCTATTTGTTCCTATAAATATTTGTTATATTTCACACTGTAACGAAGAGTCAGCGGAGGGAGGATCCATCTGCAGCTTTATTAGAATACTCAGAGTGAGACAAAGCAAAGTCAATACACGGCGGTGATCACAGAGTAGGCAAACCATAAACAGGAACAGGGACAGGCTTAGGTCGAGGCAGGCGGCAAACATACACAATTCAATAAAGCAGGCAAGGGTCAGGATAGACGCAAGAGATCAGTAAATGGGATAACAGTCCACAAGATAAACGCTTAGAAATGATCACGGGGGCAAATCAAGACTTCGCAGAGAGGAAGTGTGTGTGGTGTGCTTAAATAGTGTGATGCTAATGTATAGCAGGTGTGAGAGTAATCAGTCCCAGGTATGAGGGCTTGTGGGAAATGGAGTCAGAAACAGTTAGTATTCTGGTGAGGGCTCCCTCTGCTGATCCGGAGGATGCAAAGAGAGAGACTTGTAACACACACAAGGAGGCTGCTTGTTTGTGTTTTGTATCAGGAGAGGAGAGGAATAAAAAGATCCAGAGAAACCGCGGACTGCTGCTCCGTGTCCGACTAATAACTCCACAAATCTACACAACATGTTTCACATCTCGCATCATGCTTGGCATCGCGAGCCACCAGTTACACTGCTTATGAAATGTATTTTTTTACATCTCTACCACTGCAATCCCTTCCAGTGTTTTACAATCCCGGATCCAGCCATTCCCATACAAGGATATTCAGTCTGCATATATTTGCAAATTAAAACACAGTTATTCTAGCAATTACTTTCTCTGTGTCTTAAGATCAGGTTCCTTGTCATCGCTGTCTGAAATGAAACTGATTGATTATAGATATTCCCAAGTTTGAAAATAATATTACGTGAGCATCTTTAAGGACTGGAGTAATGTTTCTCTAAGAGTTTAATACTCTTATTCTGCAGTCAGCACTATAGTTGAGGTGTCTTGAGTTCATATTAAAATATAACGTGTCGATCACGTGTCACTCAGTGTGAAAACACCCATACTGGTTCCAGCCTGATCATTTGTAGTGCGGTCTCTGGTCAGCGGTGTTGGTGAAACGGGTAAGAGCTTGATTTTATAACCGTTCTGTCAAATATCTTTAATGTGTGGTGGATTTACGGGAGATTGGTTGGGGCTAGTTGTCACAGGGCTGTGTCTCAGGAACTTTATAGTTTAAAATTAAAATTCCAATAAATCAAATGTGTTTTCTCTAGCAGTGCTTTGTATGTTGTTGACAAACGCCTTGATAAAAAATCCACTTTAATCTTTTACACAATAGATAATTATTATAAAATAGGCTGACTGTATAATGAAGGCTGTGGTCAATCAAAAAGGGCGGGGAAAGACATCGGACAGTTCCACACTCATGTAGTGCAAAAATAACTGTTGCTGTCATTTTCTTGGATAATGAATGTATTTTATTGATTTTTGTATGCATTAAGCAAATAACTAGAGCTTATTTCTCTTTTCGTTTGTTCTCTCTTTAATCTCAAAGCGGATGTGCTCAATTTTCAGTGACAAGAAAGAGGAAGATAAGGTCACTGATGCGACATTAGGTGACCCACGCACCAGTAAATGAGCACAGCTATAGTCAAGATACAATGGGTTCATGTGTAGTTGAGCTGGTGTCTTCATCTGTAAGCACAAGAATAGTGTGACACATAGTGTTGTAATGTTTTTACAAATGGTTGAAGACACTAGTTAATGTGATGTTCAAAACTGCTCATTTATTAAGTGGTTCTAGCTGTTAGTGCTGTGTTCACTTTAAGGGGGGTTAAGAAGGGTCAGGGGCTAGAGAGTTCAGAGTGAGTTCAAAAGTGTGAGCAGAAAGTTATATTTCTCTATTTCTGTTATGTACAGTGTGGGTTACGGCCAAAACAGTAACCGCACAGTTCTTTAATAAAGTCTCAGAAAGAGAAAGGAGCAGCCTGGTTACTCCTAGTAGCGAAATGCTACATTTGGTGTCAGAAGTGACTGACTTCAATGCAAGATCAGAGCAGAGATGGACTATGGGGCACGGCCAAAAGTGAAACAAGAGATGCCAGAGGAGATTGTAAGGGAAACAGGTGAGTGCTTGTGGACACATGGCCTTTTGGGAGATCCACACTGGCTTTCGACTGATGCGGCCAAAATGATGAGAGGCTATCATATTACTGGCTGCTGATTCTGGCTTTGTGCCTCCCTTTCCACCGCACAGTGAGATTGTACATCAGCTAAATGGCGCCGACATGACAGCGCATGTGCGACCCAGCATGACTTGAAGACGCAGGATGTAAACAAACATGGCGGCGACCATGCCAGCGGCAAATACACCAGAGACTCAGAAATGCTTGCTATTAAAACTCCACAGTTCTCCGGGATGTATTCGAAGCTTTGAACTGATGCTGCAGACTGGTGTGAAAATCGTAAAGCTTTGCAGTTAGCACTGTGCCTCACTGACAATGCGGCTGCCTGCGGAAAGGAATTGTTATAATGCATTGGTTGGGGCTCTTCATAGACCATTTGGACAATGTAGCCAGCCCGTCCTTTTACGTCCTGATACACAGGCGCAGACAACTAGGTGAGCCCCTCTGCATTTTGGCCAGTGACACTGAATGTTTATGTAAACACGCCTATGTTGAAATGCCACCGTCAGTCCGGAATTAGCTCACTAGAGACAGATTAATCCAGACGCTCGGCCCAAGAGAGCTCCGTGTGCAAACGCAGCTAACTCACCCGACCTGGAACTGGCTATTGAAAGGGCTTGGGGGCTGAATGAATGCAGAAGAAGTTACTCCAATAGTGAGAGCTGCAGAAATGACTGAATTGTGCACCAGGACACTCGTGTGGATGGATAATTATACAAATGGTACGACTCTGCGCCTGGGCCGCTCCACCTCAGAGCTCCACCCATGCTGCCTACCTTCAGTTTGCTGGGGCTGTGGCCAGCCAGGCCATCTGATCAGATAAAAGAAAAGGCTTTGCGCCAATAAAAAGGAGAAGTCTCTTTCTGTTTGACACAGAGGGTCTTGTCCGTGTCGTTCCAGGAGTGGGTGGCTGAAGTGCAGGACCCCTGCATTCCAGGACTAGATTTCTTGAGGACCGTTGACTGTGTGCTGGACCTAGAGACTCAGTGTAATGTCATTACGAATGCTGGAAGAGACAAGTTAATGTGATTATGTTCAACACTGTTCATTTAATAAGAAGTGGTTTTAGCTGTTTGAATCCTTGTTTATAATGTTTGAATAGTTGAACACTCGCCTTGTTCACTTTAAGGGGTGGGGTATTAAGCGGCCTCAGGGGGCAAGAGAGTTCAGAGTTGGAAGTGCGAGTTCAAATCAGCAAGCTATTTTTCTATTTCTGTTATGTACGGCGTGGGTTACGGCCAAAACAATAACCCTGCAGTTCTTTAATAAAATCTTAGAACGAGAAAGAACCAGCCTGGTTACTCCTAGTAGCGAAACGCTATAGTATAATTGATTTAAAACATCTAATGCTGCAATGAGGTATGATATTAAATACGAGAATAAATAACAAGGAGACAGAAACAACAATTTAAAAATAAGCTGCTTTACGTTTCTTGTAGATATTGGAGATATTAAGAATGGCTCCTCATCTTCCTCTGATCGTTCTGCTCATGATTCACGGTGAGTCAATGCAACACTTCAGAAACAAGAAACTCGATATTGCATTTTTTATGCACATTCAGATGCTGAGTTGTTCAGGATGAATTCTGTGTTTCAGGGGTTTCTAGTGCTGGTTGGGGTGTGAGTTACAGTCCTTCACACATCTGTGCACTAAAGAACTCATCAGTGATCATGAGATGCTCTTATACATACCCTACTGGACATCAGATCATGAGAGTGTTCTGGAGCAAAACGCTGGTAAAAGATAATGGAGAGTATCTAGATCTGTCTAATGACACTGAATACAGTCAGAGGCTTCAGTATCTGGGAGATCAACAGCAGAACTGCACCATCAGACTGAGTCATGTGACACTGAACGATTCAAACAAGTACTATTTCAGATTCATCACTGATACAGACAGATGGATTGGTAAACCAGGATTGAGTCTTTCTGTCACAGGTGACTTTCATGAGGTTTATCTCTTCTTCTGTGCATTATGTTGAATAATAATCAGTGTATGACAGCAGCACTAGATATAATGTGTGTGTTGTGTTCAGATCTTCAGGTGGAGTCTCCTGAGAGAGTGACAGAGGGAGATTCAGTCCGTCTGACATGTAAAAGCAGCTGTAATCTGACTGACGGAGCAACATTCATCTGGTACAGAAACTCACAGCCATTAACTGAGAGAAGAGACAGAAACAATGAACTCCTGCTGCAGTCAGTCAGAAGAGAGGATGCAGGCAGATATAGCTGTGCTGTACACGGACACCATCACATCTCTCCTGCTGCTGAGATCAATGTCATGTGTGAGTTAAGACTCATTTCTTTTTAAAAACTGGAGATTGTGTTTGAATGAGATGATTTAAAGTTTTAAATTTTGTCCTTTTCAGATGCACCAAAGAACGTCTCAGTGTTGATAAACGGATCTGGTGAAATAGTGTCAGGAGATTCAGTGACTCTGATCTGCAGCAGTGATTCAAACCCTCCTGCTCTGAACTTCAGCTGGTTTAAAGGAAGAACGTTTGTAGGATCTGGAAGAATCTACAGCATCTCAAATTTCAGCTCTGATGACAGTGGAGAATACAAGTGCAGATCCAAAAATGAACATGGAGAGAAATACTCTGATGCTGTGACTCTAAACGTCATGTGTGAGTTTATGATCGCTCGCATTTTGTTCACACATTTTGATTCTTTCTAAGGTGATTCAAATGAATCTGTTCAGATGTTTTACACTTTAGTCTCAGTTGCAGGACATCTGGTGATATTGTACGTATCCATTGGAGTGGTTTGTGGTTCAGTGATCATCATGATGCTGATTTGGTAAGATATGTGTCTGTGGTACTATGTAGTGTGTGTGAATGAGTGACTGAGTCAGAAAGATGTGAATTCAGTGAGACGGTATGATGAATATGAGCTAATGAAAAATTCAAAATGGCCCATCCTATAGAGAAATCTCTTTACTCATAACTGTGAACTATAGAGATGCACCATCACTGTCACCGCCATGACGTTGATGTCACAGCCACGCTAACGTTCACAGGCTAAAGTAAACCATGGGGAAACCACCACAAAAGTGCATGGCACAACAAACCTAATGTTCACAAGTTCACACTTACAAATATGCGTATTTGGTGTGCTGTACAAGGAGAGGGCTCTGAGCTCGGTATTTGGCCCGAACACAGGGTACTCCCCCTTTATCTTTCATTAGGATAGTAACCAGGTGAAGTGTGAGGAGACAGGGTGGTGGAGGGATGCAGAAAAACCTGTCGAGGAACATTGAGTCAGCTGCATATTTATAGACCTCCTCTTAAGTTGATTGGGTAGATCATTTGACCATTGCTCCTCCTGAACTTTGTTAATAAAACATCATATATCAGTTTTACAACTGATATTTGGACATCTAACGCAAGTTTAATGTCAATGTTGATCCTGACTGCTACATGGGTGGACAAAGAACTCCAACGACAACAATTATGTTTGCTCCGTCAAGAAATGACAGGGTTTCATACTGCTGACAACTTAGTTACACTTGACACAATGTTGCATCGGTGGGATTTAGACAAGAACATGTCGTGCTTCGAGACAGTGGAAGAAACATAAGCAAAGCACTTGACGAAGGCAACCTGGCAAGTTTGCCCTTCATGGCACATACATTACAGCTATTTGTGAATGAGGGTCTGCTGTCCCAGCGAAGCATCACAGATGTGGTGGCAACTGCCAAGAGGATTGTTGGACATTTTTAAAAACGTAACCCTCGCCTATTCGTGACTTCATGACATTCAGGCACAGTTGGGTCAGCCCAGTAAAAGACTGCAGCAAGATGTTCCGACTAGATGGAATAGCACTTTATGCTGCAATCACTGATGGGAACAGAGCAGAGACGTGCATTGGGGGCATACAGTGCAGAACACGATCTGCCTGCCACACTCAACGTGCATTAGTGGGGACATATTGAGAACATCATGTGCCTGCTCGCACCTTTTGAGCAACTCACAAAGAGAACTACCTCCTCGACAGCAAGAGCCACTGACATCATTCCAGACATCACTGCATTTAAATGGCTTTTGGAGAGAAGGGCAGATACAATCGTGGCATGGGCATCGCAAAAACCACAGTTCTGGAGGTGGTTCAGCAACATTGAAAATGAGCCACTGTGTCATTTGACCACTGTTATTGATCCCAGGTAGGTTATATTCCCAACAGTTATATACTATATACAGTTGTGTTCAAAATTATTCAACCCCCCAATGCTGTAAATGGTTTTAGAGAATTTAGAGTACATTTGTAATTGAATTCAGAATGAAATCCTACAAGGACTTCTTAAAGAAGCATATGCAACTAAAATGACATCAATTGGTTTTGTAATACAGTAGTAAATGTTTCTTTTGTGAATTCTTCATTGACACAATTATTCAACCCCTTAAAGACTACCACTCTGAAGAACAGAGGTCCATTGAAGTGTTTTCAATCAGGTATTGAAAGCACCTGTGGATGTCAGGGAGCAGCAATAAAGCCTAATAAGCACCAATTAGGCAGCTTTAAAATGACTGTGATACTCAGCTCCTTCTAGACATTTACTGGTGTGGTTACAAACATGGTGAAGTCAAGAGAATGGTCCAGCAAGACAAGAGAAGAGGTGATTACTCTTCACAGGAAGGGCAATGGCTATAAGAAGATTGCAAAGATGTTAAACATACCAAGAGACACCATAGGAAGCATCATTCGCAAATTCAAGGCAAAGGGCACTGTTGAAACGCTACCTGGTCGTGGCAGAAAGAAGATGCTGACTTCGACTGCTGTGCGCTACCTGAAGCGTAGAGTGGAGAAAAGTCCCCGTGTGACTGCTGAGGAACTGAGAAAAGATTTGTCAGATGTAGGTACTGAAGTTTCTGCTCAGACAATACGGCGCACCCTGCGTAATGAAGGCCTCCATGCCAGAACTCCCAGGCGCACCCCCTTGCTGTCTCCAAAGAATAAGAAGAGTCGACTGCAGTATGCCAAAAGTCATGTGGACAAACCACAGAAGTTTTGGGATAGTGTTCTGTGGACTGATGAAACAAAATTAGAACTGTTTGGGCCCATGGATCAACGCTATGTTTGGAGGAGGAAGAACAAGGCCTATGAAGAAAAGAACACCTTGCCTACTGTGAAGCATGGCGGGGGGTCAATCATGCTTTGGGGCTGTTTTGCTTCTGCAGGTACTGGGAAGCTTCAGCGTGTGCAAGGTACCATGAATTCTCTTCAATACCAGGAGATATTGGAGGACAATGTGATGCAGTCCGTCACAAACCTGAGGCTTGGGAGACGTTGGACCTTTCAACAGGACAATGATCCCAAGCATACCTCCAAGTCCACTAGAGCATGGTTGCAGATTAAAGGCTGGAACATTTTGAAATGGCCATCGCAGTCACCAGACTTAAATCCGATTGAGAACCTCTGGTGGGACTTAAAGAAAGCAGTTGCAGTGCGCAAGCCTAAGAATGTGACTGAACTGGAGGCTTTTGCCCATGATGAATGGGCGAAGATACCCGTAGCTCGCTGCAAGACACTTGTGTCAAGCTATGCTTCACGTTTAAAAGCTGTTATAACTGTAAAAGGATGTTGTACTAAGTATTAAGATTGAATGTCACTTGGGGGTTGAATAAAACTGATAATGATGTGAGCAGAGAAAAGACATTTGTGGTTATTTCATTATAAATGTTATGTTATATTTGTCTGACCTACACGTGCCTCTTTGATTTAATTGTAAGCAGGATGACTGAATGATCAAAATCAATGTCAAACCGGCCAAAACAATCAATTTCAGTGGGGGTTGAATAATTTTGAACACAACTGTATAAGATAATGATGATGATTTTTAGCAATATTTCTGCTACTATCATCTACCAGTACTGTTACTATTACGAATTCTAATAATAATATAACAGCAAAACAATATAATTATTGTCAATAAATCATCATCATGTTAAAAACATGAGTTTAACCTAGAGCATAAAACAAATTGGATGAACAGAACTATACACCGATCAAGCGTAACATTATGACCACCTTCCTAATATTATGTTGGTCCTACTTTTGCTGCCAAAACTGCCCTGACCCATCAAGGCATGGGCTCCTCTAGACCCTGACTGTGTTCTGTGGGATCTGCACCAAGATGTTCTCAGCAGATCCTTTAAGTCCTGTAAGTTGTGAGGTGGGGCCTCCATGGGTCAGACTTGTTTGTTCAGCACATCCCATGAATTGAGATCTGGGGAATTTGGAGGTCAAGTCAACACCTCAAACTCGTTGTTGTGCTCCTCAAACCAATCCTGAACGATTTTTGCTTTGTGTAAGGAGCATTATCCTGCTGAAAGAGCCACAGCCACCAGGGAATACCGTTTCAATGAAAGGGTGTACATGGTCTGCAACAGCGCTCAGGTAGGTGGTATGTATCAAAGAAACATCCACATGGATGGACCCCAAGGGTTCCCAGCAGAACATTGTCCATAGCATCACACTGCCTCCGCCAGCTCGCCTTTTTCCCATAGTGCATCCTGGTGCCATGTGTTCTCCAGGTAAGAGACGCACACACACCCGGCCATCCACGTGATTCATCAGACCAGGCCACCTTCTTCCATTGCTCTGTGGTCCAGTTCTGATGCTCACGTCCCACTGTTGGCTCTTTTGCCGGTGGACAGGGGTCATCATGGACAGCTGACTGGTCTCGTCTGCAGCTCCATACACAACAAACTGATGCTCTGTGTGTTCTGACACCTTTCTATCAGAACCAGTATTAACTTCTGGAGCAGTTTGAGCTACAGGAGCTCGTCTGTTGGATCAGACCACACGGACCAGCCTTCGCTCCCCACGTGCATCAATGAGCCTCGGCCGCCTGTGACCGTCGCCAGTTCACCACTGTTCCTTCCTCGGACCACTGCAGACCGGGAACACCCCACAAGAGCTGCAGTTTTGCAGATGCTCTGACCCAGTCGTTTAGCATCACAATCTGGACCTTGTCAAACTCACTCAAATCCTTATGTTTGCCCATTTTTCCTGCTTTTAATATCAACTTTGAGGACAAAATGTTCACTTGCTGCCTAATATATTCCACCTACTAACAGGTGCCGTGATGAAGAGATGATCAGAGTTATTCACTTCACCTGACAGTGCTCATGATGCAATGCTTGATGAACGGTTTAGGTTAATAGTTATTATTTATGTTTTCCTAGCTATATTTGAAACAATCGCTTGACCAGTCCTTGTTGTCTTTGTCTGTTGCAAAAGGTACAAGAATCGCTACTTTTCTGCAGGGCACTTTTGGCTATGCTGGAGGGGCAGAGCAGACATGCATTTGACAAACCTGTTGCAGAAGTGTCTGCAGTACCTGGTCCTGTCACAGAAGCACCTGCAGCCAAAAAGCCATGTAGTCTACTACTTTCAGTACATGATGAAATATGAGAATGCTGAGGTGGAGCAGTTTCTGGCCAGACCCTTACTGTGCAGGTACAGAGCTACCTCTCCAAGCAGGAGAAGTGAAAACGCATTGGCCTACTGGAGGATCAACAAAGACAGTTTCCCTGCGCTTCCTCCACTTGCTCGAGCCTACCTCTCTGCTCCATGTACAAGTGTTAAATGTGAGCGCTTGTTTAGCTTGGCTGGAAATGTGATAGGCTAAATGAAAGGAGAAATCGATTATCAGGTGACAAGGTAGAGATGCTGCTGTTTGTGAAGAAAAACTTGCCATTAATGCTCACGTAATGACATTTTGCCTATACATAAGGCAACAAAGAAAAGGTAACTTGTTATTTAATTATCACCCACTCACAGCAATACTGTTTGGAAGAGTATTGTACACTTCAGCTGTGTTCATTCATAGGATCTTTGGACTTTTGTAAGACAAGTAAAAAAGATAAAAAGGTAAATTTATAAAGTTATTTTGTTTTATAAAGCAACTCATTTTAAGTTAATTGCTATATCTTTCCAGTCACAGAACACATTTATTTTGAGAGTTGTTTTAGTGAGAGATGATCCTATAACTTGGTGGAAATTGTAATGTTTAATAATTTCTTTTATTATGAAAATGAAACTTTGCTTTGAAGAAAAGTATATTTTTGTTTGTATATGCTGTCAATTACAGTTCTTAGAAAGAAAATCGGAAATCTGAATCGACCAAGAAAATTGCAATCGGCGCTTCTCTAGTGAATTAAACATCAAATAAATTCCGATTGGTTGTGATTGTGTCAAATCTTTGTCTTTAAAGGAGAATCAGGAGGATGAAAAGGAGAAATAATGCACAGGAGTATCAGGTGAGAAAAAATAATTTGGTTATCACTAGTTTACTGATCAGGTAAATTAATTGGTAAATAAAAGATTAAATGTAGTTGTGACTTTATCTATTGTATCTAGTTTTTATAGACATTATATATTTTCTCTCTATTGTGTATTTCTTAATGGCAAAGATGGTTCAATCCAGACCTCATCATGACAGAGGCAAAGGGAACTTATTGATAAATGTTTTAACTAAGAATTTCCTTCACTCTTACCCAAAAGGAATTAAAAGCTCCTCAATGTCAGAGTGAAAATGTCAAATGTCTTTTGACTAAGTATATGAAAATTTAAATAACACACTCCTGTTTTCACTGTGTCTCTCCATTTGTAAAGGTTGTTCATCTCGTCTGTGGATGAAAATCTTCCAGTAAGTAAGAACACCCACTAGATTGACTCAAAGCCCGATCTATTAGCCTTTCATCATGATTAATGTTATTGATTCATTTATTTAAATATTTTGTTATTAATGTTTCATTTTAATGTTTAATTTTTCATTCATTTCTTTTTTCTTTCTTTCTTTCTTTCTTTCTTTCTTTCTTTCTCAAGAAGAGGCTGTAATGTTTTGAACCCACAGCAAATATATTACAGCCTTCATGAATCTCTTTGTGGGCGGAGCCCTGAATGATTGGCAGGAGTGCCGTGATGACACGTGACTGAAGTCATTTGGGGATCATTTTATAGATGGATGGAAGAAAATGGAAGTAAACGATTAACAAATTGATGTAAAAGTGTGTAATCACTGAAGTGTTTTTCTGAATGTTTTTTTTTTATCACTTATGGAGCTTATTTACATTATTAATATTTTTAACCTTTTAGTATATCAGTATTGAAAAAATGTACAATTCCACATTATTCTGTCATTAAATACAACAGAATAACAGCATTACAAAAATTAAAGGACATTGAGAAAAAATTAACTATCTAGTCAAATTATTAATATTATAATACTAAACCAAATTACACAGTCACAATGTTGCTGTTGTTTGGAACAAGTGCTTAATACAGCAACTTACGGCCTTGAAGTTTGTTCATATTCCTCCTTCATCGACGACGAAAACAGTTCCAACAGAAGCAACTATAGCAACTCATAGCAGCTCAAAGCGTCATGTAATTCGCCGTTCGGAGCTCCACTTCGGGTTTTCAATCTCCCTCTCGGAGAGATACTGCAGACAGCGAAAACTAAGGTGAAATGACTGTCAAAAACGCGCTTCCTACAAACACGAGTTGACATTAGCTTATTTGTTGTACACAGTGTTATTGTGTGCAACGGCCATTATTCAGAAATATTTGACCCTTGAATGTAGTGACTGACCAACCAGAATCAAGTATTCCAGCAAGCATTGTAATAATATAAGACAGAATAAGATGAACAGAGGGGTGTTCCAGAAAGCAAGGTTAACTTACCCTCACACATACCCTGAACTCTCGGTTGATTAACCCAAACCTTGCTTACTCGAGGTATGCTGGTTCCAGAAACGCATCAGGGAGTAAGTTCAGCCAACCCAGAGTATGTTCCGGTTAACACGAGACATTCTCAACCGAGCGACGAATCCATGATTCACCATGGAAACAGATGCTGAGAAAAAGCGCGTCATTCCACTTCCTTCTTCTTCTTTTGTTTAATGGTGATTTACATAACCTACTTAGTGCACATCGCCACCTATTTGATGGTTGTGTAATAATTTTTTCAATTTTTTTTTCAACCAGAAGTTGAGGTTATTGGCTTACTTACTCTTGAATATAAATGAGTATGTCACAAAACCTGCTTTCTGGAATACACGCTGACCATTTTAAAGCTGTTGACAATACTTTTCAGTAAGTACTTAAAAATCCACAAACAAACAAAATACTTAACATAGGTTAAAAAAAACTTTATCTTTTCTGCATAACTGTATGTATTGTGGCCCTTGCAACACATACATACGTTAAATGATGGTAAATACATTTAAATATCATCAGAAGTCAAACTGTATCCAGATTCTAGAGATATTCTGTAAATGAATAATTGCGCAATAAAAAATTATCTTGCTAGAACAGCTGGTGTACTATGTACTATATCAGGAAAATTATGTACAAAAAAGTATAAATTTTGTAAAAAAAAAACAAAAAAAAAACAAAGCAGGGCCCCTGAAAAAGCATTGATGTGTCCCTCCACTGCCCGTCACTCATATACCGAAACTATAGGCCTATAAGATATGGGCAATATATAAAATGTCTTTCCAGGCAGTCTGATGTCTAACAACTGAGATAATTATTCAGAAATTTAAGAGTGTAGTCGAATTAAATGTAAAATAAAACCACTTAAAGGGTCAGTTCAAGTCAAAATGAAATTTCTGTCATTAATTACTCACCCTCATGTCGTTCTAAACCTGTAGGACTTTCATTCATCTTCGGAACACAAATTAAGATCTTTTTGATGAAATCTGAGAGATTTCTGTTCCTCCATTGACTGCCTTTGCAACTAAAACTTTGACGCTTCAAAAAGATCAAGATCGTAAAACTAACCATTTGAATTGAGTGATTTAGTCCAAATTTTCTGAAGAGACCCGATCGCTTCATATGATGGACAGATTTAACTTAAGCTTTTATTCATATGTAAACCTGAATGATGCACAAGATCAGACCTCTTCCAGAAGCTCAAACGTGCTGCGAAACACAAGAATGAACACTCATTGATTACGCATTTGACCTTCCAGAAAAGAATTGTTCTTGTGCGTCATTTAGGTTCGGTTGAGCTCTATGAGCAACAAAAGTTTATGATACTTAATCATTTTCTCAGATGAACACCACTTTATGAATTTTGAAGCTTAAACTCAAACGCCAGAAATAGAAAGTTAAAGGTAGGCTATAAACACAACGACTTCAATGTCACCATGATTATGCTTCCGACAACTTTTTTATCAACTGACAAGATTTTATCTAAAAATATTTCCCCAGAAAGAATAGTTTATAACAGCACAAGTATCAGCATGACGAGGCTGTGAAAGCGGACTGAGTTTACCTGTTCGGCGTGATGACGTTTAATGTCATCGACAGCCTCTGTAGTCCCATTTAGCCACGTGTTAGTTGAGCGTATTTCTTTTAAAGTTTTTTCATTAAAAGATTAGTTAACTTCAGAATTAAAGTTTCCTGATAATTTACTCACCCCCATGTCTTTCTTTCTTCAGTCGAAAAGAAAAGAAGGTTTTTGAGGAAACTTCTGTTTTTCCATAGGATCGCTATTAAAGAGTTGAAGTGGATTTACTTATTGTAAAGTTAATGAGTTATTATGAGCAGTTTAGAAATAAGCAGTTTAGAAATCTCAGTAAACCCCGAAGATTTTTAAAATCATAAATTTATGCTGTGTAAATACAAACTGGAAGATGCTGAAAGGGGGCGGGGCTACGTAAGGTCTATATTGAATGAGAAAATAGAGGGTGTGGCTAGAAAAGGGGGCGTTCCATGCAGTTCGCTGTCAGTCTGCAGCAGACTCACAGTAGGAGGACCGTCAAACTGACGTCATCATTCTAGAGGGGCAGTACATTTACAGATTTTCATCAAAGATTGCAAAGACAAAAAAAAAAAAATTGTGAATCGACTACATGAATTGTTCACCACAAGACTGGTAATGTGCACTAACAAAGTAAATAGAGATGATTTTGATTTCATGTTGAATTTGCTGCATGAATCAGTGAGTTTGTTCTCCATGTCTTTGCGCCACCTGCTGGTGACACACTTCTTTAGTTATTCGAATTGACAGACATTTCTTCATCTAGTGAGAGTGAATGTGTTCACATGAGCAGCAGTGCAGTTCAAGTGCTGGTGGAGGTGACGATCATGAAGTTTAGAGGTGAGTATTATTGCCAGGATTAATTTAACATGTATTTTACATGAATTCAGTGCTGTAGGCCTTCAGTCTAGACAAATCTCTTTCCCTCTGGCCACCAATCCCCTCCTTGCTTTTCATGAATTATAAAGTGGTAATGTTGTGGTTCTCTTAAAGCTTTGTGGAACAAGGAGAAGTGAGTGTCTGTGTTGAACAGGATACAGCTAAAGGTCATAAAGGTCACTCATGCAAAACCAACCCTTTCTACTTGAATGGCAAAATACACTGATAAACTGCTGGCCAAAGTCACATTTTAATTACATTTCTGATGCTCAAATAGCTTTTAAAAAGCGTTTATTTCAGCCAATGCGCCTCTCAGAAGTGTTTCTGTGTAAATCTGAGCTTCTAACAGCAGCTGCAGTGACACGATTAACAAATCGTATCTTTTATTTGGACTTCCATTACTAGAGCCGCCATATTGAATATGTGATAAAAGTCCTCAAGCTTGACTCTGACAGGACTGATGTCCTCTTCCTCCTGGGTGTGACGTCCCTCAGCGTCTCTCCATCACTTATGAAGGTCACGTGATCACACTGTCACGCTGCTGACAAAAGTTCATGCGTTTGGTTTTCACACTTACTAAAGAGGAAACTGTTTGTGAGCGAGTTTAGAGACATATGCATTCAGGAAGAAGGCTGCTGACAGAATAAAACCTTAGAAGTTCTCATAAAAACATTCAAATGAATCAATTCTGCTTCATCGGCTTGTTTTAAGCTCTTTGTTTATTTAACTTCCAGAATGCTATTAGTCTGTAAATTGGAGGTTTCTCAAATGCACATGTAACGGAGGCCAGCTAGTAGTTGCTGTGCGAGTAAACCTCATTCCTCTGACGTCAAGAGATGTTCTGGTGACAGACACTAGAGGTTGCAGCCTTTAGCTTCCTTGTTAGAGCGTCCGACTTCGATGCCAGAAGACCTGTGTTTGAGGCCCGCTCAGAGCGGTTCGAATAGGACCAGAGTAGAGGGGTTACACCCAGTTATCTATACTGGTGATGAAATGTGTGTTTGTCATCACTGCCACTGCAATACCTTCCAGTGTTTTACAAACCAGGATAGTTTGCATATGCAAATTATATTATAATCATTCAAGTCTTTCAAGATCAGGTTCCTTGTCATCACCGTCTGTATGAAACTGATTGAATATTGATATTCCCAAGTTTGAAAACATTATTACATGAGCATCTTTATGGATTGATGTCATGATGTCTGGTGTCGTCTGCTAAAACTCTTCTTTCGCTTCATCAAAACTATAGTTGAGGCGTCAAAACCTCAAATAAAATATAACGTGTCGATCACGTGTCACTCAGTGTGAACACACCCATACTGGTTCCAGCCTGATCATTTGTAGTGCTGTCTCTGGTCAGCGGTGTTGGTGAAACGGGTAAGAGCTTGATTTTATAACCGTTCTGTAAAATATCTTTCATGTGTGGTGGATTTACGGGAGATTGGTTGGGGCTAGTTGTCACAGTAACTATATAGTTTAAAAGACCAATAGCACAAATATGTGAGCGGGGAAAGACATCGGACAGTTCCACACTCATGTAGTGCAAAAATAACTGTTGCTGTCATTTTCTTGGATAAATAAAGTATTTTATTGATTTCTGTGTGCGTTAAGGAAATAACTAGAGCTTATTTCTCTTTTGGTTTGTTCTGTTTAATCTCAAAATGGATGGAGCTCAATTTTCAGTGACAAGAAAGAGGAAGATAAGGTCACTGATGCGACATTAGGTGACCCACGCACCAGTAAATGAGCACAGCTATAGTCAAGATACAATGGGTTCATGTGTAGTTGAGCTGGTGTCTTCATCTGTAAGCACAAGAATAGTGTGACACATAGTATATTTGTTCCCTTTCAGTCGGTCACGTTCGACGTACGTCAGAACTGAACCGACGAATTGGGATATCGCACGAGAGCCCTATCATCTTCGAATGTAAACTAAACGAGCCAATGAAGATTGGCGTGCGAGCTTTCGCGTGCCGCACTCCGCCCCCGCGAGCGGGTATAAATACGGAAGCGGCAGCGCTCGCACTTTGTCTTTTGCTTCGGAGCCGTGCAGAGTGTGCTGTATCGTCTGAAGAGTGTGAAGTGAACGGAGACCTAATAGAACGAGAGTTCCTGTACTGGTGTGATGGCGCAACAGCGATCCCGCGATCCCCACGGTCCTAAAGACTGCTGTTTTTACAGCAACCTGAGAGAGCAGTATAAGAGAGAAGGGTTGCGATTTGGGCCGGTGCTGCGCGCTCTGCAGGCTGTAAAGTGTCTTGCAGCAGCGCTGCGGTGAATCCCTGTGTGCTTCGGCACAGTACTAAAAGAGCTTTCAATTTCCTTCACGAGCGTCGAGTGCGTCTTTTTTAAGATGTCATGACTATCGCGGTGTTGAGATCGCGGCTTGCTTACCTTGGTTCTCAAGGCCAAGCCCCTGTCCCTATCCCCTGATTTAGCGCCCCCCAGAGGGTCGCTATATCCGCGGATAGATCGGGAGATCTGAGGATCACGGTCAGGGCTTCCCCGCTGAGCCAGTCTCCGTGGGCCCCTGGTCCCTCACACGCACCGCAACCCGTGGTGATGCCAGAGGAACGCGTTGGTCCCTCTCATGAGCGACCAGCCGTCTCTTTTGGCGCGCCAGCTGATGATCAGATGTCGATCGCGGCATCGGAAGGCGGGTTTGAGTCATCCGGAGATGAAGGCTCGGATGCGCTGCCTCCTTCTGGGAGAGTGGCGTTTTCCGAACCCGATCCAGAGTTGACGGCCATGCTTGCCCGGGCCGCTGGGAGTATCGGGCTCGAGTGGAACCCTCCACCGTGTCCCGAACCCTCCCGGCTGGACGATTGGTTTCTCGGGGCAGCCCGTGCTGGTTCTCAGTGCTCTGCCCCGGTTCCTTTCTTTCCGGAAGTGCATGAGGAGGTGACTAGATCATGGAGGACACCTTTTTCTGTCCAAAACCGGTCGGGTCCCTCCTCCTCCTTCACCGTCCTGGATGGCAGTGCAGCTAAGGGGTACGTGGGGATTCCCCCAGTTGAGCGCGCCGTCGCGATGCAACTGTGTCCGGCGGCCGCCAATTGGCGGGGTAACCCGCGCCTCCCGTCCCGGGCCTCTAAGTTCTCGTCCAATTTAACGGACGAGGCTTACAGAGCCTGTGGGCAGGCTGCATCTACCCTGCATGCCATGGCGTTGCTGCAGGTCTACCAGGCCAAGGCACTTCGTGACATCCCCCAGGGCAGTCTTGACCAACAGCTCGTGGAAGAGCTGAGAGCCGCCACCGACCTCGCCCTCCGGGCGACGAAGGTGACTGCGCGCTCGGTTGGTCAAGCGATGGCCACGCTGGTGGTTCAGCAGCGCCATCTCTGGCTCAACCTCGCGGACATGAGGGAGGCCGATAAATATCGGTTCCTGGACTCCCCTGTGTCTCAGGTTGGGCTATTCGGCGACGCGGTCGAGAGATTCGCCCAACAGTTCTCGGCCGCACAGAAGCAGACAGAGGCCCTGAAGCATATCCTGCCCTGGCATGCAGCTGCTGCCTCCACCCAGCCGCCGACGGCGGCCTCTTCGTCTGCTCATCGCCGAGGGCGCCTGTCTGCGTCGTCCTCCGCCCCTGCGAAGTCTGTAAAGCAGCAGCCATCACCTAGCAGACCGCAGGGAGCCGGTCGCAGACGTGGCGCCCAGCCCGCTCAGCCCGCAGCCAAGCCAGGTGGCAAACACACCAGAGGTGGCCCTGAGACGGGCGACCCGGAGGAAGTTGGAGCTGCTTCTCGGGAGACGGTGAAGGCACCGCTCCCTCCCCCGGAGGAGGGCCGGGTGGAGAATCCTTGGTTTCCTCTCTGTTCCGCCGCTGGCTCCCCAGAGTCCAGCGGTACCCACATTCTAAATAAAAGAGCAGTTTCCACTTCCTCCGGGTCACAAGAGGGCGTGTCTGGCAGTGTGTCACGCTATGCCTGGCCACCCTCAGCACCCTCTCATTTCACCAGCAGAGGGCAGTGTGCTGGTCGAGGCCGCCCCCGTGCCGTCTCCCACGCGCACTGTCACTCTGCGGAGCCAAACCTCACTTCGGGCCGCTCTGCCGTCCGAGTCAGGTTCCCTGGCAAACACAAACCCTTTCTACAGTTTGCGTTCAAGGGTCGGGCATATCAGTACAAGGTCTTACCCTTCGGGCTGGCCCTGTCGCCCCGTGTCTTTACCAAGATTGCGGAGGCGGCCATTGTTCCGCTCAAGGAACAGGGCGTCCGCATTCTCAACTATCTCGACGACTGGCTGATCCTAGCTCACTCGCGAGAGCAGTTGTGCGAACACAGGGACCTGGTGTTAGCTCACCTCAGCCGGTTGGGTCTTCGGGTCAACTGGGATAAGAGCAAACTCGCCCCCAGTCAGAGGATCTCTTATCTCGGTATGGAACTGGACTCGGTCAACCAGACTGCGCGCCTCACCGAGGAGCGCGTCCAGTCGGTGTTGAACTGCCTGAGTACGCTCAAGAGCAGGACAGCGGCCCCACTGAAATTATTTCAGAGGCTCCTGGGGCATATGGCATCCGCAGCCGCAGTTACGCCGCTCGGATTGCTTCATATGAGGCCGCTTCAACACTGGCTTCATGGCCGAGTCCCGAGATGGGCGTGGCAACGCGCTACGTTCCGTGTGGCCATTACACCGAACTGCCGTCGTACCCTCACTCAGTGGTCCGACCCCTCGTTCCTGCGGGCTGGAGTTCCCCCGGAACAGGTGTCCAGGCATGCTGTGGTCTCCACGGATGCCTTCTCCACCGGGTGGGGGGCCACGTACAACGGGCATGCAGTTTCAGGTCTGTGGACGGGGCCTCAACTGCAGTGGCATATAAATTGCCTCGAGTTGTTGGCAGTGCGTCTTGCGCTGGGCCGCATCAAGGGGCTGCTACTAGGCAAGCACGTACTGGTCCGTACGGACAACACTGCGACCGTTGCGTACATCAACCACCAGGGCGGTCTACGCTCCCGTCGCATGTCACAACTCGCCCGCCATCTCCTCTTATGGAGTCAGAAGCATCTGAGGTCGCTCCGTGCCATTCACATCCCAGGCGTGCTCAACCGTGCAGCCGACGAGCTCTCACGGCAGCCTCCGCTTCCGGGAGAATGGAGACTCCATCCCCAGGCAGTCCAGCTGATATGGCGTCGCTTCGGGACCGCACAGATAGATCTGTCTGCCGCCCCGGACTCGACCCATTGCCAGTTGTTTTACTCCCTGTCCGAGGGCACCCTCGGCTCGGACGCACTGGCACACAGCTGGCCCTGGGGCCTCCGCAAGTATGCGTTTCCCCCAGTGAGCCTTCTTGCACAGATGTTGTGCAAAGTCAGGGAGGACAAGGAGCAGGTCCTGCTAGTCGCGCCGTATTGGCCCAACCGGACCTGGTTTTCAGAACTCATGCTCCTCGCGACAGCACCTCCTTGGCCCATTCCTCTGAGGAAGGACCTTCTGACCAAACAGTGGTAGACACCATCACTTCCGCTAGAGCTCCTTCTACGAGGCACCTCTATGCGTTGAAGTGGAACCTGTTCGTCGAATGGTGTTCTTCTCACCAGGAGAACCCCCGATCTTGCTCGATCAGGTCAGTGCTTTCCTTCCTGCAAGAGAGCCTGGAGCGAAGGCTGTCTCCCTCCACCCTGAAAGTGTATGTTGCCGCTATCGCCGCACATCACGATGCAGTTGAAGGTAAGTCTCTGGGAAGGCATGACCTGATCGTCAGGTTCCTGAGGGGGGCGAGGAGACTGAATTCGCCTCCCCCACTCTCTATACCCTCTTGGGACTTGTCCCTGGTGCTTACAGCTCTCCAGGGACCTCCCTTCGAGCTTTTGCAGTCAGCCGAGTTAAAAATTCTGTCACTTAAAACAGTTCTCCTGACTGCACTGGCCTCCATCAAGAGGGTAGGGGACCTGCACACTTTTTCGGTCGACGAATCGTGCCTAGAATGCCCCGGATATGTGCCCAAGGTTCCTACCACTCCCTTTAGAGATCAGGTAGTGAACCTGCAAGCGCTGCCCTCGGAGGAGGCAGACCCAGCCCTGGCTTTGCTCTGTCCCGTCCGCGCTCTGCGTCTGTACGTGGACAGAACTCAAAGCTTCAGGACTTCGAACCAGCTCTTCGTCTGCTACGGAGGCCAGCAGAAGGGAAAGGCTGTCTCCAAGCAGAGGATGGCCCACTGGATAGTGGACGCCATCGCCTTGGCTTATCAGTTCCAAGGCGTGCCTTGCCCGCTCGGGTTGAGGGCTCACTCCACTAGAGGAGTAGCTTCTTCCTGGGCGCTGGCTCACGGCGCCTCGCTGACAGATATATGTAGAGCTGCGGGCTGGGCGACACCCAACATGTTTGCTAGATTCTATAGCCTTCGTGTAGAATCGGTATCTTCCCGTGTACTCGCCCCTACTGGCCGGTAGCGCGAAGAACCCTTTCTAGTGTCCGCTTGCATACGCCACTCCCGCCCGCTGGAATGGATATGTGCGTCTATTTGCTCCAGTAGAGTTCCCCAGTTGGCGAACCCTGTTGAGTCCTCCACCACCCCTTGCGGCTTCAGACATTGCGGAGTGTCCGTTGCTAGGCTTAAGCACGCATACTGCCTCTGCTATGCTGGGTTCCATATGTTGTGACCCCTACGGCGGTCCCATATGTGTAATGTCCATGGTAGCCTTCCTATGTAAGCCCGTGTCTTTCCCTCAGCAGAGCCCGCTCTGCTGTCCCTGCTAGATGTGTCTCCCCCCTACCTAGGCCGGAGCCATCCCAGGGACTTCATATGTGCACTGCCCACAGCCAGTCCATATGTACATTTCCACGTAATTGTCCTCCCTTCGGGTAGGTTGTGGTCTCCGCAGCGTCCCCAGTGGGCACGCTTTCCCAGTGTTATCCAAGTCTTACTGAGTGGGTCATGCGGAACAGCAGTAGACTTCCCTGGCGTAAGTCCGGTCCCTTCTCCGTCCCTAGTGCGCGCCGGGATGCTGCGACTTACGTTGGGCGCTGGAGGGGGTCAGTAACTGTGGCGTTTTATTAGTGATCCCAATTCGTTGGTTCAGTTCTGACGTACGTCGAACGTGACCAACTGAAAGGGAACGTCTCGGTTACGTATGTAACCCTCGTTCCCTGAAGGAGGGAACGGAGACGTACGTCCCGTCGCCACAGTTCCTGTACCCTGCTGAGCGCGGACCACTGCTCGTCTCCTCAGCGAAAAACAAAGTGCGGGCGCTGCCGCTTCCGTATTTATACCCGCTCGCGGGGGCGGAGTGCGGCACGCGAAAGTTCGCACGCCAATCTTCATTGGCTCGTTTAGTTTACACTCGAAGATGATAGGGCTCTCGTGCGATATCCCAATTCGTCAGTTCAGTTCTGACGTACGTCTCCGTTCCCTCCTTCAGGGAACGAGGGTTACATACGTAACCAAGACGATTTAACACATCTAATCCAATGAGGCATGATGTTAAATATGAGAAATTTAATATGTAACAAAGAGACACAGAAACGACAAGAGTTACACTTCAGAAATAAGTCACAGTTCATTTGTTGTAGGTGTTGATAGTGACGTCAGTCAAAATGGCTCCTCCTCTTCCTCTGATCTTTCTGCTCATGATTCATGGTGAGTCGAACACTTCAGAAACACTTGAGAAACTGGAAACTGCATTTTTATGCACAACTGCTGCTAATCTGTTCAGGATGAATTCTGTGTTTCAGGGGTTTCTAGTGCTGGTTGGGGTGCGAGTTACAGTCCTTCACACATCTGTGCACTAAAGAACTCATCAGTGATCATGACATGCACTTATATATACCCTACTGGACATCAGATCACGGATGCATTCTGGAGCAAAGTGTTTATACCTGGTCAAATCCCTCCAGATCTGTCTAATGACCCTGAATACAGTCAGAGGCTTCAGTATCTGGGAGATAAAAAGCATAACTGCACCATCAGACTGAGTCATGTGACACTGAAGGATTCACACATGTACTTTTGCAGATTCATCACTGATAAAGACAGATGGATTGGTTATCCAGGAGTGACTCTTAATGTTACAGGTGACTTTCATGAGGTTTATCTCTTCTTCTGTGCATTATGTTGAATAATAATCAGTGTATGACAGCAGCACTAGATATAATGTGTGTGTTGTGTTCAGATCTTCAGGTGGAGTCTCCTGAGAGAGTGACAGAGGGAGATTCAGTCCGTCTGACATGTAAAACAAGCTGTAAACTGACTGACGGAGCGACATTCATCTGGTACAGAAACTCACAGCCATTAACTGAGAGAAGAGACAGAAACAATGAACTCCTGCTGCAGTCAGTCAGAAGAGAGGATGCAGGCAGATATAGCTGTGCTGTACACGGACACCATCACATCTCTCCTGCTGCTGAGCTCAATGTCATGTGTGAGTTAAGACTCATTTGTTCTTTTTAAATCTGGAGATTATCTTTGAATGAGTTAATTTAAGGATTTAATTTTTATCCCTTTCAGATCCACCAAAGAGCATCTCAGTGTCCATCAGCCCATCTGAAATAGTGTCAGGAGATTCAGTGACTCTGATCTGCAGCAGTGATTCAAACCCTCCTGCTCTGAACTTCAGCTGGTTTAAAGGAGGAACGTTTGTAAGATCTGGAAGAATCTACAGCATCTCAAAGATCAGCTCTGATGACAGTGGAGAATACAAGTGCAAGTCCAGAAATGAACATGGAGAGAAATACTCTGATGCTGTTACTCTAAACATCATGTGTGAGTTTATGATGATTCAGTAACTGTGATAACCATCAAATTAATGGATTTACAACAGCAAAACATTAATATACCCTTTTTTTGTCTATTTTAGACCCACCGAAGAATGTCTCAGTGTCCATCATTCACTCTGGTCAGATTTGGGCAAGAGATTCAGTGACTCTGATCTGCGGCAGTGATTCAAACCCTCCTGCTCTGAACTTCAGCTGGTTTAAGGAGAATGAAACCTCAGCTGTTGGATCTGGACAGAGTTTCAGTGCACTACAGAGTGGACGCTTCTACTGTCAGGCTCACAATCCACATGGATCTCAGAGATCAGACGCTGTAACTGTGACTGTTAAAGGTAGAGCAGCTCATATACTTACATGACTCTGTTTAGATTGAAGAAAATTAATCTGTTCAGATGTTTTACACTTTAGTCTCAGTTGCAGGACATCTGGTGATATTGTACGTATCCATTGGAGTGGTTTGTGGTTCAGTGATCATCATGATGCTGATTTGGTAAGATATGTGTCTGTGGTACTTTGTAGTGTGTGTGAATGAGTGACTGAGTCAGAAATATGTGAATTCAGTGGATGGCATGATGAATATGAGCTAATGAAACATTTTTAGTTTTCCATCCTCTCTTTCCGCACTGACAGCTACTCAGTTATTAAATGAGGAAGTCTGAAGCTCATATCTAGCAGACACAGACAAAGGCAAAGGGTTTGATTAAAATCTTTATTGAGCAGATCACAGAAACACCAGGTAACAGGTCGGGCATGATAATAGTCCAAGAATCAAACAGATGACTTAGCTGGCTAGTTAATAGGATTCTCATTGTCTTGTAGATATGAACTGGAAGATCTCGGAATTCGTTGGAATCAGGACGAAGGACTGCAAGGCTGGCGGTATTCACGGACCAGGCAGACAGAGGACAGGTAAGGGAACGCAGGTGAGTCTGTATAGTCATGTTACGACGAGACACTGAACTGAGGGGCAGGTGAGTAAAAATGGGAAGTGGCGGTAATGGGTAGCAGGTGATAGTGATTAGTATTCTGGGGAAAGTGAACGGGTGGGTGGAGTTGGCTGAGAAGGCGTGGTAGGATCAGTGACAGGCTCCGTGACAGTACCCCCTCCTTCACGGGCGGCTCCTGACGACCGTAACCGACGACGGGGATGTCCCCGACCACGGGGAGCAGGCTGACTGGGATGATCACTGTGGAATGGGTGAGTAGTGAGGGATCAAGGATATCATCACGAGCCACCCAGGATCTTTCCTCGGGACCGTATCCCTCCCAGTCAACGAGATATTCGAGTCAAGGATGGTACGGACCTGATATATGGACTCTTCTTCGGCGATATCAGGAGGAGGAGGTACTTCAGGGTTGTCAGGATCTGTGGGGGGAAACATAGGTTCAGTGTATGGTTTTAATAATGATACTTGTAATGATGGTGCAATACGATACTCAGGAGGTAAGTGAAGGCGGTAGGTGACTTCATTCAGCTGCTTCTGCACTGTGAAAGGACCAATGTAGCGGGGACTCAGCTTCCGACAAGGCAGGCGAAGTCAGATGTCTCTGGTAGAGAGCCATACCTTCTGGCCAGGAGCTTGTGTTCTGTGCTTGTCAGCCTGAACCTTGTGCCTTCGCACTGCCTGTTGGAGGTGTAACGTGAGTCCCATACCCTCTCACTCTGTTGGAACCACTCTTGCACTACTGGGGATTCAGACGGATTCTCCAGACCAGGGAAACAGGGGTGGCTGGTAACCAAATACACATTTGAAGGGTGTTAGACCGGTGGTGGATTGTCTGACAGAGTTTTGTGCGTATTCGGCCCAAGGTAAGAATTGACTCCAGTTGTTTTGGTTTCGATGACAGTAGGACCTCAGGTACCTCTCGATCTCTTGAATTTTCCGTTTGGTTTGGCCATTGGACTGAGGGTGATAACTGGAGGACAGACTGATAGAGACCCCCAAAAGTTTGAAGAATGACTGCCAGATTCTGGATATGAATTGAGGTCCTTGATCGGAGACGATATCCTCAGGGAGGCCGAAGTTACGGAAGATGTAAGGAGTTTGGCCGCTTGGAAGGCAGTGGGTAATCCCTTCAGCTGGATACGTGCGTCTATTTGCTCCAGTAGAGTTCCCCAGTTGGCGAACCCTGTTGAGTCCTCCACCACCCCTTGCGGCTTCGGACATTGCGGAGTGTCCGTTGCTAGGCTTAAGCACGCATACTGCCTCTGCTATGCTGGGTTCCATATGTTGTGACATGGAGACCACAACCTACCCGAAGGGAGGAAAATAAGCTTACACATCTTGGAGAATCGATCTACCACAATGAAGATACATGTTTGGGAGTTAAATGGAGGGAGGTCAGTCATGAAATCTATTCCAATGTGAGTCCAGGGTCGTTGGGGTATAGGTAACGGTACCAGTTTGCCTGCAGGGAGTTATTTGGGTGTGTTAGTTATGGCACAGGTAGGACATCCGTGAACGTATTGAGAGGTATCCTGAGTCATGGTAGGCCACCAGTAGCGCTGACGAAGGAGCGAGAGGGTTCGCTGGCTACCTGGGTGTCCAGAGCCGGAGATGTGTGCGCTGTGTCCAGAAGGGTCTGACGTAGAGAGGTGGGAACATAGATGAGCCCTTCTGGACATCCCGGCGAAGCAGGTTCGGACTCGAGGGCTAGACGAATCTGATCATCAAATTCCCATTGGATGGAACAGACGAACATGGCTGGAGGGAGAATGGTTTCAGGAGGGTTAGAATGAGGCTCAGGAGAGTAGATGCGGGAGAGAGCATCCACTTGCACATTCTTTTCTCGTCGATGATAGGTGACGATGAAGTTGAATCGGGTAAAGAAGAGTGCCGATCTAGCTTGGCGGGTGTTGAGACGTTTGGCTTCTCGAAGTTATTCAACGTTGTGATGATCTGTGATAACCTCAAATTGATGTTGGGCTCCCTCCAGCCAATGTCTCCATTCCTCTAGCACTAGTTTGATAGCCAGAAATTCCCGGTTTCCGACATCATAATTCTGCTCCGCCGGGGAAAGCTTACGGGAAAAGAAGGCACATGGATGGAGTCGGGGAGGGTCACCCTGCCGCTGTGATAGGATGGCTCCTACGCCAGTTTGTGATGCATCGACCTCTACGATGAAAGGAAGTTCGGGATTGGGATGGCTCAACACTGGCACAGAGCTGAAGGCTTCTTTGAGATATTGAAAGGCTTGGGTTGCTTGGGGAGTCCAGGACAGAGACTTGGGCCGCTGTTTCAGTAGAGAAGTAAGTGGGGCACTGAGTTGACTGTAGTTCTTGATAAAGTTGCGGTAGAAGTTGGCAAAACCAAGAAATCTTTGGAACTCCTTGATTGAGCTGGGTACTGGCCAGTTTAGAATGGAATCTACCTTCCTCTGGTCCATCTTGATGCCGTTACGGTCGATGAGATAGCCGAGGAACTGGACTTCAGGGATGTGGAATTCGCATTTCTCAAGTTTGAGGAACAGTTGGTGATCTCTGAAACGTTGGAGGACCTGGCGGACATGGGAGTGATGTTCAAGGTGGGAACTGGAGTAGATCAGAATATCGTCTATGTAGACGATAACAAATTTGTCAAGGAGATCTCTGAAGATCTCGTTCATGTAGTTTTGAAAGATAGACGGAGAGTTAGCAAGGCCATACGGCATAACCAGATATTCGTAGTGGCCGGTGGGCGTGATGAAGGCGGTCTTCCACTCATCTCCTCTTCGGATACGGATGAGATTGTAAGCACTTCGTAGATCCAATTTGGAGAAGATGTGGGCTCCTCGAAGATGTTCTAGGGCTGCGGGGACCAGAGGAAGGGGGTAGCGGAACTTCACGGTTGGGTTTTCTATAATCGATACAGGGCCACAAGCCTCCGTCCATTTTTGATACAAAGAAGAAACTAGAAGCGGCAGGGGACATGGACAGACGGATAAATCCTTGTTGGAGTTCCTCAGTTATATACTCCTCCATGGCCTTCTGTTCCGGGATGGACAAGGGATATATTTTACCTTTGGGTAAGGTTGCCCAAGGTAGCAGGTCGATTGTACAGTCCCATGGTCGGTGAGGTGGTAGACGTGTAGCCAGCCGTTTGCTGAACACATCCTGGAACGACCGGTACTCAGAGGGGATTTGTATCTCACTGACGACATCGGGGCTTTCCACAGATGTAGAGTTTAGCTGTAACAGGGTTGACTGGACAGTCTGGGATGGAAAAGAGCTAGGAATTTTCTTGACAGTAGGAATACAGGATTGGAAGCAGGCCTTGCCCCATTTCAGAATCTCCCCAGTGTTCCAGTCGATTGTGGGATAATGGTCTGCCATCCACGGGCACCCCAGGATGATGATAGCGGTGGATCCTTCCAGCACCATGAATGCACCATGAATGAAATCTCCTCCCGATTGAGGCAACCAATGCGAAGAGTTAACTTGGGGGAGAAGGAGAAGTGGTTAACCTGACCTCGAACCAGAGGTTTTCCCAGAATAGTGTTCATCCTCATGGGTTGAATGCAACGCTTCCTGGTTAGATGGAGTGTCCGGAGGAGTTGGAGTGAGATGAAGTTCCCAGTGGACCCCGAATCGATAAGGGCTTGCGCTGCAAGACCTGTGTCATGGTTATGGAGGTATACAGTAGTTCGAATTAAGTGTGCTACCTTGGGATAGACTTGAACTGTACTCACTGTGGGTCGAGGTGGTTTAACGGGGCAATGGGCGATCATATGACCATCTCCTCCGCCATACAGGCATAGACGATAAAGTAATCTACATTGACGTTCCGCTGGGGTAAGGCGGTATGAATCGACATTCATGGGTTCTGGTGCTGGAAGGACGACTGGACTACTGGGAGGCGGAGACTGCCAGACGGGTACAGAGGCAGAGCAGGCGGAATAACGCTGTGATACACGGATAGCTTTCTGGATGATGGATTCCAAGCCTATGCTGTCATCATACACAATCATGAACTGCCTGATGTTCGGGTTGAGTCCTTTACGGAAAGCAGTAATCAAAGCAGTCTCATTCCAACCACTACTGGCGGCCAAAGTGCGAAACTGCAGAGCATAATTTCCTACCGACTCGGTTCCTTGTTGTAGATTAAACAGTTGGTCGGTTATGGAGAGTGTAGAGGTAGTTTGGCCAAAAACCTCTTTGAAGTGGTTGGTGAAGGCAGTTAAAGACGTGATTACTTCAGCATTAGACATCCATGGTGCTTGAGCCCACTGCAAAGCTCGACCAGACAGCGAATTGATCATAAAAGCTACCCGTGCTTTATCATTGACAAATTGCTGAGGTTGCGTCTCGAAATACAATGAGCATTGTAGTAGGAACCCGTTGCAGTCCTCCGCCTCACCAGAGAAGGTCGCTGGTCGGGCCATGGGACAAGCAAAAGGCAGCTGGTGTGGCCGGAGAAGAAGACGGAGTTGCCGGAAGTGTGCGATGAACTGCTTGAACGAGTTCGGTAAACAGATCTGTCGATCTTTCTCCACTGGGTTTCGGTGTAGTCTGCATTTCGTTGTTTTTAGGGTCTGGTCTTCTGTCAGACACATACAAAGGCAAAGGGTTTGATTAAAGTCTTTATTGAGCAGATCACAGAAACACCAGGTAACAGGTCGGGTATGATAATAGTCCAAGAATCAAACAGATGACTTAGCTGGCTAGTAAATAGGATTCTCTGTGTCTTGTAGATATGAACTGGAAGATCTCTAAACTTGTTGGAATCAGGACGAAGGACTGGAAGGTTGACGGTATCCATGGACCAGGCAGTCAGAGGACAGGTAAGGGAACGCAGGTGAGTCTGTATAGTTATGTTACGACGAGACCAGACACTGAACTGAGGGGCAGGTGAGTATAAATAGGAAGTGGTGGTAATGGGTAGCAGGCGATAGTGATTAGTATTCTGGGGAAAGTGAACGGGTGGGTGGAGTTGGCTGAGAAGGCGTGGTAGGATCAGTGACTCAGTGGCTCCATGACAATATCATTACTGCAGTAAATCCTGAAGATACACCAGATTTCATCACATTCAAAATGGCAGTGCCACGTCCTAGAGAAACCTCACTGATTCAAACTCATAATTGTGTATTAAACATCAAATAAATTCTGATTGGTTGTAATTGTGTCAAATCTTTGTCTTTAAAAGGGGAAGCAAGTGGATGAAAAAGAGAAATAATGCACAGGAATCTCAGGTAGAACAATTATTTGGTTATCAGTAGTTTACTGATCAGGGCTGTGTTTCCCAAAACCATTGTTCAACAACTATGGTCGCAAGTTCTGTTGAATTGTGTCGGTACCGACGAAATTCGTGACCGTAGTTGGTTTTGGGAAACGCATCCCTGGTAAATTAATTTGTAACTAAAAATGAAAGTTTAGATGTAGTTGTGACTTTATCTAATGAGTTGTTTCTAGACATTTTTTTTTAATTTTCTCTCTGTTCTGTTTTTTTTTTCTTTTAATGTCAAAGATGGTTCAATCCAGACCTCATCATGACAGGCTCAACGCTGGTGATGTTGAATTGAGTGAACCTGTGTATGAGAACTCAATGGTAAGTGTTTTAACTGAGGATTTCCTTCACTTTTATACAAAAGGAATGAAAAGCTCCTCAATGTCAGAGTGAAAATATCAAATGTCTATATTGACTAAGTATATGGAAATTTAAATAATTGTCTCTTGATTCGTAAAGGTTGCTCAACGTGATGACAGTAAACCTGAACTGAACTCGTCTGTGTATGAAAATCTTCCAGTAAGTAAGAAAACCAACAAGACAGAGACAAAACCAACATATTATTCTTTCACCATTCTGTTCTTGATGGTTTTATTCAAATATAATAATTAATGTTTTCTCTCTTTCTTTCTTTCTAACAAGAAGAGGCTGTAATGCTTTTATGCATGTCTTTGTGGGCGGAGCCCTGAATGATTGACAGGAGTGCCGTGAGAATCACTTACTGCTCTTGACTGATTATCTTAAGTCATTTTAATTGATCGATGTCTTTTTAATTTTTACAATGAAGATTATCCAATGTTCTTTTAAATCTGATTACTTTTCTTTATTCAGCTTCTTACCTGAATACTTCTGTTAGACCTGAAAAAATAAAGCATTTATTTATCTTTATTCCATTTTATTCTATTGAATTTATTTGTGCTACTCTTAGGAATTTGTTTAAATTTGTTCTTATTTTATTACTGTTTACTTTTTTAAAATCAATTTCCCATTTGAAATCAAGCGTTCTTGTGCTGTGTGTGTACGCTATTGCAACAAAATTACCCCACTGTAAAAACAAACACATTGAGTTAGCAAATATTTGTAAGATAATTGAAATGGTAATTGATCAACGTTTATATGTGGAAAAAAGGATTGAAAGATTTATCATATAAAGTGATCTCTTCAGGGGATTTTTTTGTTTGCCTGGAGTTTCAATGGATGGATAAAAAAATAAAATTAAAAATATCTATATGAATGCGTATGCAGCATTTTTTCAGAATATAAAGTTAACGAGTTATTATGAGCATTATAATGTTTGAAGCAGTTTACAAATCTCAGTAAACCCGGAAGATTTTTAAAAACATAAATTTATGCTGTGGAAATACAAACTGGAAGACAGACCACAACCAGCGCAGCGCTGAAAGGGGGCGGGGCTACGTAAGGTCTCTATTGAATGAGAAAAATAGAGGGCGTGGCTAGAAAAGGGGGCGTCCCATGCAGTTCGCTGTCAGTCTGCAGCAGACTCACAGTAGGAGGACCGTCAAACTGACGTCATCATTCTAGAGGGGGAGTACATTTACAGATTTTCATCAAAGATTACGAAGACAAAAAAAAAAAAAATTGTGAATCGACTACATGAATTGTTCACCACAAGACTGGTAATGTGCACTAACAAAGTAAATAGAGATGATTTTGATTTCATGTTGAATTTGAGGCATGAATCAGTGAGTTTGTTCTCCATGTCTTTGCGCCACCTGCTGGTGACACACTTCTTTAGTTATTCGAATTGACAGACATTTCTTCATCTAGTGAGAGTGAATGTGTTCACATGAGCAGCAGTGCAGTTCAAGTGCTGGTGGAGGTGACGATCATGAAGTTTAGAGGTGAGTATTATTGCCAGAATTAATTTAACATGTATTTTACATGAATTCAGTGCTGTAGGCCTTCAGTCTAGACAAATCTCTTTCCCTCTGGCCACCAATCCCCTCCTTGCTTTTCATGAATTATAAAGTGGTAATGTTGTGGTTCTCTTAAAGCTTTGTGGAACAAGGAGAAGTGAGTGTCTGTGTTGAACAGGATACAGCTAAAGGTCATAAAGGTCACTCATGCAAAACCAACCCTTTCTACTTGAATGGCAAAATACACTAATAAACTGCTGGCCAAAGTCACATTTTAATTACATTTCTGATGCTTAAATAGCTTTTAAAAAGCGCTTATTTCAGCCAATGCGCCTCTCAGAAGTGTTTCTGTGTAAATCTGAGCTTCTAACAGCAGCTGCAGTGACACGATTAACAAATCGTATCTTTTATTTAGAAAGCAGGACTTCCATTACTAGAGCCGCCATATTGAATATGTGATAAAAGTCCTCAAGCTTGACTCTGACAGGACTGATGTCCTCTTCCTCCTGGGTGTGACGTCCCTCAGCGTCTCTCCATCGCTTATGAAGGTCACATGATCACACTGTCACGCTGCTGACAAAAGTTCATGCGTTTGGTTTTCACACTTACTAAAGAGGAAACTGTGTTTGTGAGCGTGTTTAGAGACATATGCATTCAGGAAGAAGGCTGCTGACAGAATAAAACCTTAGAAGTTCTCATAAAAACATTCAAATGAATCAATTCTGCTTCATCGGCTTGTTTTAAGCTCTTTGTTTATTCAACATTCAGAATGCTATTAATCAATCAGTGAATTTGAGGTTTCTCAAATGCACATGTAACGGAGGCCAGCTAGTAGTTGCTGTGCGAGTAAACCTCATTCCTCTGACGTCAAGAGATGCTCTGGCAACAGACACTGGAGGTTGTAGCCTTTAGCTTCCTTGTTAGAGTGTCCGACTCTCATGCCGGAAGACCTGTGTTTGAGGCCCGCTCAGAGCGGTTCGAGTAGGACCAGAGTACAGGGGTTACACACAGTTATCTATACTGGTGATGAAATGTTTTTTGTCATCACTGCCACTGCAATACCTTCCAGTGTTTTACAAACAATTACATTATAATCATTTAAGCTGTTATTTTCTCTGTCTTTCAAGATCAGGTCCTTGTCATCACCGTCTGTATGAAACTGATTGAATATTGATATTCCCAAGTTTGAAAACATTATTACATGAGCATCTTTATGGATTGATGTCATGATGTCTGATTGTCGTCTGCTAAAACTCTTCTTTCGCTTCATCAAAACTATAGTTGAGGCGTCAAAACCTCAATTAAAATATAACGTGTCGATCACGTGTCACTCAGTGTGAAAAAGCCAAAACTGGTTCCAGCCTGATCATTTGTAGTGCGGTCTCTGGTCAGCGGTGTTGGTGAAACGGGTAAGAGCTTGATTTTATAACCGTTCTGTCAAATATCTTTAACGTGTGGTGGATTTACGGGAGATTGGTTGGGGCTAGTTGTCACAGGGCTGTGTCTCAGTAACTTTATAGTTTAAAAGACCAATAGCACAAATATGTGAGCGGGGAAAGACATCGGACAGTTCCACACTCATGTAGTGCTAAAATAACTGTTGCTGTCATTTTCTTGGATAAAAAAGTGTTTTATTGATTTCTGTGAGCATTAAGGAAATAACTAGAGCTTATTTCTCTTTTGGTTTGTTCTCTTTAATCTCAAAATGGATGTGCTCAATTTTCACTGACAAGAAAGAGGAAGATAAGGTCACTGATGCGACATTAGGTGACCCACGCACCAGTAAATGAGCACAGCTATAGTCAAGATACAATGGGTTTATGTGTAGTTGAGCTGGTGTCTTCATCTGTAAGCACAAGAATAGTGTGACACATAGTATATTTGATTCAAAATATCTAATGCAATGAGGCATGATGTTAAATATGAGAAATGTAATATGTAACAAAGAGACACAGAAACAACAAGAGTTACAATTCAGAAATAAGTCACTGTTCATTTGTTGTAGGTGTTGATAGTGACGTCAGTCAGAATGGCTCCTCCTCTTCCTCTGATCTTTCTGCTCATGATTCATGGTGAGTCGATGCAACACTTCAGAAACACTTGAGAAACTGGAAACTGCATTTTTATGCACAACTGCTGCTAATCTGTTCAGGATGAATTCTGTGTTTCAGGGGTTTCTAGTGCTGGTTGGGGTGTGAGTTACAGTCCTTCACACATCTGTGCACTAAAGAACTCATCAGTGATCATGACATGCTCTTATACATACCCTACTGGACATCAGATCAGGAGAGTGTTCTGGACCAAAGGCCCTGTACGAGAGGGTATAGAGCTTCGAGATCTGTCTAATGACCTTAAATACAGTCAGAGGCTTCAGTATCTGGGAGATAAAAAGCAGAACTGCACCATCAGACTGAGTCATGTGACACTGAAGGATTCACACGAGTACTATTTCAGATTCATCACTGATAAAGATGATGGTAAATGGACTGGTAAACCAGGATTGAGTCTTTCTGTCACAGGTGACTTTCATGAGGTTTATCTCTTCTTCTGTGCATTATGTTGAATAATAATCAGTGTATGACAGCAGCACTAGATATAATGTGTGTGTTGTGTTCAGATCTTCAGGTGGAGTCTCCTGAGAGAGTGACAGAGGGAGATTCAGTCCGTCTGACATGTAAAAGCAGCTGTAAACTGACTGACGGAGCAACATTCATCTGGTACAGAAACTCACAGCCATTAACTGAGAGAAGAGACAGAAACAATGAACTCCTGCTGCAGTCAGTCAGAAGAGAGGATGCAGGCAGATATAGCTGTGCTGTACACGGACACCATCACATCTCTCCTGCTGTTGAGATCAATGTCATGTGTGAGTTAAAACTCATTTCTTTTTAAAAACTGGAGATTGTGTTTGAATGAGATGATTTAAAGTTTTAAATGTCTTTTTAAGATCCTCCTAAGAGCGTCTCAGTGTCCATCAGTCCATCTGAAATAGTGTCAGGAGATTCAGTGACTCTGATCTGCAGCAGTGATTCAAACCCTCCTGCTCTGAACTTCAGCTGGTTTAAAGGAGGAACGTTTGTAGGATCTGGAAGAATCTACAGCATCTCAAAGATCAGATCTGATGACGGTGGAGAATACAAGTGCAGATCCATCAATGAACATGGAGAGAAATACTCTGATGCTGTGACTCTAAACGTCATGTGTGAGTTTATGATGATTCAGTAACTCTAGTCATCAAATTAATGGATAAACAATCGCCAAACATGCACAGTTTCTTTTTGTCCTTTCAGATCCTCCCAGGAGCGTCTCAGTGTTGATAAACGGATCTGGTGAAATAGTGTCAGGAGATTCAGTGACTCTGAACTGCAGCAGTGATTCAAACCCTCCTGCAGAAATCAACTGGTTTAAAGGAGGAACGTTTGTAGGATCTGGAAGAATCTACAGCATCTCAAAGATCAGATCTGATGACAGTGGAGAATACAAGTGCAGATCCAGAAATGAACATGGAGAGAAATACTCTGATGCTGTGACTCTAAACGTCATGTGTGAGTTTATGATGGTTCAGTAACTTTGAAGTTAAATCCTATAAACAAAGTCTGTGATGTGAAATTTATTATGTTTTCCATTTCAGATCCTCCCAAGAGCGTCTCAGTGTTGATAAATGGATCTGGTGAAATAGTGTCAGGAGATTCAGTGACTCTGATCTGCAGCAGTGATTCAAACCCTCCTGCTCTGAACTTCAGCTGGTTTAAGGAGAATGAAACCTCAGCTGTTGGATCTGGACAGAGTTTCAGTGCACTACAGAGTGGACGCTTCTACTGTCAGTCTCACAATCCACATGGATCTCAGAGATCAGACGCTGTAACTGTGACTGTTAAAGGTAGAGCAGCTCATATACTTACATGACTCTGTTTAGATTGAAGAAAATGAATCTGTTCAGATGTTTTACACTTTTATCTCAGTTGCAGGACATCTGGTGATATTGTACGTATCCATTGGAGTGGTTTGTGGTTCAGTGATCATCATGATGCTGATTTGGTAAGATATGTGTCTGTGGTACTATGTAGTGTGTGTGAATGAGTGACTGAGTCAGAAGGATGTGAATTCAGTGGATGTCATGATGAATATGAGCTAATGAAAAATTTCCAGTTTTCCATCCTCTCTTTCCGCACTGACAGCTACTGAGTTATTAAATGAGGAAATCTAAAGCTCATATCATTACTGCAGTAAATCTTGAAGATACACCAGATTTCATCACATTCAAAATGGCAGTGCCACGTCCTAGAGAAACCTCACTGGTTCAAACTCATAATTGTAAATTCTGATTGGTTGTAATTGTGTCAAATCTTTGTCTTTAAAGGGGAAGCAGGTGGATGAAAAAGAGAAATAATGCACAGGAATCTCAGGTAGAACAATTATTTGGTTATCAGTAGTTTACTGATCAGGGATGTGTTTCCCAAAACCATCGTTCAACAACTATGGTCGCAAGTTCTGTTGAATTGTGTCGGTAACGACGAAACTCGTGACTGTAGTTGGTTTTGGGAAACGCATCCCTGGTAAATTAATTTGTAACTAAAAATGAAAGTTTAGATGTAGTTGTGACTTTATCTAATGAGTTGTTTCTAGACAATTTTTTTTAATTTTCTTTCTGTTCTGTTTTTTTTTCTCTTTAATGTCAAAGATGGTTCAATCCAGACCTCATCATGACAGACTCAACGCTGGTGATGTTGAATTGAGTGAACCTGTGTATGAGAACTCAATGGTAAGTGTTTTAACTGAGGATTTCCTTCACTTTTACACAAAAGGAATGAAAAGCTCCTCAATGTCAGAGTGAAAATATCAAATGTCTATATTGACTAAGATTATGGAAATTTAAAAATTGTCTCTTGATTCGTAAAGGTTGATCAACTTGATGACAGTAAACCTGAACTGAACTCGTCTGTGTATGAAAATCTTCCAGTAAGTAAGAAAACCAACAAGACAGAGACAAAACCAACATATTATTCTTTCAGCATTATGTTATTGATGTTTTTATTTAAATATAATAATTAATGTTTTCTCTCTTTCTTTCTTTCTAACAAGAAGAGGCTGTAATGCTTTTATGCATGTCTTTGTGGGCGGAGCCCTGAATGATTGACAGGAGTGCCGTGAGAATCACTTACTGCTCTTCACTGATTAACTTAAGTCATTTTAATTGATTAATGTGTTTTTAATTTTTACAATGAAGATTATCCAATGTTCTTTTAAATCTGATAACTTTTCTTTATTCACTTTCTTACCTGAATACTTCTGTTAGACCTGAAAAAATAAAGCAGTCTTTATTCCATTTTATTCTATTGAATATATTTGTGCTACTGTTAGGAATTTGTTTAAATTTGTTCTTATTTTATTACTGTTTACTTTTTTACTTTTTTATTACTGTCTTTTTTAAATTAAATTTCCCATTTGAAATCAAGTTCAAATCAAGTTAAAACTCTTTTCATGTATCCGTGATGTTATATTGTGTCATCAAAATAAAACTGATAGACCCCACTTCATTGGTATTTGAATAGTATGGCTTATGTTGAACTTTATTCTTGTGTAAACAGACGCTGTATTAAGCAGTGTAAAGTAATGAATGAAAAAGTCTCTGAAACATCTGTGTATTTGACAAATATTGCATTTATTTCACTTAATCTGTGATAAAGTAGGCAAACACAGCGTGAGCGTCACTACGGGAAGCAGAAGGTGTCCAAATTCTAGTCTCCGTTTTCAGCTCCACTCAAACTGCACCCGGCGACTTTTGTCGATCGGTTACATCCAGCTAATGTCGAAAACACCTATTGTAACTGACTGGGAGTTAGGGCTGGATGATTAATCGGAAAGAAATTGAAACCGAAATTCAGAACCTCTAATCATTTTCCCATGATGGTTATTTCGTTTTTTTTAATCCTTTTAATACTTCCCTCTTAAAAACATACTACCACATGTGTAGTCACGTGACTCTGCCCCCTCCAGTCAGGGGCATGGAGCCAAGTCAACACTCACAGACAGCGCCCGAGCCCCGAAGTGAGATCACTGTCGCTTGCGTCCTCACAAAAGTTTGTCAGTTGTATGTGTTTAAAGGCTTGCCACTTTTCACACTGAGAGAAACTCGATGTCTGGTGATTTATCACTAAAGTAATTTAGAAACTCAAAAGTTACAGCATGTATTTTTCTACTTTTGAAAAAACTACTTACAACCCACAGCTTCACAATTAATCGAGGAACGGTATGATGAATTCACACACAATCGCTCTCATTAACACATTCGAATAAATGTACTGGTACTGTTAACATTACTGATAATGTCAAAATAAATTCATATCAGAAGACAATGAAAGTGTTTTTTGACCTTGCATGCATGTAAACCTGCTGTTGGAGACTCCCAAAACAAAAACAAGAACCTTTCAAATGTCATAATAGGGGCACTTTAAGAAGCTGCTTATGCGTTCTTCATATGGAGGTATGTTATTCTGTTTATGCCATTTTCTTAGTTTAATGTAATTTTTCTTTACTCAACATATGCTTCATGCTTCTATTTGTTCCTTTTGCATTGTAACTGAATGGGAGAGAGAATATTTCACACTGTAATGAAGAGTCAGCGGAGGGAGGATCCATCTGCAGCTTTATTAGAATACTCAGAGTCAGACAAAGCAAAGTCAATACACGGTGATCACAGAGTAGGCAAACCATAAACAGGAACAGGGACAGGCTTAGGTCGAGGCAGGCGGCAAACATACACAATTCAATAAGCAGGCAAGGGTCAGGATAGACGCAAGAGATCAGTAAATGGGATAACAGTCCACAAGATAAACGCTCAGAAATGATCACGGGGGCAAATCAAGACTTCGCAGAGAGGAAGTGTGTGTGGTGTGCTTAAATAGTGTGATGCTAATGTATAGCAGTTGTGAGAGTAATCAGTCCCAGGTATGAGGGCTTGTGGGAAATGGAGTCAGAAACAGTTAGTATTCTGGTGAGGGCTCCCTCTGCTGATCCGGAGGATGCGAAGAGAGAGACTTGTAACACACACAAGGAGGCTGCTTGTTTGTGTTTTGTATCAGGAGAGGAGAGGAATAAAAAGATCCAGAGAAACCGCGGACTGCTGCTCCGTGTCTGACTAATAACTCCACAAATCTACACAACATGTTTCACATCTGGCGTCACTGGCGGCGCATCATGCTTGGCATCGCGAGCCACCAGTTACACTGCTGATGAAATGTATTTTTTTACATCCAGCCATTCCCATACAAGGATATTCGGTCTGCATATATTTGCAAATTAAAACACAGTTATTCTAGCAATTACTTTCTCTGTGTCTTAAGATCAGGTTCCTTGTCATCGCTGTCTGAAATGAAACTGATTGATTATAGATATTCCCAAGTATGAAAATAATATTGCGTGAGCATCTTTAAGGACTGGCGTAATGTTTCTCTAAGAGTTTAATACTCTTATTCTGCAGTCAGCACTATAGTTGAGGTGTCTTGAGTTCATATTAAAGTATAACGTGTCGATCACGTGTCATTCAGTGTGAAAACACCCAAACTGGTTCCAGCCTGATCATTTGTAGTGCTGCCTCTGGTCAGCGGTGTTGGTGAAACGGGTAAGAGCTTGATTTTATAACCGTTCTGTCAAATATCTTTAATGTGTGGTGGATTTACGGGAGATTGGTTGGGGCTAGTTGTCACAGGGCTGTGTCGCAGGAACTATATAGTTTAAAATTAAAATTCCAATAAATCAAATGTGTTTTCTCTAGCAGTGCTTTGTATGTTGTTGACAAACGCCTTGATAAAAAAATCCACTTTAATCTTTTACACAGTAGATAATTATTATAAAATAGGCTGACTGTATAATGAAGGCTGTGGTCAATCAAAAAGGGCGGGGAAAGACATCGGACAGTTCCACACTCATGTAGTGCTAAAATAACTGTTGCTGTCATTTTCTTGGATAAATAAAGTATTTCATTGATTTCTGTGTGCATTAAGGAAATAACTAGAGCTTATTTCTCTTTTGGTTTGTTCTGTTTAATCTCAAAATGGATGGAGCTCAATTTTCAGTGACAAGAAAGAGGAAGATAAGGTCACTGATGCGACATTAGGTGACCCACGCACCAGTAAATGAGCACAGCTATAGTCAAGATACAATGGGTTCATGTGTAGTTGAGCTGGTGTCTTCATCTGTAAGCACAAGAATAGTGTGACACATAGTGTTCTAATGTCATTACAAATGGATGAAGACACTAGTTAATGTGATGATGTTCAAAACTGCTCATTTATTAAGTGGTTCTAGCTGTTAGTGCTTTGTTCACTTTAAGGGGGGTTAAGAGGGGTCAGGGGCTAGAGAGTTCAGAGTGAGTTCAAGAGTGTGAGCAGAAAGCTATATTTCTCTATTTTTTTTATGTACGGCGTGGGTTACGGCCAACACAATAACCCCACAGTTCTTTAATAAAGTCTTAGAAAGAGAGAGAACCAACCTCATTTAAAACATCTAATGCTGCAATGTGGCAAGATATTAAATACGAGAATAAATAACAAGACAGAAACAACAAGACTTAAAATTTAAAAAATAAGCTGCTTTACGTTTCTTGTAGATATTGGCTGTCAGACAGTAAAGAATGGCTCCTCCTCTTCCTCTGATCGTTCTGCTCATGATTCACGGTGAGTCAATGCAACACTTCAGAAACAAGAAACTCGATATTGCATTTTTTTTGCACATTCAGCTGCTGAATTTGTTCAGGATTAATTCTGTGTTTCAGGGGTTTCTAGTGATGATTGGGGTGTGAGTTACAGTCCTTCACACATCTGTGCACTAAAGAACTCATCAGTGATCATGAGATGCTCTTATACATACCCTACTGGACATCACATCAGGAGAGTGTTTTGGAGCAAAGGCGCTGTAATAAAGGGTGAAGAGTTTCCAGATCTGTCTGAGGACACTGAATACAGTCAGAGGCTTCAGTATCTGGGAGATCAACAGCAGAACTGCACCATCAGACTGAGTCATGTGACACTGAAGGATGAACACAAGTACTATTTCAGATTCATCACTGATAAAGACCAATGGATTGGTAAACCAGGAGTGACTCTTAATGTCACAGGTGACTTTCATGAGGTTTATCTCTTCTTCTGTGCATTATGTTGAATAATAATCAGTGTATGACAGCAGCACTAGATATAATGTGTGTGTTGTGTTCAGATCTTCAGGTGGAGTCTCCTGAGAGAGTGACAGAGGGAGATTCAGTCCGTCTGACATGTAAAAGCAGCTGTAATCTGACTGACGGAGCAACATTCATCTGGTACAGAAACTCACAGCCATTAACTGAGAGAAGAGACAGAAACAATGAACTCCTGCTGCAGTCAGTCAGAAGAGAGGATGCAGGCAGATATAGCTGTGCTGTACACGGACACCATCACATCTCTCCTGCTGCTGAGCTCAATGTCACGTGTGAGTTAAGACTCATTTGTTCTTTTTAAATCTGGAGATTATCTTTGAATGAGTTGATTTAAGGATTTAGTTTTTATCCCTTTCAGATCCACCAAAGAGCGTCTCAGTGTCCATCAGCCCATCTGAAATAGTGTCAGGAGATTCAGTGACTCTGATCTGCAGCAGTGATTCAAACCCTCCTGCTCTGAACTTCAGCTGGTTTAAAGGTGGAACGTTTGTAGGATCTGGAAGAATCTACAGCATCTCAAAGATCAGCTCTGATGACAGTGAAGAATACAAGTGCAGATCCATCAATGAACATGGAGAGAAATACTCTGATGCTGTGACTCTAAACGTCATGTGTGAGTTCATTATCGCTTGCATTTTGTTCACATCTAAATTCATAGTTTTCTAATATTTTTTGTGAATTTTATTTTTTGTCTGTTTCAGATCCTCCCAGGAGCGTCTCAGTGTTGATAACTGGATCTGGTGAAATAGTGTCAGGAGATTCAGTGACTCTGATCTGCAGCAGTGATTCAAACCCTCCTGCTCTGAACTTCAGCTGGTTTAAGGAGAATGAAACCTCAGCTGTTGGATCTGGACAGAGTTTCAGTGCACTACAGAGTGGACGCTTCTACTGTCAGGCTCACAATCCACATGGATCTCAGAGATCAGACGCTGTAACTGTGACTGTTAAAGGTAGAGCAGCTCATATACTTACATGACTCTGTTTAGATTGAAGAAAATTAATCTGTTCAGATGTTTTACACTTTAGTCTCAGTTGCAGGACATCTGGTGATATTGTACGTATCCATTGGAGTGGTTTGTGGTTCAGTGATCATCATGATGCTGATTTGGTAAGATATGTGTCTGTGGTACTATGTAGTGTGTGTGAATGAGTGACTGAGTCAGAAAGATGTGAATTCAGTGGATGTCATGATGAATATGAGCTAATGAAAAATTTCCAGTTTTCAATCCTCTCTTTTCGCACTGACAGCTACTCAGTTATTAAATGAGGAAATCTAAAGCTCATATCATTACTGCAGTAAATCCTGAAGATACACCAGATTTCATCACATTCAAAATGGCAGTGCCACGTCCTAGAGAAATCTCACTGGTTCAAAATCATAATTGTGTATTAAACATCAAATAAATTCTGATTGGTTGTAATTGTGTCAAATCTTTATCTTTAAAGGGGAAGCAGGTGGATGAAAAAGAGAAATAATGCACAGGAATCTCAGGTAGAACAATTATTTGGTTATCAGTAGTTTACTGATCAGGGCTGTGTTTCCCAAAAGCATCGTTCAACAACTATGGTCGAAAGTTCCCTTGAATTGTGTTGGTAACGACGAAACTCGTGACCTTAGTTGGTTTTGGGACACGCATCCCTGGTAAATTAATTTGTAACTAAAGTGAAAGTTTAGATGTAGTTGTGACTTTATCTAATGAGTTATTTATTTACATGTTTTTCATTTTTTCTATATTCTGTTTTTTTTGTCTTTAATGTCAAAGATGGTTCAATCCAGACCTCATCATGACAGACTCAATGCTAGTGATGTTGAATTGAGTGACCCTGTGTATGAGAACTCAATGGTAAGTGTTTTAACGTCTCTGTTACGTATGTAACCCTCGTTTCCTGAAGGAGGGAATGGAGACGTACGTCAGAAATGAACCGACGAATTGGGATCTCTAATAAAACGACACAGTTACTGGCTGTAGAAGAAGAAGCTACTCCTCTAGTGGAGTGAGCCCTCAACCCGAGAGGGCAAGGCACGCCTTGGGACTGATAAGCCAAGGCGATGGCGTCCACTACCCAGTGGGCCATCCTCTACTTGGAGACAGCCTTTCCCTTCTGCTGGCCTCCATAACAGACAAAGAGCTGGTCTGATGTCCTGGAGGGCTGGGTCTGCCTTCTCCAAGGGCAGCGCTTGCAGGTTCACTACCTGATCTCTAAAGGGAGTGATAGGAAACTTGGGCACATATCCAGGCCGGGGTCTTAATATGACATGACAGTCGGCCGGCCCAAATTCTAGGCACGATTCGTCGACCAAAAAAGAGTGTAGGTCCCCAACCCTCTTGATGGAGGCCAATGCAGTCAGGAGAACTTTTTTAAGAGACAGAATTTTTAACTCCGCTGACTGCAAAGGCTCGAAGGGAGGTCCCCGGAGAGCTGTAAGTACCAGGGACACATCCCAAGAGAGTGGGCAAGGCGGATTCAGTCTCCTCGCCCCTTTCAGGAACCTGACGATCAGGTCATGCCTTCCCAGTGATTTATCTTCAACTGCATCGTAATGTGCGGCGATAGCTTGGAGCGAAGGCCCTCCTCCGGGGGAGGGAGCGATGCCTTCACCGTCTCCCAAAGAGCAACTCCCACTTCCTCCGGGTCGCCCGTCCCAGGACCGCTTCCTGGTACGTTTGCCACCTGGCTTGGCTGCGGGCTGAGCGGGCTGGGCGCCGCGTCTGCAACCGGTTCCCTGCGGTCTGCTGGGTGGAGGTTGCTGCTTTGCAGACTTCGCAGGAGCGGAGGACGACGCAGGCGGGCGCCCTCTGCGACGAGCAGACGACGAGGTGGCCACCGGCGGCTGGGTGCTTCAGAGCCTAGGTCTGCTTCTGTGTGGCTGAGAACTGTTGGGCGAAGCTCTCAACCAGGTCGCCGAATAGCCCAACCTGAGACACGGGGGAGTCAAGGAACCGATATTTATCAGTCCTCATGTCCACCAGGTTTAGCCAGAGATGGCGCTGCTGAACCACTAGCGTGGCCATCGCTTGACCAACCAAGCGCGCAGTCACCTTCGTCACCCAGAGGGCGAGGTCGGTGGCGGCTCGCAGCTCTTCCACGAGCTGTTGGTCAAGACCACCCTGGGGCATGTCACGAAGCGCTTTGGCCTGATGGACCTGAAGAAGCACCATGGCATGCAGAGCAGATGCAGCCTGCCCACAGGGTCTGTAAGCCTTGACCGTTAGATTGAACGAGAACTTACAGGCCTGGGACAGGAGGCGCAGGTTGCCCCACCAATTGGCGGCCGGTTCGGGACACGGTGGAGGATTCCAGACGAGCCCGACACTCCCGGCGGCCCGGGAAAGCATGGCTGTCAACTCTGGATCGGGCTCAGGACCAGAGGCCCATGGAGACTGGCTCGGCGGGGAAGCCCTGACCGCAATCCTCAGATCTGCCGGCCTATCCGCGGAAGTAGTGATCCTCTGGGGGCCGCTAGATCAGGGGATAGGGATGGGGGCCTGGCCTTGAGAACCAAGGTAAACTAGCCGCGATCTCAACACTGCGATAATCATGTTCCCACAATGAGAACATGAACAATCCACAAACGCCGCTTCAGCGTGCTGAACGCCCAAACACGTGATGCAGCGATTGTGCCCGTCAGCTGGTGACAGGGAACGACCGCATCCAGCAACGCACGAGCGGAATGACATCTTTAAAAAGACGCACTCTACGCTTGTGAAGGAAATTAAAGTTCTTTTGATTACTGTGCCGAAGCACACAGGGAATCACCACGGCGCGCTACTGCAAGGTTCACAAGACCAGCAGAGCGCACTCAAATCCAGCCCAGATCGCAACCCTTCACAATATTGGGTTGCTGTGAAAACAGCAGTTTATAATGGCCGTTTGAAGTCGCGGGACCGCTGTAGCGCCTTAACGCCAGCACAGGATCTTCAATGCATTTCTTCTAAACACTCTCCGATGCTGCAGACAACTGCACGGTTCCGAAGCAAAAGACAAAGTGCGAGCGCTCCCCGCTTCCGCATTTATACCCGCTCGCGGGGGCGGGGCGCGTCACGCAAAGTTCGCGCCAATCTTCCTTGGCTCATTTAGTTTACACTCGAAGGTGATAGGGCTCTCTTGCGATATCCCAATTCGTCGGTTCATTTCTGATGTACATCGAACGTGACCGAGGATTTCCTACATTTTTTTTTTTTGCCCAAAAGGAATGAAAAGCTGTCAGAGTAAAACTATCAAATGTCTATATTGATTAAATATATGGAAATTTAAATATTTCATAACTCTTTATATTAAATATCTCTTTTCACTTTGTCTCTTGATTCGTAAAGGATGCTAAATTCAGCTCTGATGATTGTAAACCTGAACTCGTCTGTGTGTGAAAATGAAGAAAGAAAACCAACAAGACAGAGACAAAACCAACATATTATCCTTTTTATTTAAATTTAATAATTAATGTTTTCTCTCTTTCTTTCTTTCTAACAAGAAGAGACTGTTATGCTTATATGCATGTCTTTGTGGGCGGAGCCCTGAATGATTGACAGGAGTGCCGTGAGAATCACTTACTGCTCTTGACTGATTAACTTAAGTCATTTTAATTGATCAATGTGTTTTTAATTTTTACAACGAAGATTATCCAATGTTCTTTTAAATCTGATTACTTTTCTTTATTCAGTTTCTTACCTGAATACTTCTGTTAGACCTGAAAAAATAAAGCAGTCTTTATTCCATTTTATTCTATTGAATTTATTTGTACTACTCTTAGGAATTTGTTTAAATTTGTTCTTATTTTATTACTGTTTACTTTTTTAAATTCAATTTCCCATTTGAAATCAAGCTTTCTTGTGCTGTGTGTGTATGCTATTGCAACAAAATTACCCCACTGTAAAAACAAATACATGGAAGAAGTCAATTTTGGGGGTTCGTGGGAAATGGCCCATGTTAATCGGCTGTCACCGGACGAGTTATTACTCGAAGGGATCGTTGTGCGAAATGGGATTTCAAACTCTAATAAATATAGTGGGGTTTCGGACACTTTAGGATTACCCCCTTCCCGATGACCTTTCCCGTGATTGCCCCGGAAATGGGGGTTAACGGACACATATAGGGGGTGGCACTGGGCACTAGTGACCATTTCCCCCCTGTCCCACCCCCCAAAAACCCACCAAATGACCAAGGTAATCCATCCCAGATATCCACGAAACGTCCATGCTCTCATTAAGTGAATGGTGTTTTCAATGACCCCGTCCCACGAATCCATAATTTGTCCGATTGCCCAATAAAGTCAGCAAATGACCCGTCCCACGAACCCCTAATTTGTCCAACTGCCCATTAAAGTCTTCAAATGACCGGGGGACCCCCGCTGACTGCTCCCAGGCCACTCCCCCCCTCCCACGAACCCCTAATTTGTCCAATTACCCATTAAAGTTGGCAAATGAGTGGGGACCGCCGCCCACTGGCCCCAAGCCACGCCCACCGACCCCACGGACCCCTATTTTGTCCAATTGCCCATTAAAGTTGGCAAATGGGCCGGGGAGCCCCGCCCACGGCCCCAAGCCACGCCCCACATCTCACAAACCCCTAATTTGTCCAATTGCCCATTAAAGTTGGCAGATGAGCCGGGGAGCCCCACCCACGGCCCCAAGCCACGTCCACCGACCCCCAAGCCACGCCCCCCATCCCACGGACCCCTATTTTGTCCAATTGCCCATAAAAGTTGGCAAATGGGCCGGGGAGCCCCGCCCATGGCCCCAAGCCCAGCCCCCGTCCCACGGACCCCTAATTTGTCCAATTGCCCATTAAAGTCAGCAAATGACCCGTCCCACGAACACCTAATTTGTCCAACTGCCCATTAAAGTCGGCGAATGACCGGGGGACCCCCGCTGACTGCTCCCAGGCCACTCCCCCTGTCCCACCAACCCCTAATTTGTCCAATTACCCATTAAAGTTGGCAAATGAGCCGGGGAGCCCCGCCCATGGCCCCAAGCCACGCCCCCGTCCCACGGACCCCTAATTTGTCCAATTACCCATCAAAATTGGCAAACGTGCCCCGCGCGGAGACGAAAGGCCACGGATTCCGAACCTCTCGGGGCCCCTGACGCATGGCGTGTGAGAGAGATTTGGATCAGAAGGTGAAATTATTTTCCCTGCACTCAGGGGCCTAATGCTTTTGGTATGTCACTTGGGGGGTCCCCAGGAGCCATGGTGCAAAATTTGGGGCCCGTGGGTCCCTCGTGGAAAATTCCCACGCCCGACCGCTTCAATACGTTTGCAGACGTGGGGTAGCGGACGGCGCTTCGAAAGGTCCGATACGCCAGGGGGCGGCATCTTTCTTCTCGTCATGACCCCCCGAGGCTGGCGGAAAGTTTGGCGGCCTTACGACTAAGTTCGGGGGTCGAAAGGTCAAAAAAGCAAGCGCGCATCTGCCAAGCCATAGCGTGTTTGAAAGTGACATGGGATGGGCCCCGCACGGAGACGAAAGGCCATGGCGCCTCGAGATTCGAGACTTCGAACCTCTCGGGGCCCCAGACGCACAGCGTGTGAGAGAGATTTGGATCGGAAGCTGAAAATATTTTGCCTGCGCTCAGGGGCCTAATGCTTTTGGTATGTCACTTGGGGGGTCCCCAGGAACCAAGGTGCAAAAATTTGGGGCCCGCGGGACCCTTGTGGAAAAATCCCACGCCCCACCATTTGAATGCGTTTGCAGACGTGGGGTAGCGGACGGCGCTTCAAAAGGTCCGATCCGCCAGGGGGCAGCGTCTTTCTTCTCGTCACGACCCCCCGAGGCTGGCGGAAAAGTTTGGCGGCCTTAAGACTAAGTTCGGGGGTCGAAAGGTCAAAAAAGCAAGTGCGTGTCCGAAAAGCCATAGCGCGTTTGAATGTGACGTGGGATGGGCCCCGCGCGGAGACGAAAGGCCGTGGTGCCTCGAGATTTGAGATTCCGAACCTCTCGGGGCCCCCAACGCACGCCCCCGAAGCGTGATCCTCTAGGACCATCCTGAAAAAACGCCCATCCCCCACCCTTGAATCATAATGTCTTTGTATGAGTGTGAGAGAGATTTGGATTACAAGCTGAAAATATTTGACCTGCGCTCTAGGGCCCCGCGCTTTCGGTATGTCGCTCGGGGGCCCCCCAGGAGCCACGGTGCAAAATTTGGGGCCCGTGTGGAAAAATCCCACGCCCCACCATTTCAATGCGTTTGCAGACGTGGGGTAGCGGACGGCGCTTCGAAAGGTCCGATCCGCCAGGGGGCGGCGTCTTTCTTCTCGTCACGACCCCCTGAGGCTGGCGGAAAAGTTTGGCGGCCTTACGACTTAGTTCGGGGGTCGAAAGGTCAAAAAAGCAAGCGCGCGTGCGCCAACCCATTGTTTAAAATGATCCAAGTAATTATATGCAATGACGGTATGAACTTAGAAGTGGAGTGTTAAATCTTACATGTCCAGGTCAAAGTTCACAGAAGCGTTCATTTCATCAGCATCCATCGTCAACTTCGTTATTTTCTGCTAAGGTTCACACATTCATAGCGGATTCTAACCCATGCAGTTGAAAGTGTTCTCCACCAGGGGGTGTCTCGAGGCTGTTAGTTATTTTCTGCTAAGGTTCTCACATTCATAGCGGATTCTAACCCATGCAATTGAAAGGGTTCTCCACTAGGAGGTGTCTCGAGGCTGATGGAACCCAAGAACAAATAAGGGTTTTAAATGGCATAGATGGAGGCCCAGAACAAATAAGGCCTCAAAATGGCAAAGTATAGATAGATATCTTTTCCTGAATTATAAAGTGGTAATGTTGTGGTTCTTTTAAAGCTTTGTGGAACAAGGAGAAGTGAGTGTCTGTGTTGAACAGGATACAGCTAAAGGTCATAAAGGTCACTCATGCAAAACCAACCCTTTCTACTTGAATGGCAAAATACACTGATAAACTGCTGGCCAAAGTCACATTTTAATTACATTTCTGATGCTCAAATAGCTTTTAAAAAGCACTTATTTCAGCCAATGCGCCTCTCAGAAGTGTTTCTGTGTAAATCTGAGCTTCTAACAGCAGCTGCAGTGACACGATTAACAAATCGTATCTTTTATTTAGAAAGCGGGACTTCCATTACTAGAGCCGCCGTATTGAATATGTGACAAAAGTCCTCAAGCTTGACTCTGACAGGACTGATGTCCTCTTCCTCCTGTGTGACGTCCCTCAGCGTCTCTCCATCGCTTGTGAAGGTCACATGATCACACTGTCACGCTGCTGACAAAAGTTCACACGTTTGGTTTTCACACTTACTAAAGAGGAAACTGTGTTTGTGAGCGTGTTTAGAGACATATGCATTCAGGAAGAAGGCTGCTGACAGAATAAAACCTTAGAAGTTCTCATAAAAACATTCAGATGAATCAATTCTGCTTCATCGGCTTGTTTTAAGCTCTTTGTTTATTCAACATTCAGAATGCTATTAATCAATCAGTGAATTGGAGGTTTATCAAATCCACAGTTATCTATACTGGTGATGAAATGTGTGTTTGTCATCACTGCCACTGCAATACCTTCCAGTGTTTTACAAACTCAAGATCAAGATCAAGATCAGGTCCTTGTCATCACCGTCTGTATGAAACTGATTGAATATTGATATTCCCAAGTTTGAAAACATTATTACATGAGCATCTTTATGGATTGATGTCATGATGTCTGATTGTCGTCTGCTAAAACTCTTCTTCCGCTTCATCAAAACTATAGTTGAGGTGTCAAAACCTCAAATAAAATATAACGTGTTGATCACGTGTCACTCAGTGTGAAAAAGCCAAAACTGGTTTCAGCCTGATCATTTGTAGTGCGGTCTCTGGTCAGCGGTGTTGGTGAAACGGGTAAGAGCTTGATTTTATAACCGTTCTGTCAAATATCTTTAATGTGTGGTGGATTTACGGGAGATTGGTTGGGGCTAGTTGTCACAGGGCTGTGTCTCAGTAACTTTATAGTTTAAAAGACCAATAGCACAAATATGTGAGCGGGGAAAGACATCGGACAGTTCCACACTCATGTAGTGCTAAAATAACTGTTGCTGTCATTTTCTTGGATAAATAAAGTATTTTATTGATTTCTGTGAGCATTAAGGAAATAACTAGAGCTTATTTCTCTTTTGGTTTGTTCTCTTTAATCTCAAAATGGATGGAGCTCAATTTTCAGTGACAAGAAAGAGGAAGATAAGGTCACTGATGCGACATTAGGTGACCCACGCACCAGTAAATGAGCACAGCTATAGTCAAGATACAATGGGTTCATGTGTAGTTGAGCTGGTGTCTTCATCTGTAAGCACAAGAAAAGTGTGACACATAGTATATTTGATTCAAAATATCTAATGCAATGTAAAGACCACCCGTCAGCCCAAAGAAAGGATTCTGACGGCCTGGGCGAAGGTATAATGCATGTATGTCTTTTCAGCGCCTCTCTGAAGTTCACTTAATTTTTACAATTTAGTTTAAATTTTACTGTAGCTGCGCACTTAATCTGACTCCAATTTCAAATTATTATTACTTTTAGATCGTGTTTCCAATTGACTCTTCGCTGGCAGTTTGATTGACAGGTGATCTGACCAATCATAACCCCGAATCATTTTGTCCGACAAAGCGGTCAGGAGAGTTAGTAGATTAACGTTGGTGAACTTGAACTTGAAAAATTGTGTGTCCTCACATCTTTCCGCGCTTGAAACAACATTCCTTCTGATGTTCATTCATGTTTATTTGATGCTATAAATGAACTAGTATGAAGAGATGATCGGTTCACGAGGAGCTACAGCGATCTGTCACCACACATTAAACACACACTAGACGCTATTTATTGATTAAACTTCTTTTAAAAATTACGATATATTAAATATGAAACTGTTTCATATGTTATCAGTGTCCTCTTTGCTCCAGGATGTATTTTTCACTTCGTGAGAACATGATGTGTGGCCTGAGAGCGCATGGGTTGACAAGCATAGCAAAAGGGGGCGGGTTTTGTGAAGGGTCAATTGAGATGGTTAACAGTGTAGTTCAGAATGAAGTAGTAGGCTAATTTAGGACACTTTTTGATTTGGATGAACTGCATGTCTTTTAAATTCAGAGTTCATGGATTTGATAATGCCGTGTTTGCGTCATCTGATATCATGAAATGTTTTGGCTGTGGGCAAAAGGGGCATGTTAGGTGTGCATGTCCTGAGGGTAAAGAGATTAAATGTAGTACAATTGATGATTCTGACAGTGATGTAGTGGACAGTAAGACAGGACAAAGTTAACGCAGTGATTACAACTTTGACAAAATAAAGTCACTTCTGCAAAAAACTAAAAATGTGGAAAAATGTTCAGTTTGAAGATTTTTTGCTCACCACAGAATGATTACTAACTCAGTGACAATGCTAATGTGAGGTGAACAGTTTACAGTGCAGGAGATCAATAGATTGATCAGCCAAGATGGCCACAAAATCTGAGCCCTCTTCCAAAACGGACGCCACAGTGCCTATTGCTCTAACTCGCTTCCTCATCGAGGATCCAGAAATGACCCTCTCCAGAGTCCAGAGGTGACTCCCTTCCTCGTCCAGTCCCTGTGCTCGTCCCAGTCCCAGAACAGTGCGCCCTCCGATCCCAGAGAGCACCATGACCTCTAGAACTGCCAGCTCCGCCCTGGTCGCCTGAACTGCCGGCTCGGCCTTGGCCCCCTGAATTGCCTGAACCTTCCTGGTCATCGGTACTGCCCTGCAGTCCTCTAGTCACCTGTGTCACCCCAGAGACCTGCCAAGACTCCAGGGCGTGCCTCCCAGGTTGGATTCCGTTTTGCACAAGGAGTACTGTCACAGCCACCAGCACAATCACCAGCTCAGTACCCATGTGCACTACACTTCCCAGCATCCCTCCTGATCCACACCTGCGCCCTGTCAGCCATCACCACACTTGGCACAGATCACGTCCTGATCACGGATCACCTGTACCTGTGCACCCTTATCAACACTGCCTTCAAATGCCACCATTCCTTTCTCCTCACGGTATGGTCTTGTCAATGACGACCCTACCTGTTATACTCACCTGAGACACCCACCTGTTATTCCTGATTCCATCTTCTGTCTGCTTCTGTTCCTCATTGTCATCTACCTGGACCTTCAGTTCACCTGCCACTGTCAACATCACCGCTCACCACCTGCACAGAGAAAACAGCATTACTACCAGCTAAGCCTTCAGTATATCTATCTTCAGCCTCATATCCTTACCTGTTCTGCATTGCAGCTCAGCTTTGTCAGCTTTCCTGAAATGAAGACTGTTTAATTTGTACTCACCTTGTCTGCCTTCTTTTGTTTGTGACAGTTATGTTTGACGCTGATATTAAAGCTGAAAAATAAGCCACTGTAAATTTGTCGTAGGTGTTACTATGATGATGTCAGTCAGAACGGCTCCTCCTCTGATCTTTCTGGTCATGATTCACGGTTAGTCACTGCAACACTTAAGAAACACTCAGAACGTTTTTCATACTGCATCGTTCATGCACAACCTGCTGCTGATTTGTTCAGTGTGAACATTTTTTTTAGGGGTCTGTAGTCAGAAGGAGAATGTGACCTACAGTCCTTCACACATCTGTGCACTAAAGAACTCATCAGTGATCATGAGATGCTCTTATACATACCCTACTGGACGTCAGATCAAGAAAGTGTTCTGGATCAAAACACTGATAACTGATAATGGAGAGCTTCAAGATCTGTCTAATGACCCTGAATACAGTCAGAGGCTTCAGTATCTGGGAGATAAACAGCAGAACTGCACCATCAGACTGAGTCATGTGACACTGAAGGATTCACACAAGTACTATTTCAGATTCACCACTGATAAAGAAGATGTGAAATGGATTGGTTATCCAGGAGTGAGTCTTTCTGTCACAGGTGACTTTCATGAGGTTTATCTCTTCTTCTGTGCATTATGTTGAATAATAATCAGTGTATGACAGCAGCACTAGATATAATGTGTGTGTTGTGTTCAGATCTTCAGGTGGAGTCTCCTGAGAGAGTGACAGAGGGAGATTCAGTCCGTCTGACATGTAAAAGCAGCTGTAAACTGACTGACGGAGCAACATTCATCTGGTACAGAAACTCACAGCCATTAACTGAGAGAAGAGACAGAAACAATGAACTCCTGCTGCAGTCAGTCAGAAGAGAGGATGCAGGCAGATATAGCTGTGCTGTACACGGACACCATCACATCTCTCCTGCTGCTGAGATCAATGTCATGTGTGAGTTAAGACTCATTTCTTTTTAAAAACTGGAGATTGTGTTTGAATGAGATGATTTAAGGATTTGATTATTGTCCTTTTAGATCCTCCAAAGAACGTCTCAGTGTTGATAAACGGATCTGGTGAAATAGTGTCAGGAGATTCAGTGACTCTGATCTGCAGCAGTGATTCAAACCCTCCTGCTCTGAACTTCAGCTGGTTTAAAGGAACAACGTTTGTAGGATCTGGAAGAATCTACAGCATCTCAAATTTCAGCTCTGATGACAGTGGAGAATACAAGTGCAGATCCAGAAATGAACATGGAGAGAAATACTCTGATGCTGTGACTCTAAACATCATGTGTGAGTTTATTATAAAACTTAAGATGCCAATTCTCGGTTTTGATCATTTCAGTTCATATTAGTCATTTTAAAATGTGTAAGAGGTCTTAAATAATTTGGTGACCGTTATTAGACCCACTCAGAAGCGTCTCAGTGTCCATCATGAATCTGTTCAGATGTTTTACACTTTAGTCTCAGTTGCAGGACATCTGGTGATATTGTACGTATCCATTGGAGTGGTTTGTGGTTCAGTGATCATCATGATGCTGATTTGGTAAGATATGTGTCTGTGGTACTATGTAGTGTGTGTGAATGAGTGACTGAGTCAGTGGAGGTCATGATGAACGTGAGCTAGTGATGCTAAAGATTAATGATGGGATTAACTGTTGCTAATAATTCAATCAATATTCCTTATTAATGGTCGTCATCATTAAGAGTCTGTAGTTTTGAGGTGCGTGCCAAGCCATGGAACGGATCAGGTATGCAAGCCATTTATTTAGAAAAATAAGTAACCAAGTGTCCCAAAAACCTTTAAAACAAGTGATTTTACTGAACTTAAGAACTACATTGAGTAGAATAAAGATTCTGGTGGATAAATGATGATCTTCCAGCGCTGTTTCAGCAGTGCGCTCCTATTTTATGGCTCACAGTAAATCAAAACCTGTCAATCTGAGAGATCAGATCAGATCCCGGGAATCCTAGATTTCCAAAAGCCAAAACTAGTCCAATCGCATTTCAGCAAGGGGTAGTAAAATCTGTATTTTTGGTGGGCTTCCCCTGGTAAAATTCACATTCCAGGGGCTAACGAGTAACGAGTGTTTGAACGTATAAAAATAGCTGTAAGTGAAGGACACCGGAAACCAGACAATTCATTTTACAAATGGCCGCCCCCGTTCTTATGTGAAAAGAGAAATATTATTGTGAATTAAACATCAAATAAGTTCTGATTGGTTGTAATTTTATCTTTAAAGGGGAATCAGCTGTTTGAAAAAGAGAAATGACTCGCTCGAACCTCAGGTAAGTTATCAGTAGAAAAGATCGAAAGCCTGAATGTAGTGAGACATTATCTCGTGAGTTTATAGAGTCATTTTCCCACTATTTTGTGTTTTCTTTAATGTCAAAGGTTCGTTCCAGACGCAACGCTTGTGATGTTGAACAGAGTGACCCAGTGTATGAGAACACAATGGTAAGTGTTTCCTACAAAAGAATGAAAAGCTCCTCAATGTCAGAGTGAAAATTTCAAATGTTTATATTGACTAAGTTTATGGAAATTTAAATAATTGTCTCTTGATTCATAAAGGTTGATCAACTTGATGACAGTAAACCTGAACTGAACTCGTCTGTGTATGAAAATCTTCCAGTAAGTAAGAAAACCAACAAGACAGAGACAAAACCAACATATTATTCTTTCACCATTCTGCTTTTATTTAAATATAATAATTAATGTTTTCTCTCTTTCTTTCTTTCTAACAAGAAGAGGCTGTAATGCTTTTATGCATGTCTTTGTGGGCGGAGCCCTGAATGATTGACAGAGTGCCGTGAGAATCACTTACTGCTCTTCACTGATTATCTTAAGTCATTTTAATTGATTAATGTGTTTTTAATTTTTACAATGAAGATTATCCAATGTTCTGTTAAATCTGATTACTTTCCTTTATTCAGCTTCTTACTTGAATACTTCTGTTAGACCTGAAAAAATAAAGCAGTCTTTATTCCATTTTATTCTATTGAATTTATTTGTACTACTCTTAGGAATTTGTTTAAATTTGTTCTTATTTTATTACTGTTTACTTTTTTAAATTCAATTTCCCATTTGAAATCAAGTGTTCTTGTGCTGTGTGTGTACGCTATTGCAACAAAATTACCCCACTGTAAAAACAAATACACTGAGTTAGTGTCACAGAGTCTACGTCACCATCACGCTCAGCACCACCCACACATTCATTATCACCCGAGTTCTAATCACCTTCACCTGTCTACAATCACCGCTGTGCACTATAAGAAGTTCACCGTCTGATCTCTTCTTGAATGGACTACAAAGTCTTACCTGCGATTCTACCTACCTTCTTCTTCGAATTCCCACAGAGTCTTCATTCTCTTCCGGATCATCCACAGCGTGAGCATGAACTGCTGGATCGTTTCCATACTCTCTGCAAACACAAAGAAAGGACTGTTATAGATCAAGCTAAGTTATCTGTTTACTTCCTGGATTACGAACTCACCATACCAGATCTGTTACCTGTTGTTTATCTGCTTGTTATCAATAAACACCAAACTAAACCTTACTTCCTGTGTCTGTGTCTGACAGTTAGCAAATATTTGTGAGATGATTGAAATGGTAATTGATCAAAGTTTATATGTGGGGAAAAAAGGCTTAAAAGCTTTATCATATAAAGTGATTTCTTCAGAGGAATTTTTTGATTGCCTAGACTTTCAATGGATGGATAAATTAATAAAATTAAAAATATCTATATGAATGTGTATGCAGCATTTTTTCAGAATATAAAGTTAACGAGTTATTATGAGCATTATAATGTTTGAAGCAGTTTACAAATCTCAGTAAACCCAGAAGATTTAAAAAAAAAAAAAAAATTTATGCTGTGGAAATACAAACTGGAAGACAGACCACAACCAGCGCAGCGCTGAAAGGGGGCGGGGCTACGTAAGGTCTCTATTGAATGAGAAAAATAGAGGGCGTGGCTAGAAAAGGGGGCGTTCCATGCAGTTCGATGTCAGTCTGCAGCAGACTCACAGTAGGAGGACCGTCAAACTGACATCATCATTCTAGAGGGGGAGTACATTTACAGATTTTCATCAAAGACTACGAAGACAAAAAAAAAAAAAATGTGAATCGACTACATGAATTGTTCACCACAAGACTGGTAATGTGCACTAACAAAGTAAATAGAGATGATTTTGATTTCATGTTGAATTTGCTGCATGAATCAGTGAGTTTGTTCTCCATGTCTTTGCGCCACCTGCTGGTGACACACTTCTTTAGTTATTCGAATTGACAGACATTTCTTCATCTAGTGAGAGTGAATGTGTTCACATGAGCAGCAGTGCAGTTCAAGTGCTGGTGGAGGTGACGATCATGAAGTTTAGAGGTGAGTATTATTGCCAGGATTAATTTAACATGTATTTTACATGAATTCAGTGCTGTAGGCCTTCAGTCTAGACAAATCCCATTCCCTCTGGCCACCAATCCCCTCCTTGCTTTTCATGAATTATAAAGTGGTGATGTTGTGGTTCTCTTAAAGCTTTGTGGAACAAGGAGAAGTGAGTGTCTGTGTTGAACAGGATACAGCTTCTGTCAGGTCAGGATTTGCATAAAGGATTAAAGCAGTTCACACACTTCTTATCATCACACAAAAGAGGAAGTGACACTTTTAGTAAAGATGATCTTATAAAGTCCCGTTGAACTTTAATTAATTTCAAGAAAGTGTCACGATTGCATTTGTTCACTCCGCAGGAACTGTGAACAATCCTGTGTGAAGAAATAAAAGTTTAACTTCATGTGAAAATCACACACATCTTAAAGAAATGCTTTGGAAATGTGAAGAGCTTTGCATGTTCTCGACTCTTTTCACTTCCTCTTTCTTCGTTTGGCTCATTCTTTCTCTCTGAAGGATGCTGCTTCATTTGTGTTGTCTATTTTATTTTCTTGTGTTACAAAAGCTAAAATAAGTGACTGTATATTGACTGTTTTGCAAGTGTTGCTATGGTGACGTCACTCCTCTGATCTTTCTGATCATGAACTCAGACCTATTTCTGCTTTTCAACATCCTCCAGCACTGACTCATCAGTGATAATGAACTGCACTTACAGGGAGTGCAGAATTATTAGGCAAATGAGTATTTTGACCACATCATCCTCGTTATGCATGTTGTCTTACTCCAAGCTGTATAGGCTGGAAAGCCTACTACCAATTAAGCATATTAGGTGATGTGCATCTCTGTAATGAGAAGGGGTGTGGTCTAATGACATCAACACCCTATATCAGGTGTGCATAATTATTAGGCAACTTCCTTTCCTTTGGCAAAATGGGTCAAAAGAAGGACTTGACAGGCTCAGAAAAGTCAAAAATAGTGAGATATATTGCAGAGGGATGCAGAAGTCTTAAAATAGCCAAGCTTCTGAAGCGTGATCATCGAACAATCAAGCGTTTCATTCAAAATAGTCAACAGGGTCGCAAGAAGCGTGTGGAAAAACCAAGGCGCAAAATAACTGCCCGTGAACTGAGAAAAGTCAGGCGTGCAGCTTCCAAGATGCCACTTGCCACCAGTTTGGCCATATTTCAGAGCTGCAACATCACTGGAGTGCCCAAAAGCACAAGGTGTGCAATACTCAGAGACATGGCCAAGGTAAGAAAGGCAGAAAGTCGACCACCACTGAACAAGACACACAAGCTGAAACGTCAAGACTGGGCCAAGAAATATCTCAAGACTGATTTTTCTAAGGTTTTATGGACTGATGAAATGAGAGTGAGTCTTGATGGGCCAGATGGATGAGCCCGTGGCTGGATTGGTAAAGGGCAGAGAGCTCCAGTCCGACTCAGACGCCAGCAAGGTGGAGATGGAGTACTGGTTTGGGCTGGTATCATCAAAGATGAGCTTGTGGGGCCTTTTCGGGTTGAGGATGGAGTCAAGCTCAACTCCCAGTCCTACTGCCAGTTTCTGGAAGACACCTTCTTCAAGCAGTGGTACAGGAAGAAGTCTACATCCTTCAAGAAAAACATGATTTTCATGCAGGACAATGCTCCATCACACGCGTCCAAGTACTCCACAGCGTGGCTGGCAAGAAAGGGTATAAAAGAAGAAAATCTAATGATATGGCCTCCTTGTTCACCTGATCTGAACCCCATTGAGAACCTGTGGTCCATCATCAAATGTGCGATTTACAAGGAGGGAAAACAGTACACCTCTCTGAACAGTGTCTGGGAGGCTGTGGTTGCTGCTGCACGCAATGTTGATGGTGAACAGATCAAAACACTGACAGAATACATGGATGGCAGGCTTTTGAGTGTCCTTGCAAAGAAAGGTGGCTATATTGGTCACTGATTTGTTTTTGTTTGGTTTTTGAAAGTCAGAAATGTATATTTGTGAATGTTGAGATGTTATATTGGTTTCACTGGTAAAAATAAATAATTGAAATGGGTATAAATTTGTTTTTTGTTAAGGTGCCTAATAATTATGCACAGTAATAGTCACCTGCACACACAGATATCCCCCTAAAATAGCTACAACTAAAAACTAAAAACTAAAACTTCCAAAAATATTCAGCTTTGATATTAATGAGTTTTTTGTGTTCATTGAGAACATGGTTGTTGTTCAATAATAAAATTAATCCTCAAAAATACAACTTGCCTAATAATTCTGCACTCCCTGTATAAATATCCTACTGTACATCAGATCAAGAAAGTCTTCTGGAGCAAAGGCCCATTACAAGAGGGTTTAGAGCCTCCAGATCTGTCTGATGACCCTGAATACAGTCAGAGGCTTCAGTATCTGGGAGATCAACAGCTTGTCATCACCGTCTGTATGAAACTGATTGAATATTGATATTCCCAAGTTTGAAAACATTATTACATGAGCATCTTTATGGATTGATGTCATGATGTCTGGTGTCGTCTGCTAAAACTCTTCTTCCGCTTCATCAAAACTATAGTTGAGGCGTCAAAACCTCAAATAAAATATAACGTGTTGATCACGTGTCATTCAGTGTGAAAAAGCCAAGATTGAACAGTTGGTCGGGTATGGAGAGTCTAGAGGTAGTTTGGCCGAAAACCTCTTTGAAGTGGTTGGTGAAGGCAGTTAAAGACGTGATTACTTCAGCATTAGACATCCATGGTGCTTGAGCCCACTGCAAAGCTCGACCAGACAGCGAATTGATCATAAAAGCTACCCGTGCTTTATCATTGACAAATTGCTGAGGTTGCATCTCAAAATACAATGAGCATTGTAGTAGGAACCCGTTGCAGTCCTCCGCCTCACCAGAGAAGGTCACTGGTCGGACCATGGGACAAGCAAAAGGCAGCTGGTGTGGCTGGAGAAGAAGACGGAGTTGTCGAAAGTGTGCGATGAACGGCTTGAACGAGTTCGGTAAACAGATCTGTCGATCTTTCTCCACTGGGTTTCGATGTAGTCTGCATTTCATTGTTTTTAGGGTCTGGTCTTCTGTCAGACACAGACAAAGGCAAAGGGTTTTATTAAAGTCTTTATTGAGCAGATCACAGAAACACCAGGTAACAGGTCGGGTATGATAATAGTCCAAGAATCAAACAGATGACTTAGCTGGCTAGTAAATAGGATTCTCCGTGTCTTGTAGATATGAACTGGAAGATCTCTAAACTTGTTGGAATCAGGACGAAGGACTGGAAGGTTGACGGTATCCACGGACCAGGCAGAGAGAGGACAGGTAAGAGAACGCAGGTGAGTCTGTATAGTCATGTTACGACGAGACCAGACACTGAACTGAGGGGCAGGTGAGTATAAATAGGAAGTGGCGGTAATGGGTAACAGGTAATAGTGATTAGTATTCTGGGGAAAGTGAACGGGTGGGTGGAGTTGGCTGAGAAGGCGTGGTAGGATCAGTGACAGGCTCCATGACAATATCATTACTGCAGTAAATCCTGAAGATACACCAGATTTCATCACATTCAAAATGGCAGTGCCACGTTCTAGAGAAACCTCACTGGTTCAAACTCATAATTGTGTATCAAACATCAAGTAAATTCTGATTGGTTGTAATTGTGTCAAATCTTTGTCTTTAAAGGGGAAGCAGGTGGATGAAAAAGAGAAATAATGCACAGGAATCTCAGGTAGAACAATTATTTGGTTATCAGTAGTTTACTGATCAGGGATGTGTTTCCCAAAACCATCGTTCAACAACTATGGTCGCAAGTTCTGTTGAATTGTGTCGGTAATGACGAAACTCGTGATCGTAGTTGGTTTTGGGAAACGCATCCCTGGTAAATTAATTTGTAACTAAAAATTAAAGTTTAGATGTAGTTGTGACTTTATCTAATGAGTTGTTTCTAGACATTTTTTTTTAATTTTCTCTCTGTTCTGTTTTTTTTTTTCTTTTAATGTCAAAGAAGGTTCAATCCAGACCTCATCATGACAGACTCAACGCTGGTGATGTTGAATTGAGTGAACCTGTGTATGAGAACTCAATGGTAAGTGTTTTAACTGAGGATTTCCTTCACTTTTACACAAAAGGAATGAAAAGCTCCTCAATGTCAGAGTGAAAATATTAAATGTCTATATTGACTAAGATTATGGAAATTTAAATAATTGTCTCTTGATTCGTAAAGGTTGCTCAACTTGATGACAGTAAACCTGAACTGAACTCGTCTGTGTATGAAAATCTTCCAGTAAGTAAGAAAACCAACAAGACAGAGACAAAACCAACATATTATTCTTTCACCATTCTGTTCTTGATGCTTTTATTTAAATATAATAATTCATGTTTTCTCTCTTTCTTTCTTTCTAACAAGAAGAGGCTGTAATGCTTTTATGCATGTCTTTGTGGGCGGAGCCCTGAATGATTGACAGGAGTGCCGTGAGAATCACTTACTGCTCTTGACTGATTAACTTAAGTCATTTTAATTGATCAATGTGTTTTTAATTTTTACAATGAAGATTATCCAATGCTCTTTTAAATCTGATTACTTTTCTTTATTCAGCTTCTTACTTGAATACTTCTGTTAGACCTGAAAAAATAAAGCAGTCTTTATTCCATTTTATTTTATTGAATTTATTTGTGCTACTCTTAGGAATTTGTTTAAATTTGTTCTTATTTTATAACTGTTTACTTTTTTTAAATCAATTTCCCATTTGAAATCAAGCGTTCTTGTGCTGTGTGTGTACGCTATTGCAACAGAATTACCCCACTGTAAAAACAAATACATTGAGTTAGCAAATATTTGTGAGATAATTGAAATGGTAATTGATCAACGTTTATATGTGAAAAAAAGGCTTAAAAGCTTTATCATATAAAGTGATCTCTTCAGAGGAATTTTTTGATTGCCTGGAGTTTCAATGGATGGATAAAAAAATAAAATTAAAAATATCTATATGAATTTGTATGCAGCATTTTTCAGAATATAAAGTTAAAGAGTTATTATGAGCATTATAATGTTTGAAGCAGTTTACAAATCTCAGTAAACCCGGAAGATTTTTAAAAACAAATTTATGCTGTGGAAATGCAAACTGGAAGACAGACCACAACCAGCGCAGCGCTGAAAGGGGGCGGGGTTACGTAAGGTCTATATTGAATGAGAAAAATAGAGGGCGTGGCTAGAAAAGGGGGCGTTCCATGCAGTTCGCTGTCAGTCTGCAGCAGACTCACAGTAGGAGGACCGTCAAACTGACGTCATCATTCTAGAGGGGGAGTACATTTACAGATTTTCATCAAAGATATCAAAGACAAAAAAAAACAAAAATTGTGAATCGACTACATGAATTGTTCACCACAAGACTGGTAATGTGCACTAACAAAGTAAATAGAGATGATTTTGATTTCATGTTGAATTTGCTGCATGAATCAGTGAGTTTGTTCTCCATGTCTTTGCGCCACCTGCTGGTGACACACTTCTTTAGTTATTCGAATTGACAGACATTTCTTCATCTAGTGAGAGTGAATGTGTTCACATGAGCAGCAGTGCAGTTCAAGTGCTGGTGGAGGTGACGATCATGAAGTTTAGAGGTGAGTATTATTGCCAGGATTAATTTAACATGTATTTTACATGAATTCAGTGCTGTAGGCAGTGGCGGTTCTAGACCATTTTTACTAGGGGGGCCAAGGGGGGGCCAGTGTTTAATCAGAGGGGCACATTAAAAATGGTAACAAATTATGTTTAAATATTATAAACTACTTTACTTTACAATCATATAAACATTTATTACAACATTGTACAACATATGTACACGAGTGAGTGCAGGTGCAAAAAAGGTTCATTAATGTTGATGATTATTATCAATGATTTGTGAAGAATCATGTGACACTGGAGACTGGAGGAATGATGATAAATTCAGCTTTGATCATAGGATATAAATTACACTGTACTATATATTCACATAGAAAACAGTTATTTTACATTTTAATAATATCTCACAATTTTAGAGCTTTTTTTGTATTTTTAATAACATAAATGCAGCCTTGGTGAGCAGAAGAGACTTCTTTCAAAAACAACCAAAATAGTTCAGTTTCCAAACTTTTGACTGGTAGTGCATATCTGCATGTACTGCATGTATTTCAAAATGTAGGCCAAGTATTTACTTAAAAGAAAGAAACATTAGAGCCATATTGACACAAAAAATTATTTACAGGAGAAAGCACCATTCTAAGGACATACAGTAGGCCTACAATGAAATTATAATTGAACTGCTTTGCAAATAGTAATAACCTTCTTCATCACAAAGCTGATGGTGCAGAACTTGATCCACATGAATCCACTTTCTGTCCCTCTGGCTGTTCCTCTCTCTGTCCCTGTATGTTTTCTTCCTCCTCACCCTCTTCTTCGTTCTCCTCATTCTCTTTTTCATGCTCCTCCCCCTCTTCCTCATCCTCTTCACCCTCTGGAATGTCCCTCTCTGTGTCAGAGTCCTCACTCTCTCCAGCCTCCACTGACTCCTCTGACTCTCCCTCTTTCTGCTCCTCAACTATCTCAATACCTTGATTCGTTTCTCTCACTTTTTTGTTAACAAAAAAGGACGCTATGTCCCTTCCTTGTTTCCTGATAACTATCGGAAGAAAAAAAACGTGCATTACATTTCGTTGCCTAACTATCCCTCCCTACTTAACATGGGCAATAATAACCTGTTGATTACTTTACTCAAATGTATGTTATCGCAATGCAACAGCCAAAACAGATGAAGTTACGTGATTAACATCACAACATTGTGCAGGAACAACCAGTTACTTACGAGATACGAGTCACTTACGCGGCCGGCGCTGCTCTAATTTACCCGTGTAGAACGTTAGTTCCGCTTTTGGCACTCGCGTGTAAAATCATAAAAAAGTCATATTCTTTTCTCTTTTTTTTTGGGAAGCACAGGGAGGACCACAGGGGTGGCCAGGGACATATCTACAGAGGCACGGGCCTCCCTAGGCCTCCGTGTAGAACCGCCACTGGCTGTAGGCCTTCAGTCTAGACAAATCCCATTCCCTCCTGCAACCAATCCCTTCCTTGCTTTTCCTGAATTATAAAGTGGTAATGTTGTGGTTCTCTTAAAGCTTTGTGGAACAAGGAGAAGTGAGTGTCTGTGTTGAACAGGATACAGCTAAAGGTCATAAAGGTCACTCATGCAAAACCAACCCTTTCTACTTGAATGGCAAAATACACTGATAAACTGCTGGCCAAAGTCACATTTTAATTACATTTCTGATGCTCAAATAGCTTTTAAAAAGCGTTTCTTTCAGCCAATGCGCCTCTCAGAAGTGTTTCTGTGTAAATCTGAGCTTCTAACAGCAGCTGCAGTGACACGATTAACAAATTCATTACTAGAGCCGCCATATTGAATATGTGATAAAAGTCCTCAAGCTTGACTCTGACAGGACTGATGTCCTCTTCCTCCTGGGTGACGTCCCTCAGCGTCTCTCCATCGCTTGTGAAGGTCACATGATCACACTGTCTGTCACGCTGCAGTCAAAAGTTCATGCGTTTGGTTTTCACACTTACTAAAGAGGAAACTGTGTTTGTGAGCGAGTTTAGAGACATATGCATTCAGGAAGAAGGCTGCTGACAGAATAAAACCTTAGAAGTTCTCATAAAAACATTCAAATGAATCAATTCTGCTTCATCGGCTTGTTTTAAGCTCTTTGTTTATTCAACATTCAGAATGCTATTAATCAATCAGTGAATTGGAGGTTTATCAAATGCACAGTTATCTATACTGGTGATGAAATGTGTGTTTGTCATCACTGCCACTGCAATACCTTCCAGTGTTTTACAAACCAGGATAGTTTGCCTATGCAAATTATACTATAATCATTCAAGTCTTTCAAGATCAGGTTCCTTGTCATCACTGTCTGTATGAAACTGATTGAATATTGATATTCCCAAGTTTGAAAACATTATTACATGAGCATCTTTATGGATTGATGTCATGATGTCTGATTGTCGTCTGCTAAAACTCTTCTTCCGCTTCATCAAAACTATAGTTGAGGCGTCAAAACCTCAAATAAAATATAACGTGTCGATGACGTGTCATTCAGTGTGAAAAAGCCAAAACTGGTTCCAGCCTGATCATTTGTAGTGCGGTCTCTGGTCAGCGGTGTTGGTGAAACGGGTAAGAGCTTGATTTTATAACCGTTCTGTCAAATATCTTTAATGTGTGGTGGATTTACGGGAGATTGGTTGGGGCTAGTTGTCACAGAGCTGTGTCTCAGGAACTATATAGTTTAAAAGACCAATAGCACAAATATGTGAGCGGGGAAAGACATCGGACAGTTCCACACTCATGTAGTGCAAAAATAACTGTTGCTGTCATTTTCTTGGATAAATAAAGTATTTTATTGATTTCTGTGAGCATTAAGGAAATAACTAGAGCTTATTTCTCTTTTGGTTTGTTCTCTTTAATCTCAAAATGGATGTGCTCAATTTTCAGTGACAAGAAAGAGGAAGATAAGGTCACTGATGCGACATTAGGTGACCCACGCACCAGTAAATGAGCACAGCTATAGTCAAGATACAATGGGTTCATGTGTAGTTGAGCTGGTGTCTTCATCTGTAAGCACAAGAATAGTGTGACACACAGTATATTTGATTCAAAATATCTAATGCAATGAGGCATGATGTTAAATATGAGAAATTTAATATGTAACAAAGAGACACAGAAACAACAAGAGTTACAATTCAGAAATAAGTCACTGTTCATTTGTTGTAGGTGTTGATAGTGACGTCAGTCAGAATGGCTCCTCCTCTTCCTCTGATCTTTCTGCTCATGATTCATGGTGAGTCGATGCAACACTTCAGAAACACTTGAGAAACTGGAAACTGCATTTTTATGCACAACTGCTGCTAATCTGTTCAGGATTAATTCTGTGTTTCAGGGGTTTCTAGTGCTGGTTGGGGTGTGAGTTACAGTCCTTCACACATCTGTGCACTAAAGAACTCATCAGTGATCATGAGATGCTCTTATACATACCCTACTGGACATCAGATCAATAGAGTGTTCTGGAGTAAAACGCCGATAAAAGATGATGGAGAGTTTCCAGATCTGTCTAATGACACTGAATACAGTCAGAGGCTTCAGTATCTGGGAGATCAACAGCAGAACTGCACCATCAGACTGAGTCATGTGACACTGAAGGATGAACACGAGTACTATTTCAGATTCATCACTGATAAAGACAGATGGATTGGTGTTCCAGGAGTGACTCTTAATGTTACAGGTGACTTTCATGAGGTTTATCTCTTCTTCTGTGCATTATGTTGAATAATAATCAGTGTATGACAGCAGCACTAGATATAATGTGTGTGTTGTGTTCAGATCTTCAGGTGGAGTCTCCTGAGAGAGTGACAGAGGGAGATTCAGTCCGTCTGACATGTAAAAGCAGCTGTAATCTGACTGACGGAGCAACATTCATCTGGTACAGAAACTCACAGCCATTAACTGAGAGAAGAGACAGAAACAATGAACTCCTGCTGCAGTCAGTCAGAAGAGAGGATGCAGGCAGATATAGCTGTGCTGTACACGGACACCATCACATCTCTCCTGCTGCTGAGATCAATGTCATGTGTGAGTTAAGACTCATTTCTTTTTAAAAACTGGAGATTGTGTTTGATTTAAGGATTTGATTATTGTCCTTTTAGATCCTCCAAAGAGCGTCTCAGTGTCCATCAGCCCATCTGAAATAGTGTCAGGAGATTCAGTGACTCTGAACTGCAGCAGTGATTCAAACCCTCCTGCTCTGAACTTCAGCTGGTTTAAAGGAGGAACGTTTGTAGGATCTGGAAGAATCTACAGCATCTCAAAGATCAGCTCTGATAACAGTGGAGAATACAAGTGCAGATCCATCAATGAACATGGAGAGAAATACTCTGATGCTGTGACTCTAAACGTCATGTGTGAGTTTATTATCGCTTGCATTTTGTTCACATCTAAATCAGTAATTCTCAAAGTGTGGTCCGCCATCGCCCCTTAGTGGTCCACGAAAAGATGACCTAAACTAGGCAAGCTCTTAACCTGCATCGGATCGCGGGCGTGGGGGGTTGACATCAGCAGGGTTCCAGACGGCGACCTTTTTTTGAGGATGTGCGAATTTTTTTGTGGTCGCATTTGTGCGAGTACATGATCATGTTATTCGCGCGTGTGCAGAACGAGATATCAACAGCGGCTGCCGTCCGTAACTGTTTTGTTTTCAAAATGAACAATTTATATAATGAACGAGTACATCATGAATCCATTTTCCAAACCGTGTTTTTGTCTTATCCTGAATCACTACGGTGCGCCTATAATAAGTGTTTATATTCGGACTATTTCAGACCAGGTTCGGCTCGGCTGCGGAGTATCACAGTACCTGCGTGACTCGTCATAGACAAACAGTGAGAAGTAGTTCCGGCTACAATGTTCTTCCGCGAGACACATGCAGTTCTATTTATTAACCGCTATGAGAGCGAACATACACGCGCATTGAACAATGACGATGAAACGCGCCAATTAGGAATTCAGGAAATTTAGGAATTAAGCCATATAAAAATGAAAAGGTTAAAAGCTGAATAATAATCATTAAAAAAAAACAAAGTTTGGAGGTCAAGGATGCTGGTGGAAAGGACGAGCCAGCACACAGACACAACTAATGATGAGAGCACAGGTAGAAAGTTACTTCAACTGCAATGGGTTAGACCAGAGTTCCTCAATAGGCCGCGAGAGAATGTTTGGCCCGCGGTAATGTCAAATAGTGTTGTCAAGGTAATGTATATAAGAACATCTCTGTCGTGAAAATTCAAACGCAGCATCATCGCTTTCGTTGCGTAACCGCTGGTGAGTCGAAAATGCTTGCGCTCCGCGCCAGTGGTCACGCGCAGTTAGTCTGTCAGCGACTCAAAAACTGACTAGGGAAAATAGACTAAAATGTGAATGGACTGAAAATGTTTGGTTTATTTTGTCTGACCAACAACAACAAAGAAAGAAAGTAAACTGTATGTGAGAAAGTATAGTGTTTGCTTTTATATTATTAGTAACAGAAAGACAAACTAACGGCTAATATTTTCTCATTTACCTTCAGCATTCAGCAAATACACATATATATCATTAAAACAAATCTCTGAATATCTAATTAACATTTAATTTCACAGACCTTGCAGATTTATTCAAATACAACAGTGAGATTTTCTGAAGTGTTTGTAACCCTCATGAACGCGTGTATTCTGTGTGTGACAGTCGATCCGTGTGAAGTGAATTCAGACTTCAGTTATATATATATATATAATATTTCGATTAATTCATACTTTTCATATTTCTAATTTATTAAATATGAATTAAAATAAATGTAAATTATGCATATATATATATCAGATTTATATCAACCATCGGCCACTGTGATTTAATATATTTAAGATTAAGACGATTATTCATCAAGCATGCATTGATTAAAATTGTTGTAGCAAAAAAGGTGCGACCAACTGAGAAAATTGGTAGCACCAGTGCAACCAGTGGAAAAGTTAGTCTGGAGCCCTGATCAGTGTGTTTTAATAACGAAAAATGGATCATATCATTGCATTTGTGTTTGAATAATTAGTTTTTCACTTGAAACAGTTGCATATTAAACTTAAATTTAGTTTATCCTTCCTATTTTGTTGTTTTTGGGGGGGCGTGTTAGAGTGGGATTCTGTTAGGTGGTCCTCAGAAAAAAATTGGAAGATAAAGTGGTCGTTGGGCTGAAAAAGTTTGAGAAACACTGATCTAAATTCATAGTTTCCTAATATTTTTTGTGAATTTTAATTATTGTCTGTTTTAGATCCTCCCAGGAGCGTCTCAGTGTTGATAAATGAATCTGGTGAAATAGTGTCAGGAGATTCAGTGACTCTGAACTGCAGCAGTGATTCAAACCCTCCTGCAGAAATCAACTGGTTTAAAGGAGGAACGTTTGTAGGATCTGGAAGAATCTACAGCATCTCAAAGATCAGCTCTGATGACAGTGGAGAATACAAGTGCAGATCCATCAATGAACATGGAGAGAAATACTCTGATGCTGTGACTCTAAACATCATGTGTGAGTTAATGATGATTCAACAAACAAACTAGTGGATTAACAATTCCAAAATATGAATATACAGTTTCTTTTGTACTTTTCAGATCCTCCCAGGAGCGTCTCAGTGTTGATAAACGAATCTGGTGAAATAGTGTCAGGAGATTCAGTGACTCTGATCTGCAGCAGTGATTCAAACCCTCCTGCTCTGAACTTCAGCTGGATTAAAGGAGGAACGTTTGTAGGATCTGGAAGAATCTACAGCATCTCAAAGATCAGCTCTGATAACAGTGGAGAATACAAGTGCAGATCCATCAATGAACATGGAGAGAAATACTCTGATGCTGTGACTCTAAACGTCATGTGTGAGTTTATTATCGCTTGCATTTTGTTCACATCTAAATTCATAGTTTCCAAATATTTTTTGTGAATTTGAATTTTTGTCTGTTTTAGATCCTCCCAGAAGCGTCTCAGTGTTGATCAACGGATCTGGTGAAATAGTGTCAGGAGATTCAGTGACTCTGATCTGCAGCAGTGATTCAAACCCTCCTGCTCTGAACTTCAGCTGGTTTAAGGAGAATGAAACCTCAGCTGTTGGATCTGGACAGAGTTTCAGTGCACTACAGAGTGGACGCTTCTACTGTCAGGCTCACAATCCACATGGATCTCAGAGATCAGACGCTGTAACTGTGACTGTTAAAGGTAGAGCAGCTCATATTCTTCCATGACTCTGTTTAGATTGAAGAAAATTAATCTGTTCAGATGTTTTACACTTTAGTCTCAGTTGCAGGACATCTGGTGATATTGTACGTATCCATTGGAGTGGTTTGTGGTTCAGTGATCATCATGATGCTGATTTGGTAAGATATGTGTCTGTGGTACTATGTAGTGTGTGTGAATGAGTGACTGAGTCAGAAGGATGTGAATTCAGTGGATGGCATAATGAATATGAGCTAATGAAAAATTTCCAGTTTTCCATCCTCTCTTTCCGCACTGCACAGCTACTCAGTTATTAAATGAGGAAATCTGAAGCTCATTTCTATCAGACACAGACAAAGGCAAAGGGTTAGATTAAAATCTTTATTGAGCAGTTCACAGAAACACCAGGTAACAGGGCGGGTATGATAATAGTCCAAGAATCAAACAGATGACTTAGCTGGCTAGTAAATAGGATTCTCCGTGTCTTGTAGATATGAACTGGAAGATCTCGGAACTCGTTGGAATCAGGACGAAGGACTGGAAGGCTGACGGTATCCACGGACCAGGCAGACAGGACAGGTAAGGGAACGCAGGTGAGTCTGTATTGTCAAGTTACGCCGAGACCAGACACTGAACTGAGGGGCAGGTGAGTATAAATAGGAAGTGGCGGTAATGGGTAGCAGGTGATAGTGATTAGTATTCTGGGGAAAGTGAACGGGTGGGTGGAGTTGGCTGAGAAGGCGTGGTAGGATCAGTGACAGTCTCCGCGACAGTACCCCCTCCTCCACGGGCGGCTCCTGACGACCGTACCCGACGAAGGGGACGTCCTCGACCACGGGGAGCAGGCCGACTGCGATGATCACTGTGGAACTGGGTGAGTAGTGAGGGATCAAGGATATCATCTCGAGCCACCCAGGATCTTTCCTCGGGACCGTATCCCTCCCAGTCAACGAGATATTCGAGTCCAGGATGGTATGGACCTGATATGCGGACTCTTCTTTGGCAATATCAGGAGGAGGAGGAGGTACTTCAGGGTTTTCAGGATCTGTGGGGGGAAACAGGATCAGTGTATGGTTTTAATAATGATACATGGAATGATGGTGCAATACGATACTCAGGAGGTAAGAGAAGGCGGGAGGTGACTTCATTCAGCTGCCTCTGCACTGTGAAAGGACCAATGTAGCGGGGACTCAGCTTCCGACAAGGCAGGTGAAGTCGGATATCTCTGGTCGAGAGCCATACCTTCTGGCCAGGAAGGTAGGTGGGAGCTTGTGTTCTGTGCTTGTCAGTGTTAGACCGGTGGCTGATTGTCTGAGAGAGTTTCTGAGAGAGTTTTGTGCCTATTCTGGTAAGAATTGTAAGGTAAGAATTGACTCCAGTTGTTTTGGTTTCGATGACAGTAGGACCCCAGGTACCTCTCGATCTCTTGAATTTTCCGTTCGGTTTGGCCATTGGTCTGAGGGTGATAACTGGAGGAGAGACTAATAGAGACCCCCAGGAGTTTGAAGAACGATTGCCATAATCAGGATATGAATTGAGGTCCTCGATCGGAGATGATATCCTCAGGGAGGCCGAAGTTACGGAAGATGTAAGGAGTTTGGCTGCTTGGAAGGCAGTGGGTAATCCCTTCAGCAGGATAAGCTTACACATCTTGGAGAATCGATCTACCACAATGAAGATACATGTTTGGGAATTAGATGGAGGGAGGTCAGTCATGAAATCTATTCCAATGTGAGTCCAGGGTCGTTGGGGTATAGGTGACAGTACCAGTTTGCCTGCAGGGAGTTGTTTGGGTGTGTTAGTTATGGCACAGGTAGGACATCCGTGAACGTATCGAGAGAGTATCCTGAGTCATGGTAGGCCACCAGTCAGCCTTGGGTTCACTGGCTACCTGGGTGTCCAGCGCCCGGAGATGTGTGAGCTGTGTCCAGAAGGGTCTGACGTAGAGAGGTGGGAACATAGATGAGCCCTTCTGGACATCCCGGCGAAACAGGTTCGGACTCGAGGGCTAGACGAATCTGGTCATCAAATTCCCATTGGATGGGACAGACAAACATGGCTGGAGGGAGGATGGTTTCAGGAGGGTTAGAATCAGGCTCAGGAGAGTAGATGCAGGAGAGGACATTCTTTTCTCCTCGACGATAGGTGACGACGAAGTTGAATCGGGTTAAGAAGAGTGCCCATCTAGCTTGGCGGGTGTTGAGACGTTTGGCTTCTCGAAGATATTCGAGGTTGCGATGATCAGTGATAACCTCAAATTGATGTTGGGCTCCCGCCAGCCAATGTCTCCATTCCTCTAGAGCTAGTTTGATAGCCAGCAATTCCCGGTTTCCGACATCATAATTCTGCTCCACTGGGGAAAGCTTGCGGGAAAAGAAGGCACATGGATGGAGTCAGGGAGGGTCACCCTGCCGCTGTGATAGGATGGCTCCTACGCCAGTTTCTGATGCATCGACCTCCACGATGAAAGGAAGTTCAGGATTGGGATGGCTCAACACTGGCGCAGAGCTGAAGGCTTCTTTGAGATATTGAAAGGCTTGGGTTGCTTGGGGAGTCCAGGACAGAGACTTGGGCTGCTGTTTCAGTAGAGAGGTAAGTGGGGCACTGAGTTGACTGTAGTTCTTGATAAACTTGCGGTAGAAGTTGGCAAAACCAAGAAATCTTTGGAGCTCCTTGATTTAGCTGGGTACCGGCCGGTTTAGAATGGCATCCACCTTCCTCTGGTCCATCTTGACGCCGTTACGGTCGATGAGATAGCCGAGGAACTGGACTTCAGGGATGTGGAATTCACATTTTTCAAGTTTGAGGAACAGTTGGTGATCTCTGAGATGTTGGAGGACCTGGCGGACATGGGAGTGATGTTCATGGTGGGAACTGGAGTAGATCAGAATATAGTCAATGTAGACGATAACAAACTTGTGGAGGAGATCTCTGAAGATCTCGTTCATGTAGTTTTGAAAGATAGATGGAGAGTTAGCCAGGCTATACGGCATAACCAGATATTCGTAGTGGCCGGCGGGCATGATGAAGGCGGTCTTCCACTCATCTCCTCTTTGAATACGGATGAGATTGTAAGCACATCGTATATCCAATTTGGAGAAGATGTGGGCTCCTCGAAGTTGCTCTAGGGCTGCGGGGACCAGAGGAAGGGGGTAGCGGAACTTCACGGTTTGGGAGTTGAGTTTTCTATAATCAATACAGGGCTGCAAGCCTCCGTCCTTTTTGGATACAAAGAATAAAATGGAAGCGGCAGGGGATGTGAATGGACGGATAAATCATTGTTGGAGTACCTCAGTTATATACTCCTCCATGGCCTTCTGTTCCGGGATAGACAAGGGATACATTTTACCTTTGGGTAAGGTCGCCCCAGGTAGCAGGTCGATTGCACAGTCCCATGGCCGGTGAGGTGGTAGACGTGTAGCCAGCCGTTTGTTGAACACATCCTGGAACGCCCGGTACTCCGAGGGGATTTGTATCTCACTGACGACATCGGGGCTTTCCACTGAGGTACAGGGTTGAGAGGGGGACAGTCTGGGACGGAAAAGAGCTAGGAATTTTCTTGACAGTAGGAATACAGGATTGGAAGCAGTCCTTGCCCCATTTCAGAATCTCCCTGGTGTTCCAGTCGATTGTGGCATAATGGTCTGCCATCCACGGGCGCCCCAGGATGATGTCCGCGGTGGATCCATCCAACACCATGAAAGAAATCTCCTCCCGATGGAGGCAACCAATGCGAAGAGTTAACGTGGGGGAGAAGGAGAAGTGGTTAACCTGACTGGGACCCAGAGGTTTTCCCAGAATAGTGTGTATCCTCATGGGTTGAATGCAACGTTTCCTGGTTAGATGGAGAGTCCGGAGGAGTTGGCGTGAGATGAAGTTCCCAGTGGACCCCGAGTCGATAAGGACAAGTGTAACGGTTATGGAGGTATACAGTAGTTCGAATTAAGTGTGCTACCTTGGTATAGACTTGAATTGTACTCACTGTGGGTCGAGGTCTTTTAACGGGGCAATGGGCGATCATATGACCATCTCCTCCGCAATACAGGCATAGACGATGGAGTAATCTACATTGACGTTCCGCTGGGGTAAGGCGGTATGAATCGACATTCATGGGTTCTGGTGCTGGAAGGACGACTGGACTACTGGGAGGTGGAGACTGCCAGACGGGTACAGCGGGAGAGCAGGCGGAATAACGCTGTGATACACGGATAGCTTTCTGGATGATGGATTCCAAGCCTATGCTGTCATCATACACAATCATGAACTGCCTGATGTTCGGGTTGTGTCCTTTACGGAAAGCAGTAATCACAGCAGTCTCATTCCAACCACTACTGGCAGCCAAAGTGCGAAACTGCAGAGCATAATTTCCTACCGACTCGGTTCCATGTTGTAGAATGAGAAATTGGTCGGATATGGAGAGCGTAGAGGTAGTTTGGCCGAAAACCTCTTTGAAGTGGTTGGTGAAGGCAGTTAAAGACGTGATTACTTCAGCATTAGAGATCCATAGTGCTTGAGCCCACTGCAAAGCTCGACCAGACAGTGAATTGATCATAAATGCTGAGGTTGCATCTCGAAATACAATGAGCATTGTAGTAGGAACCCATTGCAGTCCTCCGCCTCACCAGAGAAGGTCACTGGTCGGGCCATGGGACAAGCAAAAGGCAGCTGGTGTGGCCGGAGAAGAAGACGGAGTTGTCGGAAGTGTGCGATGAACGGCTTGAACGAGTTCGGTAAACAGATCTGTCGATCTTTCTCCACTGGGTTTCGATGTAGTCTGCATTTCATTGTTTTTAGGGTCTGGTCTTCTGTCAGACACAGACAAAGGCAAAGGTTTGATTAAAGTCTTTATTGAGCAGATAACAGAAACACCAGGTAACAGGTCGGGTACAATAGTCCAAGAATCAAACAGATGACTTAGCTGGCTAGTAAATAGGATTCTCCGTGTCTTGTAGATATGAACTGGAAGATCTCTAAACTCGTTGGAATCAGGACGAAGGACTGGAAGGCTGACGGTATCCACGGACCAGGCAGACAGAGGACAGGTAAGGGAACGCAGGTGAGTCTGTATAGTCATGTTACGACGAGACCAGACACTGAACTGAGGGGCAGGTGAGTATAAATAGGAAGTGGCGGTAATGGGTAGCAGGTGATAGTGATTAGTATTCTGGGGAAAGTGAACGGGTGGGTGGAGTTGGCTGAGAAGGCGAGGTAGGATCAGTGACAGGCTCTGTGACAATATCATTACTGCAGTAAATCCTGAAGATACACCAGATTTCATCACATTCAAAATGGCAGTGCCACGTCCTAGAGAAACCTCACTGGTTCAAACTCATAATTGTGTATTAAACATCAAATAAATTCTGATTGGTTGTAATTGTGTCAAATCTTTGTCTTTAAAGGGGAAGCAAGTGGATGAAACAGAGAAATATTGCACAGGAATCTCAGGTAGAACAATTATTTGGTTATCAGTAGTTTACTGATCAGGGGTGTGTTTCCCAAAACCATCGTTCAACAACTATGGTCGCAAGTTCCCTTGAATTGTGTCGGTAACGACGAAACTCGTGACCGTAGTTGGTTTTGGGAAACGCATCCCTGGTAAATTAATTTGTAACTAAAAGTGAAAGTTTAGATGTAGTTGTGACTTTATCTAATGAGTTGTTTCAAGACATTTTTATAATTTTCTCTCTGTTCTGTTTTTTTTTCTTTTTAATGTCAAAGATGGTTCAATCCAGACCTCATCATGACAGACTCAACGCTGGTGATGTTGAATTGAGTGAACCTGTGTATGAGAACTCAATGGTAAGTGTTTTAACTGAGGATTTCCTTCACTTTTACACAAAAGGAATGAAAAGCTCCTCAATGTCAGAGTGAAAATATCAAATGTCTATATTGACTAAGTATATGGAAATTTAAATAATTGTCTCTTGATTCATAAAGGTTGCTCAACTTGATGACAGTAAACCTGAACTGAACTCGTCTGTGTATGAAAATCTTCCAGTAAGTAAGAAAACCAACAAGACAGAGACAAACCCAACATATTATTCTTTCACCATTCTGTTCTTGATGTTTTTATTTAAATATAATAATTAATGTTTTCTCTCTTTCTTTCTTTCTAACAAGAAGAGGCTGTAATGCTTTTATGCATGTCTTTGTGGGCGGAGCCCTGAATGATTGACAGAGTGCCGTGAGAATCACTTACTGCTCTTCACTGATTAACTTAAGTCATTTTAATTGATCGATGTGTTTTTTATTTTTACAATGAAGATTATCCAATGTTCTGTTAAATCTGATTACTTTTCTTTATTCAATTTCTTACCTGAATACTTCTGTTAGACCTGAAAAAATAAAGCATTTATTTATCTTTATTCCATTTTATTCTATTGAATTTATTTGTGCTACTGTTAGGAATTTGTTTAAATTTGTTCTTATTTTATTACTGTTTACTTTTTTAAATTCAATTTCCCATTTGAAATCAAGTGTTCTTGTGCTGTGTGTGTACGCTATTGCAACAGAATTACCCCACTGTAAAAACAAATACATTGAGTTAGCAAATATTTGTGAGATGATTGAAATGGTAATTGATCAATGTTTATATGTGAAAAAAAAGGCTTAAAAGCTTTATGATATAAAGTGATCTCTTCAGAGGAATTTTTTGATTGCCTAGACTTTCAATGGATGGATGAAAAATTAATAAAATTAAAAATATCTATATGAATGTGTATGCAGCATTTTTTCAGAATATAAAGTTAACGAGTTATTATAAGCATTATAATGTTTGAAGCAGTTTACAAATCTCAGTAAACCCGGAAGATTTTTAAAAACATAAATTTATGCTGTGGAAATACAAACTGGAAGACAGACCACAACCAGCGCAGCGCTGAAAGGGGGCGGGGCTACGTAAGGTCTATATTGAATGAGAAAAATAGAGGGCGTGGCTAGAAAAGGGGGCGTTCCATGCAGTTCGCTGTCAGTCTGCAGCAGACTCACAGTAGGAGGACCGTCAAACTGACGTCATCATTCTAGAGGGGGAGTACATTTACAGATTTTCATCAAAGATATCAAAGACAAAAAAAAAAAATTGTGAATCGACTACATGAATTGTTCACCACAAGACTGGTAATGTGCACTAACAAAGTAAATAGAGATGATTTTGATTTCATGTTGAATTTGATGCATGAATCAGTGAGTTTGTTCTCCATGTCTTTGCGCCACCTGCTGGTGACACACTTCTTTAGTTATTCGAATTGACAGACATTTCTTCATCTAGTGAGAGTGAATGTGTTCACATGAGCAGCAGTGCAGTTCAAGTGCTGGTGGAGGTGACGATCATGAAGTTTAGAGGTGAGTATTATTGCCAGAATTAATTTAACATGTATTTTACATGAATTCAGTGCTGTAGGCCTTCAGTCTAGACAAATCCCATTCCCTCTGGCCACCAATCCCCTCCTTGCTTTTCATGAATTATAAAGTGGTAATGTTGTGGTTCTCTTAAAGCTTTGTGGAACAAGGAGAAGTGAGTGTCTGTGTTGAACAGGATACAGCTTCTGTCAGGTCAGGATTTGCATAAAGGATTAAAGCAGTTCACACACTTCTTATCATCACACAAAAGAGGAAGTGACACTTTTAGTAAAGATGATCTTATAAAGTCCCGTTGAACTTTAATTAATTTCAAGAAAGTGTCACGATTGCATTTGTTCACTCCGCAGGAACTGTGAACAATCCTGTGTGAAGAAATAAAAGTTTAACTTCATGTGAAAATCACACACATCTTAAAGAAATGCTTTGGAAATGTGAAGAGCTTTGCATGTTCTCGACTCTTTTCACTTCCTCTTTCTTCGTTTGGCTCATTCTTTCTCTCTGAAGGATGCTGCTTCATTTGTGTTGTCTATTTTATTTTCTTGTGTTACAAAAGCTAAAATAAGTGACTGTATATTGACTGTTTTGCAAGTGTTGCTATGGTGACGTCACTCCTCTGATCTTTCTGATCATGAAGTCAGACCTATTTCTGCTTTTCAACATCCTCCAGCACTGACTCATCAGTGATAATGAACTGCACTTATAAATATCCTACTGTACATCAGATCAAGAAAGTCTTCTGGAGCAAAGGCCCATTACAAGAGGGTTTAGAGCCTCCAGATCTGTCTAATGACCCTGAATACAGTCAGAGGCTTCAGTATCTGGGAGATCAACAGCTTGTCATCACCGTCTGTATGAAACTGATTGAATATTGATATTCCCAAGTTTGAAAACATTATTACATGAGCATATTTATGGATTGATGTCATGATGTCTTATTGTCGTCTGCTAAAACTCTTCTTCCGCTTCATCAAAACTATAGTTGAGGCGTCAAAACCTCAAATAAAATATAACGTGACGATCACGTGTCATTCAGTGTGAAAAAGCCAAAACTGGTTCCAGCCTGATCATTTGTAGTGCGGTCTCTGGTCAGCGGTGTTGGTGAAACGGGTAAGAGCTTGATTTTATAACCGTTCTGTCAAATATCTTTAATGTGTGGTGGATTTACGGGAGATTGGTTGGGGCTAGTTGTCACAGGGCTGTGTCTCAGGAACTATATAGTTTAAAAGACCAATAGCACAAATATGTGAGCGGGGAAAGACATCGGACAGTTCCACACTCATGTAGTGCTAAAATAACTGTTGCTGTCATTTTCTTGGATAAATAAAGTATTTTATTGATTTCTGTGTGCATTAAGGAAATAACTAGAACTTATTTCTCTTTTGGTTTGCTCTGTTTAATCTCAAAATGGATGGAGCTTAATTTTCAGTGACAAGAAAGAGGAAGATAAGGTCACTGATGCGACATTAGGTGACCCACGCACCAGTAAATGAGCACAGCTATAGTCAAGATACAATGGGTTCATGTGTAGTTGAGCTGGTGTCTTCATCTGTAAGCACAAGAATAGTGTGACACATAGTATATTTGATTCAAAATATCTAATGCAATGTAAAGACCACCCGTCAGCCCAAAGAAAGGATTCTGACGGCCTAGGCGAAGGTATAATGCATGTATGTCTTTTCAGCGCCTCTCTGAAGTTCACTTAATTTTTACAATTTAGTTTAAATTTTACTGTAGCTGCGCACTTAATCTGACTCCAATTTCAAATTATTATTACTTTTAGATCGTGTTTCCAATTGACTCTTCGTGGTTCTGGGACGTAGGTAAGACCTACCGGACACCTCAGCGGAGGAGGCTCATTCGCATTGGAGGCAGCGAGTTCCTGGTCAATATCCCACTGAATGGGACAAACGGAGATCTGAGTAGGTAGTACTGGTTCGGGTGCCTCTGTGTTTTCTGCAGGAGAATGAATTCGAGAGAGAGCGTCCGCTTTAATGTTTCTACTGCCAGGTATGTATGATATCTTGAAGTGGAATCTGGTGAAGAACAGAGCCCAACGGGCTTGTCTAGGATTGAGTCTCTTAGCATCCCGGAGATATTGAAGGTTTTTGTGGCCAGTGAGTACAATGAATTCCTCCTTGGCTCCATCCAGCCAGTGACGCCACTCCTCCAATGCAAGTTTGATAGCTAGGAGCTCTCTATTACCAATGTCATAATTTACCTCCGCTGGGGCGAACTTCCTGGAAAAGAAGGTTCCTGTCCCCTGCTGCTGTGAAAGTACGGCTCCTACGCCTGTGGTAGAGGCATCTACCTCTACAGTGAACTGTTTGTTGGGGTCAGGATGAATGAGGAGTGGAGCCTCAGTAAAGGAATCTTTGAGTCTCTGAAAGGCTCAGGTGGCAGCAGGAGTCCAGTTGAGTGATTTTGGTTTCTGACGGAGAAGGTTGGTGAAAGGTACGGTAATAATACTGTAATTCTTGATAAATCGCCTGTAAAAGTTGGAGAATCCAAGGAATCGTTGGAAGTTCTTTTATGGTTGTGAGTTGTGGCCAATCTCGGACAGCTTCCACCTTCCTCTCGTCCATCTGGATACCTTGCTGGCTGATATTGTATCCCAAGAACTGAGTGGAGGATTGATGGAAGGAGCATTTCTCAGCTTTTAGGTACAGCTGGTAGTCTCTGGAGGACCTCTGCAACATGCTGGCGGTGTTCAGCCTCGCTCCGGGAGTAGATGAGTATGTCATCGATGTAGACCAGGACAAACTTGTGAAGGAACTCCCAGAGCACCTCGTGCATGAAGTCCTGGAACACGGAGGGGGCGTTGACCAGGCCATATGGCATGACAAGATACTCGTAGTGGCCAGTAGGTGTCACGAAGGCGGTCTTCCATTCATCCCCCTCCCGGATCGCACGAGCTTGTACGCGCTGCGGAGGTCCAGTTTGGAGAAAATCGTAGCTCCTCGAAGTTTCTCCAGAGCTGCTGGGACGAGAGGAAGGGGGTAACGGAACTTGACAGTTATCTTGTTGAGGGCTCGGTAATCGATACAAGGGCGAAGATCCTTTTTAGCCACGAAGAAGAAGCGGGATGCAGCAGGGGACATTGAAGGTCGGATGTATCCCTGTTTAAGGGCCTCATCGATGTATTCCTCCATGGCCTTCTGCTCAGGAAGTGAAAGATGGTAGATCTTACCGTGGGGCACTGGCTCATCCGGAATGAGGTCGATGGCACAGTCCCATGGCCGGTGTGGAGGCAACGACGATGCCCGCAGGGGACAGAAAACATCACTGAAGTGGGAGTAGCAGTCAGGAATGGAGATGGATTGTTTCTCCTTAGGACTTTCTATGGAGGTTGTATTTACTGGTATAGACGAGACAGGACAGGGAAGGTTAGGGAAACATCCAGGAAAGCATTTATCCCCCCACTTCAGTATTTCTCAGTTTCTCCAGGAAATTACGGGGTCGTGTTGCTCCAACCATGGGCGCCCCAACACTATACCAACGGTTGAACTCTCCAGAACCAGAAATGTGATCTCATCCGTGTGTAAACTTCCGAGTTGAACTTGAAGAGGGCCGACCTCATGTTGAATGTTGCGACGGCTTATTGGCCTCCCGTTGATGGACTGTATCTGGTATTGCTTCTTGATGGGTATCTTCTTGAGTTCGAGCTGGCGGCAGAGTTGTCCCGATATGAAGTTCCCGGCTGACCCAGAGTCAAGGAGGGTACGGACTGGAACAGATACATCAGAGGTAGTGAGGATTAACTCAGCAGTAAGTGGAGTGTGACTGACAATATGAGATTGGTAAAGTCTCACCCGGGATCGTGATGGACGAATGGGACATGTTGAGATCACATATTCCCCATTGCCACAGTAGATACAAAGACCCTGGGTCAGCCGTCTCTGCCGCTCAGCTCGGGATAGATGATAATTATCCGTTTGCATATATTCTGGTTCTGGAGGCTGGCGGAGATGAGAAGACTGGCCCTGTAGATGGTCGATACAGGGCTGTATACGACGATCAGTTTGAATAGAGAGTTGAATGAATTTTTCTAGTCCATAGGAATCGTCGTATGCAGCCAGATGCAATCGTACCCGGGGATTGAGACCTTGAAGATAGGTGGTTATGAGGGATGGTTCATTCCAACCACTTGCTGCGGCTAGCGTTCTGAAATGGAGAGCATATTCGGAGACAGACATGTAATTTTGAGTAAGATGATACAGTTTCTCACTGACAGACGAGAATTCCTCATCAGGAATTCCAAAGACTTCACGGAAATAAGTCAGAAAATTAGTCAGGGTTACTATTCCATTTTGTTCCCATATTGTATTAGCCCACTGTAGAGCTTGACCACGCAGCAAGGTGATAATATAGGCAATCTTAGCTCTCTCAGTTGTAAACCGGGTATATTGCATCTCTAGGGCCAGTGAGCAATGCAGAAAGAATCCGTTGCAATCCTCCGCCAGACCAGAGTAGGGCGCCGGTGTGGCCCCGAGACTGGAGGCCGCGGGTGGTGAAGGAATTACCGGAACTGGAGGTGCGGAAGGTGTGCTATGCGTTGTTCTCCGGAGAGTATCCGTTGCGTCCATGATCGCTGTTTTTAGGTCTGGTCTTCTGTTACGGAAGACAGACTCACAGAAGATCAGGTTAGTAGTTTGTCTTTTATTGGAACACAACGGATATGGAGAACAATGGTAAACAGTACTGAATGAGTTATAGAGCAGTTTATGGTAAGCAGTGATATTGACAGTTTGTTTGTTACGTGCAGATGGCAGACGAAGATGACGGAGAACAGAGCACACAATTCAGGACAGATGGGACGAGACAGGTGAGTTCCAACAGGCAGAAGCAGACGAAGACAGTGAATGGCGTAATCCATGGAAGACAGAGGTAACCAGCGGCAACAGGTGAACAGTATAGTCCAGCATGAAGAGCAGGTAAGTGAGTCCGTAATCCAAAGTTGAGACCAGACGAAGTGCTGATGTGAAGTGTGTGCTTATGAAGGGGAGCTGGTGATGAGGTGATTGTGAACAGGTGATGATGATCAGTATTCTGGTGAAGGGGTGCGTCGTGATTGGGTGGTGAGTGAGCCTGACTGATCTCTAACAGTTTTATTGCTTTATTGCAGGATGCTTGATCTCAGCTTTTGTCTTAGCAGGACTATTAAGTCTTGCACAATAAGGCATGATGTTAAATATGAAAAACTTAATATGTAACAAAGAGAAAGAAACAACAAGACTAAATAAGTCACTGTTCATTTGTTGAAGGTGTTGATAGTGACGTCAGTCAGAATGGCTCCTCCTCTTCCTCTGATCTTTCTGCTCATGATTCATGGTGAGTCGATGCAACACTTCAGAAACACTTGAGAAACTGGAAACTGCATTTTTAGGCAAAACTGCTGCTAATCTGTTCAGGATGAATTCTGTGTTTCAGGGGTTTCTAGTGCTGGTTGGGGTGTGAGTTACAGTCCTTCACACATCTGTGCACTAAAGAACTCATCAGTGATCATGAGATGCTCTTATACATACCCTACTGGACATCAGATCAGGACAGTGTTCTGGAGCAAAACAAAAGATAAAAAGGAAACAGAAGAGTTTCCAGATCTGTCTGATGACACTGAATACAGTCAGAGGCTTCAGTATCTGGGAGATAAAAAGCATAACTGCACCATCAGACTGAGTCATGTGACACTGAAGGATGAACACGAGTACTATTTCAGATTCACCACTGATAAAGATGGTAAATGGATTGGTAAATCAGGATTGCGTCTTTCTGTCACAGGTGACTTTCATGAGGTTTATCTCTTCTTCTGTGCATTATGTTGAATAATAATCAGTGTATGACAGCAGCACTAGATATAATGTGTGTGTTGTGTTCAGATCTTCAGGTGGAGTCTCCTGAGAGAGTGACAGAGGGAGATTCAGTCCGTCTGACATGTAAAAGCAGCTGTAAACTGACTGACGGAGCAACATTCATCTGGTACAGAAACTCACAGCCATTAACTGAGAGAAGAGACAGAAACAATGAACTCCTGCTGCAGTCAGTCAGAAGAGAGGATGCAGGCAGATATAGCTGTGCTGTACACGGACACCATCACATCTCTCCTGCTGCTGAGATCAATGTCATGTGTGAGTTAAGACTCATTTCTTTTTAAAAACTGGAGATTGTGTTTCAATGAGATGATTTAAAGTTTTAAATTTTGTCCTTTTCAGATGCACCAAAGAACGTCTCAGTGTTGATAAACGGATCTGGTGAAATAGTGTCAGGAGATTCAGTGACTCTGATCTGCAGCAGTGATTCAAACCCTCCTGCTCTGAACTTCAGCTGGTTTAAAGGAAGAACGTTTGTAGGATCTGGAAGAATCTACAGCATCTCAAATTTCAGCTCTGATGACAGTGGAGAATACAAGTGCAGATCCAGAAATGAACATGGAGAGAAATACTCTGATGCTGTGACTCTAAACGTCATGTGTGAGTTTATTAGAAAACTTAAGATGCCAATTCTCGGTTTTGATCATTTCAGTTCATATTAGTCATTTTAAAATGTGTAAGAGGTCTTAAATAATTTGGTGACCGTTATTAGACCCACTCAGAAGCGTCTCAGTGTCCATCATGAATCTGTTCAGATGTTTTACACTTTAGTCTCAGTTGCAGGACATCTGGTGATATTGTACGTATCCATTGGAGTGGTTTGTGGTTCAGTGATCATCATGATGCTGATTTGGTAAGATATGTGTCTGTGGTACTATGTAGTGTGTGTGAATGAGTGACTGAGTCAGTGGAGGTCATGTTGAACGTGAGCTAGTGATGCTAAAGATTAATGATGGGATTAACTGTTGCTAATAATTCAATCAATATTCCTTATTAATGGTCGTCATCATTAAGAGCGTGTAGTTTTGAGGTGCGTGCCAAGCCATGGAACGGATCAGGTATGCAAGCCATTTATTTAGAAAAATAAGTAACCAAGTGTCCCAAAAACCTTTAAAACAAGTGATTTTACTGAACTTAACTACATCGAGTAGAATAAAGATTCTGGTGGATAAATGATGATCTTCCAGCGCTGTTTCAGCAGTGCGCTCCTATTTTATGGCTCACAGTAAATCAAAACCTGTCAATCTGAGAGATCAGATCAGATCCCGGAAATCCTATAGCATTAGCCAAGCAGCATGCCACTGTCACTCCGTGATCTACATCAGGATTGCCAGATTTCCAAAAGCCAAAACTAGTCCAATCGCATTTCAGCAAGGGGTAGTAAAATCTGTATTTTTGGTGGGCTTCCCCTGGTAAAATTCGCATTCCAGGGGCTAAATCTCGTGTTGTTTGGGGTCGATTCAACCCGCAGACATGAAATACATCCTGTGGCAACTTATGAAGTCGCCCAATTCTATCGAAAAACTGCAGATTGGCAACACCGATCTACACCATTGTTTTATGTTGTGTTTGGGCCTGCTCTACATACAGATATGAGATCTGCTATAGTTTATTAATGTTGTAAAGTTACAAACCAAAACGTTGCGTGAAAACATCATGTGTTTACCGTTTGCATGTCAGCAAATTTGTATCAAATTTGTAGCAAAAACTTGTTAAGTGATGGTCATATTCCTTTATATTCACTGTAAAGCCAAGCTTTAAAACAACACCTATTTTGAGGTTAAGGTTAGTGGTTAATCGAGTGATTGAACGAATTTAAACATTGATCAACGATTATGGGAATTTTTATCATACCTAACTTTAGCTGTTTTGCAAGACTTCCGATTCATTCGGCTCCTTAGAGAAATAACGTCACGCATGAATACTTGCAGTAAACAGTAAAAGTGTTAAGACAGTACATTAAAATAATAAGCTAAGAAATAATAGTTTGCCATATCAAGCAGCGTAACGAGTGTTTGTACGTATAAAAATAGCTGTTAGTGAATGACACCGGAAACCAGACAATTCATTTTACAATGGCCGCCCCCGTTCTTATGTGTAAAGAGAAATATTTTTACTCATAATTGTGAATTAAACATCAAATAAGTTCTGATTGGTTGTAATTTTATCTTTAAAGGGGAATCAGCTGTTTGAAAAAGAGAAATGACTCGCTCGAACCTCAGGTAAGTTATCAGTAGAAAAGATCGAAAGCCTGAATGTAGTGAGACATTATCTCGTGAGTTTATAGAGTCATTTTCCCACTATTTTGTGTTTTCTTTAATGTCAAAGGTTCGTTCCAGACGCAACGCTTGTGATGTTGAACAGAGTGACCCAGTGTATGAGAACTCAATGGTAAGTGTTTCCTACAAAAGAATGAAAAGCTCCTCAATGTCAGAGTGAAAATTTCAAATGTCTATATTGACTAAGATTATGGAAATTTAAATAATTGTCTCTTGATTCATAAAGGTTGATCAACTTGATGACAGTAAACCTGAACTGAACTCGTCTGTGTATGAAAATCTTCCAGTAAGTAAGAAAACCAACAAGACAGAGACAAAACCAACATATTATTCTCTCACCATTCTGTTCTTGATGCTTTTATTTAAACATTTCGTTATTAATGTTTTCATTTTCTTTCTCATTTAGACTAGCAAGAGGAGGTTGTAGTGTTTTGGACACTGCAGTAAATATTACAGCCTATGTCCATGTCTTTCTGGGCGGAGCCTTGAATGATTGACAGGACTGCCATGATGTCACATGACTTGAATAATCTGAGGATTTTATAGATGGATGCTGGGGTGAAAATGGAAGTAAAGGGTTATTGAATTGATGTAAAGTGTGTTTTTAATTTATGCTTTTATCACTTCACTTTAGATCTTTTATGCCTAGTTTCACAAACTAAAATGCATGTTTGAGCTGTTCTAACTGAAAGACATCTTAAAATACGCCAGTGCCATTGTTGTATCTCAAGATGAACATCACAGAAATGTTTTTTTTCTAAGACATGTTTGTAAAAGCTACTTAAATGTCCTAATTTTAACAAAACCCCGTCTGTGAAACCAGGCCTTGTTGTTTTTAACCCTTAAGTATCAGTATTGTTCATGTTTCTAATGAAAGGCAGAAAAAATAAGGCTCTCGTTGTACAATTTCACATTTTTCTGTCAATCAATATATCAGAATAACCGCATAACAAATATTAAAGAACATTACATTTTGAGATTGTTGAGCGTTAAAATTGTTAACGGGTTAGTTCACCCAAAAATGAAATGTCTGTCATTAATTATTCACCCTCATGTCTTTCCAAACCCGCAAGACTTTCGTTCGTCTTTTGGAGCTCAAATTAATTTTGACCGTTCGATCTCTTTATAAACTTTCTGAAGTGTTAAAGTCAAAAGACAGAAAGCTCTCCGATTTCATCTAAAAGATCTTCATTTGTGTTCTGAAGGTCTGAATGAAAGTCTTATGGGTTGAGGGTGAATAATTAATGACAGACTTTTCATTTTTGGGTGAATTATCCTATCCCTTTAATATAATGATAATAATTCCACACAAAAATACACTGGCAATCGTGCTGTAATAGACATTATTATCTCATTTGTAGGAAGAGGAGTACAGCAATGTAGGACGTATTATGAGTGGCAGATAAAATTGCGGATTCGGGGTCATGATTAGTCAGATCGCCTGTCAATCAAACTCTGGCGAAGGGTCAATTGTATAGAATTATTAAACCACTGAATGTAGTGATTGACCAATCAGAATCAAGTATTGCAGCTAGCTGTGTAATAATAAAAGATCACATTAGATGATTTTGGAGCTGAAGACCTTTTCAGTAAGTACTTAAAAATCCACAACAACAACAAAAAAAATATTTAACATAAAAAAAAAAAAATCTCTTCTTTTCTTCACTGTACTATGCATTGTGTATGCTATTGGAAAAATGGTTGGCTCTTATGACACATAATGTTCAGTGACGTTAAATGCTTTTAAATGTCATTCAGAAGTCAAAATGTATGCAGATTCTAGATATTCAGATATTCTGTAAATTAATAATTGCTCAATAAAAATGAATATTGTAAGAACAGCTAACTGTTGGTGCATTATTTACAATACCATAACTGTGTACAGAAAAGAATGCATTTAGTAAAAATAGCAAAAATGGAAATATTAATTGTATTTTTATATGAACTTAAAGGGATAGTTCACCCAAAAATAAAAATCATCCCATGATTTAATCACCCTCAAGCCATCATAGGTGTATTTCTTCTTTCAGACGAAGACAATTGGAGATATATTTAAAAATATCCTTAGTCCTCCAAGGTTTATAATGGTTGTGCAAATTCTGAAGACAAAAAAAAAAAAAATGCATCCATCCATAAAAAAATACAACTTCCGGGGGTTAATAAATGCTTTCTGAAGAGAATCGAGAAGTATCGTTATTTAAAACTTTATAAGGTCAAATAATGAGCTTTTGAAGCAACAGAAATATGCATTTGATGTATGTCCAAAAAACGTTAACGTTTCGCTTTTTTGACGTCCGTCGAATGCGTTTGACTGTCAAACTGGAAGCTTTTACTTTATACAGTTTTAAATAAGGATATTTGTCTTTCACAAACACATCGATTCACTTCAGACGGCCTTTATTAACCCTCTGGAGTCATATGGATTCATTTTTTTAATGGATGCTTTTTTTTGTCTTCAAAATTTCTTTTTGTTTTCAAAGTTTTGTGGAACACGGAGAAGTGAGTGTCTGTGTTGAACAGGATACAGCTTCTGTCAGGTCAGGATTTGCATAAAGGATTAAAGCAGTTCACACACTTTTTATCGTCACTCAAAAGAGGAAGTGACACTTTTAGTAAAGATGATCTTATAAAGTCCCGTTGAACTTTAATTCATTTCAAGAAAGTGTCACGATTGCATTTGTTCACTCCGCAGGAACTGTGAACAATCCTGTGTGAAGAAATAAAAGTTTAACTTCATGTGAAAATCACACACATCTTAAAGAAATGCTGAAGAACTTTGCATGTTCGACTCTTTTCACTTCCTCTTTCTTCGTTTGACTAATTCTTTCTGAAGGATGCTGCTTCATTTGTGTTGTCTAGTTTATGACGAGATATTTACTTATGTTACAAAAAGTATTTGAATAGTTTTAATCAAAGCTGGTTTTGAAGTGGCAAGTGAGCGTAAAATACACTTGAAAAGAGGAAGATAAAGAGTTCGTCTTCAAGAGAAACCGTCGTACGGTTGCAAACCTCTGTTCTCACTGCAGCATTTCATCGATGACAAACGGTAAGAGATGTTTGTAAAGTTACATTTTAAAAGTAAAATAGGAATGATCCTTGTTGTCTACATTTGTTCAAGCTGCGTGTGTTACATCAGGTCTGGAGGTTCTTAGATTTTTACCGATTTCTCTGTCGGTATTTTTATTTGTTGACTTTACTGCTTAACCCTTCTGTGCTGTTCGGGATGTTTTCATCCACTATGGGGAATTTTTGAGTCTTAATTTGGCCATAACTTTCTCCGTGTTTCAGCAAATGGAATGATTTTTGGTGACAAATCTTATTTTGACACATATTTTGGGAAAATGCTTTGAAAATTTTCAAAAACAGCTGCACTGAAAACAGCCACGATTTTAACTGCTTTAAAAATGTATCAGATAAATATTTTTTTCAAATTTTTTTGCTTAAATCTATTAATCAACCTCAGTCCTGATCAAAACTACTAAATTTAAGAAAAAAATTCAGGATTTTAACTCTTTAATTGCCAAATTCATAAATGATGTCACTGATTTGGGAAAAAACGTGTCAAAGATTAGAAACAACATTGGCTTTGATGCGTTGTTAGTTTTTGTGCAGCATCAGATTTTAACGTTTTAAAGAGTTAAAATCCTGATTTTTTTTTTTTAATTTAGTAGTTTTGATCAGGACTGAGGTTGATTAATAGATTTAAGCAAAAAAATATTTATCTGATACATTTTTAAAGCAGTTAAGAGTAGTGGCTGTTTTCAGCCACGAACATAACAAAAGGGTAGTGAATTTGAACAATGCACAAGGGTTAAATTACATTTTCATAGAAAAACTGTAGTTTATGCAAATTTAACCTTTACCTCATGGGTGAATCTCTAAGTCATGTTTGAAAAAAAAAAATGAAAAATACATAAAATATTGTTTTAACTTTACTGTCATGAAAGAATGATCAGTGCCTCTTTATATTAGGTGTCCTTAACTACTCTGTACGTACCTCAAAAAACAAGTACAATGTACTTATTGAGTTCATATTGTATTGTAAAACACATGTGCTGCTATTGAGCTGGATACGGGTACGGTCAGGGACAGGTTCGGTTAAGGGACGGGTCAAGAGTGTTATTATAAATGTAATTACATGCAGGTATTTATTTTAAATATAAGTACAATGTAAAACATGCATGTATACAATTAAGCATTATATCAAATGATTAATTTAAAGGGTTATTTCACCCAAAAATGAATATTCAGTCATGAATTCCTCTCCTTCATGTCGTTCTACAACCGTAAGGCCTTCGTTTATCTTCAGAACACAAATTAAGATATTTTTGATGAAATCTGAGTTTTTTTTTTAAATCTCCCATAGAAATTTGTGTCATTCGAGGTCTAGAAAGGTATTAAAGAGTTAGAACAGTCGATGTGACTACAGTGTTTCAAGCTTATTGTTATGAAGAGGTGAAAATTTTTGCACACAGAAAGCATTCTCGTTGCGTCATTACATCGAGGTTGAACCACTGCAGTCACGTCGACTGTTTCAACAACGTCTTTACGACTTTTCTGGCAAGTATGGGGGATAAAAAAACATTCTTAACTTAATTTGTGTTCTGAAGATGACTGAAGTTCTTACGGGTGTAGAACAACATGAGGGAGAGGAATTAATGACATAAATTTCATTTTTGGGTGAACTAACCCTTTAAATGTACGCACATAGTAGTTAAGGGCACCTAATATAAAGTAAGACCCAATAATCTTACAATTTCATGAGATTCACCTTCAATGAAGCTAAAATAAGTGACTGTATATTGATTGTGTTGTAGGTGTTGCTATGGTGGCGTCAGTCGGAACGGCTCCTCCTCTTCCTCTGATCGTTCTGCTCATGATTCACAGTGAGTCACTGCAGCAGAAACACTGAAGAGAGATTTTTTTTTTAAAAAACTGTATCTATTGTATTTTTTTATAAACAGAACACTGTTACATGATATTACTTAAAATATTAATAATGAAAAGTAAATGAATGAATAAACAAACAAAACAAAAACAAATTAAAAACAATAATAAAAACATCCGTATACATTATCTGATGGTTCATACACATATATATATATCTTCAAATATATGAACTATATCATGTGGTTGTGTTAGCAATGTTGAGGTATCGGGGTGTTTGATTTTTGAAACTGCTTTAAAACTCATCTCGTAATATTTTCTACTTACAAATCTGAGTGCCCCCTCTGCTATATAAGCAAATCATCCAATTCCTGAGAGTTTTATTTTTACCGGTTCATTTTACTTGTTTGTCGACTCGAACTTTTATTCCCAGGTCCTGCAGAGGTAATGCCGCATCCGTCAGGGTACACAGCAAAACCCCAGAGTTAAATCTACTCAGATAACATTTGGTCCCTCTCTAAATAGTGTTAAAGTAACACTGAAGCAGAGTTAAAGTTAATGAGATAATTAAGCAATTAATTAAGTGATGATTGAACATTAATGATGAACACCTGCTGTTAACAAGCAGAATCACTGTAGAAAACACAAGAACTACCTCATTAACTTTAACTCTGCTTCAGTGCTACTTTAACACTATTTAGAGAGGGACCAAATGTTATCTGAGTAGAGTTAATTTAACTCTGGGGTTTTTACTGTGTAGGGAAAGTTTTTACTCCCGTCTCCAGGTAGATCTTTATCTGTGCTGGATATACACACTCTTCTTCATCTGGAGCTGTTTCATCTCATATCCTCTACAACAGTCATTCCCAAACTGTGGTCCGCGGACCACTAGTGGTCCGTGAGGGTACTGCAGGTGGTCCGTGGAAAGGCAAAATAAAATAATATTTTACCTTCATTTTAATTCCCATAAAAAAAAAAAATTAAAAGAATATGTAGGCCTATATTGATATGATGACTAGCTATAGTAGTGCTTGTAAGCCTATTTAGAGGTGCGGATTAATTCAAGTAAGTCTGTGTGTAGACATTTTATTATGTGTGTTATGAGGTGGTCCGCAAAATTTTTTGATTACAAATAGTGGTCCACACACACAAAAAGTTTGAAAAACCCTGCTCTACAACTCAGCCGAGTAGTCGTTGTCAAAGTAGTCCTTTTGCATTGTACAGGAGCTGTTTCTGTAACCAGGCTTGTCGTAAGATTAGGTCCTTAAAGAGCACCCCTTTTTACAAGATTTAAAATAACTCTCTGGTGTCCCCAGAGTGTGTATGTGAAGTTTTAGCTCAAAATACCCCACAGATCATTTATTATAGCATGTTAAAATTGCCCTGGCCTAAAAGAGCGAAGCTACAAGAGCTCATTCTCCAGTGTCAGGACGCACTAATAATGTCAAAAACTGTCAGTAAGTGTTTAGTCTGAACCGGAGTCAGATAATTGTAATGAAATGGCGAGTCAGCGGATGAGATCCGAATACAGGCTTTATTTAGCAACGTGGTCAAACAGGCAATGGTCAAATCAACAGCAAACAGGAGTGTCAGAGGGTGGGCAGAGTCGTAAACGTTAAACTGGCAAAGTATATATCGAGGTAGGCAGCAAGCAATCAACAGTCCAATAATCCAAGGCAATGAATCCAATAGGCAGGCAGGGAACAATCAGAAACCAGGAAAACAAGACAGGGAATAACGCTCAGAAATGACAACATAACAGAATATCAAGACCTTGCAGAGTGTGTGTGTGTGTGTCTGTGGTGCTTAAATAGTCTGGGTAATGTGTATTAGCTGGTTGATGTAATCAATGATTGGGTAATGCGCTGCAGAAGGTGAAGAGATCAGAGATAGGTACGGGGCTTCTGGGAAATGTAGTCTGCCTTAGTGGGTGAGTGAGTCTATGGTGAAGTGCCCTCTAGTGTTTATAGCGGGCACTTCAACTGACGATCGTTACAATAATAATGCCTTCAGAGCCAGAGAATAAATGCTGCATGGAGATAGGACAGCTATAGTTTAGATTATAGTTATAACTAATGTTGTATTCTTGCTTGTATCCACTATTAGTACAAGCCAGTTGTACTGGACACCGTCTGAATGATGGCCAAAACTTTACTGATGAGTTTTATGAAGTTTATTGTACATCACACAGAAGATGAACCGTCCGTTTTCACTCCAGAAAATCACTATAAGAGTTGAATGAAACACAGTGCAAGAAGTGTGTATTAAAGTCTTATCCTAAAACTCTCTTTCTCCCTTGCATTATCATCAATATACACAGCAAATGACATACAAATATATACAGACCTTAAGCCTTTTCCGTGGTGCTTATGTAACGAAGGCCAGCTAGTAGTTGTTGTGCGAGTAAACCTCACTCCTCTGACCTCAAGAGACACTCTAGCGACAGATGCTAGAGGTTGCAGCCTTTAGCCTCCTTGTTAGAGTGTCTGACTCCCATGCCGAAAGACCCGGATTTGAGGCCCGCTCAGAGCGAGCCGAGTAGGACTCGGGCAAAGGGGTTGCATTGGTGCCGTGACCCGGATGGGCGTGAGGTTTAAGGGGGTGAGTGTAACTGAGGCCAGCTAGTAGTTGCTGTGCGAGTAAACCTCCCTCCTCTGACCTCAAGAGACGCTCTAGCGACAGATGCTAGGGGTTGCAGCCTTTAGCCTCCTTGTTAGAGTGTCTGACTCCCATGCCGAAAGACCCGGATTTGAGGCCCGCTCAGAGCGAGCCGAGTAGGACTCGGGTAAAGGGGTTGCATTGGTGCCGTGACCCGGATGGGCGTGAGGTTTAGGGGGGTGAGTGTAACGGAGGCCAGCTAGTAGTTGCTGTGCGAGTAAACCTCACTCCTCTCACCTCAAGAGATGCTCTGGCATCGAGTAGGACCCGGGTGGAGGGGTTACACTTAATAAACTTTATATCCGTAAATCAACTCCGATGAACTGTGCGTGCTCTCCCTTTCATTCCTGCCGTATCCAGTATCGCTCTGGAAACTATGAATTGGATCACGAACAGTTACTGATCCATTCTTGAGTAACAACTTTTTAGCAAAAGCTGTTTTGTATTGACCGTTTGTATTGACATTCGTTCACAAAGCAGTCTGGTGTAAAATGATTCGCGCAGACAAATGAATTTAGGTACATGGGGACGCATTCCCTTCAAAAATAAAACTAATCCACTGTGTCTTCAGCGGCTCTGATGTCGGGAGTACATGGAAACTGTTCACCCTTACATCCGACAACAAAATTCCTCTATCGCTTACGGTACATTCTTGTCTCTACAGCTGCTCCAGGAAAATGGCGGACAGTGTAGAACTCGCTCAGGGCGGCAACTATGCTAATAAGGCAGTCTGTCAGAGGTCGTGGGCGGGGCCTGTAGAAAGTGACGTCACTTGGCCTAGAATCTGCAAACGGCTTGTTCTGAGACACCGCTTATGATTTATGGGAATTAATAAAGGAGTGTGTGGATTTTTATCATCATAGGGTGGTTGTGTTCACACACTGCCAACACACATTTATGTTTATTTAAAAGTGAATTTTGCATAATAGGTGCCCTTTAACCGCATAGTCCAGGAATCTCACTATTGTCAATCTAGGAGGTGTGGCGCGGTCTTTTGGTTTGGCTGCAAGGGCCGTCTGCGCCTTCCGATCTTTATATCCATGTGAAGCTGTAGAGCTGTGGTGAGCAGACGCATGATAAATTCCTCTGTGTTTTCTCCTTCGCAACCCTCTGGAACTTGATATATTCTTAGATTATTCCGGTAAAATCTGTTTGGCAAGTCTACATGTGAGATCTGCCTCAAGTTCCAGGAGATATCGGAGTGCTCTTTCGTGCCTCATCCCAGTCTCCTCGGCAGAGCTGATCATTCCTCCGTCTGCCCGATTCTGCTCTCCAAACCATTTAAGTCCTCAACCGAGGTCTCCGATTTTGTCAGTGATATTTTTGTTTGATTTTCTATTCTTAATTATTTCCGTTCTTCCATCACTTCAGTAATTTTGCACACGGGTTAGATTTGACATGTCTAGCACAGCTAAATGATCAATTTTTTATCATCTCATTCTCTTGAATGTGTATTTTCGGAAGTATTCTTGTGTCTAAATGTCATACTCATTCTGATAAACTCTGAGTTCTGAATGACTCTGAGTTACTATACCTGAATTTGTTATAATTAAGTAATGTATTTAATAAATCTGGATTTATTGCAACAGTCTGACAGAGCTTAACTTCCAAGAGTTCGCTATCTCTGTGACATCACCTGAAGTCTCCCCTCCCATACTATATGTTACCCATACTTTACTCTGTGTTTCAGGGGTTTCTAGTGCTGGTTGGGGTGTGAGTTACAGTCCTTCACACATCTGTGCACTAAAGGACTCATCAGTGATCATGAGATGCTCTTATACATACCCTACTGGATATCAGATCAAGAGAGTGTTCTGGACCAAAGGCCCTGTACGAGAGGGTATAGAGCTTCTAGATCTGTCTGATGACACTGAATACAGTCAGAGGCTTCAGTATCTTGGAGATCAACAGCAGAACTGCGCCATCAGACTGAGTCATGTGACACTGACGGATTCACACGAGTACTATTTCAGATTCATCACTGATAAAGATGATGGTAAATGGACTGGTGTTCCAGGAGTGAGTCTTTCTGTCACAGGTGACTTTCATGAGGTTTATCTCTTCTTCTGTGCATTATGTTGAATAATAATCAGTGTATGACAGCAGCACTAGATATAATATGTGTCTTGTGTTCAGATCTTCAGGTGGAGTCTCCTGAGCGAGTGAAAGAGGGAGATTCAGTCCATCTGACATGTAAAAGCAGCTGTAATCTGACTGACGGAGCAACATTCATCTGGTACAGAAACTCAAAGGAAGTAACTAAAGGAATTATTAAAAACCAGTTCGACCTCGAGCGAGTCAGAAGAGAGGATGCAGGCAGATATAGCTGTGCTGTACACGGACACCATCACATCTCTCCTGCTGTTGAGATCAATGTCATGTGTGAGTTAAGACTCATTTCTTTTTAAAAACTGGAGATTGTGTTTGAATGAGATGATTTAAAGTTTTAAATGTCCTTTTCAGATCCTCCAAAGAGTGTCTCAGTGTCCATCAGCCCATCTGAAATAGTGTCAGGAGATTCAGTGACTCTGAACTGCAGCAGTGATTCAAACCCTCCTGCAGAAATCAACTGGTTTAAAGGAGGAACGTTTGTAGGATCTGGAAGAATCTACAGCATCTCAAAGATCAGCTCTGATGACAGTGGAGAATACAAGTGCAGATCCAGAAATGAACATGGAGAGAAATACTCTGATGCTGTGACTCTAAACGTCATGTGTGAGTTAATGATGGTTCAGTAACTCTAGTCATCAAATTAATGGATAAACAATCGCCAAACATGCACAGTTTCTTTTTGTCCTTTTCAGATCCTCCCAAGAGCGTCTCAGTGTTGATAAATGGATCTGGTGAAATAGTGTCAGGAGATTCAGTGACTCTGATCTGCAGCAGTGATTCAAACCCTCCTGCAGAAATCAACTGGTTTAAAGGAAGAACGTTTGTAGGATCTGGAAGAATCTACAGCATCTCAAAGATCAGCTCTGATGACAGTGAAGAATACAAGTGCAGATCCAGAAATGAACATGGAGAGAAACACTCTGATGCTGTGACTCTAAACGTCATGTGTGAGTTAATGATGATTCAACAAACAAACTAGTGGATTAACAATTCCAAAATATGAAAATACAGTTTCTTTTGTACTTTTCAGACCCTCCCAGGAACGTCTCAGTGTTGATAAACGGATCTGGTGAAATAGTGTCAGGAGATTCAGTGACTCTGATCTGCAGCAGTGATTCAAACCCTCCTGCTCTGAACTTCAACTGGTTTAAAGGAGGAACGTCTGTAGGATCTGGAAGAATCTACAGCATCTCAAAGATCAGCTCTGATGACAGTGAAGAATACAAGTGCAGATCCAGAAATGAACATGGAGAGAAATACTCTGATGCTGTGACTCTAAACGTCATGTGTGAGTTTATGATCGCTTGCATTTTGTTCACATTTAAATTCATAATTTTCTAATATTTGTTGTGAATTTGAATTTTTGTCTGTTTTAGATCCTCCCAGGAGCGTCTCAGTGTTGATAACTGGATCTGGTGAAATAGTGTCAGGAGATTCAGTGACTCTGATCTGCAACAGTGATTCAAACCCTCCTGCTCTGAACTTCAGCTGGTTTAAGGAGAATGAAACCTCAGCTGTTGGATCTGGACAGAGTTTCAGTGCACTACAGAGTGGACGCTTCTACTGTCAGGCTCACAATCCACATGGATCTCAGAGATCAGACGCTGTAACTGTGACTGTACATGGTATGTATCAGTCATTCTGTGATTGGATGAGCATTTCTGCTACTGAACTCTAGGAACAAATATATTATGCACTTTGAGTTAGCACGTTTGATTACTTGGAAAGAATATGGGGGCATAGAATTTAATGAAGCACACAATCACGAGGAATAGAACAAATCTAAACCTTTTTAATAACAATAAATCCACTAAAGAATCACAAGGACTCAAAATAGCACAACCACATTTAAACTTTTATTATTATTATTCCTTAGATCAAGATGATTCGATTGCACCCTATGACGTCATTTTCCGTCATGAAAATTTTTCGGTCATTTTGAATTTCCAGAAAAACATACTTTTTCAAACACCTCCTAAGCCGTTGCTCCGATTTTCACGAAAACTGAACCAGATCATCTTCAGACCATGCCGACAAATAGTTATGTAATACAAGTCGATTTCCCAAACCGTTTTCGGAAAATGCACAAACAAGTTTAATGTAGCGCTAGCGAAAATAGACATAAGGCTGTATTTCCGGGTTTGTCCAAAAATCATAAATGTGGTCAAATTTTTCCATTTTGGCCGTTGGCCATTTTTTGCTAAAATGCTGTATTTTATGAACCTATTAGCATATGGTCATCAGCACTTGGCCCTGAGAAGTTTTGGACCAGCGCCACCTAGTGGAGACAATAATTATTCAAATGCCTATAACTTTGGGTATGGTTGACTTATTTTCACAAGAGTCATCTCCTTAGACTCTTGAATCCTTGCCGAGTCCAATGATACCAAACATGGCAGGTTTTCCCTTATGGTTGTAAAATTTTCGCGAATATCTTCAAAAATGTTTGTCCGATCGAGACGAAACCAGCATAGGAAACACGGAACCCTAATTGATTAACTATATGCTAATGCCCAAATATCAAAATTTTGATAGGAAGTGGCAAAAAAGTTCAATCAAAATCACCCATGGGTCTTTTTTTTATATTTAATACATATAAATGTATATAACTCAAAAATGAAATGAGATATCCTCACCAAATTTGACACACAGATGTACACATGTATCAAAAAAAAGTGGTGGGATTGTGCCTTTTTGTAACGTTTAAATGAACAAAACATGAAATTGCCTTTAACTACAATACAGTGTGATTATGATATAAAATGTTACATTTTATGAATGCATTGGTGTACCATTACGAAACTCAGTATGTGCCATCGGCACCATGCTCTGAAAGTACTCAAAAGGTTTCGAGACTGCGCCTCCATGTGGTCAAATGTTGTAATGATTTTTTTTTTAAACTGCTGATTACTTTTTGATTAGTTTAACCCATTATCATCACACTAGTCTTGATATATTCCTTGAGTCATGCCGAGAACATAGATGCCTATGTTGCCATAGTTGGCCATGCTTGCTGTCCTCCATTTTGATTTTAATTAAAAACATACTTTTTCAAACTCCCCCTAGAGCGATTTACACCAAATTCACATCAATTTAGTCGAAAGTGATAAATCATTAAATCGTTATTATTAACCATATGTGTAACGATTGTCAGCCCAAGTGCCCGCTATAACCAGCAGAGGGCACTCCACCATTGACTCACTCACTCACTCTCTCACTCATCCACCAAGGCAGACTACATGTCCCAGAAGCCCCACACCCATCTCTGATCACTCCACCAGCTGCAACACATTACCCAATCACTGATTACATCACCCAGCCAATTCTTATCATTCACACTATTTAAGCTCATTGCACAAACACACCCGGGCGAAGTTTTGATTTTGGTTATCCTGTCAATTCCGAGCGTTTATTCCCTGTCTTGTTTTCTGCCTGTCTGTTCAGTTTCTTGATTGTTTGCAGCCTATCTTTTTGGATTTACTGCTCTGGATTACTGGACTATTGTTTGCCTGCTGCCTGCCTACGACCTACCCGCCTGTATACTGTTTACGACTCTGCCTTATCTCCTACATCCCTGCTTGCTACCTGTTGACCCTGCCTGTTACACCATTCTGTGCTTTAATAAAGCCTGCATTTGGATCTGTCTTTAATTGCGTCTTTAATTGTCAGCTTGATGCCTCCATCAGTGTTGGCATGACTTGTGTTTCTTTTGTTTTTGTTTTGTCAAATAAACATTATTTTGTCACAAGATCTTTGACTACGGAGATAAACATGAGTGTGTTGAAATGCAGTAATCATGTACATGAATTGCTGTACACTAGGATTTATGGTTTGGTTCCGTCATTGTGGACAGTGATTAAAAACAAGATCCTGTCATTTGTCTTGTTGTAGGAAGAATGATTCTCTATGCAGTTGCTGGGTTCGCTAGTGGATTGGGAGGTTTAATCTTCGTCTTCATCATTGTGTTTATGTAAGTTCATTCAGTCAGAAAGCACATTAGTATGCCAAGCTAATTTAAGGCGCTTTAACTTTTAGATAATTCTTTATTACAGAAGGAAAAAACACAGAGCTGATCACATCCAAAAAAATCAGGTAAATCAAACTATCAAATGAGCATTAAACAAATGCAAACACTCAAAGCTTTCTTTTAATAAAGTTTAAGTCATTTTCTCTCCTTTTAGGATGATTTGTATGTCAACGTAGCAGGCAGTGCATCAGGGGTTCAGTCTGAATCTGATGCTGCAAATCAAAACGATGCCCTGTATTCCTTAATTACCCTCAGGAACTTCACTGGCGATCAGACTAAAGGAAAAGCTTCTGATTCTGAAGATACCGACGAGATCCTGTATGCAACTGTCTTGCATCACAAAAACAAAGAGATGAACAGACCGGAAGAGAATGAAAGCCAGTACGGCAATATCAGAACTAACCAGACTGACGCGGCCAGGAGGTGAGAAACAAAATCATGACGTGTTTGTGACATATTAAAACATAATTAGCATTTAATCTGCTGTATTATTTGAGGTTGTATTTGTAGGCAGTACTGATCTGTACAAGTCACTGATGCCTTTATCTCTGCATATATTGATTTCACAGATCTGCGGATCAGATCGTGGAGGATCAATCAGTGATTTACAGCGCAGTCAAATGATCAACAGATCAGTTTGGAGAATTTTGTGATTACTATTCCTGGGAAGACAGATCTCCATGATAACAACTCCCTCATGTGGTTGGACTGAAGCGGGATTTTCATTTCTCCCATTCAGCTTTAATGAAGAGTTTGATTATTCCCTGTTTTGGCTTATTGTTTTCTTTTCTCTCTCACACATATGCAACGGTTCTCTGAATGTGATGTTGCTGAAGTCCGAAATTATTCATCCAGTTTGTACAAAATCTAGAGAGCATCTACCCTTTTAATTCGTAAAAATGTCCAATTAATTTGGGACCAAGCAACGAAGGCTCCTGTTGTATTCGTTGACATTCTTCTTATTATTATTCTTCCGTTTCTTCTTCCGCTCTGGACGTCTATGGCAGCCCATAGAACCTCTTGCAGGAAAGTTATGAAATTTGGCACACTGATAGAGCACAGTTATTAACCACAGCTAATTTGGAATCTCTATCTTAATCCCTCTGGCTCCACCACCTCTTCAAAGTTTCACTCATGTTTATGCTATTAACTTTTGAACCGTAACCATTAACGTATCGTTACGAAACTTGGTATGGGTCATCGGCGTGTTGTCCTGAAGAAGTCTGAGAAGTCTCGGACCAGCGCCACCTAGATGTGAAAAATAATTATTTCCATGCTTATAACTTTGGATGTGGTTGGGAGTCTTCTCCTTAGATTGCGGAATCCTTGCCGAGTCCAGCAAAAAGAAACATAATACGTTTTGCCTTAAGGTTAGTGCAACGTTGTGATTTAGTATTTAAACAACTTTTACGAATATCTTTGAATCCGTTAGTCCGATCGAGACGAAACCATCATAGAAAATTCGATAACATAGGTTGTTGGCTATACACTAATGGCCAAATGTCAAAAATTTGATAGTAAGTGGCAAAAAATACAATCAAAGTCAGGAATGGGTTTTTGGGTTATGTGCTCATAAATATAAATGCCTATAACTCCTAAACAAAATGAGATATTTTCACCAAATTCGACGTGTGAAAAAATGGTGGGATTGTGCCATTTGGTGGCACTATATATTAATGATATAAAAGGCTATATTTTACAAATGCATTGGTGTATCATTATGAAACGTGGTACGTGCCATCGACACTACGCCTTGAGGGTACTCAAAAGATTTTAAGACAGCGCCACCTTGTGGCCAAAAGTTATAATGATTTTTTAAAAAACAAATGATAATAGCCTATTGTCACGAAACTGGTCTTAATAGATTCCCTAGGTCGTGCCGAGAACAAACATACCAGTGTTTCCATAGCTGGCCAAGCTTCCTGTCCGTCATTTTGATATTCTTTAAAAAACTGATTTTTCAAACTCCTCCTAGACCATTGGTCTGATTTGCACCAAATTCATGTCAGAACATCTTCAGAACAGCCCGACAAAAAGTTATGGATTTCGTGTCGATAGATGGAACAGTTGGAACGATGGGATGAAGCCAAAAGACTTGCTTTGTCATATAAACACATTACTAAGACCACACGTCAACAATTTGGACACAGCACCACCTATTGGTTGAAAGCGCTAACCAATAAATCATGCTTTTGAGTCATCTTGCCTACAAATATCTTAAAATGTATTTAATTGCTCATTGTTGCAGCCATGTCAGCAATGACTTATTGCGTCTTTTTTGTGCTTGGCCCCTCAATCGCTGCCTGCAGCTATATTTTTTAACCGCAGCTGTCTGTTGAAAATGTCTTTTGACGATTTGAGTAAATAATGTGTATTTGGATCTACATCCTGTCACCTCGATCTGTCAGTCATGTGGTTTCCATTTTCCACCTGTATGAGTTTTAAAAATAATAAGTTTTGCATGTTTCGTCTGGAGACACTTCTGAGAAAAACGTGTGAAGAGAAATATTTGTCAAAACGTTTTCCCGGAAATTATACAATTTTCATCCAAAGCCCGCCTACATACTCTGTGAGCACTAAATTTATGTTTGGTTTTGCTTTGTAAAGGTTTCTGTGTCTTAAAGTTCTCTTTAAAAGTGATTCATCCCCACTGTGAGTGTCTTATGAAAATGCCGCAAAATAAGCCTAAAATGTTATTACATATATATTTAATATGATGGAGGGTACAAATGTGAATGGGTGTGCATTTATTTGTGCATTAAATTATAGCTATAAGAGGATATGTATTTTTGTCATTTACAGTGAGCTTACAAAATCATGCTTACTGTGTTGCGTAATGGTAAATTGCAGCATGTATTTGTTGGAAACTATGATGCTTTTAACTCAAAGAGAGCTAAATAAAACTGTCTGAATCAGAAGCCGTTGTTGTGTCTCCCCTCTTCCCCCTCCACTGCTCACCACACACACTTTTCTAGCATTTTTCAGAACTGTAGAGAACCGACTGTTGCTGAAACAAGGTGTTTCATATATATATATATACATACATCTTTCCCTTTTTGTGATGGGTTTTTTTTTTATCACATGGATCCTTGCAGACGTTTGAACCATGAGCACCATATATAGTGGCCATTTCTCCTCCACATTCTCTAGTAATGACATCAGACAGCTTATATCCGTTTTCTGTCAAACAGATGATGCGCGTGGTCCAGCTCCAAAATTAGTGACCCATGGAAAGACTATATTATTGCTATTTCAAAGCTTTCAGGACCATTTTTGTCATTCACATCTATAAATAACATTGACATTGGTTGGTAATTTGTCTCTCACTATAGCTTCCGCTGGTTAGGGATGTGAAACTTTCCTATTTTCATACATGAACATGTATATGCACAGAAAATATTGTATCCAAAAAATGTGCTTTATGTCAAATGTCATGCATATGCTACTGATTTTCATTGTTTTATATATATATATATATATATATATATATATATATATATATATATATATGTGTGTGTGTGTGTGTACCAAATGTCCCCACAACGCAAGTAAAACCAGTAAATCTTGACATTGTGGGGACATTTTTTTGGTCCTCATGAGGAAACAAATCATACAGAATTATCTTTTTTGAAAATCTAAAATAGCAGAACATTTTGTGTGATGGGTAGGTTCAGGGGTAGGGGTAGTGTAGGGGGACAGAATGTACAGTTTGTACAGTATAAAAACAATTACGCCTATGGAATGTCCCCATAAAACATGAAAACACAACTGTGTGTGTGTATGTGTAAAATTATAACACCATGCCACAAATAGACACACACGTTCATACTGACGCAATCTACAAAACTTTCTGAAGATGAACCAGTTACTGAAAAATGACACATACGTATGTGCAACAGGAAACACCAGCGACCACCAGGGCAGAGGAAATGATGCAGTTCTGCTTATAAATGAGGCTGGTAGACTCGAACCTTCCTTATTCCTCCTCAAGTGTCATTTGGTTACGGCTGATGAGTTGTCCTGCTCTATGGTATGACCAGTTTCTTATCTATTTTTTATAATCAACTGAAATAATTCTAAATATCTATATATCTGGGTTTTTTTTTTTTTATAAAGAGTCATATGTTATTCTATATGTGGTCACATTCAGGGCTGGTTACTTTTAAAATGTATTTCACTACAGATTACAAAATACATGCTTTAAAAAGTCATTTGTAACGTATTTCGTTACATTACTCAAGTTTAGTAACTTAATCTAAATACTTTAGAATACTTTAGAATACTAATAAGTGTGGAACAAACACAAAAAAGGTAATTGCAAATTTTTATCTCACAATTCTGACTTTTTCCCTCAGAATTGTGTGATATAAAGTTGCAATTATGAGTAATAAAGTCAGAATTATGAGATATAAACTCACAATATTGAGAAAAGTCAAACTTATGATAAACTCGCAATATTGAGAAAAGTCAGAATTGAGAAATAAACTCACAATATTGAGAAAAGTCAGAATTATGAGATATAAACTGACAATATTGAGAAAAGTCAGAATTATGAGATATAAACTCACAATATTGAGAAAAGTCAAACTTATGATAAACTCACAATATTGAGAAAAGTCAAACTTATGATAAACTCACAATATTGAGAAAAGTCAGAATTATGAGATATAAACTCACAATATTGAGAAAAGTCAGAATTATGAGATATAAACTCACAATATTGAGAAAAGTCAGAATTATGAGATATAAACTCACAATATTGAGAAAAGTCAGAATTATGAGATATAAACTCACAATATTGAGAAAAGTCAAACTTATGATAAACTCACAATATTGAGAAAAGTCAGAATTATGAGATATAAACTCGCAATATTGAGAAAAGTCAGAATTAGGAGATATAAACTCACAATATTGAGAAAAGTCAGAATTATGAGATATAAACTCACAATATTGAGAAAAGTCAAACTTATGATAAACTCACAATATTGAGAAAAGTCAGAATTAGGAGATATAAACTCACAATATTGAGAAAAGTCAGAATTATGAGATATAAACTCACAATATTGAGAAAAGTCAGAATTATGAGATATAAACTCACAATATTGAGAAAAGTCAGAATTATGAGATATAAACTCACAATATTGAGAAAAGTCAGAATTATGAGATATAAACTCACAATATTGAGAAAAGTCAGAATTATGAGATATAAACTCGCAATATTGAGAAAAGTCAGAATTATGAGATATAAACTCACATACTAAATTCACAATTGCAAGAAAAAAAGTCAGTATTGCAAGTTTTTATCTCCCAATTCTGACTTTATAACTTGCAATTGTGAATTTGGTATGTGAGTTTAAATCTCACAATTTTGAGAAAAAGAAGTCAGAATTGTGAAATGCAAACTCACAATTTTGAGGGGAAAAAACAAATTGTGAGAAAAAGTTACAGTGACCTTTTTTACAATTATAAAATGACTCACAAAACATGAAAACAGTGGAAAACATGAAACTGAACTCTTTTTTCAGAGTCAGAGAATCACCAATCGCTGTTTAAATGACATTAAAACTCAAAGTAATCACTTTGGTAATCTAAAACACTTTTCAGATGTAACTGTAATCTGATTACCACCCATTTAAAATTTAACTGTAATGAAATACAGTCACTCAAATTTTGTTTTGTAAATACGTAACTAAGTTACTTGTATTTCGTTACTCCACAACCCTGGTCACATTGATGTCAAATTTACAAAGACAGTCTTGCTTAATGATATGAGTGTATGACTACAATTTAGGACTGATTGTGTTGTAGGTGTTGCTATGGTGATGCTCATCAGAATGGCTCCTCTTCCTCTGATCGTTCTGATCATGATTCAAGGTGAGTCTTTTTCTGCATGTTCTGTTCAGTGCTTTGCTGTCTTGCTTTTATTTGTCATTCTTTAATGAAGTAGCATGTTTGTTGCTCATTGGTAGTAAACATGCTAATTTAGTTCAATTAATTGATCCTTTGCAAAGCCCCGCCCCCTTTAGTTACTGTTGCTATGCGCTCTCACGCCACACATCATGTTCTCACGCAGTGAAAAATACATCGCGGAGCAAAGAGGACACTGACAACGTATGAAACGTTTCATATTTAAAATACTGTAATTTTTTAAAGAAGTTTAATCAATAAATAGCGTCTAGTGTGTGTTTAATGTGTGGTGACAGATCGCTGTAGCTCCTCGTGAACCAATCATCTCTTCATACTAGTTCATTTATAGCATCAAATAAACATGAATGAACATCAGAAGGAATGTTGTTTCAAGAGCGGAAAGACGTGATTCAAGTTCACCAACGTTAATCTACTAACTCCCCTGACCGCTTTGATGGACAAAATGGCAGATTCGGGGATATGATTGGTCAGATTGCCTGTCAATCAAACTGTTTGAGAAGGGTCAATTATATATATATATATATATATATATATATTTATAGAAAATAAAAATATAAGCACTGCAAGCATAAAGTACTATGTCTTTCGACTGGTTTCCTCATTCATGTAATGACAGTTATCTTCATTATGTGGCTTTTCTTAGCAAATATATGGTACTAACTGTAGTTTGAATCAGCATAATATATCTTTAATTTGATTAATATGTTCATCTTTAAACAGTCCTAGTATTTTCAATTCTATTTTCATGGTTCTGTTTCGAATGTTAAATTCTGCTTTTATTCAACAACCACAAGACATTCAAAAACTTTGAGCCAATATATTCAACTGTTTACTCCTGCTTTGTTTATTATTATAAATTTTGTTTTTCAGGAGGTTTCAGTGATGATGATGATGAGGATGATGATGATGATGATGGTTGGGGTGCGAGTTACAGTCCTTCAAAGATCTGTGCACTAAAGGACTCATCAGTGATCATGAGATGCTCTTATAAATACCCTACTGGACATCAGATCAAGAGAGTGTTCTGGACCAAAGGCCCTGTAAAAAAGGGTGTAGAGCCTCCAGATCTGTCTAATGACACTGAATACAGTCAGAGGCTTCAGTATCTGGGAGATAAAAAGCAGAGCTGCACCATGAAACTGAGTCATGTGACACTGAAGGATTCACACATGTACTATTTCAGAATCATCGCTGATAAAGACAGATGGATTGGTAAACGAGGAGTGAGTCTTTCTGTCACAGGTGACTTTCATGAGGTTTATCTCTTCTTCTGTGCATTATGTTGAATAATAATCAGTGTATGACAGCAGCACTAGATATAATGTGTGTGTTGTGTTCAGATCTTCAGGTGAAGTCTCCTGAGAGAGTGACAGAGGGAGATTCAGTCCGTCTGACATGTAAAAGCAGCTGTAAACTGACTGACGGAGCAACATTCATTTGGTACAGAAACTCACAGCCATTAACTGAGAGAAGAGACAGAAACAATGAACTCCTGCTGCAGTCAGTCAGAAGAGAGGATGCAGGCAGATATAGCTGTGCTGTACAAGGACACCATCACATCTCTCCTGCTGCTGAGATCAATGTCATGTGTGAGTACAGATTTGGTCATTATTTGAACAAATAACATACAAGTTAACTATTATAGCTGAAATGAGTAAATCGGAAATATTATATCATGATTAGCACATCACCTGTGACACTTCATAAACATTATTTCCACCTACCATATTCTAGACCTACCAAATGCCATCTAAGAGTATTGTGTTTCCAGTTTAATAATATAGACTATGGCTATGTTTACTTGCTTCTTTATAATGCAGTAAACACCTCCACAGCACCGTCGTTCCTTTAGTGATCGCAGTCTTCTGGTGGGTCGTAGTGTTGTAGCAGTGTGTGGAGGTAGGAGGTGCAGAGCCTGTGGTGGATCTGTAAGCAAGCATCAGCGCCTTGAACTTGATGCGAGCAGCGAGGGGTAGCCAGTGCAAAGAGATGAAGAGGGGCGTGACGTGGGCTCTCTTAGGCTCGTTGAAGACAAGACGTGCAGCAGCATTCTGGATCATTTGAAGAGGTTTGATTGCACTTGACGGCAGACCAGCCAGAAGAGCATTGCAGTAATCAAGCCTTGAAATGACCAGGGCCTGGACAAGAAGTTGTGTTCCGTGCTCAGTCAGGAAGGGACGGATTTTCCTGATGTTGTGAAGGGCAAATCTGCATGACCGCGCCGTCTTTGAGATGTGGTCTCTGAGGGTCAGTTGGTCATCGAAGATAACTCCAATATTTCTGGCCAACTTTGATGGGGTAATGGTGGTTGTACCAAGCTGTATGTTGATGTCGTGTTGTAGAGTAGGAGTGGCAGGGAAGACTAAAAGCTCAGTCTTTGCCTGGTTGAGCTGCAGGTGGTGTTCTTCCATCCACGTCGAGATGTCCGCCAGACAGCTTGAGATCCGTGCAGATACTGTGGAATCATCTGGTTGGAAGGACAGGTAGAGTTGTGTGTCATCAGCATAGCAGTGGTAGGAGAAACCATGTGCCTGTATGATGGGACCCAGTGATGTAGTATAAATGGAGAATAGGAGGGGACCAAGAACTGAACCCTGAGGAACCCCAGTGATCAGTTGATGAGGTTTGGATACCTCCCCTCCCCAGGCAACTCTGAAAGACCTACCTGTGAGATAGGACTCAAACCACTGAATCGCAGTACTTGAGATACCAAATGACACAGTCTGTCCGTGACAGACAGTAGCGCAGTCTCTGTTGAATGGCTGCTCTTGAATCCAGATTGGTTGACGTCCAGATGGTCGTTCTGTGTGAGGAAGGATGACACCTGGTTGAACACAACTTGTTCAAGTGATTTCGATATGAATGGTAGGAGAAAGACAGGTTTGTAATTGTCTACGAGTGATGTGTCTAATGTGGGTTTTTTTAGCAGTGGGGTTACCCGAGCCTGCTTGAATGTGGTAGGGAAAGTGCCTGTGTGGAGAGATGAGTTAATAATGTGTGTAAGTGCTGGTAAAAGAGTGAGAGAGATGGCTTGTAGAAGGTGTGAGGGGATGGGGTCTAGAGGGCAGGTGGTGGGATGAGTGGAGAGGAGAAGTTTTGATACTTCTGCCTCCGTGACAAGAGAGAAGGAAGAGAGAAGATTAGTGGATGAGGAGGGGCTGAGTTCCTGTGTGGGTGGTGCAGAGAACTGGCTGCTGATGGAAGATGTCTTGTCAGTGAAGAAATTGGCAAATTGATCAGCAGTTAAAGATGTGGTGGATGGTGGTGGAGGGGGAAAAGGGAGTGCATTTAAAGTCTTGAAGAGTGAGCGTGTGTTTGTAGCGCCGTTGATTTTGTCGTGGAAGTATGAGGACTTAGCTGCATGGACTCCACCAGAAAAAGATGATAGCAGGTCTTGATATCTCCACCTTTGATACCATGACTAAGGTTCCCTTGAGCAAGGCACGAAAACCCTAATTGCTCCCCTTGTAAGTCGCTATGGATAAAAGCATCTGCCAAATGGATAAATGTAAATGTAAATGTGAGGCCACGGGGTAGTCGTGGCCTAATGGTGAGGGAGTCGGGCTTGTAACCTGAAGGTTGCTGGTTCAATTCCCATGCCGGCAGGAATTGAAAGTGGGGATTGTGAATGAACAGCTCTCTCACCTTTGATACCATGACTAAGGTGCCCTTGAGCAAGACACCTTACCCCTAATTGCCTCACTTGTAAGTTGCTTTGGATAAAAGTGTCCGTTAAATGTACATGTTCTAATGCATTATTAGCTTCTTTCTTTCATGGGAACACAAACTAAGAAATTAATGAATCAATTAATTAGTTAATGTCCTGCTTGTGCTCCTCCATATAATTCCATGGCAGTGAATCATGAGCCTTAAAAATATATATGCAAAAGTATCCCAAAATGAACCTATACAACTTGTGTCGCATATTCCAAGTGTTTTAGGGTATATGATAGGATATGATAAAAAAATAAACACATTTTATAAATATACTGTAGTCAGTGATCTCAAATTTATGTTTTATGCTCTTTTTTTATTTCCATTTTCAGATCCTCCCAGGAACGTCTCAGTGTCCATCATTCACTCTGGTCAGATTTCAGATTCAGTGACTCTGATCTGCAGCAGTGATTCAAACCCTCCTGCTCTGAACTTCAGCTGGTTTAAGGAGAATGAAACCTCAGCTGTTGGATCTGGACAGAGTTTCAGTGCACTACAGAGTGGACGCTTCTACTGTGAGGCTCGCAATCCACATGGATCTCAGAGATCAGACGCTGTAACTGTGACTGTTCAAGGTAAACTCATTTAAATATCTGCGCAGAACTTCTGACAGAACAAAAATAAGGGTTTTGAAGTCGAGCATTTACAAAAGTGCTGGTTGTGACATGACAATAAAGAGAGGATATGGATCTGTTGTAGAAAATGTGCTGCTCTCTGAGAGAAAAATTCAAATATCAACAATGCAACTTTAAAGTAAAGCTTTAGAAATAACACTATATTTGCATTGCAATTTAAATACTAGCATTTCAAGCATTTTTTTTTTTTTACAAGTGGATAAAAATGTAAAATGTATTTATTTCATCATCTAAAGACCGGCCAGAATACGCTGGCTTGCATATTATATTTTTAATGCAAAGCTACCACCAAACATTTTCTGATGTCTGAATTTAATAAACGCTGTCAATGTTCCCTTTTTTTGCATATGTGAGATCATACTTTAGTATTCATTATTTTCTCCAGGAGACGGTAAAATCCTGAAAACAGGTATTGCGATCGCAGCAGGATGTGCAGTTTTACTCCTTCTCTGCATCATCGTGTTGATGATAAGGTGAGATCTTTTGTTTAAATAATGCACATTGAAGTATTCATTTACGATTATTAATTACATGTTTATCTCCGCTACAGGAAGGGGAAATGTGGCAGAGAGTCAGACGTCAAGGTCAGAAGTTATCCATCTAAAAATTAAACTATAAATGATTTACGTTGTGCTTTGATATATTTTGAACAATATTGTCTGTGAATGCGCAAAAGTTTACAGGAACAGAACGCTCTTCGCTCATTTAGGCGATTTAGCACTTTTCTGAAAGGTTTTGACGTCTTTCTCCAGGTTCAAGAGCCTTCCAGAAACCACAGTGATGATGGTCTGTATGCCAGAGTCTTGCCCAAAAGAACCAGAGAAAAACATACCCCAGGAAAAACCGAATCCACAGATTCTCAGAAGATCAGCTACGCATCCATCCTACACACCAGGAACAATGAAACCAACTATGAAAATCCTGATCCTGCTGTGAGGTGAGAAACAAAACAGCATGATATTGAAATTTGTTTTCATATAACGTAACTAACATGATCTGGTTCTCATACTGAGCTCTGCTGGACTCTCCTGAATTACTACGAATCATCTCTGATTATGTTGCTCCACAGATCCGGTGCTGTGAAGGACAATTTGGTGATTTACAGCGTGATCAAATGATCCAGGACCCGTCGAATGGATTGAAAATGATGCAGTCATTGAGTCATTCATGTTCTGCTTTGATTCAGATGTTTATAATAGTATCAAGTCACATCAGGAGCATTACACTAGTTATGTCATTTACTTCTTCTTCTCTGTTGGCCGTCTGTAGGAAGCATTGGTCAGATGTACCAACACCACAGACTAAAAAAAAAATCCATGGTAGTTATTTACGTCATCGTGTCTAGGTCTTTGTAAGACTGCGGTTTGTTGCGTCTGTGCGGAAAGTTACAGAATCTGCTCGCTAAAATTAAACACAGGTCGAAGCGCTTTCTGTTAATAGCATGTTTTGTAATATCTCCAAAGTTTTGGGTAATTTTCCATGAATTGCAAATGTGTTATTTTGCAATCTTGTGCCTTAGTCAGTCTTTGTCTGTATCTTCCCTCTCTTTTTACATTTAAAATCTTTTCATAGAACATGGTTTGTAGCTTTGAGACACACACACACACACACACACACACGTTGTGTTTTCATGTTTTATGGGGACATTCCATTGGCGTAATGGTTTTTATACTGTACAAACTGTATTTCTGTCCCCCTACTCCTAAATCTACCCATCACACAAAATATTCTGCTATTTTAGATGTTCAAAAGAGATCATTCTGTATGATTTCTAAGCTTGTTTCCTCATGAGGACCAAAAAAATGTCCCCACAAGATCAAAATTTACTAGTATTACTATACCTGTGGGGACATTTGGTCCCCATAATGTAGGGAATACACACACACACAAACACACACACACACACACACATTTATATATTCATGTTTTGTGTATCTGTATTTAACATTTAAATAAAGATTATGTAATAAAATGCGTGTTTTAGATTAATTCTATATGTTAGAAATACATTCGGACACATCAGAATCACTTCTGACAGTGAATTCGATTCATTTTTACGTTGAATGTTAACATGGTTTTGTCCTTGAATATCAGTTTCAAAATAACGTGCAAGTTTCACCTCATAAACGCTGATGACACGATGCTGAGAGGCTCCTCTTCCTTCGATACGTTTAAACGACAAAGATTTTTTCAATTTTCATTTCTAACAACGTGATATGACCGCATTTCTCTTCTGAGGCAAACGAAAACGACTGCGCATGTGCAGACAGAGAAGAGTCGCTTCAAAGTCGACTGGACTCTGATTGGCTGTCATTTATCTTTCAACGTTTGGTGCAATTTTTTATTTTTTAAACTATCATTTCAGACAAACTGTAATCTGTGTGTAACTGAAGAAATGTAGTGTTGAAATCAGCCTCCATTTTAAAAAAGTAGAAATTATGACATAGAATTTCAACTTTTTATCTCATAATTATGATTTAAAGTCAGAATTTCGACTTTTTAAGGCAAGGCACCCCAGGTGAATGGGGTATAAACAAACAAACAAACAAACAAAAACTCAGTCAAACTTCCCCAGTTGATCAGGTCTACATGAAGAACTGCAAAGATTTTTTTATCAAGATTTCTTAAATGAAATTATTTAAATATGCAAATGTTTATGCATAGGCCAACTAATTTGTGTATATTTCCAGAAAAGAAATCTGAGCATTGAGAAAGCCAGATTCAAAATCCTTGTTGACGTATTAAAGTGAAAGGTTTTTACAAAAGGGATTTTTTTTTATTGCTCCATAAATCAGAAAATACTTCCGCAGCCAGAAAAGAATACGTTTGATTTTTTTTTTTTTTAAATAATAAAATGTTAATTATATATCAACAAACTCCGTCGTAAAAACCTTCAGATAAGAATAAAACTGTTGTGTATGTAAATGATTTCTGGCTTAAAAACTGGAAAGTCCCCCAAAAAATAAACACTTTTTTTTTTTTCTCGATGATATTCATTTTATATTATTTGAAAAAAAAAAAAAAAATAACAACAATAAAAAAATCTTAAGTTATAAAAGTGCCACAGTTATTCCAGTATCACGTGCATTTTGCTCATATGAACGGGACAGAGTTTTAAATTCATGATTTAATATTAATGAGATTTTTATTTATGCATTTTTTTAATTCTGGATGTTGATTTATGTAAATGATGCATGACTGTGACGTGTTTTAACGCGCGTACACGTCGAACGTTTGAATTGAAGCGGCGCAGAGTTGCCATGGAAACGGAGAAACAACAAACTGACAAGCGGCAAAAACTCCGTCTCTCGCTGTTGTTTTCTCTTCTTTCAGGTGAGTTTACTCGCTAAAATCACACGAATAATACACACAACTGTTCTTGACACTTCTCTTAATTATAATTGACACACTTCTGTTGAATATTTACCTCAGAGAAATAATGAAGAAGTCCGTTAGCATCTCAGCCGTTTTCAGAAGGTAATTAGGCTAACTCTCTCGATTGAGCTCTTGTTTATGATAGTTTAGGCTTTTAATCACATTTTTATGTGCAGTTTAAAGAATATCTATTTTATATTTTATGATGCTGACAGAATTTCAATTTACAAAATCATGTTATTTCCGTTGTTTGGCAGAACCTTCCATGCGTTTCCTATACCGTCCACCAGGGCGCGCTATACTCCACGAGTAGAATTATTTTGCATGAAGCCGTGTTTAGTTTCTCTTCGCTCAGCTCTTCTCCAGCTGACCGCCGGTCACACATATGTGGATGACCTGAGCTCTCACCGACCCTGGCCCTAAATGAAGCGCGTGTGCCGGAGGGAGTGTTGGGTGTCCGGATCTGGGATGTGTGCGCGAGGTGTTGGGTGTCTGGAGGATCAGGATAGCGTGTGCAGGGCGCGTGTGTTTCACTCTCACCAAAATACAAACACGCACGAATATGAAGCTCAGTTTCAAAGCTGTTTCCTGTTGTAGCAACTCATAATGTAATAACACATAATGTTATATGCATATTAGCAACAATGGGTATAATCATGACAATATTAACAGTATTTTTTTTTTTAATTATCATTACAATATCATTTCAAGCACATAATGTAATAACTATTACATTATTATTGTAATAAAAGGTTCATAATGTAATAATGTTCTCTAAGCTGTGAATGTGTGAGACTTGAAAACCGATGAAAATAACTAACAAAGCGAAACGGCAACACTATTTTGACCCAGTGTGTTTATGATTGCTACAACAACATAAAATAATATAATGAATGCCGATCGAATAATTAGCAACAAGAGTTCCCCTGAAAAACTTAACGGTGGTGGAAAAAAAATATGAAATGTCTCTTTGCGTTCACTCGCAAAAAAAGTTTCTCGGGAAAACGCAAAAGCATTGACATTTTTTCCTCCCGTCTCATTTTTTCCCGCTTCAGGTCTCTTTACGCCGGAGCTTCGCAGAAAAGTTTTGCGAGCGAACGCAAAGTTTCTCAGGGATACGCAAAAGCGTTGACAATTTTTCCTCCCGTCTCATTTTTCCCGCTTCATGTCTCTTTACGCCGGAGCTCCGCACAAAAGTTTTGCGAGCGAACGCAAAGTTTCTCAGGGATACGCAAAAGCGTTGACAATTTTTCCTCCCGTCTCATTTTTTCCCGCTTCACGTCCCTTTACGCCGGAGCTCCGCACAAAAGTTTTGCGAGCGAACGCAAAGTTTCTCAGGGATACGCAAAAGCGTTGACAATTTTTCCTCCCGTCTCATTTTTTCCCGCTTCACGTCCCTTTACGCCGGAGCTCCGCACAAAAGTTTTGCGAGCGAACGCAAAGTTTCTCAGGGATACGCAAAAGCGTTGACAATTTTTCCTCCCGTCTCATTTTTTCCCGCTTCACGTCCCTTTACGCCGGAGCTCCGCACAAAAGTTTTGCGAGCGAACGCAAAGTTTCTCAGGGATACGCAAAAGCGTTGACAATTTTTCCTCCCGTCTCATTTTTTCCCGCTTCACTTCCCTTTACGCCGGAGCTCCGCACAAAAGTTTTGCGAGCGAACGCAAAGTTTCTCAGGGATACGCAAAAGCATTACATCGTCAATACATTTCCTCGCATCTCATTTTTCCCTCCCTTTAGGGCCTCTGGAGATCTGATATAGCAACTAAAAAAGTTAAATTTAATAAATAATTGTGCCTAACTACATCCCATTCATTTGGAGGTCAAGTTGAGTGCATTGCATTTTGGGATACAGCTGCACATTTTGACAAATTAACTAGGTCGTTAAAGTACGCCACTAAAGGGTTCGCTCACCCAAAAATGAAATGTCTGTCATTAATTCCTCACCCTCATGTCGTTTCACACTTCCGTTCATCTTCAAGGGGTTTTCGCACCTAGGAGCCTCTCCATGGTTCCTAGAACTATTGGCTGAAGTACCCGGATTTTGCCATGTTTGCACCGCAGGAACTAGGATTTTAGTTCTAGGAACTCCTTCCGGGGGAACTAAGTAGTTCCTACTTCAGGAAGTATCAGTGTATGATTGTTCCTGAAGTAGGATAGTTCCGTTTACATCTCCGTTATCACTAAGCCCACGAGACACAACAAACACAGCTCCGATCGCGGCGTCTTCCATCCACTGGGTTTTAGCGGTTGTAAATGCCGCACTTAAAGATGTCGCTGTCGGCCGATTCAGAGTTCCTATCCCCGGTACGAATGCAACCAGGAACATGTCCCGGGGGAGAAATTAGTTCAGAGCGGATTGTTCCTATAACTGAGTTCCTAGAACTACTCGAAAGCCTCTAAATTAAGATATTTTTGATGAAATCTGTGAGGTTTATGACTCGTCTATAAATATAATCAGCACATTCAAGGTCCAGAAAGATACTAAAGACATGGTTAAAACACTCGACGTGACTGCAGTGGTTTAATCTTAATGTTCTGAAGAGACAAGAATACTTTTAGTGCATAAAAACAACAAAAATAACCACTTTATTCAACAATCTCTTCTCGTCACTGTCATTTTTCCCTGTCATTATTACGCAGCGCTTCTGTGTTTACGTCTGAACGCCGGCTCAGTATTGGCCAAAGCTGATCACATGATCAACACGACGCATGTGCTGGCCAATAATGAGTCAGCGTTCTGACGTAGAAACTGGAAGCGTTGAACATAAACAACATACGAGAATGACTCAGAAGAGCCGATATTGTTGAATAAATTTGTTATTTTTGTTTTGTTTTTGCACACAAAATGTCTTCATCACATTAAGGTTGAACCACTGCAGTATTAATAATGTCTTTATGTGTTTTAAGTGTTGATTATATTGCTGGACGAGTCATAAACGGCTCAGATTTCATCAAAAATATCTTCATTTGTGTTCTGAAGATGAACGAAGGTCTTACGGGTGTAGAACCACATGAGGGAGAGGAATTAATGACTGAAATTTCATGTTTGGGTGAACGAACCTTTTAGTACAGAAAACATGCGAACGGTGCTCAATTCTAGAACAGGATTGTGCAGTTTAAACACAATTAGTCGTAATGATTTCCCTGGCTTCCAGCAGAGTCCCAGACTGAGAGAAATAGCAAAGGGAAAGAGCAGTTTTTTCTCGTTGTTAATAATAACCCGTCGCACACACCCAGAGCCGGGTCTGAGTTATCTGTGCTTTCATTCCAGCCGTGCTTGAGACAGCTGAGCGGGTGAAAGACTTAAGACGACGAGCATTTGAGACATTCACACGGATCGGATGAGCGCTGGACTCGTGTGATCTGGTTGGAGATCAGCCCGCTTCTGACTGGATGCTTTACAGGAACTCTCGGTCAGACGGAGAGTTTTCAGAACTCTGAACTATGCTGCCATGACATCATGATCACCCGGTGTCCATGGCGACACAGTTGACGGTCGTCATGGTTCTGGTGTAATGACCGCGCAGAGATGATGGATGATTAGAGGATCAAACGCTACTCTAGATTTACTGTCTCTCTAATTGGACTGACGCAGATTTTCACAGAACTTGGGTGGAAAACACTCATGCGGATATTACTAATCACTAGAGGCTGTAGAAATCCACCGATCTGCCAAAGACAAAACTGACTTTTTAAAAAAAGTATATGTGCATCTGAATGCGGAAATCCAGAAATCGCCAACCAAACTCGCCGTTAACATATTTCAAACATGAATTGGTCCATTATTATTCTCAAACAGATTTTTAAAAAAAAAGCTTATTTTCAGATTAGACCCACCAATGTTGCGAGTTATAAAATCAGAATTGATAGATATAAAGTCATAATTTATTAATATAGTCAGAATTGTCAGTTATAAAGTCTCAATTGATTGATATAAAGTCAGAATTTATTAATATAGAGTCAGAATTGCAAGTTATAAAGTCAGAATTGATTGATATAAATTCAGAATTGCTAATTAAAGTCACGATTGATAAAGTCAGAATTGCGAATTAAAGTCAGAATTGATTGAAATAGTCAGAATTGCAAGTTACAAAGTCAGAATTTATTAATATAGAGTCAGAATTGATTGAAATAATGTCAGAATTTATTAATATAGAGTCAGAATTGAGAGTTTTAAAGTCAGAATTGATTGATACAAATTCAGAATTGCTAATTAAAGTCACAATTGATATAAAGTCAGAATTGATTGAAATAGTCAAAATTGAGAGTTATAAAGTCAGAATTTATTAATATAGAGTCAGAATTGATTGAAATAGTCAGAATTACGAGTTATGAAGTCAGAATTGATTGATATAAAGTCAGAATTTATTAATATAGAGTCAGAATTGCAAGTTATAAAGTCAGAATTGATTGATATAAAGTCAGAATTTATTAATATAGAGTCAGAATTGCGAATTAAAGTCAGAATTGATTGATATAAAGTCAGAATTTATTAATATAGAGTCAGAATTGCAAGTTATAAAGTCAGAATTGATTGATATAAAGTCAGAATTTATTAATATAGAGTCAGAATTGCGAATTAAAGTCAGAATTGATTGATATAAAGTCAGAATTTATTAATATAGAGTCAGAATTGTGAATTAAAGTCAGAATTGATTGATATAAAGTCAGAATTTATTAATATAGAGTCAGAATTGCGAATTAAAGTCAGAATTGATTGATATAAAGTCAGAATTTATTAATATAGAGTCAGAATTGCAAGTTATAAAGTCAGAATTGATTGATATAAAGTCAGAATTTATTAATATAGTCAGAATTGTGAATTAAAGTCAGAATTGTGAGATATAAAGTCAGAATTGCGAGTTATAGTCAGAATTGAGAGTTAAAGTCAGAATCAATTGATATAAATTTGCATTTGCAAGTTATAAAGTCAGAAAAAAAAAGTTAGAATTGCGAGACAAAAAAATTGCAATTATCTTTTTAAATGTTTTTATTCTGTGGCAGAAACAAGCTTCCATACACAAGTAACATGAGCGCGCTGTCTTTTCATAAAGTCTTTGATCGCTGCACTTTGACTCCAGGCTTGTGTTCCTGGAAGCTCTTGCGTTCACATGATAATTTGAACATTTTGCAATTTTCTCCACAGTTGGACAGATCGTAGAGAAAACACCCAGAAACACACAAATTGACACCCACATAAACCATGATTTGTCCTTTAAGAGTGTTTTATTCCAGACTCTCTCTGAGTCGAAGGAACAGAAAAGGCAACTCAACAAACACACACAGCATGAACACACACAAACTCACACGTGAACACACTCCAGACGTCAGTCAGAAGAATCGACCGCTCTATAACTATAAACAAAAGCTTTTAAGAAAAGCACCGCCATCCTCTCGCAGCAGGCAAGAGCTCATGATACACACACACACACACACACGCTTGGATCCAAATGTTACGACACACTTTCTCTGTTCAGGTTTCAGACGTATGAAATCAGGCAACAAGAACAGACAGAAACAAACAAACAAAACTTCTGTCTGTAACCAAGAAAAGCAACTTTAGGGAGGATTCCTGACTGAGATCCGTCCATCTGGAACCACTGAACATCCCATCTCCGAAACCTGCCAACAACACATCCAGGCCTCGCTTCGCCCCAAAATCAACACAAATAACATAAGAAATGAGAAATATTACAAAATTTAATTATGTATGTCCCCATTTTTAATAATATTACTATTATTAGTTAAATTTAGTACTGCAAATATGTATAAATATTTAACTTTTTAGTTACGGTGTTAATATTTTAATATTATTATTGTTATAAAACAATTATAATAATAATATATAATAAAAATAACAATTATAACAGTAATTATAAATAAAATAATAAATAAATTGATTAATGAATAATAAACAATAATACCATTGAATAAAACATTTTAGTATTTAAATGTTAAGTGAAATATTGATGCATAAGTGCAGAACTGAAAATATTCAATTATAAATTAAAATAAAAAATAATTAAAAAAGATCTGGATGCAATTCTTTTGGGAGGGAAATGTGTTTGTTATAAAAATATGTCTAAAACTGTTCTAAAATAAAAAGGTCTGAATATAACTTCTTATTTCTATTGATTTTGGGGTGAAATCGACCCGGACACGCTTTCATCAGCTTGTGCAGAGGTTAGTTGTGTCTCAGTCTGTGTCTATGTGGCAGGGGTTCGTCCCCGCGTCCAGAGCCGAGCGGTACAGTCTGATGAAGTCTTTATAAAGCGGAGCACATCCCAGCCAGGCCTCTCCGAAGTGCACGGCTCCCGTGAAGAGGAACTCTCCCTGTCCCGCCCGTGGGCCGCAGCGCCGAGGCATCTTCACGCGACCCGTCCACCGGCCGCGCCCGCGCCCCCCGTCTCCGGACACGAACACACGGCTCTTCTGACGGTACACGTGACTCAACGACACCACCACGGAGGCCTGACCTTCATCATCCTCCTCCTCCTCCACACGATGAATACTGCCGCGCACCGCTGAGAGACAGAGATACAGCATTCACAGCACTTTCTTTATCATCTGAAGCGTGCTGCAACTTAGTAACGCATTGAATGTCAAGCCTGCAAAACATTTACATTCATGCCGAATACGTGAGCCCAAGTTTATTTGTGGCTTTATGTGGTATTTGTAAATTCTAAATTTGTGGTATTTATTTTAAGGCTAAATGTTGTTTACAATGAATTCCACAATAATTTATATTCGCAGTTTTGAATACTGTTAAATTTCATGGATTTTTTGTGAAGTGAGAGGAACTAAAATACATGCTTATAGTGTTTCTAAAAATCAAATTCATTTTATTTACAGGTGTTTTACATTATTTCTGAATGCAATAATAAATTGTGACTTATAAAGTGTTGGCGAAAGTTACTTTTAGAAAGTTACAATATTGCGTTACTCCCTAAAAAAAAAGTACTAATTGCGTTACTTTTTATGAAAAGTAATGCACTACTTTAATTTTGCGTTACTTTTTCTCTCCTGGTCTGGGCTTGCTTGTTTGTTTTTTGAAAACAACAAAAAAAGGTCTATTTTTGGCAAATATTAACACTCTTTCACACAAAAGTGAAATGAATGAGCCTCAGGCTGAAGGAAAAGCATATTTACGTCTGTACAGTAGAGGGCGCCGCTCAAACAAACCTTTCAGCTGTGCTGCGGTTCTGGATTGCAGAAGAATGCGATACAGGAGAAGGAAGTTCAAGACTCTTATTTCTAAATCTAATATAAAGTAATTGTTGCTTAGTGATCATTGAAGTCGAGAACAAAGACATTGGCTAATAAAGTGAGATTAAATACATAAAGTATATTTGTGCAATTTAATATAACTAATTATTACAGGATTAGGTAAAACTGAGATTGCATTTCACTGTTTTTATTCATTTAAAATAAATGTGAGAAAGTAACTTGGTGTAAATAACTTAGATATTTTATTGTAAATTGAAAAAGTAATCTGATTACTTAACTCATTACTCGATACCCCCAACACTGAACACTTTCCCGCCAACAAAAATATGTTCTAAGAACGTTTTTAGAATGTTCCCATAATGTTAATTGAAACTATATTTCAGAATGTTCTAAGAATGTTCAAAACATGCATTTTTTTAAATGTTCTAAAAACATTTTTTCTTGGTTATTTGAATGTTGTGTGAACATTCCGTTTTATCAAACATTGTGACAACGTTACTTTTGAACGTTCTCTGAACATTCCGAAACAAGTAGTGACATTTAAAAAATGACAGACACTTTTCAGAACAAAAAATGCTCCAAGAATGATGTATAAATACCGTTTTTGAGCTAACATGATTAAAGACGAGATAACTTTGAACAAACATTCTATTAACGTTACTGGAAGAACGTTTAGAATTTTAGCCAAAGTTCTGAGAATGATTCATTTTTGCTGTATTATGACTGCTAAGCAGTATAATGTGGTAAACTATCTTACCGAAGTCGCTGGTGCAGAGCGCCATGAGCAGCTCGTGGTCAGCGCAGGGTCTGCAGGGAGCTGAAACACACACACACACACACCTTAGATTACACGAGCGCAGGAAATCCAGACGTGTTTCCTGCTCAGACGTGTCTGGACTGCACTGCGTCACACCCGTCAGACTCCAGCTGTGCCTGTGATCTCTGACCTTTGACCTCTGACCCCGTTTGATAGTGTTATCATCATTATCTGCCTCCCCCACTGCCAAACCGAGTGTCTCGACTCGAGTTTAAACCGCATTAATGCGTGTTGAACATACTGGGCTGTAAAATAAACAGATGTGCTTTTAAAAAAGGCTTTAAAAGCCTGAATTGTAAACACTAATTAAAAAAATATTTTTTTTTTGCCCTACACTATTTGTGCTACTGATTCCTTAAAACAAATGGATATTTTTAGGTTTTATATTTACAACTATTTAAAAAAAAGGTTTTATGTTCTGTGAACCATGATCCTTCAAATCAAATGCATAGAAAAAAATATATATTTTAGTAACAATTTCAATGTTTTAAAGATTCATAGTTTAATGTTACAGTAGTATTAAAATGACCATATAATTTATTACGAAACTGTTGCAACAGGCTGTCATACGTCAAGCAAGTGAATCAGTTGAATCACATCTGATGATTCAAACAAATCTGGAGTGTTTTTGCATGTTTTTTTTGCGAAGACAACATGACAGGAAGACATTTAGTCTTTTTCTCATCACAATTAAGACTCATAAACTGAGTCCCATGGAAATGTAAAACATTTTCTTCAGATTCGCCTTTAGGACAAAAGCATTTGCAAACCGATTCAATGTAAATGTGATTCCTCACCTGATTTAACATTAACAAAACGGCTCTTTAACGACTTTCGACACCTTCCACCCCCGCCTCTAACGACTCATTACGGGGGGGAGGGGGACCCTCAGACCTCAGATCAGCTGTTCAGAGACGCTCGTACAGATAAACACAGACCGTTCAGTGAAACCAGATGATCATTACAGCGCTTTAAGTGCTGAGCTATAACATTACATAACAATTAGCATTCTTAAACCGGCAAACACACAACCTCCTCCGAACGTTAGTGTTTCCTTATAATGTTCTTCGAAGGTTTTACTTTTTAAAATTGTAAGATAATTTTGTTTTATTTACCGGTAATAATTAATTAAATGTGACTTCCAACCTAAGCAGAATATGTTCTTAGAACGTTTTGCTACAGTTACATAAACGTTATGTTCTCTGAATTTTCCAAATGTCCATTTTGTCCGATGTTCCATTTTCTTAGTTATTTGTGTGTTAAGAGAACATTCCATTTTAGGAATGTTACTTTTAAATGTTCCCCCACAGAACGTTCTCCTAATGTTAGTATTTGGTTCCCATTTGGTAAGTTTTTTGGAAGCCATATAAAAAATATTCTTTGAACGTTTTATTTTTACACTGTAAAAAAAGGAAATGAAACGGTTAATGTACTGGCAGAAAATTACCAGGACATTATCCAGTAATTTTAAAAAATAATCTGTAAAAAATCTGTCAAATTAATACAGTAAAGTGTGTTCTATTTTTATAGATTATGAATAAATAAATACTAAAAAATAAAATAAAAAATAAATACTGAAAATGCATGTTCTGGGAACCAAAATCTAACATTCTCATAACGTTCAGGGAACCAAAAATGACAACAGCAGTCTTATGAGTGTAGATGAACCAAAAAATAAATAAAAAATTCACAATTTGAAAGCCATATGATAAAAAGATTGTAATGTGTTCACTGCAAATCTGACAAAAGTGAGATGTGAGTCATGTTTTAAGTCATAAAGACTTGAGCTTGAATAAATCAGAGTAACTTTCATTGCTTCAACACTAACACACATGTTTTCTTCCTGTAGACCAATCAGAAGGCCCACCCACGCCCGAGAGTGAGTGAGACCAACAGGTGAGGAGCTCCGGACACCTCAAGACTTACATGTTTACAAAGCCAAACCCTCTGGGAATGTTGAGCGGGAAAGAAAGGGAAAAGAGAGGGGGAAGGGAAACAGAGGAAAGAGACTTTCTGGAATACCTGCTAGCCTCTCAGGGAACAAAAACATGTTTCGTTCCCATTGAGTTAAGAAAACATGGTTTACGAATGTTCTCTGAATGTTTTAAAAACGTTCTTCTTGGTTATACGAACGTTAAGGGAACATCTGCAAACGACATGAGAATGCTTTGAGAACATTATTTAAGACCAGAGAATTTTGAATTGTTCTAACGTTGCTTGGAGAACGTTTGTTAGGAGCTTTGAGACAGAACGCTAGCTAACGTTCACAGGATGTTCCCTGTATATGTGGAAAAAAGAACAGCGAAAAATTCTGAAAATGGCATATTTTAGTGTTTTGATGGTGATTCTCTACAGACTGATTCATTTTATTACAGATCCCTCTTGATAGCACTGCTGCTCCAGAGTTCACCTGCACACATACAGCCACGCCTTTCAGGTGCAACCAGCCAATGAGAGTCGACCCCGGCGACCATCGGACCAATGGCGCGCAGCGGCGGCTGTGATGGACAGCACTACAGGCTGCTTGACCCCGGCGAGACCTCTTGATTAGACTGTTTATTTTCTTATGTCAGGCTGAACATGGCGCGTCGGGGGGCTGACGGTCCTGTCTGGGCTTTAGGTTTTACGGGGTCAGCGCCTGCAGACATTTTACTACCTCTCTGAAGCAGTCTTTCATGTGAATGACGGCCATTTGACAGTGTTATTCCACCCCCAACACTCTCTCTCTGTCGACTGATATTCCTGAATACACTAAGGCTGTGTGATATAGCCAATGTTTATGATATACTATATTTTTGATGATGTGAAATTAAAAAAAATGATCTTTTAAAATAGAGATGCACTAAATTTCTCCACCGATACCGATTATTCAGAATGATATCTGATAGTACAGATACCGATATTTGTGGGTTCTGGCTTTTATACCTTCTTTTAAATTAATGATAGGATACTTTTATTATAATTAACACTTATATTTTGAAAGAAACGCTTTCCATTCTTTCCATTTCATCAACTTGTTTCAGAGTAACTGGTGTCATTAACACGTGACTCAAATTAACATTAACACACATTAACTAAATTAATTTGTCTTCACTTTCTGAATGTGATTAATTCATATAATTATTATTAATATTGAACATCAAACTGATTTCTTAGCATTTTCTTTACAGATGCAAATGCATCAAATGCAATTTTCTTTTGCAAATGCAGGAAAGAGACTTTATTTTAAACTCATTTCAGAGCAAATTCATATGAAGATAAAGGTTGAATATCATAATAAAAATCTGTAAAAATAGGCTCCAACATACTGTTAATATGAAGGAATGTATTTTTCATGTATTTTTAAATGAATTACACATTGTGTTGTGTTTTTGGATTAAAAGGAAATGTCTGTAAACTAGGGATGCACTGATATAAAAAATCTTACCGATACCGATAACCGATAATTCTTTATATTTGAAAGTGTATTTTTTATAAATATTATATAATATTTTTATGTAGTGTATATGATGTTCTTAACGGTATTTTTCGTTTTGAAGTGATTTCAATCATATTTCAAGTAATTTATGGTGAACATCTGAAGTGTCTCAGCCGAAGAAAATAATCCATCATCTATTGGCTTTAATATATCAGCCAAATTTTCTTACCGATATCGATAACATTTTAAAATGAACATATATCGTCTATCCCTTCTTTAAACTTAACGGATAAAAATCCCAGAATTTTTTCTATTGTTCCACAGATTTTTTTTCCTCACCTGCGGGCGAGTAAGGCTCGTCTCCAGGCGTCTGCGTGGAGATCAGCTGATACTGAAAGGCCGTGATCCTCCGGCTGATGTCCCGCCGCGCGGACGCCTCCACGAACAGCGCCCCCTCCTGCAAGCCGAAGCAGCGCACGAGTCCGGCCGCCTGCTCCGCCTCCGACAGCAGCAGCCGCAGCTCCCCGGCCCGCTCCACGTACAGCGTGGCTCCGCGCGAGTCCGTCCGCGGCTTGACGCAGACGCGGAGGTGAGCGGACGACGGCAGGTTGGGCCTCAGGTTGACGATGACGGCTCCGGTGGGATAGAGCCACTCCAGAGAGCCTTCGGCACAGCGCAGGTACACCTGCTCCACGTCCCGCGCGTGAGCCTCGTGCGTCAGCCCGCTGCAGACACACAATCACAACATGACTACAGCGTTAGCCGTCTTGCTTCTAATTCAACACAGACGGTCTCGGCTTTCAAACGACACATAAATCTGAGAGCTTGACAAATTGGGATGTCACCAGCTTTGACGCGTCCCGTGACCTTCAAGGTGAGCCTCCTCCTCATCTCCGAGAGCAACACGAGGAGAGATCGGATGTCGAAAGAGCGGGATATTAAGTCAACCTGACTTAATAAGTCTTAAAAGGCTCGTGGTACGAGAAGAAGGGTTGTGTGCAGATGAAAGATTTCACACAAGCTGTCATCCAGATGTGACATTTTCATTTTCCGCGCTACAGCGCTTTCAAGTGGTTGTGGCTGGCGTATTTAAGGATGATTACAGTGTTTGTGGCCGTTTCAGCTGGACGGGTGCCGACTGGTGTGCGGAGGCTTTGAGATTTACACTCTTCACCTGGTGAACAGCACGACTTCACTGAAACAACTCAAAAACAACTTAATATCCCATCCATTGAGTTTGTTAGAGCTCAAAAAAAAGGATTGACTGATTCGCTGTAAACCGTAACGCTCAAAAATAATGAATTGCTTTGAGTAGAACAAACTTAAATTAAACAAATTAGTTCAGTCAAATGAACTTTTATGAGTGTTTAGCACTTTCTTTTTCTTTCAAGTTCACAGAACTGATATATTTTCAGTAAACCGAATTGTTTTAAGTTTTATGAACTTAATTTAGAAGAACTTAAGTTTAACTGAAACTGGGCTGGGATTTCTATTTCCCAGCACGCTTTGCCCATGACACTCGAAAGGGGACGTAAATACTAAAATTAAGTGTCATATAATGTTTATTTGTGCACGATTAATGTAAAGTGGGAGATTTAGTAGCGATTAATGTTTTGTTATGCTAATTTAGAAGAGTTTGTGTCGATGTGGGTTTTCGGAGAGTTTGGTTTGAGTTCAAGTATGTCAAATGTTTTATACTAGACTTACTGTAATCATTCAACAAGTGATATATCATGTTATTGTTAGCATTTTCCAAATTAGCTAGCTATAACTAAATTTACACTAATGCAAATGTTTAGATGGGGGTTACATGACATGTGAAATGTATGTAAATCCGCTATTTATTTTCCCTCAAATTTTTTGAGTTTTGCCAACTTATTTGGGTTTACGTTGTGAATTTCCGCCAAATATGGAGGGTTTGGATGAACATGAGGGTGAGGAAATGATGGCAGAACTAAACCTTCACAGCTACAGCTCGGGTTCATGACATTATAATTAAACTGACGGGGTTTGGTTTCGACTGAAATCTGTGCCAAATGTCCTCCAGTGAAGAAGAACCGAATCCCGCACACATGACCCCTAAATTCCACCAATTTCATCCGGCTTGCTTTTAATTAACGTTATTAAATCATTTTCTGGAGTCCATTAAGCCGTGGAGTGCATAATAGAGGCCAGATTCGGCGCGGTCTGGTTCAAAAAGTTAAATGGAGGAGTCGAAGATAGAGAGAGAGAGAGAGAGAGAGAAAGAGAGAGAGAGAGAAAGACAGAGATAGAGAGAGAGAGAAAGACAGAGAGAGAGAGAGAGAGAAAGACAGAGATAGAGAGAGAGAGAAAGACAGAGATAGAGAGAGAGAGAAAGACAGAGAGAGAGAGAGAGAGAAAGACAGAGATAGAGAGAGAGAGAAAGAGAGAGAGAGAGAAAGACAGAGATAGAGAGAGAGAGAAAGACAGAGAGAGAGAGAGAGAGAAAGACAGAGATAGAGAGAGAGAGAAAGACAGAGATAGAGAGAGAGAGAAAGACAGAGATAGAGAGAGAGAGAAAGACAGAGATAGAGAGAGAGAGAAAGACAGAGAGAGAGAGAGAGAGAAAGACAGAGATAGAGAGAGAGAGAGAGAGAAAGAGAGAGAGAGAGAAAGACAGAGATAGAGAGAGAGAGAAAGACAGAGAGAGAGAGAGAGAGAAAGACAGAGATAGAGAGAGAGAGAAAGACAGAGATAGAGAGAGAGAGAAAGACAGAGAGAGAGAGAGAGAGAAAGACAGAGATAGAGAGAGAGAGAAAGACAGAGATAGAGAGACCGAGAGAGAGAGACAGAGAGAAAGACCGAGAGAGACAGAGAGAGAGAGAGAGAGAGAGAGAACACACGGAGGTAAACATTACTGTGAGAGAAAACACAAGCGAAAACAAATCGTTTTAGCGCTGAGCAGTGAATCGATTCTTTTGAACAGTTCTTTTTTTTTTTTTTTTTTTAGAATCTTTCTAAAAAAGTCTTTCAAAGAGTTAAACACCACCGTTTAGATTCTATGGCAAGATTATATCAGATATTTGTGATATTTAGCTATATATATATATATATATATATATATATGATTCATTAAATCACTTCAACATTCACAATTTTCCCCCCAAACAATGTTTTAATATACACCCGAGTAATGATTCACGCACAAAATCCTTCCAAAACCGAAGGAACATGGAAAAGAACTGGATTACACGAACAATCGGTTCGCGAATGAGTCATTTTAAGGGTTAATGTCAGCCGGACCTTACCCATCACCTCACAGAATTTCATTATTTATACCTATATTACACAGTTATATCATTGTAAAGTATAATGTAATATACTTTATATTATATTTGAGTCTTAAAATGTAAAAACGCTTTGCGTGCCCACATAAAGTCGACTAAAACTAACAAAATTATTACAAACAAATGCAAACGATGACGAGTACTAACAGGCTCGCTTTTAATGAGCCATTAATATATATATATATATATATATATATATATATATATATATATATATATATATATATATATATATTACAACAACTATAAATATAAATTATGATAAAAATGAATGAAAAAAACAAAACAAGGCTCACCTTCCTGTCCAGCTGCACTGATCACTGGAGTATTGTGCACATCCACACAGGACTAGAGCTGAGAAAAGAATGAATAAAAACATCCTCCAACAGCCCAACAATCTCCTTCAGTCTGTAGAAAAACACTACATGTCCAAATCATGAGCACACATCAGACTTCAGTCCATGATCGCGTGCACGAGTGTGAACCCATTCTGATCCAGCAGAAACTTTCACCCTCGTTCGACCCCGCCCACGACACGCCCCCAAACCACGCCCCGTCCCCAAACCACGCCTCCAGCAGTATTTACTAAAACTTGTGAATTTAAAGTCATATTTTAGTCCATGGTATTGAAGCACCTTCGTGTCTCTAATTACTATAGTACTTTAGATACTGAAAATCATAACACAGGCGAAGTACGAATGAATAGTGTAATAGTCATTTAACAGTTTCACCAAAGCCACAGCACGTTCTTGTCAGGGTGTGTAGCTCCATGTGTGTGTCTTGAGGTGGTTGTGGTTATTCTGGGCTCTATAAACACTGGTATCAGATGCTGCTGAGTCGCACGCTGTTATCAGGGCTGCACGCGCCTCGTCCGAAGAAGAGCGATAATACAAACACAAAATCACACCAGTCACTAGATCATTGATTTATTATAAATTGTAATAAAATAATAAAATAAATGAATAAAAAATAAATAATAAAAAAATTATAAATTGCATATGTAAGAGTATATGTATGTGTATATGTATATATATATATATATATATATATATATATATATATATATATATATATATATATATATATATATAAATATATATATATATAAATCTAAAATTTGAATACTTAAATTCTTTTTAAATGTGTTTTTTTTTGTTGTGGGGCATTTTTATATATATATATATATATATATATATTAAATGTGTTTTTTTTGTTGTTGTGGGGCATTTTTATATATATATATATATATATTAAATGTGTTTTTTTTGTTGTTGTGGGGCATTTTTATATATATATATATATTAAATGTGTTTTTTTTGTTGTTGTGGGGTATTTTTATATATATATATATATTAAATGTGTTTTTTTTTGTTGTTGTGGGGCATTTTTATATATATATATATATTAAATGTGTTTTTTTTGTTGTTGTGGGGCATTTTTATATATATATATATTAAATGTGTTTTTTTTGTTGTTGTGGGGCATTTTTATATATATATATATTAAATGTGTTTTTTTTGTTGTTGTGGGGCATTTTTATATATATATATATTAAATGTGTTTTTTTTGTTGTTGTGGGGCATTTTTATATATATATATATTAAATGTGTTTTTTTTGTTGTTGTGGGGCATTTTTATATATATATATATTAAATGTGTTTTTTTTGTTGTTGTGGGGCATTTTTATATATATATATATTAAATGTGTTTTTTTTTGTTGTTGTGGGGCATTTTTATATATATATATATTAAATGTGTTTTTTTTGTTGTTGTGGGGCATTTTTATATATATATATATTAAATGTGTTTTTTTTGTTGTTGTGGGGCATTTTTATATATATATATATATATATTAAATGTGTTTTTTTTGTTGTTGTGGGGCATTTTTATATATATATATATATATTAAATGTGTTTTTTTTGTTGTTGTGGGGTATTTTTATATATATATATATATTAAATGTGTTTTTTTTTGTTGTTGTGGGGCATTTTTATATATATATATATATATTAAATGTGTTTTTTTTGTTGTTGTGGGGCATTTTTATATATATATATTAAATGTGTTTTTTTTGTTGTTGTGGGGCATTTTTATATATATATATATTAAATGTGTTTTTTTTGTTGTTGTGGGGCATTTTTATATATATATATATTAAATGTGTTTTTTTTTGTTGTTGTGGGGCATTTTTATATATATATATATTAAATGTGTTTTTTTTGTTGTTGTGGGGCATTTTTATATATATATATATTAAATGTGTTTTTTTTGTTGTTGTGGGGCATTTTTATATATATATATATTAAATGTGTTTTTTTTGTTGTTGTGGGGCATTTTTATATATATATATATTAAATGTGTTTTTTTTGTTGTTGTGGGGCATTTTTATATATATATATATTAAATGTGTTTTTTTTGTTGTTGTGGGGCATTTTTATATATATATAAAAATGCCCCACAACAACAAAAAAAACACATTTAAAAATAATTTAATTATTCAAATTTTAGATGTTTACTAAGATCCTTCTAATTGCAAAATCTTTGCATTTTTAAAATATATATTATTTATTTTTTTTATTTTTTTAAACTGAAGTTTAAAAAATATATAAACATTGATAAATATTTTTAAATCATGAAACTTTATGTAAAAAAAAAATAAAATAAAAAAAAAAATTCCCGCGATTTTCATGTCATTACCGAAACCGTGTGTTTCAGTCCATTAGCGGAGACTGATTTGAACACACTTTAATATTTTTGACAAATACTCCTGTGTCCCAGCCTCATTCCCTGAAGATAGGAACGATCATTTTGAGTTAAATGTGTTCAAAAGTCTGAAAAAAAGAATTTTTTGGGGGGGTGTTATTCCATAACATTTTATTTTTATGTGTGCGACTGTTCAGAAATGTGCTAGCAACCAAAACTATCTAAAATTGTCACTACCGAAACTTCACCATGTTTCGGTTGTGACTGCTTTGGTAGTGACAAAAAGGAACACATAATCAATTATTTGGGGGAAATAAACAATTTTTTAGTACAGTTACTTAAATTTTTAGTATCTTTTATTATGCAAATCATTAGTGTTTGAACATGTGACTTAAAATTAGCAAAACAACACATTACTATCCCTACCAAAAATGTGCAGCCACTACTGAAACATGGGATGTTTTGTCAAAAATAAAGAACTTAGATGTTATTATAGTGTTTTGTTCAACGTACAGCCAAACTAATGAATCCTTGACTTTGAAATCAGTATGATAAACTTTATTCATTTTACAAAGAAAGACTGGATTCAAAACAAAACAAATCTCATGAATTACACTTGAAATATTGTACCTAATCTTATTAGGTCAATGTAAATTATTATTAATAATTGTGTTTTGGTAGTGACAAACTTAACTTCTAAACACTAACTGTAATGAAATACGATTAATAAAAACATACTAATATTAAAAAATAATTAAAAGGACACATAAAGTAAGAACAGTAGAAATATGAGAGACATGTTTATTTGAGAAGGTGTGTGTGTTTCAGATCAGATGTGTGATGACTCGTGCTGAGCTGACCCTCCACCTACACGCCATCCTAAACATTTACAGGCCATGACCTCTGACCCCTCACTCGCACACCTACATCACGCTCCATCACCTGACACACACACACACACACACACGCAGGAACGTGGCCGCTGACCTCAGATAACACACACACATTCCAGTCTCACACACACACAGCAAAATGAACGACTGTTGAGAGGAAAAGAGATAAAACTAACCAGACCTGTCAGAGACTGTCGTGAATTATTAATGTTGGCTGTTATCAGAAAGTGATAAGCTCACACACACACACACACACACACACACACATGAAGAAAACACGCCTGGAGAGTATTTTTACAAATTCTAAAAATACATCTTTATTATCACAAGGATTCAAAAACACTGAAACAGTGTTGTCGTTAACTAACACTATTAAATATAAATATATAAAAAGCTGAAATAAAATATAAATATCTATGAAAAAATGCTCACTAAAATAAGTTTGCGCAACAGTTTCAGGCCGTTCCAGCGCCAGATTGAGAGCGTGTCCGCGGGAAATGGGGTGTCACTCGGGAATGATGGAGAAATCCGGTGACACGGGGCATCAGGAATGCAAACGGACACCTGTGTGTGTTTGAGTTGAGGTGCGAGAGGGATGTGAGAGGTTTCTCAAGCCGGGAACTCTGGGAAGGACACCAGGAACCAGTTCCCAGCTCTGACACACCAGGATTACTGGGATTTTTCATTGTGTCCATTAGCTCAGTGTGAAACTATAGATGTTTTCCAGACTTAAAACTCAAAAAAAAACATTTTTAGCAATGTGCTAGAAAATGCCTGAAGCGCTAACAACGTGTTAAGACACGCTAGAAACATATTAGCATTGCGTTTTTTTTTTGTATGTTTCTTTTTAAATGGACCTTGTGTCTGGAAATGATACTGAATTGAAATTTAAACATGCTAGCAATATGCTAACAAGTTAAACACGCTAGAAGCATGCTAACAACATGCTAAATCATGATAGCATTGTGCTTAAAAACGCTAGAAACACTAGCATCGTGTTAAATATGGCAGTAATGTGTCTGTTCGTGCATGAAACATGCAAAATCACATTAGCAACGTGTTAAACAATGCTAGCAATATGCTAACAAGTTAAACACGCTAGAAGCATGCTAACAACATGCTAAATCATGATAGCATTGTGCTTAAAAACGCTAGAAACACTAGCATCGTGTTAAATATGGCAGTAATGTGTCTGTTCATGCTCAAGACATGCAGAATTACGTTATCAACTTGTCAAAACAGGCTAGCAATGTGCTAACAAGTTAAACACGCTAGAAGCATGCTAACAACATGCTAAATCATGATAGCATTGTGCTTAAAAACGCTAGAAACACTAGCATCGTGTTAAATATGGCAGTAATGTGTCTGTTCATGCATGAAACATGCAAAATCACATTAGCAACGTGTTAAACAATGCTAGCAATGTGCTAACAATTTAAAACATGCAAGAAGCATGCTAATAACATGCTAAATCATGATAGCATTGTGGTTAAAAACGCTAGAAACACTAGCATCGTGTTAAATATGGCAGTAATGTGTCTGTTCGTGCATGAAACATGCAAAATCACATTAGCAACGTGTTAAACAATGCTAGCAATATGCTAACAAGTTAAACACGCTAGAAGCATGCTAACAACATGCTAAATCATGATAGCATTGTGCTTAAAAACGCTAGAAACACTAGCATCGTGTTAAATATGGCAGTAATGTGTCTGTTCATGCTCAAGACATGCAGAATTACGTTATTAACTTGTCAAAACAGGCTAGCAATGTGCTAACAAGTTAAACACGCTAGAAGCATGCTAACAACATGCTAAATCATGATAGCATTGTGCTTAAAAACGCTAGAAACACTAGCATCGTGTTAAATATGGCAGTAATGTGTCTGTTCATGCATGAAACATGCAAAATCACATTAGTAACGTGTTAAACAATGCTAGCAATGTGCTAACAATTTAAAACATGCAAGAAGCATGCTAATAACATGCTAAATCATGATAGCATTGCGCTTAAGAACGCTAGAAACACAAGCATCGTGTTAAATATGGCAGTAATGTGTCTGTTCATGCATGAAACATGCAAAATCACATTAGCAACGTGTTAAACAATGCTAGCAATGTGCTAACAATTTAAAACATGCAAGAAGCATGCTAATAACATGCTAAATCATGATAGCATTGTGCTTAAAAACGCTAGAAACACTAGTATTGTGTTAAATATGGCAGTAATGTGTGTTCATGCATGAAACATGCAAAATCACATTAGCAACGTGTTAAACAATGCTAGCAATGTGCTAAAACATGCTAGCGTATTAGTAACATGCTATAACTTATTTGCATTGTGTTAAAACATGATAGAAACTAGCATTATGTTACAATTATGTTACAACACTAGCTTGTAATGAGTTTGAACATGCTCAAAACATGCAGAATTACGTTATCAACTTGTTAAAACAGGCTAGCAACGTGCTAACAAGTTAAACACGCTAGAAGCATGCTAGCAACATGCTAAATCATGATATAATTGTGCTTAAACATGCTAAAAACGCAAGCATTTTGCTGAAATATGCTAGTAATGTGTTTGAACATGCTAGAGACACGTAAACAATATATTAGCAACATGCTATAACAATGCTATCAGCATGAGTGTTGCCTGTTTTTCTTACTGTGTCTTTATAACATCAAACTTTAAACTTTATTTTAAACATTCAGATAAGGATTTGTCAACTTCTGTAGTTTCACACTGAGCTAGTGATGTTTTCCGGCCTCTAGCTTTACAGAAAAGGTTCTGCATTCTTAGATCTTAAGCAAGACATTATTAGTCTCTTTATTAGTCTGTTACTC